>OZ007499.1:16339248-17539248 GCA_963931805.1 Microdon myrmicae
CCTCTTTATCCGCTGGCTTGTCAATCACTTTGTAAACGACTGTCATCGTAAATATTCTTGAGCGCAAAAAAAGGGCAAATAAAGATGGGAAGCAACAAAAAACTCGGTGCGCCGATGAGCTCCCAGCTCGCGTGGAGAAGAAGAAACCAAATCCCGAAACCAAGTACTAAGCAAATAGTGTAAACATTGTACAATCCCATTGTGGGGCCCTCCCTGATTGTTTAACTGAATGGATGGATGGTGAGATGGATCGACAGACATATAGATAGCTGTTGGGATGGACGGACGGATGGATGGATCCACGGATGGGCACATGGGGATTTTGCTACAGCGGGGATGGGCAAATAGGTCCAGTAAGTTACGAAGGACCGGTTTGCGGCCTGGCTAATTTCCTCATTGCCCATATCGAATTGGACGTTACAAAAGGCAAAAGGAAAAAACCAAAAACAACAAGACAACAAACAAACTTTACAACCTAAAATAACAAAACGTATCTCTTAACCAGCGAAGAACGCACCATGTGTGTGTGCGACAATGGGGTAATCGGGGGGCAGTGTGCGCTTGTTTGCACAAGAGGCACTGGAACGTTCAATTGCCGGACCAGAGGATCAGTTTGTGCGCTTACCACAAATATGCGTTAAATATTTGTTTTGACTTTTATTGCGTAACGTTTAAATGTTTACCTGGTGGCGTGAGTTATTGTATTTGTCACTGTGTTTCAGGATTTTATCTGGAGATTAAGTTTCGTTGCAGGAGCCATGGTGTCGGGAGCGAAACAAATTGGTTTAGTATTGGATCCAGGTTCTGTTGAATGTGGGTTGCAACTCGGATTGTGTTTGTTCTTTCGTGTCGGTCAGAAAATGGGACAATGATAGACCTTGACTCATCTGAAACGGTGATTATTTTAATGGGGTGATAGAAACTCGTAGATTTCATGAACATTGCTTGTGGATTAAATACTTACTCTTCTCTATGCCCAATAAGAAATCGGAACTGTGAATGAATGAAACCCTTCGTATCAGACCAGAACGCAATCGGAAGAAGGGCGATATTCTGAATATTGTTTATCGATCTGGAATGACCAAAGAGTTTTTCTTTCCACATGCCACCACTACTAAAGTATAGTGTGATTGGAAAAGAGGAAGAGTATTAAGATAGTTCGTTAGGTAAGAAGCCTCTTCGATATTTGAATTTTTGTCGACTGGTAGTAGTTGATTGATTGATTGATTGATTGAAAGCGGAACCCCCATTCTTATTTAGCTTACTGCAAGCTTAAAAATTAACTCAACATAAAACCTTATAGACTATCTTAAAACCTAGAGTAGTGGTTAAGACCTTATTCAATTATTCAATTGAAAAAACAAGGAGAAGAAAACCAGGAAGTTGAAGATTACTTGGCGATAGGGGAGGTAGGGGGCCAGGGAAGAGCGACTGTATGTGAGGATGGTAAACACGGCCTTTGTGCGACAATGGGGGGCATGGGTACGCACTGATACGAGGACGGGGGTTATAGATCAGGGTGGGTTGGGGGGGGGGGGGGGGTCGTGGAGGGGGTTGGAAAGGTGTAGGGGAGAACTAGTTTGATGGAGGGTGAGAAGAGGATTGCAGGGTAGCGGGGTTATTGAAGGGAGGGTGCGGATTTAGGACGGATTTATTCTGAGACGTCATTTAAGAGCGGGAGTGGAGATGTTGAAATCGAAGGAGGTGGGGAAAGAGTTGGCCTATCGTAGCACACGCGAGATGGGTTCGTTAGCGCCGTAAGAAGTGTGATGAGCGGGCACGTAAAATAGTCGAGGGTTACGTGCGTTACGAGGGTTTGTATGCAATGTGGAGAGCAAGCTTGGGCAATTGATTGAGCCAGACGGATGGCGATGCACAAAGATGATGTCGGCATGGACTCTGCGCTCTTTAAGTGTGTTTAGATTGATTAGAGGGAGACGGCTTGTGTATGGTGGTAGAATCAGCGGATTTTCCCAGTTTAGTCCGCGGAGGGCAAAGTGCAAGAAACAACGTTGAACACCCTCAATCCAGCGAATGTGAGTCACTTGACACGGGGACTAGACCTGACTAGTGTATTCGAGTAGTGGCCGGACAAAAGTTGTGTAGAGTGATCGAGTGACATAGGGGTTAGGGAATTCCTTCGACCAGCGTTGTGATGGTTTTCACCACAGAAAATTTTATACAAGTGTATTTGAAATACGCTCTGCGCCACTTGTGATATATATAAAGTTGTGACGTAAGTCAGTTGTAATATGATGTGTAATATAAAATTACTTAATACTGTCTTGGAATTAATCGGTTGCGTATTGGAATGTAAATTGTTGGAGAATTGCACAATAAATTGATCGAAGATCGTACACGTTGCTGCTACAACTGCTGTGGTCTCTCGGACAGATCCTGTCCGCAGCGCCAGTTGTGGTGTATATAGCCACAGAAAATTGGATATTTAAATACAAGATTGGTTACCTGTGGTTAGTCAGTTAGTCCAGGGTGGGGTGTCTATCATCTCGACTCCAGTTAGGACTCCTCCTCAGGTTCTTCCTCTTTTCGCGACCAGGGCAGCCACCGTCAAATGGTGATTTTAGAGAGAAGTCGATGTATTTCTGTGGTTCCAATCGCACCACAAGCGATGGGATGTTCAGCTCCTGCTTCCGAACTCAATTGTGTCTTTGACGGATCAACACGTGAACATGATGGATAGAGTTGGCCAGTCCAAGCTTAAACACTTGCGCTTTAATCGGCGCTCCAAGAAATCAAAAAGCCTTTATTCTTTTCTCTCCACGTTTAATTTCAGAAACTTTACTTTACAAAAATGTTTTAGTATTTTACTTTTTCCTTCAGTTTTTACTTTTTACTTTTTCTTTTTACTTTTCACCCAAAAAAGGAACGGGCTTTTTCTTCTTTTTTTTCCTCCTTTTTCCGCTGCTGACCAACTGTTCTCTCAAAAAACTGTTCAAAAAACTATCCACAAACGGAATCATAACAAACTTGCTGTTGCTTTCTCTCCCTCTCCATCAGCATCCACTCCGAAAACAGATATCTAACTTTCACACGATCCACACTCGAACAGGAGTATGTTCGCACATACAACATGTGGATCGTGTGCTTTTCTCACCGCCTTACCATCTACTATTAAATTATATTAAAAGCAATTAAATGATGGGGTGGCGGAAGCCGCACGTAACAGCGTTTGACAAACCCAAAGGCGGCGTTGGCCTTGAGGATTATGTGATCAATATGTCTGGTAAATTTGAGCTCCTTGTCGCATAGGACGCCCAGATTGCGAATCAATTCAACCGATGTTATCAGTTGGTTCAGTAAGAGGTAGGAGCTTGGGTGAGTGGGGGAACTATTCCGAGAGAAGGTGATTGTGTGACATTTGGCGATATTCACTTATAGGCAGTTATTTTGGCACCAAGTCGAGAAGCTGCAAAGAACCGATTGGAGAAGTGAGGAGTCTGGGGGAGAGCGGATTGTTTTGAAAATGTTGGAATCATCCTCGTAAAGTGAGATGAAGGTGTGATTAATGCAAGAGCCTATGTCGTTTATGGTACGCACGCGACAGGTTCGATAACTGAGATAGGATGAGACCCACTTAATCAGCAGGGGTACGAAACCGAGGGAAGATAGTTTGAAGAGAATGAGGTTATGGGAAATTTTGTCGAAGGCCTTGCTAATGTCGGTAGCGACTAGATCGACCTCATCGCCGTTTTCTAGGGCAAGGAGTGTGTGGGATGTGAATTCGGCAAGGTTAGTAGTAATGGACCTACCTGAGAGGAAGCCATGCTGGTTCCGAGAGATGATGGATGCGCAGCGAAAACATAACGCCTCATATAGAAGGCCTTCGAACAGTTTAGGAATATGCGAAAGCTTAGCAATGGGACGATAATTGGATATATCGTTTTGTGGCCCCTTTTTATGTATGGAGGTTATGTAAGAGGATTTCCAAAAGTCAGGGAATAGACCTTGAGCAAGGGATAGATTGAAGATTGTCGCGAGCGGGAGAGAGAGCGAAGAGGAACATGTTTTTAAGAGGATAGCAGGCACTCCGTCTGGGCCGGGACTGAAATCGTCTTTCAGTTCTTCAAGTTTTTTTGTGACTTGGTGTTGTTGAATGTGTAGAGGGATGAGAGGGCCGAGGGAGAATTCAGACAGGCCAGCAAAGTAGGAGGGGATAGGCTTGAACGAGTCATCCCTGAAGGATAGTTTGAAGAAGGACGCGAAAAGATTGGATATAGTTTGGGCGTCCGATGTAGTAGTTGAGCCGTAGAAAAGGGAGGCGAGATATGCATCTGATTTCCGTTTGTGGTTGATGAAGTGGAAGAAAGATTTGGGGTCGTTGATCAGATTGAATTGAGCTTTGGGAAGGTAATTGTGGTAGAGAGAGCTGTAAAGCTCGGTGAATTGGTAAAAGTAACCCAGATAGTTGGAGTAGTCAAGGGGAGAACGCGTGTTTAGGAAAGTTTTCCACAACTTATCCTTCTTGTTACGAAAGGTGCGTAGTTTGAGGTTATACCACGGGGGCGATGAGAATGATAACCTGTGTCGGGAGTATGGGACATCTAGGGATATGGCGTTGTGGATTTCTGTGTAGAGCGAGGTTGTAGCGTCCTCTACACTTATATCATTTAGGCGGAGTGTGATATTGCTGAGGTACTCATTTATGAGGCGGAAATGGGCTTTTCGGAAGTTGAAAGAAAATTGATAGGGAGGAGGTGTGTTGTGGGCCGAGTAGTCGTGGTATATGGATACGTGAAGCGGGGGGTGGTGGTTATCAATAGTTGAGAGGGTGTGGGGACTAGGGACGACTGAGGAATTAAAGAGGTCTGTCGTGAACACAAGGTCAAATTGTCTGCCCAGATGGTTTTGGACATTGCTTACTTGGCAAAGGCTAGAGTCAGTGAGGCTGTCTATAAAAAGACATTCCTTAGTAGTAGTGGCGTTTGAGATGTAGTGGGAGTAGTCGTCAGACAGTGTCCATTGGAGATGGGGGAGATTAAAATAGCCAAGGACTACAATGTCGTCTTGGGAAGAACTAGGCTCCGTTATGCGGTCGATTGGCGCAATAGCGAGTTCGTATGACTCGATAGCTTGCGATGGCGGTATGTAAAAGCAAATGATGTACACGGATTTTGAGCAATGTTCAATTTTTATTACGACATAGTCGAGGTTGGGTGAAGAAGAGATGGTGAAAGCAGCGGAATGTAGTAATCATGCTAATGAAAGATCGTGAGTGACACTTTTCAGTTGATAGTGTGGATCTTCCCAAGGTATTCTTCGATATTTCTCATGCTTTGGATAGATCCAATAGTGATATGATGTACATATGGTTATAGATGAAAATTGGTCTTAAATGTCTGCAGATTACCATGAGAGAAAACGCATTGCTAAGCGTAATATTTCAGGATCGTGTGGTTGAGCTTATAACCATTTTGTGTTCATCCGTGCGCCTGAAACTACTTATTAAAACAATAGAACAAAAAAAACGGCGAAGGCTTTTGGATGGTGAGGGATATTTATCACATCATGAACAATGACCATGATATTACCTGTCGAGAAAGGATAAGCAGCGATTTGATCCAACGACTTGGGCCCAAGTACGCTTTAAGTTCCATTACTTGTTTTTGAATCCTATCAAACCCGTACATTATTTTTTGTATGCTCCTGACTAAATATGAGTTTAAAATTTTCTCTTTGAACGAATATGTGTTGTGTGTTTCGCAAATTGTGTTCTTATCTGAAGAGGGGAAGAAATCCATTCTTTCTACGTTTATTTTAAGGTTTTATTAAACATTGACGTGCATTGTTTTGTTTAGCGTCATTGTGAAGGTAAATTCATTATGCGTCTCTCATAGAAGTCCTGATCCCTATTGGCCAAAAATTGAAGCCAACAAAGTTTTAATTTCTGGTAATGGGATTAACGCAATTTCTCACTGAAGCGGCGACATGTTTGGAGCTTAGAAAATGCGGTGTAGGTTGTTGGTTTCGTTAAAAGATGGAAGAGATATGTCACTTCACTCCATCAAATTTGGCCACAGTGTTTAGGGCACAGTGCGCTTCTTATGTTCAAGGTAGATGGTTTTTCTTTTGCTTTTTCCAACGCCAGATTGACGAGGAGGCCGGCCAGATCTTCCCCTTGTCGGAGTCCATTAAAGATGTTTATTGGTTTGCACAGCAATCCCGCTATTTTTACTTGACTAGTTACGTTGATCATGGTGAACCTACAAAGTCGTATTAATTTGTTTGGAATGCCGAAAAAAAGGGGGCGGCGAGAGGCCGATTTTAGGGAGACAAGGACAAATGTGTCCTTCATCTTGTCTCTGGCTTCTGGTCATCTTGCGATAACCAGAACCACCCACATCCATGAAGATGTTGGGCTCGGTCTCAAAATATGTGAAAAGAAAGGGAAAGGGGGTATATAAGAATAGTGTGGACAGCGTTAGTTCAATTGTTTTCTAACTACTTGGATGGGGGGTTGGTTGGAAAGAAATCGTACAAGACCGGTAGGTCTTGAGTGCGGCAGTAAACGCAGGTCACGTCTTTGGCGTGTGATAATCTGCGCTTTGGTCGGTTTATTTTTTATTTTTTGTGGTTTCGGTATGTGTGTGTGTGTGTGTGTGTGTGTGTGTGTGTGTGTTTGTGCTGTCTTGTACTGTGCGTGCGTGTTTGTAGTGTGTCAGCAGTACACCCTATGGGATGGGTCCAGGAATCCTCTATTATAAAGGAGAATGTGGTTGGGAAGGGTGCTTTCTTCAGTTTTGTACTGAAGAAGAAATTGTGGTGTTCTGATCCGAAGAGATCGAGAGAGAGAAGGGCCAAGAACGCAGGACTCCCATACAAGTGGATTCTCGCTGTTCTGAATGCTTTCGAGGTACTTGTATGCTAATTGTAGCAAGTACTCGTCGATAGGGATAATGGAGGCATCTTCGTATAGGTGAGAGTTGGGGTAATGGCGACTGCCAAGCCTTCTAAAGTGGTTGGTGCATCTTCTGAGGAGTTTTCTTTCGAAAACTCGAAGTCTTTCCATTTGGTCCGAAGATATATAGGACCATATTTGAAAGGCGTATGTTATTCCAGATCGGATTAGCTGCTTATAGCAGAGAAGCTTAATTTTGGTGTCAACTTTGTTGCTCCACTTCAAGATGTTGTGCAGTTGCTTAGACCGACCGAGGCCACTTTGAAGAATGTGGGTCACATGTTTGATGAAATACATTTTTGGGGTACAGATGACCCCAAGATATTGAATCCTGTCCTGTGGTCTAATCATAGTACCTCCTATTAGTATTTGGAAATTCTGTGAATACTGAGAAGTAGGTTGGGAGTGTTTACTACTCAGAATTATAGCTATTGCTTTAGATGGGTTAAGTCGAATTTTCCATCGACTGTAATACTGATACAGTTTGTCCAGATGACGGTCGATTCGGTTTGTTGCGAGTTTAGGGCTTTTAGATGACGTGTACACTAGGACGTCATCCCCATACCATATCTGGCTTACTCTACCTTCCGCAGGGCGAGGAATATCTGAGTTGTAGATATTAAATAAGATGGGGCCTAGAATGGAACCCTGGTTTGGAATGCCGAGCTCTCTCATGGCATTATATAGTTCTATTCTGGCTATGCTGTCGTAGGCGGCCTTAAAGTCTATAAATAGATGATAAAATGAAATCTTAAATGCCAGACATTTTTCCATCGCCTGCCTAAGGGTGAATATCTGATCAATTGCTGATTTGCCTGGGATGAAGCCACACTGATATTGACCAATGATGGCTTTAGCGTATGGGGATATCCGGTCTTGTAGGATAGTGGAGAGTATCTTATAGGCGGTACTCAGCAATGTTATACCCCTATAGTTGCTGCACAGTGTGATATCTCCCTTCTTATGTATGTGGAAAATTATACCACGACGCCAATCTTCCGGCATATCCTCTTGCTCCCATACGTGCACCACGATCTCATGAATTGGGTGATGTAACACTGTCCCTCCTTGTATGATCCGCTCAGCTGTAATGCCATCAGCTCTGGGGTATTTATTTGATTTGAGCTGTCTTATGGCTTTTACTGTTTCCTCAATGCTTGGTGGCGGCAGCATTTGGTCTTGATCTTGTATTGGTGGAGCCTCCAGTTCTTTTATGAGCTAACCATTTAGCAATTCATTGGAGTGCACTTCCCATCGCTCCATTATCCTTCCACTAAGTGCAGCGTGGTGTGTACCGCGTCATACTGCGGATTATTTGGAAGAACTTCGGCGCCTGGTGGGACCTCGCTCTCTACTTTTCTCTATTTCACAGACAAGGTTTTTTTCCCAGGTACCTTTCTGTTGTCTGTGAAGTCTTCTTTCAGATCTTCTGAGCTCTTTGTATTTATTTCTCCTCGCTTACCCGCGTCCTATGAGACTGCTGCATTGTCCGGTATGCAGCATTCTTACGTTCAGTCCCTAGTTTGCACTCATCATCAAACCAGTCGCTCCGATCTCTACGACTACTGCCTAAGATAGAGTTGGCAGTACTAATGACATTATTCTTAAGGCGTGTCCATTTCTCTTCTACGCCCGGCATTCTGGCCCCACGTTTACTCTCTCTCCGTCGAGCTCTTCGAGGGAGAGCCTTAATGCATGACCAAAGGAGCTACTCGTATTCTCATTGCGTAAGGCAGCCGTGTTGATTCGAACCAGATCCGCGGATGCAATACGTCTCCGTAAGGCAATCCGCGCTCGGAAAACTGTACCAACAAGATCGTGATCCGAGTCGACGTTGGCACCTCGGTACGTTCGTACCGTCATCAGGCTCGAAGAGTGGCGGCGATCTATCAACACGTGGTCAATTTGGTTGCCATTGGCTCCATCAGGTGATACCCAGGTGGCTTTGCGGATATCTTTACGCGGAAACCTGGTACTCGCAACCACCAAGTTCTTTGATGCTCCCAGTCCGATGACTTGTAGTCCATTGTCATTAGTGTTCTCATGCAAACTAAGGAACCTGCGTAGTGTCTGAAAACCGGCTCCCGACCTATTTTCGCATTCAAATCACCATCGTATCTTGGGCAGGCATTGAGGGCCCGTTCGACGTTCTCGTAGAATTCTTCCTTTTCATCGCCAGGGGACTCCACTGTAGGTCAGTGAACGTTTATGAGGCTTATGTTCTTAAGCTTGCCTCGTACGCGAAGAGTGCATAACCTTTCGTTTATTGCATTAAAGCCGACAATGGCAGGCTTCAGTTTTTGGCTGACTAGAAAGCCTAACCCGAGCACATGGTACATGATGTCTGTAGTAAATGTCATACTCGTTTTTTGAATAACACCACTCCCTGTCCATCTTATTTCTTGTAATGCTGTTATGTCAGCCTTATATTTGGATAGAGCATTGGGCTCCTAGATAGTATAGTGGTTAGTACACCCGCCTGTCGCCCGGGAGACCGGGGTTCGATTCCCCGTCGGGGAGCCCCTGGCGCAAGACTAATGACCTTGCCCAGAAAAAATAAATCATTATGGAAAATTTAACAAGCCTCAGGACTTGCTAAATAAGGCCAAGACCGGCTCCCGGTTGTAGTGCCGATAATGATCTCAAATGCACGAAATTAGCACGCACACACGACTCCGCGACGACCATACGCGTTCAGTGCTCAAATCACAAGAAGGACATCTAGTGTCGTTCTTTGTCATATCCTTTTTTGTTCCGCTTCCACGATTGTTTTTTCTAGGAAACTGAATTGGCTAATAGGGGGCTATGGCTGATAGGGGGACTATGGCTAATAGAGAGAATATGGCTATGCGCAATATGATTGTGGTTTTTAAATAAGGGTTTTACTTTATTTTAATTATTTAACTATTGTATATGGGAATATTCTATTGGAATGGGAATGTGATGATTTGGGTATTGGGGAAGGGAAGGATATACATGTGAAGACACGAGATGTTAATTATTATAGGGGGTAATAATTAAACAAAAAACAAATCATTATGGAAAATTTAACAAGCCTCAGGACTTGCTAAATAGGGCCAAGACCGGTTCTAGGTTGTAGTGCCGATGATGATGATGAATAATTAAACGAATTCAATTACATAATACCATCTAATGTGGTTTCCTCCATTAAGAAAATTTGTTTACTTTTCTTTTTAAATTTGATATTCTGGGTTCGAATGGCGTAACGTCTTTGTTCGGTACCTTCCTATACATTGATCAGAGTTTGGGCCGATATGACGGCTATTTTCTGGTGCATATTGGTCTTAGATTCATCTAACGTATTGATAAAAAATCTTTGACTTCAAGAGTCCATATACGAAGAAGTCTGGCGGTGTAATATCGGGTAAACCCGGAAGGCACAACACCATATTACCAACCAACAATAGTTTCAAAAATCAATTGTAGTTTTAGCTGTGTGCGGTGGATCACCGTCTTGCAACAATCTATACCACTTTCATGAAGGATCGGCATTAAAAGATCGGTTATCCAGTCTCAATAATGCACTTGATTAACCGTTGTAGCTTGACAACGTCGATTTTTTTAACTAGAACGACCCGGTGACAATATCAGTACAAACTCCACGCCAACCAGTAACTTTTTGATCGTAAAAAGATAAATCCTCATATTTTAGCCTAATTTGCTCAGCTTTTTGTTTCACGTAATGTTTCCACTTTAGTCTGTTGTCCAGATGTAATTTAACGATTGTTTGCAGAATCTACTGCCGGAACGGGAATTTCATCGCGATAAGTTCGGCCATTGCCATTTATTCTCCGCAATGCAAATGTGTCATGATTGGACTTCGTCTCAGTGAGCTTAGCCCATTGGTTGGCATTATTTATTGCCTGCTGCATATTTTTAGTTGCTGTGGTTTGCGTATCTGCAGTTGCCATTATGACCGTATCATCAGCAAAAGTGCCCATCAATGTTTCTTCTGCGGTTGGTATGTCAGCAGTGTAAAGAAGATACAGGAATGGGCCTAGAACACTTCCTTGTGGTACACCAGCTTTGATCGAGTTAAGTACGCTTCCTTATGTGATACTCTGAACCTTTTATCAGATAAGTACGACTCAAGCAGTTGACAACAGTTCGTCGGTAAAGGCTTACTCATTTTATGTATAAATTCTTCGTGCCATACACTGTCGAATGCTTGTGATACGCTGAGGAATATTGCTTGGCTGTATCTTTTTTCTTCAAATGCTTTCTTGATCTCCTTGGCACTCTATGAAATTGATCGATGCTTATTCCTGAAGCCGAATTGAAATTCAAGGATGTTGACGATTGGCCGCCTTAATGGCTGAGTTGGTAAGAAGTTGTGTCTTGCGTTTGATTATATATATATATATATATATATATATATATATATATATATATATATATGTATATATATATATATATATATATATATATATATATATATATATATATATATATATATATATATATATATATATATATAGTATACCCGCCTGTCACGTGGGAGACCGGGGTTCGATTCCCCGTCGGGGAGCCCTCTGGTGCAAGACTTATGACCTTGCCCGGAAAAAAACAAATCATTATGGAAGCCTCAGGGCTTGCTAAATAAGGCCAAGACCGGTTCCCGGTTGTAGTGCCGATGATCATGATGATATACATATATATATATATATATATATATATATATATATATATGTATATATATATATATATATGTATATATATATATGTATATATATATATATATGTATATATATATGTATATATATATATATATATATATATATATATATATATATATATATATATATATATATACATATATATATATATATATATATATATATATATATATATATATATATGTATATATATATACAAAGTTCCTTGATCGTTTTTGATTGCTCGATTCTGTTGTCAATTTATATTTAGAACTGGTAAAATTCAGTAAGCTTTACCATTTTGTATTTCTCAATGCAAACAAGTGGCAAAAATTGCGAATGAAGTTTATGGCCTCGGTATTGTCGCAATCAATTATGCTTAATTTTGGTGTGCCGAATTCCGTTCCGGTGTTGTTAAAGATACACATCGACCAGTTAACCTTGTGTCGGTTATATGGTTAACTCTTTTAAAATGTCAGTGCACTTTAGAAATATTTAGCGTAAACTCGTAGCATCTATGCCTAACGCTCTGTTTCCGTTCTGTTGGTGTTATCAATTTTTGTTTGGCAGGTAAATATTTTAATCAACTTTAATTTCAGCATAATAGGAGGGCCGTTTGATAAGTCAGTCTTTTTCTCAAGATAGTCTTCCTCTACCTCTATACGTTTAGTTCAGCGTTTTCCCAAATTTTTGTATGCCTTCTAAATAGTAGGTTTCCTCAAGGCCCTCAAAATAGGCGTTCGTTTCTGTGATGGCCTCTTCATTCGACCCGAATCTCCTATCGCGCAGCCATCTCTTCGGGTTTGGAAACAGGAAATAGTCGCAGGGGGTTAAATCTGGAGAATATACTAGATGGGGTAGTAGTTTGTAGCCCAATTTATGGATTTTGCTTGATTATGCTTAATCAGCACACGAAATTCACTTTTTTATATTTTCGTTAACATTTACGAGGTTGTCTGTTTTCAACGGCTGTCAAACACAAACTAAATGACGCAGTTTGCTCAAACTTTGACAGTAGTCTATTTATAGAGCCCAATTGACGGACCAGTGTTGCATTTAAAGTTACTGCACGAGAAATTGAAAAAAGTCACTGTCTTATCAAACTGCCCTCATACTTGCAAAGAAAATAAAATCTTTTCAATTTAGAAAAGGGAGTTTAAAACTGGTACCAACAGTTAAATGGAAAAGCAGTATTTTCCTTATTATAAAATAATAAAACGTTTACTGCACCTTTTCTGTGTAACTTGGATTGAGCGCTTTGAAAGGTTTCCAAAATTTCACAGAGGTCATTGAGGAAGTCGTTAAAACCATGGACACGAACGCACCATAGCCGAGGTTTTCAAAATTTCGCAGAGGTCATCGAAAAAGTCGTTAAAGCCATGGAAACGACCGCACCATAGCCGAGGAGCTAAATGTCGACCACACAACAGTTTAAAATCGTCTACATACACTCAGAATCCAATTGACTCTCGATGTATGAGGTGTATAATGTATGACTAATGGATTTTTCCCGGTTTCCATTTGCTGATCACTACGTTGTTTAACAAATGTTTAATTGTCAATAACGTTTATTGGAAGCGAACAGTGGCCGTATTGTCTATTGGCTAATTGGGAAACGATTCGTGACAGCAAACTAATTAAAGTAACTCCCTAGTTTGCGTAGGTAAATCTCCTTTGACATTAGACAATTAAAATATACATCATACTCTATTATTGATGGTGACAGGGAAGAAATCAAATAGTAATACTCGGATTACGTTTCCTCACACCAACTAACATTTTCTATTCAGAAATATCACAATAGTGACGGTTGTGGGCAACAAAATCCCCATTCAATCCCACTAAACATTTAGTATAATATTATATTTGCCAAGCAATCCGTCTCTGCCAGGCAATTTCTTTCATAGTGCACTACGCTCGTCAAGAGTATCTATTCTATCTACCTTCTCTCCATTTCGCCACTTTAGATTTGTGTTTACCCATCATTTAATGCATTTCTGTCGGTGTGTGTAGTATATCCTTAACTCTAATCACCGACAACTATACACATGTGTGCACTGACTCTACCAAAGGACCCTTCTCGTTCACATGTTTGTTTCCTGAGAGTACAATTTCACTAACTCACCTGGCATTGGTTAGATTGTAATTTGTCTAGGACGCTTTGCCCCACCGATACGATCATCGTCGTCAATTGACTGCAAAATATATCCTCGTTCCCACAAAGCGAAAAAAGACTTAGCAATTATAAATTGGAAAGGTTAGATATACGAGGATGTATAGAAGGGGATTGACAAACTCAATTTACTGCAACAACATTCCAATGATTCGACTACGACTATTTGGGACGGATATCGTAGCGTTGTTGCCCCCTTAACCTTCATTTCGGTCGTTGCCGTCGTTGTTTTCGCTTGTCCCTAGACAACGTAGTTAACAATCTTCCCGTCCGCGTACCGGAGGTACAACAATACCAAATCCCGCATTTCCTAATTGCATTAGAATGTATCTGTAAGACAAAACGATTTCCTTTCACTTCACCTACTGCTGGGTGTCTCTCACGGTGACAGGCGAATTGATGAAGCAAACTAAGAGAAGAGTTGCTCCCCAGAAAGGCAGAAAGATAGAAAGGCCTGGGTGTCTTGGCACCCGAACGACCAACAGCAACAATGACGATGTCGACAACGACAAAGACAACGACGACGACGACGACGACGGCAGCGCCGACGACGATGAGGTGATACGATGCCATTGTGGATTTGAAAGTTTTCCACTCAACATTAAGTGTTGCATTTTCCTGTCACCCAAGATCGGGGACAGGGGAGACAGTAAGCCGAACTTAACTGCTGCTGTTCATGGCAAATCTCATTAATTTAAACAAATACATGAGTCGAAGGGAAAACCATCGACAATTCTCTCCTGTTTTCGTGTGATGTCAAGCGGAGAAAGAATTGAGCTACAGCAGTCACCGCCGCCTCCGCCCCCACTCAACGAGCGCCACAGTCCCATCTTATCGATGGAATGCAATTTTGTAATCTACTTTGTTTTTCGATTCGATTGGGGTACACACTTGTGTGAGGTGATCCAGCAGCACGACAAAGCCGACGTGTTAAATGCGAATTAACAAATTAAATCTCTTACTGTGACTCTATTGAGGTTCATCCTTTTAGCCACGACCGACCTTCATGTGGGATTAGCTTACCAAACGATACAGTGACACTGATGGGCTTTTTGGCTACCAAACATATCCTGCATGGTCTCTCGGCATTATAATTTACTTTCCGATTGGAAGAGTTTCACAGTTGGTGCGGTTTGCCTCGGGACGACCACTTTTTATGGGGCATTTCCAAAGGAGCACATTTTATTATTTAGTTTTAGGGGTTGCTTAGGTCGCTAGACATGATACCACATTCATCGGTCCCCATTTCCGTCTGTTTCACCAGATGCATTTGGTGCTAGATCCTTCGGATTCAATGTACCGAAAATGTCGGGTGGTCGTAATTTTCATTTGTGTTAAAGGCAAGATCAGACCCTCGGTCCACTTTCTACCTTTGTACAAACGATTTACTTCGGTTAAGGTGGTTTATGGCATAATAAATTCCTAGTCCATTGCTTGGTACGATTGTTTATCATCCCACAGGTTTGTAGTTAACATTTGATCCGGCCATCTTACTTTTTAGTATTCCTACCGCTTTGTTTGGTGCGTTAGTACGACGTTTTTCTATCTACCTCCATCGATCTGTTAAAATACAAAAAAAGTTTTTGATATTACTATTAATATACTAATAATCTCACCACGACGTTATCTTCGTTTGTCCCTTACCAATTCTCCTTAGTGTTGAGTTTGCATTGTTTTAATTTATTACAATCGAACTGCAAAATAAGTTGCTATCACTTTAGAGGCTTGATTTGTTACACGAACATAATTTATAGACGCAAAATATTTGGAAACTTCACCTTTCGATTTACTTAGCAATATTGAAAGTATGCTGTATTGGACGTTTTTAATTTGGGTGGGAATTCTAGTAGGTTAATAAATTTTAGAGCTCCTCAATAGTATACTGGTTAGTATACCCGCCTGTCATGCGGGAGACCGGGGTTCGTTTCCCCGTCGGCGAGCCTCTGGCGCAAGACTAATGACCTTGCCCGGAAAAAACAAATCATTATGGAAAATTTAACAAGCCTCAGGACTTGCTAAATAAGGCCAAGACCGGTTCCAGGTTGTAGTGCCGATGATGATGAATACATTTTAGAGTGAAATTTATAAAAAGCTGAACAGTTTAGGGTATTATAAATAACATACAAGGTGCTAGAAACTTGTCTCTAAACTTGATATGAAAAACAATAAACAAAAAACGGTCACCCTTGGGACGCGGTGGTAAGACCTTGGGATATATTCCGGCTTGTAAAAAATGAATAAAGGCCTATGTCAACCCTTTCAAAAAGATTAGATGGATAAACCAATGGCCCTGTGCGTAGGGCGTTAGAATATACTTACAGCTAGGCCGGCTTGTCGTAAGAGGCGACTAAAGGCCGAGCGGTAGCCGGGGTCCTAACGCGCTGTGCGCCCGGTGAAATACCACCCCATCAAGCTTTAGGCTCCGTGAAATGGTCGGGAGATATCCCTGGTCATCTTTCGAAGCTTGGCTGATGGACCGGTTCGAGAAAAGGTTGGTTAGGTGGTAGTCGGTCCCAAGGTGAGATACCACCCCGTCAGATTTGCATTTCGCGATATCGCCGAGAGAAATCTTCGACGGTCTTTCGGATGTGTGGCTGATGGCCCGGACTGACACGGAGATAAGTCATGATGGTGCCTTCTGATATAAAGAATTTCGGAGGCAAACTAGTCTCCCATTCGGATCTCCGGGGGGGACTATGTCAGGGGGAACATCATGCAGATATCATGATAAATAACGGAACTTTAAGAGGCTCGTCATCGCATAACCGGGCTCGCTCTCGAAGCTCTGCTCACGCTCGACTGGTGACGGCATTTTGTAACATCAGGGGCATCGGTTTCAGCAATACGAATGTAAACGCCGTCCACCAATATTCGCAAACAACGAATCCTGATATCCTTGCCCTAACTGAGACCCAGGTCGATTCGTCAACTGATTCGACATATCTTCGTTGCTCAGGATACGACTTACATTCGAAACTGCATTTTCAGGGCGGAGTCTGCGTCTTCGCGCGGTCCGACCTGGCTTGCCAGAGGATGGAGGCGTTGGAACTCAATAATATAGACATCCTGTAGTAGGGTCGTGCTGAGGAATTCCGTTAAATTTCTTTGTTCTCTTTATCGCTCCCCGAATGACGATCGACCGGTGACATTTTTCGAACATCTTTCACATACCGTCGACTGGATAAAGATCAACCACCCAGCTTCTGAAATTGTTGTCCTTGGCGATTTTAATATACACAATTCCGGCTGGTTGGTACAGTCTAACAGAAACGACGAGGCTGGGAGGCTGGCGGAGATGTTTGCTACTAGCCACAACTTGACTCAACTCGTGGAGGAACTTAACGAACCACATATTTCGCTTGGGTTTGATACTCTTTTCTCTTAGCCCCGTGAGTAGGGCGTTAGAATATACTCACAGCTAGGCTGACTTGTCGTAAGAGACGAGTATACAATTCCGACTGGCTGGTGCAATCTAACAGAACCGACGAGGCTGGGAGGCTAGCGGAGATGTTCGCTGTCAGCCGCAATTTGACTCAACTCGTGGAGGAACCTACCTGAGTGCCGGATACCCGAGGTGATTATACGAACACTCTGGATCTGTTTTTGACATTCGAATCGAGTATTTATATCGTAGAGGTTTCTGCGCCACTGGGAAATTCAGATCACTGCTTGGTATCTGTCGCGCACCCACTTGCATTTCAAGCGAATAACCGGCATAGGCAGCTTCGCCATCCATGGAAGTATTGTGCTACTAACTGGGACGATTTGCGAGATTTCTTCGCATCCTTTCCATGGTCCGGGGTGTGCTTCGGAGACTCCGATGTTAACGCTTGCGCGGAGTCGGTATCAGAGATTATTCTTCTGGGGATGGAGACGTATATTCCACATTCCACCAAACGAAGTTCGTCTGTAAACCTTGGTTTGATAAACAATGCGAGCTGATTACAGCGGCAAAAATAGAGCTGTTAAGCAATGGCGCTCCAATCCCACCGATGTTAACAGAACGAATTTTGTTAGAATCAGAAACGCGTGCAACCAGGGATTGATACTGCGAAGAAAGCTCACAACGACAGGGTGATCAATAAGTTCCTACGGTGCCCAACTGGTTCGCGCTCTTTCTGGTCAATGGCAAGAGCTGTCAGCGGCAACTTCGTATCCTCCTCCTTCCCCCCGTTGGTGACAGACAGCGGAACGTTAGTCACAAATTCAAAGGATAAAGCTGATGTGTTCGCGAATTTATTTTCCACCAATTCAAACCTCGATCCCGGCCTTTTGGAGCCACCTGTGATCGCGCCGGTACGATCTTCGATGCGGGATGTGAGATTTCGTCATCGCACTATTAAATGCATTCTACGTGAACTGGATTGTAGGAAGGCTACCGGCCCGGACGGAATACCAGCAATAGTCCTTAAGAACTGTGCTCCAAAACTATCGCCGGCTCTTGGTAGACTCTTCCGCTTATCTTATGAGGACCTTTCCTACCTGCTGGAAAATCGCTCGAGTTCAGCCAATCCCAAAGACGGAAAAGAAGTATCTCCCACAAAATTACCGTCCGATAGCATTACTGTCTATTTTATCTAAGCTAATGGAAAAAGTCATCAATACAGAGTTGGTTAAGTATTTGGAGTGCAACGGACTTCTGAATGATTGTCAAGACGGATTCCGTAGCGGGCGGTCCACGGGAGACCTTTTGACACTTATAACCGATTCATGGACATCTGCGATTGAACGGCATGGTGAGTCAAGGGCGGTCGCATTGGATATCTCCAAGGCCTTTGACCGCGCCTGGCACGGGGCATTGCTGAGCAAACTTCGTTCATATGGACTTTCCCAAAAGCTTTGCGACTGTACGAGGAGATTCCTCGAGAATCGATCGATCCGGGTTGTTGTGGACGGCGACTGTTCGGATCAGTATCCTGTTAATTCGGAGGTGCCCCAAGGTTCTATATTGGCTCCAACCTTGTTCTTGCTTCACATAAATGATTTGTTGGAGACAACGGATAACAAAGTGTTCAGTTTTGCGGAGGATAGTACACGCTAGTTTCCTCCTTTTCGAGTGTTCGGCCGATTGGTGTATATACGCTGCACCTGCTGAGATGTAGACAGATTGACTCTGAATCAGGATCTAGATAGGGTCCTGCAGTGGGGAAGGGCCGATTTCGTCGACTTCAATGCAACGAAGACACAATATACAACATTCAGAAAGAAAAGTGGATCATCGGTTCCGCAGCTGATGATGAATGACCGGGCCCTCGAGGCCGGGGAAAGCTTGAAATTGCTCGGCGTCACGACCTGTGAGAATGTATCATGGCATAAACACGTGTCAAGCATCGCCAGGTCAGCCTCAGGAAAACTGAGTTATCTTTTTAGAGCCAAGAAATATTTTACTCCGGCCCAACTTCTTCTCCTATATAAATCCCAAATTAGACACGTGCTCGAATATTGCTCTCATGTTTGGAGCTCTGCTCCTAAACATACCCTCGACCTACTGGAGAGCATACAGAGACGAGCGATCCGCCTGATCGGGGACTCGGCGCTGACGTCTGGACTACAGTCGCTATCACATCGAAGGGGCGTAGCCGACCCCTGTCTGTTTTACAGATATATTCACGGGTACTGTTCTTCGGAGATTCTTGGTATTGTTCCACGCAATTCGGCTTATATGCGCTCCACAAGACAATCCGACGGATCCCACCCGCTTGAGGCTCATCTCCCGACGGCGCGAACATCCCTGCATCAGAACTCGTTCCGTTACAGAGCGGGGAAGCTATGGAACTCCCTTCCCACGCGAGTATTTCCGGAGCGTCACAACCTGCAGCTGTTCAAAAAGAACTGCAATAGTTATTTGCTGGCATCTCGGGGCGCCCACTCGGCGCTATAGGTTCGCCTCTCCCGAGAGTAGTCTAATAAAAAAAAAATCACTTAGTTATCTGTCTATGTTTGTATATCTCTTGTGAGACTTGAACTGATGATAGATGGGTTCTGAAAACAAAACCCCAAATTGCTGATTAAGAACAATTGTTTAGTAGGTCGGTCAACTCACCTTGTTGTATAGGCATAACACTTTTTGTATTTGGCAAATTGTATATCAAAGACCTTCGTTATTGCTAAGTAGTGTTTTGTCAGGTTTGAGTGCAGTTTTTCATTGTTGAGATGAACTTTTCTGGTGAACATAATAGAAACCTATTTCAGTGGGCAGTGGTTAGCAGTTTGGGGCAAAAGAAATCTATTATCGTTTCGCTTTATAGGGTGGGTAGATGTAAGTATATAAAGTATTCATGAAACAAATTCAGATTTGTGCTAGTTACCTGGGCTGCCATTCCGTAATATCACAAAATTCCTTGACATTTTTTTATTGTTGTCAGTTGTAGGGTGTAGAAAGTGAGGGAATTCGGTATATTTGAAAATCACGAAAACATAAGACAAGTGGCTAAAATTGCGAATGATGTCCATGAACCTGATGCTGTCACTGCCAATAATATACAATTTGGTTTCGTCCATTCCATTTGGGTATTTTCGATGTTAAAGTTGTACCTCGTAGAAGTGGTCCTATCGTCGAAAATGTCACTAAAACCATGGAAATGATCCGGTTTCCTCCACACGTTATTAGTTATAGGTTCGTCCAGGAGCTAGAGGTCGAGTACAAAACAATTTAAAACCATCTATTTTAAAGTTAGATTCAGAAAAAAAGGTCAATGTTTGAGTGCTACATAAACTATTATAACACAAACTGTGATGGATGGAAGTTTCGTCTGCGAAGCCTTGACCAAAGAGAACGTATGTGACTCACATCTTAAACGGAAAAATTTCTCACAACCTTTCTGTCGAAAAAGTACCGAGGATTGAAATTTTAAAGCCCCCACTAAAAGGGATTATCAAAATTCTTTTTTCGGTAAGTTGACACAACTGTCCTCTATCCTGAGCGGGATCTGTCATTTGGTTTGTTTACAATGCTCGAATTTGTCAGTTCATCTTAAGTATGTATTTACTTTGACGTGGTCTTTTCGGTTCTGACTCGGTTAGAAGACACCATTCCGAACCACATTGACTGGTTTGCATGTCAAGGTCGTAATTGAGTTTTTGGAGAAAATTCAGGAAAAATGGTAAAACACACTTGAAATGAACTGACAAAATTGAGCGCTGTAAACAAACTGACTGACAGATAGCCCTCAAACTTCACCACATTGTAGAGGACAATTGTACACACTTAGCGACAAAAAGAATTTTGACAATCCCTTTAAGTCATCAAGATCAATTCTCGGTACTTTTTTGTCTGAATTTCCTTCAATATTCTGCGAAAACGATCACGCTCAAAGCACAGTGAAGGCCCAAAATTTGCCTAACCTATTGTACTGAGTCAGCTCCCCGAGATGACACTAGATAACTGTTAGAGTTGTTTTTGAATAATTGTAAATTATAGTAGTCCGGAAACTCATACCTAAGAGAGTTTATAGCGTATGGGATGATAGTGAAGAACCTGTGATTCGAACTGTCGCTATGACAGTTAGAATCACCAAAAATTAACCAAAGCGCAACCCATAAGGCCACCGCCGTGTGTACGAATTCGATTCCTAAACTCAAGTACATTCGACTAATGTGGATTTGTTATGTTATCGCTATGGTACACGGCTCTGATGCATTTTCCTATTCGATTTTCGTTCGGCGTTCTTCACTATTTGCTTGTGTATTGTGTGTGTATCTGTTACAAACGCCACGCTACTCCCTCCTCAGTAACTTTGTTACGACCAACTTCGTGTGCAAACGACGGAGCGAGGAAGGGCGAGCGAGAGATCGTCGGAGCAGGCGAGTATGCCGGTGCTCTATGCGGTAGTCGTGATCGTGTCGTGAAGAACTGTTTTACTACGGGAAAGTGTGTGCTATGCGTACACAGATCACGTCGTAGTCATCGATTATAGCGTTTGGGATGATAGCGAAGAACGTGTGATTCGAACTGACGTTATGACAGTTAGAATCACCAAAAATTAAACCAATGCGTAACCCATCAGGCCAGCCCCGTGTGTACGAATTCGATTTCTAAACTCAAGTACATTCTACTGATGTGGATTTGTTATGTTATAGCTGTGGTACACGGCTCTGATGCATTTTCCTATTCGATTTTCGTTCGGTGTTCTTCACTATTTGCTTGTGTATTGTGTGTGTATCTATTACAAACGCCACAAATTCATTTTCCCTTTCCTGTTTTAAACCGAATTTTGATAAAGGGTTGTACGTACCGTGTGAGAGATGAGTCGAAAATTGGTGGGGCAAATTGGATTGCCTTGTGCATGATAAATAAACTGATATTCTTGGATTTACATCATGCGTCTCCAAGAAACAGTCCCCCCATATTAATATCTGTAAACTGGACCAAGGCCCGCTATCCGGCCTTGATATGACACTGGCTCTACTTTCAATTAAGGGGGCATATACAATTAGATCGACTCTACAACCATGAGTTGTATGCGATCTGCCTTGAAGCTAATGTTGTAAGAAGAATCAAGCTGGGTAGCCTCCGGTGGGCGGGGCACCTATCTCGAATAAGCGAAGAGGAGCCTGCCCGAAAAGTCCTCTGGGGCAGGATGTAGGGAGGAAGACAACAAGGCGGACCTTATCTGCAATGGAGGGATGGTGTACACCAGGACGCACAGAGCCTCGGAGTGCCAAACTGGATGACATGGGCTCGAAATCGGGACCGGTGGAGAGACTTGCTAAATAAGGCCAAGACCGGATTCCGGTTGTAGTGCCGATGATGATGATGATGATGATACAATTATATCGAATAAAAAATCGATTTTTTTTTGCTTTAAAAATTATAAAATGTCCCGTAGAAAGCTCTCATGCAACTTGCAAAACGAAATGCGACCTCATTCTATGTTGTCCCGCCGATTTTCGAAAGTGTCTTACAATTCGGAGAATTCCTTAGACCATCGTTTCACGAATCCGAGGGTAGAATTGACTTTCCGGATCGTCTCATCAATGTGAGAGAGGAAGTTAAGTTCCCTGTCGCAGAGGATCCCAAGATCTCGAATACATTAGACAATGGTCAGGGGTTGGTTATGAAGGGTATAGGAACATGGCGATGAGTGAATACGCTTACGGGAAAAGGTTATCGAGTGGCATTTAGCGATGTTAAGTATAAAGCAATTTTCTCACAACAAGTCGAGACGCTGTCAACGTCGGATTGGAGCAGTGCAGAATCAAGAGATGACTCGATGATCTTGTATATCTTGGTATCATCAACCTATAGGAACAATCTGGAATTTTTAATGACCTTATCAATGTCAGTAGTGGCAAGTATAAATAGAAGAGGTCCCTGGTGGCTACCTTGAGGCACTCCAGAAGGTGGCGAAGAAGAGGTTGGATATCATAGAGGCCGGATACCGGTGGAGAGACTTGCCAAAATAGGCCAAGACCGGATCCCGGTTGTAGTGCCGACGATGATGATGATGATGATAAATAGGAGAGGACCCGGGTGACTATTTTGAGGGACCCCAGAGGCGACAAGAAAGGGATTGGATATCGTGGACCTGAACCGAACGGAATAAAGCCTACCCTTTAGATAGGAAGAAATTCATTTCAGCAATCCAGGTTAGAGGCCGAGGGCGAATCATTTGAAGAGGATTGTATTGCGGGAGATTTAGTCGAATGCTTTACTGAAGTCGGTCGAGTCCATATCGACCTCGTTACCGTGCTCTAGTGCTGAGAGTGTAAAGGAAGTGAACTCAACGAGGTTGGTTGTAGTTGATCGACCATTGAGAAAATCATGTTGCCTTGATGAAATAAAAGATTTACAACGAAAACTAAGAGATTCGTTGTAGAATGCTTTCGAGAATCTTGGGTAAGTGGGAGAGTTTGTAAATGGGGCGGTAATTCGCGACATCGGTTTTGGGACCCTTTTTGTGGATGAGGGTGATGAGGGAGGTTTTCCAAATGTGGGGCAATATGCCTTGAGAATGTTAGAGATTAAAGATCAGTGAGAGCGGAGCAGGGAAAACGGATGAGCATTTTTTGAGGAGGATTGTAGGGATTCCATCAGGCCCGGTCTTAACTCGTCTTTTAGTTCCAGTAGCTTGGATTCGATTAAGGTCGGATCAAAGGAGTTGTGGAGAAGGGGCCCGAGGGGGTTATTTATAGATGAAAGGGAGAAGGGTCTGGGTACGGCAGATGTATTTATAGTGTCTGTTATAAAGATGAAGTCAAGCTGCCTACCCAAGAGGTTTCGAACGTTGCTGATCTGGCAGAGACAAGCATCATCTAGTCGATCGATGAAGACATTCCTTGGCCGAGGTAGGGTGGGAGGTGAAGTATGAATGATGGTCAGATAAAGCCCAATTGAGTTGTGGAAGATTAAAATCTCCGAGATGATGATGTCGTCCTCACAATTACTCAGCTCGATTATATGGTCGGTAGCATTAAGAGCTAGCTCGTAAATTTCAACAGGCTGGGATGGCAGGATATAGAAGCACATGACAGAGATTTCCGAGGAAGAGTGATTTTGACAGTCACAAAGTCCAGCTTGAAGGAGGTAGGGAAAGCGATAAGTGACGACTCGAGGCTGTTGTGGACAGTGATGAGCACTGCTCGGGTGGGGGGACGTCAGTTGTATGATTGAGGGGGTCGTCGCGGAAGATGGTGAACGTGTGGGGAAACAGTTCCTGGTTATGAATGCTGGGGATTAAGTTCGTTTCACTTAAAGCGAAAATGTCGACAGGTAGGAGTTTTTAAGAATGGATTGGGTGTTTGAGCGAAGACCTCTTACTTTCTAATAATAGAGGGTAAGGGGTGTTATACTGTCGGTCGTGGAGATACGCTAGAAAGAGACGAATATTTTCATACGTCTTTCGGTCTCTAAGTTTTGGCCGTGCGTAGCGGTAATTAGATGGTTGGGAGCTAAGCTGTGTGCTTTTTACTGCGAGGGGGAAGACCGGGTTAAATACGAGTTGAGAACCAGGGCCCAGGACTGCGGGGGGGGGGGGGGGGGGGGAGAAGGCAACGCAGAACGCGTCATATTTACTTTTGCGGATCATATTCCTCGACTCCTTCCATTGGTCGACAAATTCCGCATTTAGCTATGGACAGGGGTTACGGTTTCATGGTTTTTGTTGCAAGCGTGGTAAGT
This sequence comes from Microdon myrmicae, assembly GCA_963931805.1. Lineage (NCBI taxonomy): Eukaryota > Metazoa > Arthropoda > Insecta > Diptera > Syrphidae > Microdon > Microdon myrmicae. Next base: position 16,364,133 of record OZ007499.1, read on the forward strand.
TATTGCAGTCCACTCACATCAGCAATTTCTGGGCTTCACCAATACGCTGGTGGTTTGGTAGACCAGTTGGTTGTCTTTGCCGTGGCATAGCAGCATCGCATGTGCCAGTTAGCCACTTCGTGACTTTTCCAGAATGCCTGCTCGCATCGGGCCTTGCGTCGAGTTGTTCGATAGGTCAACCATATAATCAAGCCGCTCCGCATTGAGATCTTTCTCTTTCCACTCATTTTTCTGGGCTTTCTTGGCCAATCTCCCTGTGACCGAATCCCTGTGTGGTAATATTTGATACATCACGGCTTGGAGGTCACAACGAGTGTAGGTGTTGAAAACTCACCGCATCATGTTTCTTGCCGACATGGAGCTGGGGTGACTTCGATTTTTGACAGGCCGCCCTTGGTTATGAAGGTGTCTTCAACACCATCATTAAATAGCAGTGCATCTAGGACTGCGACGGCTTCAAGCAATGCCTGGCCTCTACTGTTGGCCCTAGTACATCCCCGTTCTATCACCGGTACGTTGAAGTCCCTAGCAAAATAGAAGGGGCTCTTTGCTCTGACATCTTCAAAGTTTGTCGTGTGTCGGCACAATGCACCACCTGCACAGAGGCATGAACATCGTCCCTCGTGGGGGTATTCTTATTTAAGAACAATCTTGACTTTGCGCGACTGTATTGTTCATATGATTTCATCTTACTATGGGAAAAATGATATAGCGCAAGGCTAATAACCTTGCCCGTAAAAATAAATTATTATGGACAATTGAACAAGCCTCGAAACCTGCTAATAAATAAGGCCAAGACCGGATCCCGGCTGTAGTGCCGTTGATGATGATGGGAAAAATGAATCATCGATTATGTGCTACGATATGAGTACAGCGTTTTCGGTCTTATGGTAATAGATGCAGTTTCTAACGGCAAAATTACGTAAAGGACAAACGTTAAAGGACAAACCCAGTCGGTGCTGGGTCGAAAAGGATCGTGAAAATCGAAAATAATCGATGCTTCTTTGGGTGCGCTGTTATCGCCTAAGTTTTCGTTGGTTGTCGGCACCTTGGGATGCTGTTGATTTCCAAGTTTAATAAAATTAGTCAGTAAATGGGTCGCTAGGCCGTTTTGGATTTGTGACTAGGTGTCAAGAAATATGCATGCAGGCTTGGCTATAATTCATATATCATTAAGTGCCGTATGGGGGGGACATACGAATGTATGAATCCTTTAAACTGGGCGAGGAATCTGGAGGTTATCGCCTATACCTATTATACACCAGGTTATAAGCAAAACATCCCACTCTAACATAGCTCAATCCCTCTATCAGTTATCCTCTCCATCTTTTCCGCCCATACTTAGCTATAGTATTCGTAGATACCTCAGAGTCGCTCTGTGACCAGGTTGTGTAAAAAGGCTTAAAAGGGCGGAAGGTATGCGGGGGGCATTACAAGTTTTGTTCAGGTTCATGGTAGTGGTGGGAGTTTCTACTGCGCTATGACAAGTTTCGGGTCGAATGGTGCAACATCCACGGTGCGAAAGATCATTTCTCTGCAGTGCCTGTCCTTCTCCGTAGGTAAGACTGACGAATCTACCTTATTGTGGGATTAGGTTAGAAACTCTATATGATCTTTTAAAATTGTGACAAGTTACAGAAGCTGAAATGAAGAGGTGCGGGCTTTTCGTGGACTGTAATGCATTAGCTGTTGTGTTTTTGCGAGTTAAAGGGCTAGGGATGAAATATTTAAGGAAGACTGAAAGTTTATTTTGATTCGAGACCCAAAGTGAATAGAGCTATTTTTTGAAGGGTGCTGTCACGACTTTATTTGTAAATCTGTAATCTGTGAAATTAGCCGAGCTTACGTCGTCGTTGTATCGCCTTAATTGAAACCTTCAGGACTCGAAAAAGGCTATAGGCGTGGAACGGGGACATACAATTTGATGTTTAAATAATGATGGCTGTTTGACATTACCTTATGCTTTGAAGTGTTCCAAGACCGAATTAGAAAATATCAGTTCGCTTTTAACAAGAGATTAGTGAAAGATCTTCTAATATACACCCACTGCCCGTGATGAATTTATTCATTGGAAAATTGATTGTGGCCACTGCCACGAGAGAAAGAACGCGTTTTACCAACACTGCGCTCTGTTTCATCGCGTTCGCGCCCCGCTGCCCACGGCGATTATTATTTTATACATTTGTGAATATTTATGTTAAAATTTGTGTACATATAAATGCTTATATCTACGGGGTAATCACATTAGGGTGTTCAAATCAATTTGCATATTAAATTTATTAGATAGAATTGAAAACAAAATATAAAACAGCTCGAACCAGGGAAGTCAGGTTGAGTAATGGATCTCCTTGGAGCAGCGTTTTGCATTAATAAGCAAAGTGGCTTAGGTGGCACCCGAATCTGTCTAATTAATCATATTTCCCTTTCTCGACAAAACAAACACGAAGCGTAGAATGTGCGTCTTTTGTCCTGTAGGCGGACTTCAATGTTGACTTGAAAACCTACGGTTGAGGGGGACCTTTGGTTTGCGTCTAGTTGCTTGCCTGCCAGAGGTGAGGAGTCTTCTTCGCGTTGTGGCTTCCCACGCTATAGCGACGATTTATTCTTGTCACATTGACATCCATTATTTGGTTCTGCGGACGGCCATCCTATGGGGACAAAGAGATATCGCACAGTTACTCGAAATAAATTACAATTCAATCGAAGAGAAGTTATTGATTGTTAGAGTGGAGCACACTGCGAATGGGCAGTTGTGGCGTGATGGTCGGGGCAAATTGATGTTGCTTTGTTTTTTTGCGGGACTAGCGACAACACCATCCGACATGACATACGATGACGCATTTTTCTCATCTGATGTCTAAATTCAATTAAACTTATATCGGCGATGTGGAGAGACTGTTGTCCGGTGGTTAAAAGCAGTCTAAGGATAAATAACCATCATCTGTCTGTGTGGCGTGTTTTGGGTTGACTTGTTGTCTATCTAGCAGGTCTGTTCAATGAGGCATTAAGGAGTTGTGTGCTGTCATTGTCTACATTGGCTGTAAACGTGTTTCTCCTTGTGAAACTATTGGATGGACCTCTTACTTTGGCCAAAAAGATTGTACCAACATTTTGCGCAGTCAATCGTGTCGCTAGTCATATTTTTCGAATCCCTTTACTCTTGTGAAAGGAGAGTAAAGTTATGTCAACCTGGCGCAACATCAATAATTTTTCGCCATTCTACTATTGGTGAGTGGGGCAGGGGCTTTCTGACAAGGCGCAAGCGAAACACAACTGCCACACTGAAGCTGCTAAGCAGATATTGCGATTTGAAAATCGCATTTGAATCCAAGACACTCACGCCTGCCGGTATACGGTGGATACGTACGAGTTGGAGTACATGAAGTGAACGCTTATCGCATTGAGTGTTTGCGGTTAAGGAGCATATTCGAGGTGTTGCTATCCCGGCTCCATTTCAATTGGTCAGATCATGTACGTGTACTCGTATGTTGAGAGGAGGAGAACAGAATGTGGAGTGTGGGGAGACATTTGCTAACAAAGTGTAATTTGTTACCATCAATCTATCGTACACGATTACTTCCCTTGTCCGACTGCCTGGATTTTATTGATTTCTTGTTCGTTTTACGGTCGTCTCATGGAGGATTCAACAGCCTCATTAAAATGTATTGCATCCATAGCACATGTTCTTCATATTCGAGTCAATACAACTCGGACAGAGATACACATTGTATGTGGGGCTGCCGTTGCCGTTTGCAAGGTATATCCAGATCATGGGGGAAAGCAAACGTTGAGTTAATCAACTTCATTCCACTAGATAGATGTTTCTATTCATGTCATATCCTTTTTTGCATAGTTGCTGCTCACGCGCTACTTCCCGATTTCGACTTGGTCCTCTCATGTCTGTCCCGTGTTTTGCTTCTCCCTTCTGGTAACTACCTCTTTTCCTGATGTCTGACACCTTTCTGCTTCTTCTTATCCTCTCCTTCTGGCCGTCACCTCATCAGCATGGCCTGTTACATCGTCCCAAGCAATATTTCATGTTTCCATTTAGAGCCCCACTCATTCGTTCGCTTAGATTTTGTGGAGGTGGGTGTTGGTATGTGGCTCGGGCCATAGATACTTTCTCACATTATTTTTTAAGATTTATTTGATCACGAATTTGTACTTGGTCAAAGCGGTGTTCGGAGTTGTGAGCGCGATTACCAATTTTGAATTCACACAACGGTGGGGCTTGATAGGCTTGTTAGGAGAAACGTCAGACCAAGGTGCATGTGGAAGCGTTGGAGAAAATTGCTGTTGTTCAAAAATTATGCGATTCAACTGAAATTATGTGTGTTCCGCAAGGATTCTACACTTAATGCTTCTCTAGGAAGGGAATTATTGTTAGAAGTTGAAGAGCAAGTTCTTTAGGTTTGCCTCGATGGCTACAAATTAAATTTATGGTCGAACATGGAAGGGATTAGGAGTTGATAAAAGTTTACGTCGACGTAGAAAGGATTGTTGATGAAGTTTCCTCGAAGGGTGGGGTCATAGTGAGGTTTAGTTTAAGAATAGTTTTTGTTTCATTTGTTGTCCGAATGTGAGTTGGGAGGTTTTATAAACTTTTTCCAGTGTTGGATGGAAAGAAACTTATCACGAGAGGATTAGATACTAACAAAGACGAGGGTGGGCTTTGGAAATTAAGTTCATAGATTAAAGGAAGTGTATTTCTTTTTTGTGGAAGTTCCCAAAGAGGTGATTGAAAATGTCTGCAATGTGTCTCGTTAATTTGAAGATAAGACTTGTAGCATCTGCGAAAATTATCTAATTGTTATCTGTAAGTCGGGTGTGTTAAAAGTTAGGGAGTGGAGTTATGGTATAGCTTCAACTTTGTGTGGGGCAAGTTTGGAAACTAATATCCAATTAAATGCGAGTTGTCCTGTTGTTTTTCTCGTAGGAGGAGACCTGTGGGACTACTTTGACGTTGTAGTAGGGAGATGATATAAGAAATTTTGGGCTACCCAGAGAGAAGAATGGAGTTGCTTCAGCCGTATTCTAAATTGTAAACAAATGATTTTGAAGTTTACAGTCGAATTTGGCACATGTCTTATGAAAACTCCTGAATTCCACTGTTTGATTGAAGTATGTATAGGGTGATCTGTGGCGGTTCCGCCAAACCCCACGGCCCACTTACCTGAAAAACCCCCCATATCCGCAACCCAACTCCCATTGTCCCCCGGCAATGCAATCGCATGGGCGCCTGAAAATATTTCCTTTTCCAAGAACAATTAATGCATATAAGCACTACCTAAAATTCCTAAAAAAAATTATACATGTATCAATGCGTCTTTGCATAAGCAACCAAACCCCGAATTTCCAATTAGTGTGGATTTTCACACTAGCTTTCGACACTTGTGTCGCCATAGATACCATGTTCCATTGACACAGATGGTATATACAAGCCGTCATTGTATAACAATCTAATCTGCCTTGCAATGACTTGCAACTATCGATACAGCTGCAAGCACTTTACCCAGAATTGATTCTTTGTTTGAATCTCCAAACAAGCAACGATTTCGCGCGTAGCCACCGGATTGTATTCAAAGCATAAACAATGCAAATATAGAATCCGCTTCCCATAAACGAACTTTCCTGCATATACAAATGCGAGCAAGGGATTTGTTTCGTCCACCAACCCATTTCCCAATGTCTATTCTTATATTTACACAAGGGCATCACTCATCTAAGACTTTTATTATGCCCTCGTCTCATTTTTTCTTTTACCACATTTCTTCGCTGTATCGTCGTCTATTTATTTAGACACGGTGCACTCCATAGACAATGATCTTTTCGATCCTTTCGTCTTTACCGCCTGTCTGCTTCGTTTACCCATTGCCCTCGAGCACGTGTAAACTACACAGATCTGAACGATCGCACACATACCAGCATGATACTCATTACAAGATCTGGTTTCATATTCCACCAAGAGAGACTTTACGTTTCTCTGGTGGTAGGTAAATACGATATCCTTAGGGGAGAGGATATCTACCACGACACCACAAGCTCACCGCATAAGCGAATCATCTCTGCACGACATGATTATCGCTGAGTCCTTTTCCATCCGCCGACCGCCATGGTCGTTGCTACTTCCGCTCTTTTCGTACTTTTAAAACGCGACCGTCTTTGTCGACGCTTTGTGAACGACTCTCATTACTTTATTTATGATAAACTCGATTCTTCAAAAACCACAATTTTCGTCGGCGGTTAAATTTCGACTACCGATTTTGTTTTCTAATTTATTAATTGCGACTGTTTTGGTAAAAGTCACCATTTCGGTTGATGATCTTAAACAGTGAAAGTCGATGAGTGATTTATTTATTTATTTTATTTATTTATTTTATTTATCTATTTATTTAATTAATTTATTTGTTTATATATATTTTTTGTCCTTGTTTTACAATCAAGGCCCACTATTCTGTCGTGTCGATTATTCCGTGTAGATCTCGAATAGCTTGGGCTGAGATGCTGTGCGGTGTCTGTCGTTTGATTGTTGATTTTGAGTTACTGTATTCGTCGGCCAATTTTCCACCAGGAGTCCTGTAATGGTGGCCTTTTTTTTAATGTGAGGCAAGCCTTACCGATGACCTTACGACTGCTTGTTGGACATAACAAAGCTTTTCCCTTATAGCGCTCACAATGAATCGTTTTTCGTCGACTTCGATTGAATACATTCGGTCACTACTTCGTTCATGGATTCTGTATTGGCCAAATTACGGGGCAAGTGTGCAGTTATCTATTTCCGGATAGACCACTACCTTCTTGGCCCTATGCCGAGCTACTGCCGGTGCTTCGATCTTAGTTATGGACGCATGTAGTTCCATCACAGATAGTAATTGACTTTGTGGTGATTCGCCATCAGCAACAAATTCTTCTGGGAGACCTAGATTAATGCTATATGTGACATCTGCTGCGAATGCGCCCAGATCCTTCGTGAGAGTCTTTTTCAGATCCAGGCGGACTGTGTGAGTAGGGCGGCAACGATCGTGACTTTTGAATGAAGGTTTTAGTGATGCTATGGTTTTGTTGAATGTAGGATACAACACGGCCGTGCGACTATTGTGTCAACCAAGAAAGTGAGTTAGTTTTTGGCTCGAGCTGCGATCCTCAGTCTGCAGTTGGGATATCAAAGCGTGATCCAAGTGGCTTTCTTCCACTCTGTGAAGATGTTGCTTCTGGTTATCGTGTTAAATGTTCGCTTATGGCGAATAGGTCCATTCTCTCGAATGTGTGGGGGTTCTCTATATTACGCTGAGAACCAACCCACAATTACAACCACAATTTCGCCTGCAGACAGCGTCAACCCCAATCCCATTTGACGGCATATCCCAAAGGATGCATAACCTGAATTCATCCTTCCATGCAGATAATGCATAATTCAATTCAGCTTTTTCAAGCCATATGGCAACATTATTTGATAAACCACATGAAAATTCCTATCGGAAATCAAAAATCTCATGCCTGGTTAGCAACAGCAAAGCTTGGGTAAGCGACGCTGTTGCTACATAGACAAACGGCTTGGGTTATCGCGAATTCCTTTAGTCTTTTTCCCACGTCGATATTATCCCAAGCCATCGGCGTCCTTTGACATGCACCAGACACGGCTATTCGCTCGGGATCAAAAACCCAGAGTCAGGTGAAAAGTATCAGAAAAATACTTTTCAAACCAGCCCATTTCCCCTTCTCGGAGTGCATTTTTGGTTCTGCACTCTGAGAGCAATTCAAATACGAAACTGGGTCATGCGGTCACCTTATTGGTTTCGCTTTCGTTGCATGCGAAAGCAAATCAACCCTGAAATCGTCATGCTCTCCGTTGCGGTTTTCCCATTCTCCCTAAGTTTATTCATCTTAATGGGCAGGGAAATGGGAGAATGAGGATGAGTGTGCGATCAAAAATGGGTGATCATGTGGGTAGAGAGGGTCCCGAGCAAGGCTGCCGAAGTTAGTCGAGTTTTAACCACTGAGGTGCACACACCGATTCGTGTAAAGCCTCTGCGCGAGTACAAACGATTCTCCTTACTTGTTAAATCCTTATTTCCACATCAATCCTCTCTTAAACGTGCACTAATTAGAACCTATTAATAAATAAATACCCAGTGTAAAGAAAATAGTACAATTAAAATATTATAAATACTAGTGTAAAGAAACTAATACAATTGAGCATTTATAAATACTTGTGTAAGTAAAGTAATACAATTGAACAATTATAAATGCAACTGTAGTAAAAAAGGAACAGTTAAAAATAAAAAGAAAACATTAATACGAAACAATATACCGGTGTTTCATTAATTAGTAGGTGGACAGTGTTCGGCGGAACACGGTGGGATACTAGTGAACCCGTATCTCCACAAATGGTCTCTACGTTGATGTGAACATGATCTCTTTCTGTCGATGTGAAAATGGCCTCTTAATGTCGATGTGAACATGGTCTCTCTAGGTCGATGTAAATTTGGGCAAAAGGTGCCTCGGTAAGCTTGCGCCGATGCATTATGCACCCTTCGTATTGTGTGTAAGTGCTGGCCCATTGGGTAAGATTTTTGATCATGTATGGCTATACAAGATTACGTCGGACGGCTGTAGCGGTCGCACATCTTGAAATATCCCTTCGAAATATTTTCGGGATATAAGAACAAGCGATCCCTGTCCAAACATCGCAACAAACTTCGACCTTTCAGTTGGCGTGGTCGATAGTGGCATGCAGTTGAATCGTGTCAGTTTACCAGAGAGCGTCCGTTATTATGTTCTGTGCTCTTGGGGCGTATGTGATTTGGATGCAGAACTGTCCGATGAGGTTGGCGTCTCGTTTCTGCGATGAGATGTATTTTCTGACTTCTTTTATATAATTAAGTTCATTTAATTATCACCCCCCCCCCCCCCGCGCACATGAATATCAACACATCACATACAAATACAATAGAATATTCACACATACAATAGATAAATAATTAAAATAAATTAAAGCCTCTATTTCAAAATTACTGTCATACTGCACACAGCCATAGTCTCCCTAATTCCGTTTCCTCAAAATAACAATCGTCCTGTATTAAGGAAGCGGAACAAAAAAGGAGAAGAAGAAAGGCAAGGAAGATGTGGGGGGGGGGGGGGTGATAATTAAATGAACTTAATTATATAACACTTTGTCGGAATGTGGAAATCAAGGCTTTGTGGCGCGCCTTGATCGCGTGCTAGCGTTTGTCGGTCATGAAATACTTCATTGCGTGATATGTATATAGCGAGTAACTACCGATCACAGGAGTTGTGTCTAAATTGCTAGAGTATAGTTTTATAGAAACCGAGCGTTTCCGACTATTGACTGGGCTTTGATTGAGAGCGGCCCCCTTGCAATGCCTGAAACATCCCACTGAATAGACAATGTGGCTCCCTCGATAGGACACCGCAGCAATATAGCTTTACCTGGTGTCCTTTTGAGATGTGGAATGCATTGTCAGCTGACTTTATTCAACTGATCGGTCGCTTGCCGTTCTTTTTGGACCCTAGCATGAACTGAACTCGTTGAGCGTTGCCTGAATGTGCGTGACGCTTTGAAGTGTTGGTCGGTAATAATTGGGCATGCCCAAGTAGGGCCTGAATTCGGGCGTGTTGATGGGGCAAGTAGACATCATGTCAGACTACACAATCCTATAGCGGGATCTAGTCTGTCGATGCAGTAGCCTTGGATTCACCAATGTGGCTTTCCTCTGCGTTGATTACCAAGCTGGATTTTCGAAGGCGTTTGGAGGCGTGAGTTAAGTGAGAGCAATGTTCACCCATGTCCTCTGATACCATGAGTATATTTTAGATATATGCACTGCGAAAATCAAGTCCACTCGTTAAATCTATAGAACTACTGTGATGCATTCCAGAGACCAAAAAATCATCGCCCTAAATTCGAATAACCCAAATCGTGTTGCGAATGCCGTTATTGGTGGGTTCTCTGGCGCTGCTGGGACCTGGTCTTTGGTCCTCGTTAGGTCGGACGTTGATAAGACCAAGCACTCCTGCAATTTGTAGGAAAACTCGTGTAGGTACCTTAAGAGGGTACCAATCCGGAATGGTCACAGCATTCAGCATCTTTCATTCAGATATCTAAAATCGTACAACCTTCTTAATGACAATCAGTTTGTATATTGTAGTAAGCGGCCCACAGGAGATCTGAAGGCGTTCCTTATCGAAAAGTAGAGCCACGGCTTCTACAGAAGCAACATTTTTGCAGTACATATCTCAAAAGTGTTCAACAGAATTTGGTACGAAACCCTGTTGTCAAAATTAGATTTCTATGGTACACCGATTCATTGGATAAGAGACTATTATTCAATCCAGGTAGTTTTGACTGATATCAAATCTAACTGTTATCCGCGTTTGTACTCTATGTGTACATTTTTTTAACGATCTCCATTACCCATAACTCAATTTTCTTCAATTTACTGATGACAACTTGTATATTCGTCTAAAACTGGAATTCCAAACATAGCTTTGGTCATGAGCATTCGAATTAGCGCTCTACGTGTCCGATTGGGTTAAAGAAAACGATTTAGATGAGCAAACCTACGTGAGAACCTACAGAGTCGAGTGATCCGCCTGGTCGTGGACACGAAGCTGACATCGGGACTATAGTCGCTATCACATCGCAGGTGCGTAGCTGACATATGTCGGTTTTACAGATATCATCACGGGGACTGTTCTGCGGAGATTCGTGGTATTGTTCCGCGCAATTCGGTTCATATCTGCTCCACGAGACAATCTGACGGATTGCACCACTTCGCGGTTCATCTTCCGACGGCGCGAACATCTCTGCATCAGAACACGTTCCGTCACAGAGCAGAAAAGCTGTGGAATTCCCTCCCCTCGCTAGTATTTGCGGACCATTACAACTTGCAACTGTTAAAAAAGGACTGCAACAGTTATTTGGTGGCATCTCGGGACGCCGACTCCGCGCTATAGGTTCGCCTCTCCGGAGAGAAGTGTAAAAAAAAGTGATCAGTAAAACTCATTGACGACACATGGACATGTTTTTCAATTCTGTCGTTATCTCTTTCCCATAGATGTCAGTATGGTCGTTATTCAACAGAACAGGTGAAATCATTGTGGGGGTTCTCCATATTACACGGAGAACCAACCCACAATTCCTACCTAATTTTGACCGCTAACAGCGCGTCACCATAACCCAACTCCTCATTCAAAACTCGCAAACAATACATTTCCTCAATCTGCAACAGCATCCATTCCCATATCCGCAATAGCCTATACTTCCAAATCTGTAATAGAATGCATTTTCAAAACCTACAACAGAATGCATTTTAAATCATCTCCCTCATATACACCAAACCGCATTTAGTTTCCACAAAAACCATTCCGGCTCATTTCTTACTTAAACCACTGTTCTCGCTTGCAACCAAGCAGCATTCAATTTCCCCCGAAAACCATTTCAGTTGCCATTCTACTTGAACAATTTTTCTCGTTTGCAACCAAGCAGCATTTAATTTCCCCCGAAAACCATTTCGGCTTCCATCCTACCCCAACCATTTAAAATAATACCAATTCTCCTTACTGGTAAGTCACTAGCACGATGCGTTGCAACAACCATCGCGAAGATCAAGACCCATGTTCCTTTGTCTAACCGACAACCCATGCCCATACTTGGTTATGCCTCCGAAACCGACTTCTACGTATACACGGCAACAGAGGAATCTAATTCAGCCTGTAGGCGGAAAGTCCTTAAAACAAATTTCTCTATGTAGGCATAGCAACCCTTATCCATGTTCCTAGTAAGTGGCAGTGAGTTTACTTAGCGATGACTCCACTGCCGCGACGCTCTGAATGGATTCTAGCCTTTTTTTAGTCAGTGGAGTTTGATACGTTGCGAAGTGCGCACCACCCCGAGCCGAGTAGAAAATCCGCGGCATTATATTAATCAAAAGAAAGAGAATTAAAAAAACGAATTCAACTTTGGTAGTGTACACGTAAACAATAATTATAAAATAATATATCGTGAATACAGAAGACTTAATAAAAATAAAGTAAAGTCGGAAATTAACAGAGATCGATAGCTTTCTATACGAAGGTTTGTGTATAAAACTACTTCTTGTACCCCATGTGCTTAAGTGCTACTGACTTGTAAATTGCTGTAATGGCGCAATATTTTCATACTGTACAGAATATTGAAGAAATAAAAAAACTAAGTTCAACGAAGCCCGGGTGTTTCGTTTGTGGTGTTTCCTCCTTGCGGATGATAGTTTCGCATCAGATTTTCAAGTGCTCGTAACGCGCCCGAAGTGCGATCTTCTAGCGGATGGCTACCAGTGAATAACTTCAAGGTACGATCCAATTAATCAAACTTTTAAAATAGTTGCAAACGATCCAAACTGACTGAGTGGTGACTGTTCCTTGGCTGCGAGTTCCGAACAAGAAAAGAAAAATAAAAAAACACAAAGTACGAACGAGCTTACCATTACCAGTGCTATTACCCCCAACTATTTGTCGTTCGTGGGATCCTCGTCGGTGGGTGATAGAACTCGTACCGTACGTCGGCACCCATACCTTCACCCCCACAGCATTTTAAATCAATAACTAGTCAATAAGAAAATGTGTTGAATGTCTACTTCTGACAAATGAATAAACATAGACAATCGTTCTTCAGCCGAGCCACACGGATGTGGATTGCTCTACTTGATCATGTATTTTTTCCTCGTTGTAATATCCAGACATTCAAGACTAATATATTATTTATAGATTCCTCCTTTTCTTATACTCTCCCTCGTTTTAAGCAAGAGGGGTTTGTGGGGGGCGACGTCGTGGTGCCGACATGGGCACAGAGTTCTACCTCGTCCCCACAAGTTGTCAAAGGTCCGCCGTAAAATAAACTGTTCGTCAGGAAAGTGCAGCCGGGAAAGAAAACACTATTGTATGTTGTTCAAAAAGAGCTCTTTATTTTAACTGTTATTTATATGTACTTGACTATCGTATTGTGTATGCGATTCGTCATCAGAAGGATGCACTGCCACACCATAACTTTAACTTCACAAAAAAACAATGACGAGATTTAGAATTTTTGAATCACCATAACGAAAATCACTTGAGTTTTAAACTTGAAGTTTATTTTAGAATATATTAGTACTTGAAGTACCTGAAGACGATTGCCCCGAACTACAAATATCGACTGACTTACAATAGTGGTTACAACACTCCACTGTATACGATCAACTTCCGCTCTTCTAAAACTTTATGCAAAAGTCGACTTCAGGATATTTACGCTTCTCTGCCGCGAGACGAAGAGCGGGAGGCAGGCCGACCGGCTCGGTTGGGTGATGATAAAGGACTCAGCGATACTCGGCTCGTGCAGAGCCGACTCGCTAATGGGGTGAGTTTCCCCGAAAGAGAAAGTGTTCCTCTCGTGGTGAAAACGAAGACAGAGAATCTCACTGGTGAGGTCCTGTATTGGTGTGCGTGAAGTCGATCGTTGAGATCAGGTTGTTTGCTAACGCTCGCAGGTCAAAGCGAAACGAAACTCAGACAATGGATGCAGAACAGAGGAAGAAACGACGTAAGGCGTCATCCGGTAAGGAGGGTCAGCTGAGTAAATAGCAGACACTCATTAGATGCTAAAAGGGATTGAGAAAATGGAGATCGTATATCGTATCTCTGCCGACTGGGAGAATCGGACTATTTTGTTTGCATATGTTTATGCTATTGAATCCAATCCGGCGGCTAAGCGCGACGTTGGTGATTGTTTGAAGATTCAAACAAAGAAGTATTTTCGAGAGAAGTGAATCAATAGTTGCAAGTCTTTGGAAAGTAGTTTAGATGGTTACACAATGACGGTTGTGTATACCATCTGTGTCAATTATACATGGCATCTAAGGCGACGCTAGGATCGACCTCTAGTGTGAATACCTACACTAATTGGGAATTCGGTTCTTGGTCGCTAATGCAGAGATGCATTGATACATGTATGAATGCCCTTGTAGGAAAAATTCTTTGCAGGCATTTCCAGGTAATGCATTGAAAGCATTAATTATCCTTGGGAAGGAAATGTTTTTGCTGCGGGGAGATCTCGGTGCAGGTGTGGGAAGGTTTGAATTTGCCTGACAGCCGAAGGTACCGAATAGGTTTTGGTTTTATGCTCCTGTATAATGGAAAGAATTCTTGTAGGGAATTTGTATGCGAAGAGATGCATGAAAGGTAAGAATTCTTTTACAGGGACTTTTAGGTTATACCTTAGATAACCTAGATACGTAAGGCATTTAAGGTGCTAATGCGATTGCATTAGCGAAACTTATGTAGACTGGGTTGTAGGGATGGGGGCTCTTTAGGTAAGTAGTCAGTGGGGTTTGGCGGAACCGCCACAGGTCCTCAAAAGTCCTTTTTGTGGGCGCGGAGCTTGTATCTGAGTTGTTAGCACCAATATTTTACTTAAAGGGACATTCCGGTTTGTCGGGTAAAAAATAGGTTATTTTCATAATTTTTTTTAAGAGAAAGTATTAAAGATATAACAACAATTTTTTTTAAACATTTTATTCATCTTTCGACTACGTTTGTAAATGTTGTCGAGTTACTCCGGAACCGGAAACCCCCCCTCCAGGTGTTCAAAGTTAGCCATCCGTTCTGCTCGTGTAAGGGTTATTTTCGTCCCCGGTGAAAAAATACGAAAAATGCAAAACGTTTATTGAACTTAAATACATTTAGCAAATGTGAGTGAAAAAAAATTTTAAAATTTGTAAAAAACAACAAAGTGGCGGACTATTGAAAAAAAATGATTTTTCGGCCCTTTTTTGCTCTGTTTTTTAGTTATAACTAAAAACATAAATAAATAAATAAAAAAGTAATTCACTCACAATTTGCGTGTGCTTGTTAAAAATATGTGTGCGAACTTTCATAAGAATCGCATGCACCGTTTTCATATTATCGCTTACACCGCACTCAAAAAAGTCGTTTCGAGAAAAGCGCATTCAAAGTTTGGAGATAAATTAAACAAAAGATAAAAGTGATTTGTTTCATGAAATCATCGGCATTTTTTATACTAACAGCTAGACATCTATTCCTGGACCATAAACAATTCCTTCCACGACTTCGAATTGGTCCTCCAGTTGCCTTTTCGCCTTTTTCCTCGCTGTTCGTGCCTCGTGCGAGTTGTATACTAGGCTGCGGTCAGCGTCTTGCAGCCGATCTCTGTCCCTCTCGTTCGCAAACGCTCTTGCAATTTTGATGCCCATTACTTGCATTATTAGCAATACGGGTAAAAACCCCTCATTAAACATACAAGCTGCGGTAAGAGCCGCAACTTCAATGATTTTCTTACCACTGTATGCGTGTTTTGGCGCCATTTGTCAGATAGTAGTATTGAAACTTTCGTTGTTATTTTGCGTGAAACCTCCCTCGCATTTTTTTTAACAAATCGGGATCTGTCAGTTTTACGTAAACTGGGTAAATTGCTGTTCGTACTTTAGGATCCAAGGGAGGTTTGTCGTGGTCGAACTTTGACAGCTCATTCGCACCTTCCGCGCGTTTCCATTTGCACCATGACTCTGGGCCCTCTGGACAGTTTTGATGATGCCAATTTTCATCGGTTGATATTTTGTGGTAGTATGTTTCCCAAATTTCTTTCGCCATTTCTTCAGCAGAGTGCGTCTAATCGAAAGTTCGTAATACGTCGTCAGTTCTGTTATCATGTTTCCCATAAGTTTGCCAGGGCCAGCTCCTCCTAATTGGTCTGTTTTGTTTTGCTTTTTTTATGACACCGCGTAATTGCGAACCGATTCGCTTTCCCACGTGTTTGATACACTCGGCCCTTACAACATTTGGAAATGATTTCTGCGACGCATTCATTACTTTTTTCCCCGTCTTCAACGTACCTTTCGTAAATGCGGCCGTGCAGATCAAAAGCGTGCTCGAACGTCTCTAACATTCCGTCAGGCTCCATTTTACCCGAACTTCCATTGTGATCCAATGTGCAAACTGGTTCGTGCTCATCCCACCAAGTATCATATTCAGGGGTGCCTTTCTTTCTTTTCATAAGGTTGCAGCCTTGGCAATAACGCGATTTCACAGTAAGATCGAGAACTATGTTTGTTTTGTTACCGATCAATGTCATAACGCCATAATTAGCAGTATGACCCCTTTTGCTCCAACTACCATCTCCAGAAGCAGTAAATTTTGTATCTTCACTTTCATCAGTTTTTTCTTTTTCTTCTTTGCTAGCCTTTTTTATCACGGAAGAAAAAACGCCGATACAAGCGGTGTGTGCATTATCGAGAGCAGCGTAGTAAATGTGTTTCGTAAATTCGCCAATATCCATCAGTGAAGTGAAACATTGTATCCCATTTAACCCGACACCCAAGATGAGCATTACGAATACTATTCTACGATTAACTTCGTAAGCTTTGTTGGCGATTCGTGGACAGGACTCGATAACCCTCTCACCACAGTTGCATTCGACGATCAGTTTGAATCCTAGGCCTTTCTCAGGTTTTTTGAAAAGTTTATCGAACCGTCACAGTTTTTACACTTTATAATGTTTGAAAGTTCGGAAAAAACTGAAAAAAAGTAACATCACGTATGCTGCCGTCACGGTGACCGTTGGAGCGAAGTCGGCCGATGTAGCCAATTTTTGTTACTCCGTTTCCAGTTCATTTACAGTTCCCATTAATCCTTTTCCTTTTTTACTTTTAACGTTTTTAAACATTATGTTAGAAAAATTTACCGTTGAAAAACGTATGAAACGGACGCCTAAACGCGAGCACTGCACGCTCTGAGACCACGTTTACACTAAAAACTTTTTCCTCCTCATGAAAAAGAAACAAAGAAACATCAAAAATACCTACCCCGCGACGTCACGGGTAGGAACATCTTCCGTAGTCACCAAACAAGAAAAAACCACCAGCAGCGTGCAACGGGCAAGTTAGTTTCATATATATGAAACTCACGAAAACTCAGACAATCGCAGGTCACCCGCAGTAAAAACAACATACGAGGGTTGCTTCTTATGTTTCGGGATTTGGCAACCCTAGCGTTGCAATCCGGCAATTGACAGCTCTGTCGTATAGTTGGCCATTTTTGAGGTTATACGCACTCAGAACGTTTTGACATACGAGCGCTATTTGTGTTGTTTACAGTAACTTAAAAGATTCATCTTGGCCCAAAAATGGAATTAAATCGTCAACATTTTCGTGCGATTATTTTTTACAACTTTCGGCGTGGATTAACTCAGCAACAGTGCATGGATGAACTTAATTCAATTTTTGGCGATGAAGCTCCGTCAAGGACCAGTGTTTATCAATGGTATGGTGAATTTAATCGTGGTCGTAGTTCACTCCAAAATGAATTTCGTGAAGGTCGTCCAAAATCAGTTGTTGTTCCGAAAACCATTGATGCTGTGCGCGAACTGATATTGGAAGATCGTCATGTGACCTATCGTGAGATTGAGACAATCTTAGGCGTTAGTGGGACCAGCATACATTCAATATTGCATAAACATTTGACTGTCAAAAAAATTTGTTCGCGTTGGATCCCACACAATTTATCAATCGCCAAAAAAAAGGCTCGTATCAATTGGTCGAAAGAAATGCTCAAAAAATACGGTCGCGGTGCTTCGAAACACGTCTATGACATCGTGACAGGTGATGAATCGTGGATTTACGCGTATGAGCCCGAAAGTAAACAGCAGTCGACTGTCTGGGTGTTTAAAGATGAGCCAAATCCAACAAAAGTTGTTCGCGCACGAAGCACTTCCAAGCAAATGGTCGCCTGTTTTTTCGGAAAAACTGGACATGTCGCAACCGTACCACTAGAACAACGCAGAACAGTCAATTCTGAGTGGTACACAACCATTTGTTTGCCAGTTGTCTTCCAAGAAATCAGGAAAACCAACCGCCGAAGACGGATCACTGTTGTTACGTACGTCGGCCACCACCATCATTTGATAATTTGCATTTGATACAATTTTGTTTTAAAATAGTACGATGGTAAGGTGGTGGAGGAATTGCACGATCCAGAAGTGAGTTTTCGAACACGCCCCGATTCGGGTGTGGATCGTGCAGTTCTTCGAGTTCGAATTTGTTTTTCGAAGTGGACGTGAATGGGGAGCGAGAGAGAGACGGAGGGTTAACCTTTTTTTTCTAGAATACGGTCTTAAGTTCCGTTGCTGACGGTTTGTTTTTTGAGTTGAACAGAGAAAAAGAAAAAGAAAAGGCAGTAAGAAGAAAAATTCGGTCACGGCACCAAAAGCAAAGTTAAAGATTCTTAAAATTAAAATTATACAAAAAGAAAAAGTTTAAAGTTCTAAAAATTAAAATTACACAAAAAGAAAAAGTTTAAAGTTCTTAAAATTAAAATTATACAAAAAGAAAAAGTTTAAAGTTGTTAAAATTAAAATTATACAAAATAAAGTCGAAATAAAATTGATAAATTATCAGGCAAATTTGTGCACCCAGTTAATTGGAGGTCAACAAAGTTGTATGCACCATCAATTTAGGTGACCCAGATAAAAGTCTTGGAGTGACTCGTCAGGCAACTACTCAGGATATTCGAGAAGCACATAGCCAATTGACTGGGAATGGGAATCTCACCAGGCGGCACGCAGCGAAAGCAATCACAGGTAAAATTAAACAGTAATTGATTTTCTGTGGCAAGAAAGCCAAGGGAGATCTGCCACACTGTTCACCACGGCAATGCGAGCTCTCACACATCGGCTGCGACAACTGCATTTTTGAGCACCCAAAACATCGATTTGATGGGTCATCCGCCGTATAGTCCTGACTTGGCACCGAATGACTTCTTTTTATTCCCGTATGTAATATACAAACTGAGAGGTCAACGTTTTTCGACACCTGAAGAAGCGGTTGCTGCATTCAGAATGCATGTGTTGGAGATACCTCAATCAGAGTGGCAAAAGTGCTTCGACAATTGGTTCAAGCGCATGCAAAAGTGTATAGATCTTCATGGGGAATATTTTGAAAAACAATAAAGTGATTTTCGATGATCAATATTTGTTTTTGTTCTCTAATCCCGAAATATAAAAGGCAACCCTCGTACACAGGAGCGACTATCCATTACCGCTTATGAACATGCTGTTCAGTCGCACAAGATTGCGACATATTCAAAGAAGTGGCAGTTGGCTCAAGCCAACAGCAAAACAAATTAATGCCCATAAATGGATAGTCTGCATCTTTCTAAATACACCGTAGTTGCCACCTACGATACGAATTTGTATCCGAGGGAGACCCGACACTTTAATGAACTATAACTTTGGAACCACCTAAGATTTCGTTTCCAAATTTTAACATATTATTTTTGAAGTATAAAACTATAGATTAAGCAAAAAAAAATTATTTTTTGAACCGAACAAACCGGAATGTCCCCTTAATATGTTATTCAAAAATAATATAATTTATGATTGCGGAAAGTTGTTTAACTGAATTTAAACGTTGCATATTTTAAAATCTCCGTTCCGTCAACCGTGAATGTGGCCCATGTCTTTAAACACAACTCAACTAGCTTAAAACTTCTCTACAACTTATTTACCCTTCATGTCGGTCTGGTTGCACTGATGCATGGATGATTTTCTATCATTTTTCTACAATTTCTGCGATGATTTGTCACGCCATGGCTTTATTATTGCGATTGTACCATGAGTTATCGGTAATCAATCAATTCTCCAGTCCTGAATGCGTCTTTATATATTTTTTACTATCGAAATAATCGAACCTGCGGTAACTACTTCTTTGTTATATCGTCTCACCTTTTCTCTTGTTATCGATTACTTTTGTGGCCAATAAAACTGGCGCTAAGAGTTATTAAAAATTATAGTGTCCTTTTTTTGCACGAGTTTAGACTGTGACAGAAAGGCCTTATAAATATTGCATTTCATATCTCACCCACGGTTTAGCATTATTAATTAACATAGACTTTCACTGGTCGCCGGTGGCGGCATAGTTCTTCTCCATTAAAATTTGTCTATGCTAGTTGGTAGAGTTCTATGGACAATTATTCCTTGTGTGGGTTGATTTCCTTGCCACAAATTATGGCATCTTATAAATGCTAAATAGAAATGATCTGTCTGAAGGACAAGAAGTCGAATGCCGCCTTCAGGCATATGAAAAATAAACTAGTTTTCTGTGCAATAAGTCTTGTCGGTGATTGAATACAAATTGGTGATAAAACAAAGTTGTTAAGAGCGAAGATATTGCTCCCACTTTTGACAAGAGGCTTGGATGCTCAAACTCGTCTAACCATAACTACTGCGACTTCCGTCATAAATTTGAATGAATGGAATGTGACAGTCACAGTGACAAAAATTGTGATCAAAAACTCAAGACCATCATCAGCCATCGAAGTGAGCACAGCTTGCTAGAGGAGGGCGAAATCGTTGAAAGATTTACTTGGTGGGCACGTGCACTGTTCGAGCGAAAGGACAAATACTCTGCAACAGTTTGAGGAAGTTTCAGCGAACGCAAAAGTATCTATAATAAGGCGCAGGGTGGTAAACATTGTTCTTGGTCAATTTGCATGACACGCTCTATAGCAAAGTCTGTAACTGCGTGCAAGTGTGGCTGTGTTCGTCGAGAAAATTTATGTTTTGCGTTAAGGTCGTCCTTTTTCCCTGATGCCTGTGTGCAATCGATGTCATTAACTTCTACCGGGCTACGACGATACGACGATGAATCCCTTTACTTCGCATCGATGACACTGATTAATGAGGTCTCTCTGTCTCCGGCATGGCTACCGAATGCCGACTCTGACATCCCGCCGTAGAGCGGTACAAACTGTTTCTTTTTCCTTGTTTTTAGAAGCTGAAAACAAATTGTCAAGTGTTCTCGAAAGTTGTTTCTAATGATCAATGCTTTCGAAAACTGAAGTCGGCAGATTGCGGTCGCATGAAATACAAATGTGTTTCGTCCTTAACGACTGTCGCCCCTTCTGTCAAGAGTGCGCTGGTCATTGACTGGGAGATTGTGGCTTCAACTGTTTGTATGCTTGCTGAGCCGGTGCTAATTTTTGGGCTGATTCCACGGTGATAACGTTGACATCACTTCAATTAGCATAACCTACACGCACATGTATAAGTTAGAATATCAACGGACCGGGGGGTTGAATAGAGTATTCAATGTCTGAAAACATAGTCGTTAGCTTTGAGATGCTGATTCAAAACCGGCGTGCTCCAGTGACTTTCCATTGTTGTGAAGGGATGTCTCATAAATCTCTTGTTGGTTTTATTCCGTCGTCTTGGGGTTTTTTATTTTTTTTATTTCTCAGTGTTTAGCCTTGAAATTGATTCATCAACGTCAGCGGCAGTACTGGCACATGATATGTCTGAGGCCGCCCCCGTCCTTTCGTCCCACCGGTTAGAGCATAACGAATGTGCGGTCGAGAGCTATGAGGCCCATTTAATTAAACGCCCGGAATAGAAATTGCTTTAAATCGCCTGGTTGCACGATTTGGTGCGAAAAGTAATGTCGGCGATTAATTATGTAGTCATCCTGATTAATTATTTGTAAAGTGATTCAAAAGCGCACATACGTGCGTATCATTCGGTGCTGATGATCGCGGCGGCTACTGCTATAGTCGCTTGTCTTGTGGGTTTCCCTTTTGTTCGTGTTCTTGTTTTGGGGTTACATCACGTCGGAATTAGGGACAGATTTCGGCTGGACGACACTATTGCTAGAATGTACTATGTTAGGCATGGCGTTGAATATTTATGGCGCATTGTGGGTGTTCTTTGTTTTACAAAAGGAATACTGAGTTACGAAGGCGTAACAGAGGTTTGCCATTTACGCGTGTTGTCTTGTTAAGTAAAACAAAAATGTATGCCAAAAGAAGAAGTTCAAATTCTTCAAAAGAAGGCAATCTATTATTCATGTTGCTTGAGGAAGAGATTTTTAAGGAGGGGGTATAATGGACGTGGCATTTTCTTATTAGGGTGAAAAGGGTTAATACTGTAAATGGTTTGAGAGTTCTTTGTGTGTATTGTTTCGCCCAAGAATCCGGCTGGGTGAGTGAGGTTTATTGAAGTGCCAGTTAACTTTAAAATATCCTAAGTATATAAATAAATTGAAAGGAGGAATTTGAGATTATTACCTGTCAGCTGGGTGGCAATTCGCTCAAATTTACAAAACTGATACTTATCCGGCTTTTACTGGGTGCAAGACCCATGTTATCCAACTCGTTGTATGCCATCAACCATGATGCCGCCAACAAAGTTGACATGAACACTCGATTGTTGTTTTGCCCATCCGTCAATAGTGGGAGATAGCTTGGCGCTTCTCTTTCGCATCTTGAAATCCTCTGTAACGATGTAATGCAGATCAGTTTTCGGAATGTTCAGAGTGTCAGCAAATGACCGAAAAAACCGACGGTCAGAATTTCACAAATAATGCAGTCGAGTCACATTTGTATGGGTTTAGATTGTTGTTGGCCCTCCAGAGAGGCAGTCATCAGCCACTCTTTTCTGGCTTTCCTTAAACTTAAATGCCTTGAAATTTTCACGTACGATAGAGCACAATATCTGGCGCAAGGCTAATAATCTTGCCCAGAAGAACAAATTATTATGGAAATTTAACAAGCCTCATACTTGTTAAATACGGCCAAGATTGGATCCCGTTTGTAGTGCCGATGATCATGATGATAGAGCACAATCCCGTAGGTTTGCTTGAAAAATTTAAAAGTTTCGGCCGATTTTTTGCTGATCTAAATTTGATCGTCCAATGTTGTCCAAAAATATGACTCATCGCGCCCCGTGGTATGATCTCGAAACAATGTTCCACTAAATCCTGTTTCTTCTATTTCTCGCAGTAGACCGAGTGGTGGTGCCCAACCTCCCCCAAGTGATTCGATCGATCTATGACTTGCAATATGACAAAAAAAAATATATATATATTTCATGACTTGGGATACATGATACAAATTTTTGGTCGCGCTTTTTTGTTCTTCTTTTCGGTTGACATTTTTTTTTGACTGTTTTGTTGGGGTTTTGTTTTTGAGAAGAGACTTGATTTTGAGCAACGGAAGGAAGAAGAACAAAGAGCGAGCGTTTAAAATTTTAAAGTAAAATGTAATGAAGTTTTAATGTGTGTAAAGCAATTGTAAATGTTAAATTAAAATTAACGTTAAAGAGCTATATATTGTATACATGTTTTTACAACATTTAATATTTTGTTATCGTGATATGAAGTTAGTTATCTCTCGGGGAATGCGCCTGCGAGGTTAAGTTAATGATATTCACCTGTTACTTCTAGCACGTTTCCTGTCAGGGGGAACTAGGTACTCGTTCTCTGTTCTAGTTCTATCTGAGCAGCTTTCCTTTTGTAGTTCGTCCCCTGTGGGTAGCTTTTGGGGAATAACAATAAATGGTTACTTGTTGGCTCTGGTAGGTTTCCCTGTGAGTAGGTTGTTGGCTTCGGTAGGTTTCCTGGTAGGTGAGTTATTAGCTTCGGTATCTACTATGGCAAGTAAGTTGATTTTCCATACGATGAGAAAACTAAAACACTTGTCTCTAGGCTTGCTTTTATTTAAACACTTTTATTTGTTTAACTAGGCTTACTTCTATTGGGTTAGCTAGATTTACTTTTATTCACCGACTGCTCTAACTTAATCAAGAGAAAAGGCCCGCTGTACATATCCGAGTGCCGCAACCTTTTGCTTGATTGATTGGTTCTACACTGCGACTTGCAACTCATTTGCAACCACTTTATATACCATTTTAATCTGCTAAATGTGCAGATGATACATTTTCTCATCCAGAAACTGTAACCTATTCCGAGGTTATTCGCCTGTCATAATCCAATCGTCCCATTGTTCTGCAAAAACTGCAGCGACAGAAAATTAAACAATTCCATAATCGTTTTCCTTGCCAAAAATGCATCGGTAATGACTTGTGCAATTATTCAATTGCTTTCAATGCGGCGAACCAATTATAGGCCATTGCCCGCATGTGCCAATCGTATCATACGATTTATTGCGCCTTACTGCTATGTGCGTCACATTCGCCGAATTCAGCAGTTTTCCGACGCTCGATTATTTCGTGGCCGGTGGTACTTGATATTGCCGCTTGTGCTCGCATATCGTGTATTACACCTGTAAACATGTGTACTTGTAACATGAGACCGTGTAGGTCTTTCGATGGGAGCTTGTTTGAGTTTCGTAATGCGAAGCAGAATGCAAGGTCAAGTGCACGACGGATATATGCTTTGGCATGGATGGATAATTATCGTAAGATATGCGATATGAATTAATTGTTCGTGGAGAAGGCTTTGCTTCTGAATGAACGCGAGTATTGCATCGTATGCAGAATACTTTGATTAATGTTTATATGAATTGATGATTGGATTTCTATGAAGATTTATTATTTGAGGATGGTTGTTTGAGCAGATGTCTGAGATGGTGTGAGGGTGCTTGAGTATTAACTGTTTTGTTTAAGAGGGGGTGCGTAGCGAGGTGTAACATATATAATAAATGTTAATTCTTTGGTTGTGTGAACGAAGTTGGTTTGTTTCTTTTGATCCGGCACATTGAATGAGTAGAGAGTATGAATGGTGGACAGAAGCATTAAGCCGCATCGAAGCCTTGTTATCCTGTCCGCGGCGCCACGCCGTGTTTGAATTGATCACCGGCGCCCGGTCGAGAGAGGACACCAACCCCAGGTGAGGCTTCCCCCAAACTGTGTGGAGATTCGCGGCATCGGGAGGAGAGACCGCCCTCCACATACCTATCGGTTCAGAGGCCGCCACGACTGCATCGAGATCCCTTGGTCACCTATGGGGTCACCCTAACAGAGAGTACTAAATTGTCCACAATTAAGATAACACAATTTAAGCAGGAAAGGCTGATTACAACTTTAATCATGGAATACACCACGACTGCGTCGAGATCCATTGGTCACCTATGAGGAAAGACGTATTACAACTTCAATCAGGGAAAGATACTGTGGGGAGGAAGTATTGTGCCAGATGGGCACTCCGTTCATCTTCCTCCTCCATCATCATGTTCCACCAAGAAATTGTTCACCGATAAAAAGAACGAAACGCCGCCACGTTTGTCCACAACTTTGAGTAAAGGAAAAATTCTTCGAAACACACCGTCCACAAGAAGTAAGCAAAACACATTAATAAACAACACCCAGGAACCGCTGCCGGAAAATTAAACACACGGTTATTTGGTTAAAGTAAATGTCCTTTTTATTGGTTTAGATGTATACAAGTATTTTGATGCATTTATTCTGTTATATTAGTCATTATCTTTAAAACTGAGAAGGATAATTGAAAGATTGAAATCGTAAATTAATCTAATTAGACACTGAAACCACGCGTACACGTCCGCTGTAATGAGCCGACGACTTGTATATTAAAACTTTACTCACACGACTTTGGATGACAAAATTTACACTTAGCGACAGGGAAACTCGACTCGCGGTTGAAATTTCGCGTGCCCGCAGCGCTACAGACAGCGTGGGTGACGCGACCGGCTCGGTCGGTGGATGGTAAAGGACTCCTTCAATGTCAATACATAATACGAGCTAACTCCACCGAGCGTTTTCGGGAGGCTGATGGCACAGTACCAATCAGGGAACTTTTGCACGTTAAACTTTGCAATACTACGGATCACCTAGCTGAGATACAAGTTCTTTTGTCACTCGACGCTACTTTTTACACGAGAACGAATTTGCAACGGCGCGATATCGAATACTCTTCGGAAAAAGGTCTCACACCAACGTACATGAAAATTAATACCTCTTCCTCCGGATTCTCTAGGTCGACTCTCTATTCGACGGATGCTCTAAGTAGACTCATTGTCTCTATATTTAAAATCCCATTCGAACTTCTCATCCCCGCATCTGCAAAAGAAAATTACCCTTCTAATCTGCAAAGAAAATTTTTCATCGTAATGATCATTCTCCTTTCCTTCTTCTTATCGGAATCTTGTTCCTTTGTTTGGAAGATCGAGCATACCGCCACTTATTTTCCGATCTTTTCGTGGCATTTGTTTGTGCTTCCCATCTAGCTTAAGGCGACACGGTTCTTGTGCGCTTCAGATGGGTAACAAAGGAACCGTGGGATTGGTATAGGTTTTTGTTTGCATTTCCAACTCATAAACATCTAGTGTGCGATCTACGTTAAGATGTTTATGATTGCATGACTATTGGTCGGCGGCAAATCGCTATCCTTTGTTTGCACAAGTGTGCCTTTTAGGTTTTGGGTCATGCTAGGAATTTAGGTGCTAATTGCTATAAGCTACCAGAGGAGATATTCGTTGTTCGGTTGGTTTACGGAAAATTGTGTTTAATGGGTGCAATGCATTGATGCCTTGAATAGGTGCGTTGGCTTGTATGCGTCGAATTGGCGCGTCGAATTGGATGCGTTGGATTGGATGCCTTGCGTGGATGCTTTGAATTCAATATTAAAGACTTTTGAACGTTTAGTTCGATTGATTTTTAGTATTGAATTCAATGTTGGTGTATGTAATGTTACAATTTGTTTCAGGTGGCAGTAAGGGCTTTTGGGACACGTGTCTGTGGGCATGTGTAGTGGATAAAGGTGAGTATGTTCCTTGGCGGAAAGGACATCTCAACCTATATTGGGTTGTGTGGTTCGTAGAACCGCCACTATACCACGACTGCATCGAGATCCATTTGTATTAACACCTTATACACCTGGTTGCATTAAGGCAAGGCTTATCACAGTAGATTCGCTTCCCTGGCCTAGCCAAAAAACTTCACGTCCCCATATACACAGCGATTCAGAGATACTTGTCATAGTTTGGTTCCTGGCGCTTACATTGACGACATTGTTACGCTGGTGGAGCCGCATTCTCTTCGTGGGTGGTTATAAAACATAACGCTCGGCTGTTCATTTAAAAGAAATATAGCATTTTGGCGCAGCCGACTCCCTGCTGAGGAGGCATACACGTACAACACATTTTGTGTCCCAAACGGAAACGTAACACACCCTAGCTATGCAATTTTCATTTCTTGAAGTTTTAATGTATATAATATAAGATGGGCTATTTAAACCCCCGGAATGTTTTATGGGTATAATTTTAAATAAGGACTCACATTATACGCTGTGAACTGATTTTTCGTTCCTTATGTTCGGGAGAAAGAAATCCACTATTTTTACGTTTACTTGAAGATTTTATTTAATATGGTTTGGAATGTCCAGAAACGCCACATACGTATCGTGTTTTTCTATAATTTTTTATTGTTTTCATAATGACTCCTACATAGAAGTCCTGATTCCCATTGGCGAAAAAGTCGACTAAGCAATTTTGGAGCAGCACCTCATTGATGAATTCTAAAGAATTTTATTTATTTTTATTTGATTTTATTATTTAACAGTTTACGTTAAATATATAAATTTTGACAACCAATTGTTTATATTATTACCTATAAGAAAAGCTTAGGTTTGTAAATAATGTTTGAAAAGTTTAATTTTGTTCGAAAACTTGAATATATAAATATTGCTCGAAAATTTTGTTTGAAAGTTTAATTAGTAAATTTCGTTTGAAGTTTTTTTTCACACTAACGCGCGCACATAAGGTGTTTTTGGAGTTCATCTGCAACACTAATTGGATTTGGATGCTCCATACACTAAACGGTTACTTTCTGTCAAGTGCTTTCGTGTTTGCAAAAGGCATGCGAACCTGAGATAATGTGTTATCGGTAGATGAATCCCTCTGTTTCGAGATGCTTAAATCGGTTCGGGTGCAATGGTCCAAATGGAGGACAAGATGTTTGACCCCAAAATGAGAAACATATTTACAGATGATAAGCTGCATAATTACTGATATCCATAAAGCCACAAAAATGGAAGAATAATTGGGAGATATTTGTAGAGTCTGCAGTGTTATCTTGTCCCATATTCGGTAGAACGATTTCCACATTTGTTGATGACTCTTTTGTAAAATGAATGTGAAGATGTTGAGAAAATTAAAGCATCGAATGTGAAGGTGTCCAATTAAGGTGCTCAATGCAGAAGAAAAGTAATGACAACTAATAGAGAACGAATACTTAATTCAAAAAGTAAGATGTTTTGTACACTACCGCGCGGAGGAAGGGGGATTTTGGAGCACACTTAAATGCCAGAGCATAGTGCAAGCGGATGGAGACGAAGTAGATAAGGAAAGGAGTAATCGATATATATTGGTCTTAAATGCCTGGACATTACCACGACCACTTGATCAGGTGGAGCATTCCATATTCGTGTGGTTCGGCTAAAGAATGACTCTCTATGTATATTTCTGGGCCTGAAGTTGGCTTCCAACGTGAATTGATACGCATTCTCAGATTGAGGGATACCTCGGGCAAATGTCTGAGGGGACGGAACACATACAGCAAAATCAGTTGAACAACGACCGAGATAATACCTATAATCAACTTACAGGTGGGTCTCCAATAAGTTTCACTGCTCGTTTTTGCATTCCATCGAGCACGTGTAGTGCAGTTTTGGACGCCCCTGACCAAATATGGAAGTTGAACTCCGTTTTCGGATGAATGTACACCTTCTAAATAGTGGTCAGGTTGGATGGAGTGAAGTATCTTTTGCATCTCTTATGGAACCCCCTGTATTTGGCCGCACTTTTCGCAGCTTCAAAAATGTGGTCGCTCCAATTAAGAGTCGAATTAATTCGAGTGCCGAAGATTGATAGATCCTTGGCTTCGTGGATGGAAGTGCCATTCATTGACAGTATATTTACTTTGGGGTTCGCCTTTGCTGACAGGAGACTACTGAGCTTTTTAGGCATTGAACTCTACTCGGTTAGATAATCCCTATTGGTATACCTTATTGAGGTCGGAATTCAATGTATTAAGCATAACTTGCTGATTGGTATTGACGTTCGAAGAGTTTGGCCGGGAATGTTCGTATGAGTATGAGAAACTCAATGTGCTATCATCGGCAAACGAGTGGAATGGCTTGGGTGAGACTACAGAACGTTGGGGAACACCTGCATTAATTTGATGGGAGACAGATTTGACACCATCAAGAAGTACTTGGATTGAACGGCCAGAGAGCCAACCTCTTACGCATCGTATCGGGGAATTGCTCCATCCATAGGAATGTCATTTTGATAAAAGGGCTGGATGCCAAACTCTGTCGAAGGCTTTTGAAATATCCAATGCGACTATTTTGCTTTCGCCAAAGTACTAGACGGAATGGCTCCACGTTTCGGGAAGGTACGCCATCAGATCTCCTCTGGACCTGTTGCTACGAAAGCCACATTGGCGGTTATTGAGCTGGTCATTTGATTCCAGATATTTCGAAAGTTGACAGTTAATAAGTGAATCCATTACCTTGGAGAGAATAGAAGTTAGTGCTGTGGATCGATAAGAATAGAGGGACGATGTGTAATTATATATGTTTTATTTAATGCAGTTAAACTGTAACAGCCCTTTTCGGGAATTGGGTGAATGTTCGCTGATTTCCATCTATTTGGGAAACGGCTACTAGACTAAGACAAATGGAAGAGTATCCGCAGAGTTAGTGCGTGCTTTAGTTAGAGTGAAGAGGAACAGTTCTTCAAGAGCATTGGGGGAATGCCATCGGGACTAGTGGATTTGTTTGCGTTTAGTTCGATGAGTGCGCGCCCAACAGCTCGCGTTCGGAAGTAAATCTAGCTCATGGTGTGGTGCTTATCTCCAAGCTAAGGTGGATCCGATGTGATATTTTGGCGTTTCCACGAACCGCACAAATCACCATAGGCTGAGATACCTTCGTTACAAGGAACATACTCACCTATGACTAAAGTTCACGTGCCCACAGACACATGCCCCCAAAGTCCACTTTTTCACCTGACCAAAGGTGACATCCATACCGGTGTCAACAATCCCACGTATCCACAGATCCGTGGGCTCCAAGTCTCGAACAATTTCCCTACGCCTGCACGGCGATCGAAGGACACGACCAGTATAGAAAATGTGTACCAATCCATTAGCTGGATAAACACAAATGGTTGGCACAGCTGCGCCACATGTTGACAAACATAAAATCCCCGGCGATCAGCAAATTGCCGTAAAACAATCCAGCGGCTAAACCTTTGCCCCTACCGCAATGCACATCGCCTAAACAAAGGCCATTGCGGAGAAACAGCAATAAACTAAAACGCTGTTCCCATAGGGCAAAGCAAATACAGTTATCACAACCAACGATAATTACCACGATTACAGGATCGCCAAGAATAAACCACACACCCGAACGTATACAAAATCAATTCGACAGAAGGTGTGAAAATTCTGGCGATCCCAGGAAGATCTACGGTCGCACAGGCAACAACACCCGCGTCTGTGTGTGTGGGTGCAACCGCACATCTGGCCTGCGACGGAACGGAAACCGCAGGACCGAAAAAAGAGTGCGATCTTCCCTGGCGGAGAGATTCTCGATTAAGAGAAAATCGAAAAGGAGAACTATCGGGTGAGTAGAATCACCCCCTAAAGGGAAATTTTAATTCAGAATTCAGTCAACAGGAAGCTGCGAGAACGGTAGGACGAGCCTACATAGTTATAAACCGATAAATTTCTGAAAGTCGAAAACCACGCCTAGTGGAGTTAGGATCGGCGTTTGAAAACCGTGTACTTTTGTGTTTGGCTTGGGGCTATAGAAAAATCATTCAAGACTGTAAACTAAAAAATTAAATGTAATTATAAAAACGTGAGGTGTGAGAGTCAAACTCGAAAAATATTCGTTTTCGGTTATTTATAGTAGTGTAAAAACAAAACAAGAATTAGTGAATAATTCGTAAAAGAAAAACGCGACACTTGTGTAACGGTGACCGTGAATATAAGACTTTGAATGTTGTTTTTTTAAACGATTATCAATTAAGTGATTTACTAAAAACAAAGAAAGGAAAGCAATAAAATAAATTTGAAAGCCAGTGTTCCGTGTTTCATTTTGCGAACAGTGTTCGGCGGAACACATCAGCTAATCGACACTTCAGAATCCGCCAAAGTATCAGGCAGTGATAGAATCATATAGAACATCAAATTCGTTAAAGGATGCGTTTCTATCCAAGTTTGGACTTCTGTAAACAAA
Source organism: Microdon myrmicae (assembly GCA_963931805.1). NCBI lineage: Eukaryota > Metazoa > Arthropoda > Insecta > Diptera > Syrphidae > Microdon > Microdon myrmicae. Next base: position 16,395,176 of record OZ007499.1, read on the forward strand.
GCAGTAATGTATGATATGCTTACGAACGTGAAGTTTTAGCCACGAGAAATTAATTTCTGGATTAGAGCAGAGCCCATTATGTGGTCGAACATAATGATAAGCAATATCACTTCGTATGTATGTGGCTAGACCACGATGTGGGAAGAACAGAGCCACTAAGTTATAACCAGGTACACTGAAATCGGAGATAACTGTATTCGTTATTACCCGGGTTTCGCTAAGTGCAAGTATCGCGTTTTGGTACGATAGTGAAGAACGTGTGATTCGAACTGATAGTTAGAATCACTAAAAATTGATCCAATGTTCAACACATCAAGCCACGGCCGCGTGTACGAATTCGATTTCTAAACGTACACTCAATTGATGTGGAATTGCTATGTTATTGCTTGGTATACGGCTGATGCTGTTCGTTATTTGATTTTCTTTCGGTGTTCTTCACTATTTGCTTGTGTTATTGTGTATGTATCTGTTAGGAACGCCAAACTACACTCTCCTCAGTAACTTTGTTACGATCAACTTCGTGTGCGAACGACGGAGCGAGGGGCGAACGACCACGATAACGTCGGAGCAGGCCAGTGAGCCGGTGCTCTGTGCAGAAGTCGGGACCGTAGTAAGAAAGTCCTGTTTACCTATGGGAGATTGTGTGCTGCTTGTGCACAGATCACGTCGGGATTGTTGCGTTAAGCAAGGGTAGTGGAGATGGTGATTTGAACAGACGATGAAAGCGGTAAGAAGTGAAGCACTGAAGCATCCGGCTACTGTGGCGTGTACGAATTTGATTTCTAAACTCAAGTACAATCAACTGATATGGAATTGCTATGTTATTGCTTGGTATACGGCTGATGGTTTTTGTTATTCAATTTTCTTCCGGTGCTCTTCACTATTTGTTTGTGTATTGTGTGTGTATCTGTTAACAATGCCACGCAAGGAATGTTGGTTTCTGGTTCTACACTGTGTTTTAATATTTAAGATACCTGAATCTCTTTGTGTGCATTTTGTAAAAAAAAAAAAAAAAACAGATGTGTTGTTGCGCTGATATGACACTGGGATTGCAGATAACTTTTCTTATTCAACAGATTTTTCAAGTTTGCAACATTTTTTATTTTCGTTTTATATTCTTATATTCTAAATTAAATACTAGATAAAAAATGCTTATTATTCTAGCTTAATTATCTTATATTATAACTTACTGGTCCTACGCAGACGCTTCAGGCTAGCGTATTCAACACACCGTATGCATGAAATGTGCCTTCCGTTTCTCAAAAGTAGTTTTAGCCGGACGGTTCGTTGAAAAACTTAGGGAAACAAAGTCGGGAGTAGATCCCGGTTGAAAACTTGGATAAGTAAGGATAGGGATATGGAGTAAATAAACTTATTATCAATTTCTGAAAACTTCCATTAAGCTTAGAATTTGAGAAGGTTGTGGACCTGCGTTACAGATGCTATTAACTTTTTTCCTAATGTTGTTTAGTCGTGTTGCACGCAACACCTACCCTCCCTTAATACTCACCCGTTTTGGGGGCCATCCCCCACCAGTAACGGGATTCATCTTCATGTGAAGCCCCTTATGTTGGTTAATCCAAATCAACATACCCAATCCAATGAGTACCTGTAAAAGTGCATTAGATACAAAATGCATATATGGGCGAATCATGGAATCCAGATATTACATCTGCGAAAAATCCATATAAAATATAAAAAAATAAGAAAATAATGTGCTACTCAAAACAAAAAACAATTCCATGGCAACGAAGCAGTAAGGTATACAAAATATCTTTGCCATCGTTGACCGTAAATGAACACTTGTCTAAATACAATGTTCTAAGAATTGTATACACGCATCCACACAATCAGGTCTCGCAGATCATAAACATTTTTAATGTTTATGATTTTCAGGAAATGTACTGCGAAGCATACCTCATGTATATCAAAGAAGATCTATTGTGTGTAAACAATGGATGCATCTTTCGGTCTGCAAGACCGAAAGAGAGATACGGGTGTGTGTGTATGAACGTCGTCCGGTTTGGAATTTCTATCGAAGAGTCTAATTAAAACGGTCGTTCAAAACGGACGTAAAAGTAAAAGCCGATCACGCGTAAATTCCTTTTAAAAAAGTAAAGTGATTAATACCCGTCATCGAAGACGGAAGGAAAAGTCGCCAGTAACTCTTTGACGGTGGTTACCGTACGACTTCGTCGAGTTCCTTTCGCAGATAATACTTATCTCCCCGGAAAATATTCCATTTAAAAACATCGTGCAATAATTCGAATCTTTTGGATCACATCATCATCATCGGCACTACAACCGGGAACCGGTCTTGGCCTTATTTAGCAGGTCCCGGGGCTTGTTAAATTTTCCATAATGATCTTTTGGATACGTTTTCTAAATTCAATTCAGTGTCAGTGTTGTGTTTCCAAACATATGGAAGATTGTTTTAGAAAAACTGAATTTTGTGAATTGGATTCAAAACAAAACCCAAAACTGCATTTGACTGAATAGTTTGACTGTGTTCGCTATGACGATCATTCAGTGTTGTGTTTCTCTCAGATTCCAAACATTAAAAAGATTGTTTTAGACAAACTGAATTTTGTGAGTTGAATTATGTACCCATCTTAAAGGGTTTAAAACCAAATATTTATTTGATAAATAAAGTGTCGGTAGACTAAGAACAGTCACGTGTGTTTTATTTCTCTGTGTGTGTGCGTTTTCTATCTCTATGTGTGAAGTGCATATATAAATACACAAGGAATTTTATAACAGTAGAACTAAGTTGGGAACGTAACTTTTTCGAAAGTAAAATATATGTAACTCCACTACAACCGTTGGTTTTTTTATTGCAACCTCGTGTGGTGGTTTTTTCTGTGAGCAGACTGTTCGTGTTTCACGCATTTCGTTTATATACTCGTGATTTTTTTTAATATAATTAAATGGATAATAATCAATTTGTAAATAAAGTTACATCCACTGTTTGCTCAGAGCTGTTATTTTTGAAGAATGATTAAATTCATTCATTTTCATTTTCATTTTTACAACATTTTTTTTTTACTTCGTTTTATATTCTTAGTTTCTAATTTAAATGCTAGACAAAAAATGCTTAAGACTATTGTGCAATTTGCTTTTCGCTTTTTTTTTGTGGCTTTATTTCTGATTTATTGTCTAACAAAGAAAAATTGGAAAAACTTTGTGCCAATTTTTTTGTGTTGTTACCTAAAATTTAACTTAATTTTTTTTTTTTTTTTTTTTTTTTTTTTTTTTTTTTTTTTTTTTTTTAATATAATTCTATTTACTTAGAATAACTTAACTTATAACTTATACTACCCTATTTCTAGAAAAGCTAAGGTGATTAAATTCATTTTCACTCACGCATTCATATCATAAAGTCGACCTCATTTCATCGGAAATCGAAATTCATTATCATCAAACCTATTAACCCACTGATGATGACTTAATCAAGGTATTTTCCCCTAAGCAACACATCTATCATCGTACGATTTTTATAAGCTACCTCACTAGCAATACCTCCTCCACAATACTTTCTAACCGTTCAAATTTAAATAAATCACCTCAAGTCATGGCTCCACATTGGCTCTGAATGTTTTGCTCCTACAAAAATCTAAATTTAGTGGAGACAGAAAAATGATAAAAACAATTCCAAAATCAACTACCAGATACAAACAGTATATAAAATATCGTATAGATACACTAACTGGAGGAGCATAGACGCATCAATGCACGCATCGTGAAGACATGGCCTCGACCGGATCTATTTTTAAATAAGCAACGTATACTGCGCTTCTATCAGAGTATCTTCGTCTCTAACAGACTCAATATCCAGTCACCCGATGCAATTATGAAATTTGATCGAACAAGAGCCATTATGGCGCCACCGACCGATCATCAGCCGCAGCATATTTTGAAACCCCTCCGATAAAATCGCCCCAGCCCTCATAAAGTATCTAATTTATGAATATTATCGTAATCCGAGAGTAGTTGTGGTTTCGATAGATGCACTGCAGCAACTCCAAAGAGGAATTCTTGTTAAATAAAGTGGCGAAAAAATAAAAACAAAAATGGCTACACATTTGTAGCCTTGTATAACATCATCACGATGGAAAGATGTAATGTTGCAATTATGTCCGACCACCCTGCAAGACAAGATATCTATGGAGTGTCGGCACAACTGCGATGCGAGTATTGTGCAATTATAAGTGTACACTTATAAAGTAGATGAGTGAAAGAAATTTAAATGCCGCAATATAATTAAGGATCATCACTGACGCACCCGCGCAAATCTGATTTTAAAAATTCCACAGGAGGACTCTTCGTTCAGCTCCAGAGACTTCGACTCATAATATCTTATATTTAGTTTGTTCCGCCCGTCGTCAATTACGATGAAGATGTGAGCGATCCAGCTACAATAAAATTCGCGAGATTGTAATTTATTTCATTTTAAAGTGAAAATTTGTTAGTTCTCCTTTCCGCTTTGCTTCACTGGAACGTTTCGACGATTAAATTGGATCACCCGGGTGAATGTCGAAAACGGTCTCACTTCGAATGCATTGGGCGCACTGACTACACGGGATTCTGTGTTTACTTTCAGCTTTTTGGATGCCGTTTAATTTCATTTTATTTCTTTGCACGGTACAAGACCTACAAGCCGTACAAATGGATGGTTATACGTATTTAAATTTAATTACCGATGATGTTTCTGAGGAATAATTTTCAGCGAGACGATGTGGATTTCAGATTTAGTGCCAAACTGGTTGTAAATATTGACGACCGGATGGTGAACGGAAAAGCCGTGAATGATGTATAGAATTTATCGACAAGGGCTTTTATTATTGGCAATAGCGCTGCGAATAGACAAGGTCGCCAGGGACCGTGAGAAAGGGGGTCATTAGCAATAGGTTGTCAAAGTTTAGTTGTAGAAATATATAGCATGACAAGAACCGCACCACAAGGCCCACCCCCCAACATATATACCTAATGTCTTTTTATTTGAACGAACTTTGTTTACTAAAGTGACTAATTCGCTTTTCTTCTTTATTCTCTTTTCAGGTTAGTCATTCATATTCTATGGTGTTCTAGTCTTAAAACGTAAGTTTTCTAATTGCTTTTTCTTAATTTTCCAAATAAGAATAATGTGAATTTTCCAAATGAGAATAATGTGAAATGAATAATACCTACGTGCACTCTTGGTACTCGGTCTTACTAGTGTTAAGAAGTCATTTGTTATGGTCAGTAAATGCGTTATAGAGTAGTCAGTTTATTTTAAAAACTATTTGGTTATTACTTCCGCTTGCACTGTGCTCTGACATTTAAGGGTACTCCAAAATCCCCTTGTGTGCGCGCGTTTGTGTACAAAAAAAATTTACTTATCCGGCTCTGTAACCAGATTTGATCCTTAGCTTCCATCAATTATCTTATCAAGAGATCTCGATTTCGAGTCGATATAATCCAATATAATATATCGGCTGCCGTTATATATAATGTGGAATTGCAAATAAACCTTCCGATAAAGAGCGCCTGTTATGGATCACATGTGAAGAGACATGGGCCTACGAGTACAATATGCAAACAAACGGAACCACATTTTTTCATACTTTCAACTGGTGCACACATATTGATTCCATGATTCCTAATACTTTTTGACATGTGGTGGTTCCGCCAAACCCCACTGTCTACTTACCCGAAGAACCCCATAACTACAACCCACCTTTCATGAGTTTCTGCTAATGCAATCGCATTAGCACCTGTAAATGCTTCACGCATTAAGTTCATCAAATGTATTTCGCTAAAAGCTCCTGGAAGAGAATTCTTACCTTCATTCATTTATTCGAATTCAAAATTCCCTTTAAGAATTCTGTTCCAAACATCATAAATCTCAAGTCCAATTCGGCACTTTCGGTTGCCAGGCAAACCCCAATTTTACATACGCATTTTCCCTTATAGAATTTCTGAAAACGAAATAATTTGGTTTACATATAATGTAACCATCATAACAGGGATCATAAACATTGCGTCGCCTAATCCCAGCCCCACCATGTGTATAATAAATTCCTTTGCATACACATTGGCTGGCGACCTATACCCAAAGGACAAAAGCACATATACGCATCTTGCATCTTAAGGCATGAATTAAATCCTACAGCATAGGCAAATGCAAAAGGTATGGTATGCTTACCCTTGGCAACGATGCAATAGACACCAATTCCCTGTAAATAAGCTAGAATCAATTAGCACCATGTGCATGATGTATTTGCGGCTATCATTACAGCTGCAATGCGTAGCTTAGACAATGATCTATACGATCTTTTTGTCTTTCCATAGTTCTGGATCTGCTTCTCATGTCCTAGCGGCATGAAAAAACAGAAACCCAATTAGCACCCAACGAGATTCTGCTTGTATACTTACTCGAACTCACATCTCATGATGCACATTGTTCCCCTTTCTTTGTTTTCAGATTCGTTCCCATGGCCTTGTCCCATGATTTGGGGTTTACATAGGAGAAGAAGTTGGGCCGGAGTAAAGTATTTCTTGGCTCTAAAAAGATAGCTTAGTTTTCCTAAGGCTGACCTGGCGATACTCGACACGTGTTTATGCCATGATACATTCCCATGGACCGTGACGCCGAGCAATTTCAAACTTTCCCCAGCCCCGAGGGCCCGGCCATTCATCATCAGCTGTCGAACCGATGATCCACTTTTCTTTGTGAATGTTGTATATTGTGTCTTCGTTGCATTGAAGTCGACGAGATTGGCCCTTCCCCACTGCAGAACCCTATCTAGATCCAGATTCAGAGAGTCAATCTGTCTACATCTCCGCTGATGCGACGCAGATGCACCAATCGGCCGAATATTCGAAAAGGAGGAAACAAGCGTACTATCATCGGCAAAACTGAACACTTTGTTATCCGTTGTCTCCAACAAATCATTTATGTGAAGCAAGAACAAGGTTGGAGCCAAACTAGAACCCTGGGGCACCCCCGAATTAACACGATACAGATCCGAACACTCGCCGTCCACAACAACCCGGATCGATCAATTCTCGAGGAATCTCCTCGTCCAGTCGCAAAGCTGTTGGAAAAGTCCATATGAACGAAGTTTGCTCAGCAAATCCCCGTGCCAAACGCGGTCAAAAGCATTGGAGATATCCAATGCGACCACCCTTGACTTACCATGCCGTTCAATCGCAGATGTCCATATATCGGTTATAAGTGTCAAAAGGCCTCGCATCATAGCGTTGCCGCTTGCCACGGAATCCGTACTGACGATCATTCAGAAGTCCGTTGCACTGTAAATACTTAACTCACTCTGTATTCATGACTTTTTCCATCACCTTAGATAAAATAGACGGTAATGCTATCGGTCCGCAATTTTGTGGGAGACACTTTTTTCAGGCAGGAAAGGTTCTGCGTGCATAAGATAGGCGGCAGAGTCTACCAAGAACCGGCGATAGTTCTGGAGCACATTTTTTAAGGACTATTGCTGGTATTCCGTCCGGGCCGGTTGCCTTCCTACAATCCAGTTCACGTAGAATGCGTTGAATAGTGCGAGGACGAAATCTCACATCCCGCGTCGAAGACCGTACCAGCGAGATCACAGGTGGCTCCAAAAGGCCGAGATCGAGGGTTGAATTCGCGGAAAATAAATTCGCGAACACATTAGCTTTATCCTTTGAATTCGTGACTAACGTCCCGCTGTCTGTCACCAACGGAGGAAAAGAGGAGGATGTGAAGTCACCGCTGACAGCTTTTGCCAGTGACCAGAAGGAGCGCAAACCAGTTGGGAACCGAAGGAGCCTATTAATCACCCTGTCGTTGTGGGCCTTCTTCGCGGTATCAATCGCCTGGTTGCACGCGTTTCTGATTCTAACAAAATTCGTTCTGTTAACATCGTTGGAATTGGAGCGCCATTGCTTAAAAGCTCTGTTTCTTGCCGTTGTAATCAGCTCGCATTTTTTATCAAACCAAGGTTTACAGACGAACTTCGTTTGATGGAATGCGGAATATACATCTCCATCCCCAGAAGAATAATCTCTGACACCGACCCCGCGCAAGCGTTAACATCGGAGTTTCCGAAGCACACCTCGGGTCATGGAAAGGATGCGAAGAAATCTTGCAAATCGTCCCAGTTAGCAGCCTTATACTTCCATACATGGCGAAGCTGCCTAGGCCGGTTATTCGCTTGATATGCAAGTGCTTGCACGACAAATACCAAGTAGTGATCTGAGTTTCCCAGTGGCGCAGAAATCTCTACGGTATAAACACTCGGTTCAGATGCCAAAAACAGATCCAGGGTGTTCGCATAATCGCCTCGGGTATCCGGCACTCGCGTTGGCTTCCCCACGAGCTGAGTCAAGTTGTGGGTAACTGCAAACATCTCCGCCAGCCTCCCAGCCCCCTCGGTTCTATTAGATTGTAACATCCAGCCGGAATTGTCCACATTAAAATCGCCAAGGACAACAATATCACAAGCTACCCAGGTTGATCTGTATCCAGTCTACGGTATGTGAAAGATGTTCGAAAAATGTGGCTGGTCGATCGTCATTCGCGGAGGGGTAAAAACAACAAGGAAATTTAACGGAATTCCTCAGCACGACCCTCAACCATATGATGACCATATTATTGGGTTCCAACGCCTCCATCCTCTAGCAAGCCAGATCGGACCGCGCGAAAACGCAGACTCCGCCCTGAAAATGCAGTTTCGAATGTAAGTCGTATCCTGAGCAACGAAGATATGTCGAATCACTTGATGAATCGACCTGGGTCTCAGTTAGGGCAAGATTATCAGGTTTCCTTGTTTGCAAATATTTGTGGACGGCGTTTACATTCGTATTGGTGAAACCGATGCCCCTGATGTTACAAAATGCCGTCACCAGTCGAGCGTGGGCAGAGCCTCGAGAGCTATCCCGGTTATTTATTTATCATGATATCTGCATGATGTTCCTCCTGACATGTAGCAGTTTGGTAAAATTATCAGACGGTCCCAATATTCAGTCGTCCGGTGAATTACCACTCCATTAGATATGGGGAGTAATCCTTTTCGTTGAAGATTATGGTGGAATATATGGCAACAAACAGACTCCTCAACGACTGACAATACGGATACGCTGGGGAACTTGTGGCACTATCACAGTTAACTGAACTTTGTTAATGCTTCTTCTAACAGTTCTCTGCGAGCCCTAACAATCAGAGAGGACAAATAGATTCACTTTGAAAATTAACTTTAGACACACCCAGTCGTTCTTTAGCCGAACCACACGGATGTGGAATGTTGTGCCTAATCATGGGTTTTTTCGAAATTATAATGCCCCCGCATTCAAGACCGATGTAGATCGATATCTTCTTTCTTTCTCTTCTCCCTCTTCTTACGCTCCTACTCAACTTTCACATCTAAGGGTACTAGGTTTTGATCCGTATCTGTTTGCTTGCAAGTCATTTATATGGAGTGAGAAAAACGGTGATTTTTTAAGTCTGTACCCGGGGATGGTTTTACAATAGTGGAGTTTTGTGGGTGGGCTACCGGAGTGTGCTCATTTCCACTTATTTCTTGTTATCCCCTCATTTAAGCAGGTAGTTCGCGGTCAAAGTTAATATTTAAATTGTTACGAAAATGAATAGTGCCTTCAACTGCCATTGGTATTTTTTATTCTGCTGATTAAGTGTGTAATTGACGCATTCTATTTGTCAAATAGAAGACTGTTAAAAAGACTTCTGATGAACAGCGGGATATGTTATCTCTATTCAATCTAGTCAAACATTTTTTGTTACATCTAAAGTTTATGACCGCTAGGGGTTGGCCTGACATATTTCGAGAGGACATTGAACTCATATATAATCCCCAAATGTACGACCTCCAAATATACACCAGATGATACTTGCCACACCATGTGAAACGACATTAGTTATACATTGCTAAACATATGTCTCCCATACACATCTCTGACATTCATCTTAGCATTTTCGACTGCCTGCGTTGACTTGACATAACTGAAGGGAATTTTATTTAGTTTTGCATGTCTTTCGTACGCGAGTTTCGTGTAAAAAAAAGAAAAGATGAAGCGATCAGAGATGATCCATCTTAACGGCATTTACTTGCTACGCCCATCTGCGTAATCGAAAAGTGAAGATCTCTCGTCAATTTGGTAAGATTTATGTCCCGGCCTTTTGTAAACATTGTTGGGACATAAATTAAACTCTTTAACCAGAGGACGGCCGAGTCCTCCGTGTTTAAATTCCCACACTTTGTGCAAAGTGGGAACGAGGAGGGAGAACTCACAGGCAAGATAACACTGGCGATCGTTTCTGCCATTGCTGACCTAAAATCATCCAACACATCACTCCGTTGGTATGCAATTATCATGCAGTGTGTGAAGTGTGATGTCAGTGAGTGAAGGAAACGAAACGAAACGGTGGAGACTGGGCCTAGCAACAAAGGCCTAGTGACATGACCGAGTGGTAATTAACTCTCTACGGAGGAGTTCGGAAGACAGATGTGTCCACGCTCGACAGCAAAAACTGAAATATCTCGCGAGTGGGTGATTATGCTAATTCCCGTTCGCGGGATGGTATTTCTCATAAGCGAACCCTTCCTGTTGGCCAAGACATGTAGAAGTCGTCATCTTGAACTACGAAACGTCCATCGCTGTTGTTTCTAGGTTGGTAACGTAATTTCCCCGACCTAATTGGACACAACAACGTACCGGACCGAACGGAAGGACTTATGTTCTTCGATACCCGAGAGGTATATCTGGCTGCTGTCGTGTACTACACATAGTTGCCTGTTTTGGGAGTGGGTCACTGTGGCTAGCTGAACACAACAACAATAACAACGTCGACAACGATGGTAATCGCCCTGCCACATGTTATGTCAGCTCAAGAACGAAGGACAGACCGGTGAATTCATTAGCCAATGACTTATCCTGATTTCCCATCTATCGCAGGGTGACTTTTTTTTTATTTCGCCGACATCAGGGGTGGTAGCTTGTCCTGCTTGTAGCAGGCCTGTCTTTGTCTTTTTTGTTGTGTAACACATAGTCCTGTAGCGGCACCAATGTCTCTGTTTTGTCCGAAGTAATCACTCAAGCGTAATATGTCAGCTTCAAGCGTGCAGAGTTGGATTCGATGGTCGGGCGAGTTCGCTCTCATTATTCAGAGTTCAAAAGAATATTCTGTCCTGTTTGCCGAATAGATTCGTAGCCTGGTCTCAGATTTTAATGAATATCATTTCTCGTCATCATAACAGATAAAGTTGTATATACTCTGGTGGGACTCTTGGTACACTGAGATGCTGTAACAGTCGTACAAAGTGGACATCTGTCAGAAACAATCGCCTGTTTGCAGTTCACGTCACATTGAGGGGAGTTGCAGACTTTTTTTCCATAAAACATTCCTTTGCTCACAAAAGGTGTACCTGATGAAGATATGTTTTATTAAAGACATATTTATGGAAAAATGTCTATATACAACTCAATAATTAATGAACTTGCATTGCCGGGCAGTTTATTTACATTTTATCGGTTGTAAGTATTACAACCTAGGAGGGCAGGCCAAATGAGGACGATTTTCTTTTATTTTTTCATTTAGCTGACCTAACGACTTAACGCATAATAATATTGCTGTTGTCTGTCCGTTTTCTAAATTGTCAATGAAGATAATACCATGTGAATCCCACAGCAGCCATAATCTTTCCAGCTGATTTCACCGTCTTTGTCTTCTTTGGAGCCCGTTCGCCTTTAACAATCCACTGTTTAGACTGTTCTTTCGTCTCGGGACTATATTGCTGTATCCATGTCTCATCCTACAGTTACGAGGGTTGCCTTTTATATTTCGGGATTAGAGAACAAAAACAAATATTGATCATCGAAAATCACTTTATTGTTTTTCAAAATATTCCCCATGAAGATCTATACACTTTTGCATGCGTTTGAACCAATTGTCGAAGCACTTTTGCCACTCTGATTGAGGTATCTCCAACACATGCATTCTGAATGCAGCAACCGCTTCTGCAGGTGCCGAAAAACGTTGACCTCTCAGTTTGTTTTTTACGTACGGGAATAAAAAGAAGTCATTCGGTGCCAAGTCAGGACTATACGGCGGATGACCCATCAAATCGATGTTTTGGGTGCTCAAAAATGCAGTTGTCGCAGCCGATGTGTGAGAGCTCGCATTGTCGTGGATTTGGCTCATCTTGAAACACCCAGACAGTCGACTGCTGTTTACTTTCGGGCTCATACGCGTAAATCCACGATTCATCACCTGTCACGATGTCATAGACGTGTTTCGAAGCACCGCGACCGTATTTTTTGAGCATTTCTTTCGACCAATTGACACGAGCCTTTTTTTGGGCGATTGACAAATTGTGTGGGATCCAACGCGAACAAATTTTTTTGACAGTCAAATGTTTATGCGATATTGAATGTATGCTGGTCCCACTAACGCCTAAGGTTGTCTCAATCTCACGATAGGTCACATGATGATCTTCCAATATCAGTTCGCGCACAGCATCAATGGTTTTCGGAACAGCAACTGATTTTGGACGACCTTCACGAAATTCATCTTGGAGTGAACTACGACCACGATTGAATTCACCATACCATCGATAAACACTGGTCCTTGATGGAGCTTCATCCCCAAAAATTGAATTAAGTTCATCCATGCACTGTTGCTGAGTTAATCCACGCCGAAAGTTGTAAAAAATAATCGCACGAAAATGTTGACGATTTAATTTCATTTTTGGGCCGAGATGAATCTTTTAAGTTACTGTAAAGAACACAAATAGCGCTCGTATGTCAAAACGTTCTGAGTGCGTATAACCTCAAAAATGTCCAACTTTACGACAGAGCTGTCAATTGCCGGATTGCAACACTAGGGTTGCCAAATCCCGAAACATAAGAGGCAACCATCGTACTAATCTGCGCAGAAACTCATCTAGGTAGCAAACAAAAGCTTTCAAACGTGCCACCCATCTCGCAGATATTTTTTCATGCCAATTTATCATCCAAAATTGAAACATGAAACAAATTGAAAATTGACAGATACCTAGTGAGGAATCATCATCATCATCATCATCGGCGCTACAACCGGGATCCGGACTTGGCCTTATTTAGCAAGTCTCGAGGCTTGTTAAATTTTCCATAATCATTTATTTTTACGGGCACTCGCGCGCTACGGGGAAATGGAAGATTACAACCCCAAGGTGCGCATTCCGTATCGACCGATCCGTTCTGTGGTTGGAAAACGACTCAACTGAGGGCTGAAATCCGATTCATGATTCCACCCTCAGTTCGGCGGGGTGATTATCAGAAAAGAGAGCCGATTTCTCTCTATCGTGAATAACCAGAGAGATGATCTTGGTGATGTGAGTGTGTGTGATCGTGTAGATCACATTGTTTATCGATGGATTTCGGCCAAGGATAAACGAAACCTAAACAAGCGAAAGAGAACAAAGGAAAAAAAAATCCACCAAGGGCGTCATAAGCGGCATGGATGAGTGGTGCAGCTACGTAAATAGCTGTATTACTATTAAGAAATCTGTTTATGGGATTTGGGATACTTTACACAATAGAGATAGTATATCGTATCGCTATAATGTCTGCGGAAGAACCGAATTCTTTTGTTTGCACGTGATGCATGCTGAAGAATTCGGTTTCGGCGATAATGCGGGAGATGCGGTAATTGTTTGTCGATTGGACAAACAGATCGCGGGTCGGTATATTGCAGCTGAAGAAACAAGCTGTCCGACGTTGCTTTTTATGGTTAGACACAAGGGTCGCCAGCCAATGTGCATGTAAAGACAATTGCTCTGCACATGTGAGGCCGGGATCTGCTTGGCAAACAAAGGTGCCGAATGATTTCTCTAATTTATGATATGTATGTAAAAGAATTCGTTCAGGAATTTTGGATGTGCATTGCATGAAAGGTAAGAATTCTTTTACAGGTACATGAGATAAAACCTTAATGAAAGAAATGTGAAGGGTAGTTTTGCAGGTAACTGCGAATTTGCCAAGGGAGTTTGGGTTTAAATTGTGGGTGGTTTTTGCGTAAAGTTAAAGAAGCCCCACAGGGCAGTAAATGACTGCCCTGGGGGACTCCACAGGTATCATGGAAAGGATTTGGGAGAACGGATCTGAAACGCCCTCTGTAGAGGCGGTTACTCAAGTATGTCGAGAACCACCTTTTTAATACGGCTTCGAAGCGCACGGTGTATAATTTGAAGAGTATCAGTCTGTGCGAAATTTTATCGAAGGCCTTAGTAAAATCCATACTAACAACGTCGACCCCGTTCCCGTTCTCTAGGACTAGGAGTGTTTGGGAAGTAAATTTGACTAAGTTAGTGGCTGTAGATCTTCCACCAAGAAAGCCGCGTTGCCTGGGTGAAATTAGGGATTTGCAATGGTAGCGTAACCTTTGGTAGAATGCTTTCAAAAACTTTGGGGATGCGGCAGAGTTTGGCGATGAGACGATAGTTTGAGATATCGCCTTTGAGTCCTTTTTTATGCACAGGCGTGTTAAACGATGTTTTCCAACTATTTGGAAACTTAACTTGAGGGAGCGACAGGTTGAAAATGGTCGAAAGAGGGGAAGAGAGCACGGAGGAGCATTTTTTTTTTTTTTTTTTTGAGAGCATCGGGCCCAGGGGTGAATTCGTCTTTGACCTGGGTTAGTTTGTTTTCTATCGTGGGCGGATCTATAAATTGCGAAAGAAATGCTCCATGCGAGAAATTTGGTAAGTAATTGAAATAGGTGGTATGTATGCCGGCATAAATTCAATTAGAAATGGCCACCGATGGAGAGTCAAAATAATCCGGGACACAAACGGCTGTCTCGTGACAGAAACAAACAATATCGTGACAAGGTGGAAGCAGCATTTTCAAAACCTGCTCAATGTGCGCAACCATCAACCACAAATAAACGCACCAGATATACATACAGACGAGCCTCAGATCCCAGAGCCCTCTTTCAACGAAGTTGTAGACGCGATAAATCGATTGAAAAATAACAAGGCTCCCCGAGTCGACTCCATACTGACAGAGCTTGTGAAGCATGGAGGAGAGGCAACCGCTTGAAAGAACCACCAACTCATCAAAACAATATGGGATAAGGAAGTCACTCCGGAAGAATGGAAAACCTCAATAGTCGTCCCCATTTTCAAAAAAGGCGACAGATCTGACTGCGAAAATTACAGAGGAATATCATTGCTCCCAATCACATACCAAATACTAACAAATGTCATACTGGTGAGAATCACACCGTACGCAGAAGACATATTGGGAGACTACCAATGCGTATTCCGTAGGAACCGATCAACGAGCGACCAAATGTTCACAATAAGGCAACTACTCGAAAAGAAGTGGGAATACGGAGAGACGGTTGACTTCAAAAAAGCCTACGACTCAGTCGCAAGGCAAAGATTCTACCATATTGTAGTTGAGCTGGGAATCCCGAAAAAATATGCCACCCCCATTCAAATTTGCATGAACGAAAACAAAGGGTGAATTAGAATAGAAAACCACTTCTCAGAACCATTTGAAATCCTGGACGGACTAAAACAGGTCGATGGTCTCTCACCATGTCTCTTTAACCTTGTCCCGGAGTATGTCATCAGAAAGGTACAAGACGACAACTTGGCCGGATCATCCCCGAACGGGGTCACACAAGTGCTCGCATATGCGGATGACATCGCCGTTTTGGGCAATAATCTAGAAACTGTAACTAAAAACAGTGAAACCATCATGCAAGCGGCAGAAGAGGTGGGCCTAGAAATAAATGAACACAAAACGAAATACATGATTATGGCGAGGGCAGGTGGACCTCAGAGAACACACATAAACATCATGGGAAATTCACAAACGACTACACTTCGGCAACGATAATTGGCATGCAGTCAGTAAACCGCTGAAATCCAAACTGCTTTCACAGAATATAAAGCTCCGTGTCTATAGGGCCATAATCATCGTTCTATACGGATGCGAAACATGGGCTCTCACAAAACGGGAAGAAAACAAATTCCGCGTATTCGAGAATAATGTTTTAAAGGGTATCTTTGGAGGTAAATATGACGAGGAGTCAGGACAATTGAGGAAACTCCACAGCCACGAATGGGAAGAGCTATACCGCAAACCCACAATAGTAAAAGTAATCAAGTCGCGAAGATTAAGATGGGCCGGAAACGTGGCGCGAATGGGAAACGATTGGACCGTGCGTAGAATTCTTGACAGTAAGCCAACGGGAAAGAGACCGACAGGGTGGCCGCGACGGAGATGGGAGGACAATGTTAGGTTGGACCTCGAGGAGGTCGGATCGGATGGTCGAACGTGGAAGGAGAGTGCACGGGACAGGGAACAATGGCGAAGTCGAGTCGGTGAGGTCATGAACTTTCGGGTTCCTACAGGGCAATAAATAGTAATTGAAATAGGTGAGGTCGGGAACGAAAGAGTCGTCAGTGAAGGATTGTCTGAAAAATGAGGAGAAGAGGTTCGCAATCTCGTGCGAATCCGTTGAGGTTTCCAAGTTATAAGAGAGGGAGGTGGGATAATCATCGGATTTACGTTTGTGATTGATAAATTGGAAAAACGTTTGTGGGTCATTTATGACGTTAGCCTGAGTTTTCGTTAGGTATTTGTGGTAATGTTCATCGTAGAATGCATTGAATTGAACGGGACGACGATTTCTAATACCTTCCCATGTGTGCTGAGCAAACAAACGGGACATCATGACTATGGTTCTTGGAGTGTCTTATTACCTTTTGATATCAGAACTAGTCTATGCTGCTTCCAGCATCTTGGGAAAACCCCCTTTTACGAACTTTCCTATTTATACTCCACAGAAGAGCGGCTCCATCATTCCCTGACTCCTGCGCCCCCCCAGGCCATTTCTGTTTTCATCTTTCCTATGCACGTGCTTCTATAAATAACGTTTTCTGTACCAAGTGTATATTTTTCCAACGTGGTCTAAATAATAGAAATCAATTCAGAAAGCATGTGAGGAGAATTTATAACCTACAGCACCTTATCTTTAGCTATTCATTGCTAAAACTTCTCCCCGGGCGGTCGTGCATAAACACCGCACGAACCACAAAGCGAGAATTTCAAATCCGTCAGAATGATTAACCATACCAGATCCGTCACTACATTAAGCCTAAAATACGTTAAAGACCTTTCACGGTATAAATTAAATCTGTTAATTTTGCCGGAGCTGACGAAAAACGACGACAATAACAATACACAAAGCAATTTTAATATATGTACTATGTTCGGTGAGACCTTTGAAAATGTATCTGAGCCGATTTTCTGACTGGAAAGAATGGAACACGTTTCGCCATTATATCCAGAAATTTGAATGTCTTTGATAAGACGGGAATTTCAATTAGATTGAAGAAGATAAGCCAACAATATCTTAATTAAGTCGTTCAAATGATATTTAAATGGCAAGTCTGTGAAAAATAATACGATTGGAGTCTGACTTCTAAGTTGATTAGAATTCAATTCGAAAACATTTGAATGTGATTAAGGTGACAAGATGCAATAAAAGCCGGCTTACCGCTTAGATCGCAGTGTCCTTGAGCTGTGCGATTGCGGGTATAATATGTTATACTTTGTCAAGGAGCAGTTCTTTCCAGTTGTATTGGTGTGTGATTAAAAGATGAGTCGTCCGTTCAGAATTTCAAAGCATTTCTAAAGAGCGTTTGCTTCGGCTAAGAATGCTATACCTCAATTTATTCCGCCTAATCTCCATCAATTGTAAAAGCGATACTTATAATCTATGCCATGGTAGATATAATCAATTCGTAATATACTGGCAACAATGAAAATCATCATTAAACAGCAGCTAAGTAATAACTATAAATAATAAAATGAAACGAATCACCCGGGGATTCAAGTGCGGCGACGTCGAGAATCATCCTAAAGTACAACCAACTGTGCTGCATCGGAATGCAACTCGAAAAGTTTATAAAGACAAGACAATAATAATAAAACAAAAGTAAAACAATAATAAAATAGAAAAGAGAAAACAAATAAAATGCAGCCAACTGAGGCGAATGACTGTCCGTGACACCTTTCCGTCAGATTTAGTAGCAGCAACGACAGCGCCAACATGGTCGATGTCTTTGGCACTCTCTTTATATGGATTTATTGCTTTGGTTGTTCCTTTTCCATTTGTCTGAACTATTATTAGACTGTCGACTACGAAGCTGATTAAGTCCACCCTCTCTCCAGCAACCAGATATCGATTTAATCGGAATTCCACACGGGGTCGGACTAACTGGCACTTGGGTTATAAATTCAGTCAAATGGGTTCACCACTGAATGCTATTGCGACTGTGTCAACAGGGATCATTGACAACCAAGCCGGAACTAAATACTAGTCATTTACAGCTTAATTGAGGTAGCAATGGTGGCAGAAATCATGTCGAGCGGCTTGAGAACCAATTAATTATAATAATGGATTACGAAACGCACCTGAGAAAAAATACATATCACAGTATACCCACATACCACATGATATACTCGGACGATAACATCCCACCGCAACGGCGGCCAATAATCTGAGAAAAAATGTTTTGAATCAGTGTGGTTGTTGTTTTTTGATTATTATTTTGTTTTTAAGTTTGCTGTTGTTTTTGTTGTGTTTTTTCTGCTTTATAATCCAATTAAGTTTAATTGACTCTTTGTGCGCTACAGGCTTTTGAAGAGTGTAATTTGTTCGATATATCTACCTCGCCGATACCCCCTAGAATACAATAATAACTCAAGAGCGCCGTTGTAGCCGTACACATTTTGTAGGCAATCGACAGCCCTGGCCGACAGATAGACAGATAGATATTTCATAATGAAAATAAACTCTCTTCATTGCTGTATGTTAATCAATTAAAATTATTAAGATACGCCATTGGTATTGTGCAACGACCGTTCATTAAGTATGAATCACGTGTATATCGTACGAAATGAGGCCCAGCAGAAAGGGCCAACTGCTAATTTGACTACTTATATATACATCAGATATTGTGTGAAGGGATTTTGTGTTGTTTTATTGCATATTAAATACTGGTATGGGAATTTTCTAGACGACCATGAGGTGTATAGGGAAACTTGAACAAGAATGTTGCCCAAAATGGGTAGTTGGAGGGTCACAAGTGCTAAAGACTTTTGACGTGATATAACGGTCGGAATTTGGAATCCAAATGCTGCCGGTAATTTGCGTTGGCGTGGCGTTGTTTCCGCATCACGAGTCTGACCTTACATCTCGAAATATATGACCGAATCACAACTTCCAAATCAAATAAATCAAAAACAAAGGACAAAACGAAAACCAAACATTTTTACGATTTTTGAAAATATTTATTTAGGTTAATACAAGATTTTATTCCTCATTGGGGTTATTGCAATTCGCATCCAACGGTCATATTAGAAACTGGGTCACTATTTATTATTCTTCAGATTTCATCTCACCTGAAGCTCCTACTTTAAAAATGTTCTACCAATATGAGGGACTTTTTGATGTAAGAGCAATTTGAATACAGTCTTCGGTGTTCATTTCTGTTTTTCGTTTTTATGTTCATTAGAGAAAAGCCTTGTTCACAAAGGTAGGTTGCTGCAAATGGCAGCAATTTTTTTACCGCCTACTCATGTGCAATTTTGAAAGCCGTTGCAGTCTTTGACAACCAAAAAAGACGACAGATTTGCTTTGGTCTCAAATTGAATACATGCTTCAATATTGGATCGAAGTTCAAGAATTGCCTCTGTCAAACCTAGAGGTTCTTCTCCTATGTTAGTAATTTCAGATTTAAAAGGATCTACTACCCAATTCACAGTATGTACATCAAGATCTGGAAAGTAGTCAGAGAACCGCTCTCTGAGTTTGGTAAGATGTTTTATAACTGTATCCTTGATGTCATCAAAAGTAATATTAACACAGTCTTCCAAAAACAAAACTAACTTTGAAAAAGAAGCTATCTTGTTCTGTTCTGCTTTATATCTCCAATATTGAAGCTTTAATCCAGACGCTGATAGTATTTCTCTGGCTGAAATGATATTAATATTTTTCCTTGCAATTCTTTGTTCAATATATTTGTATTCTCAAAATGTCAGCTAAATCTGCGAGATGTGCAACCCACGAGGGGTTTTTAAACTTATCTGCGAGCATATTCTTTCGATTAAACATAAAAGTTTCAAGTTCACTTTTGAGAGCCCACACTCGATTTAGAACATTTCCGCGAGAGAGCCACCTTACTTTTGTATAATAAAGTAGGTCCGTATATTCCGCTTCACCGTCCTGACAGAATTCTCGAAATAACCGCGTGTTTAGTGCATGTCCTTTGATAATATTAACAATCTTTCTGACATCATGCATGACGGCTTCCAGTGTAGGTTCCAAATGTTTCACAAGACGTGCCTGGCGATGGAAACAACAATTCCTCTTCAATTACATGTGTAGCTTTGTAGCGAACATATACCATTAGCTGTGAATTGCTACTAACATCTGTAGTCTCATCAAGCTGAATAGCAAAATATTTAGCCTGTTTTAGTGAGGAAATAGCCTGTTCCTTTACATTTTCTGCCAAGATAGAAATCCTTTCTTTTACAATTCTTGCGGGCAAGGGCACTGAATTCAGTTTATTCGCCTTTTTCTGACCACACTTGATCTCTGTCACTTTCACAGCTGCTGGTTTAATCAAATCTTCACCAATAGTATATGGTTTCTTGTTTCGGGCAATCAACGAGGCTACTGCAAAGCTAGCCTTTGATGCTGAACTCTGATCAAAAGTACCTAACAAGTTGCCGTCCAATCTTTGTCTTCTAACAGACATTTCTAAATTTACAAAGTATTCTCGCGGTTTGGAAGACGGATGTGGATGCAAATTATCCAAATGTTTCTTCAATTGACTTATTTTGAAAGATTCTGAAGTCAGTATTTTCAAACATACGAGGGTTGCCTTTTATATTTCGGGATTAGAGAACAAAAACAAATATTGATCATCGAAAATCACTTTATTGTTTTTCAAAATATTCCTCATGAAGATCTATACACTTTTGCATGCGTTTGAACCAATTGTCGAAGCACTTTTGCCACTCTGATTGAGGTATCTCCAACACATGCATTCTGAATGCAGCAACCGCTTCTTCAGGTGTCGAAAAACGTTGACCTCTCAGTTTGCTTTTTACGTACGGGAATAAAAAGAACTCATTCGGTGCCAAGTCAGGACTATACGGCGGATGACCCATCAAATCGATGTTTTGAGTGCTCAAAAATGCAGTTGTCGCAGCCGATGTGTGAGAGCTCGCATTGTCGTGGTGAAGAGTGATCCGTCTTCGGCGGTTGGTTTTCCTGATTTCTTGGAAGACAACTGGCAAACAAATGGTTGTGTACCACTCAGAATTGACTGTTCTGCGTTGTTCTAGTGGTACGGTTGCGACATGTCCAGTTTTTCTGAAAAAACAGGCGACCATTTGCTTGGAAGTGCTTCGTGCGCGAACAACTTTTGTTGGATTTGGCTCATCTTGAAACACCCAGACAGTCGACTGCTGTTTACTTTCGGGCTCATACGCGTAAATCCACGATTCATCACCTGTCACGATGTCATAGACGTGTTTCGAAGCACCGCGACCGTATTTTTTGAGCATTTCTTTCGACCAATTGACACGAGCCTTTTTTTTGGCGATTGATAAATTGTGTGGGATCCAACGCGAACAAATTTTTTTGACAGTCAAATGTTTATGCA
This sequence comes from Microdon myrmicae, assembly GCA_963931805.1. Lineage (NCBI taxonomy): Eukaryota > Metazoa > Arthropoda > Insecta > Diptera > Syrphidae > Microdon > Microdon myrmicae. The sequence goes on from OZ007499.1 coordinate 16,416,898, forward strand.
ATATTGAATGTATGCTGGTCCCACTAACGCCTAAGATTGTCTCAATCTCACGATAGGTCACATGACGACCTTCCAATATCACTTCGCGCACAGCATCAATGGTTTTCGGAACAACAACTGATTTTGGACGACCTTCGCGAAATTCATCTTGGAGTGAACTACGACCACGATTGAATTCACCATACCATTGATAAACACTGGTCCTTGATGGAGCTTCATCGCCAAAAATTGAATTAAGTTCATCCATGCACTGTTGCTGAGTTAATCCACGCCGAAAGTTGTAAAAAATAACCGCACAAAAATGTTGACGATTTAATTCCATTTTTGGGCCGAGATGAATCTTTTAAGTTACTGTAAACAACCCAAATAGCGCTTGTATGTCAAAACGTTCTGAGTGCGTATAACCTCAAAAATGTCCAACTTTACGACAGAGCTGTCAATTGTCGGATTGCAACGCTAGGGTTGCCAAATCCCGAAACATAAGAGGCAACCCTCGTACAACACACCGTGGTTTCATCGTACCTTTGTCTTCTATTTGTGTAAAATTATAATTAAGGAATTCTTCGTGGTATGTTCTTTTCCTATTTGCTGCCATCTGAAGGGTGACAGAAACAGTGGTAAAAAAATTTACATTAAATTAAATTTTCAAATCGCGCTTACCTTGATAGTGGAAATTGATGATGAAATGATGTGTCTCGTACGTAAATTGCATGCAATCAAACGACGCGTCGGAAACCCGTGCATAACTGATCGTTGAGTGCTAAGTTTAAACATTACAACATACGCAGCGCCTCTAGTGGTCGATGCAAGAAACAACGTAACGCAAGCATGAACACACACACAATGCGCATCTCTAGCTATCACGCACACACCAAACGAAAAACTCGACTTCAACCAGAATTGGCGACCCGGCCCGTATATCGCACTGAATTGTTTAAGTTTGTTGACATACTACAATGTTTATGAAATAGCAATAGAAAAATTAGAAAAATTTCCCTATTACCCAAAAAAATTTCATTTTTACCCCATTTGGGGTAATTTACCCCGGTTCCCCGACCGCTGCTCTAGATAGACGTCAAATATAGGATAAATGCTTGTACATTCGATACAAATGTTATTTTGTTGATCATTTATTTAACGTAACAAACGTTTATTGAATTTTTTTTAAAATGACATCGTTCCCGCCATTCGCGCGCCCCGACCTCTAACGGTTTTTAAGAAATCATGTGTTGCCATTTGGAAAAATGTATAGCCCATCCTGTATTTGACGTCTATCTAGAGTGTGTCCAATAAATACAAAATATTTTTGATAAAAGAAATTGTTTTTTCTTTTATTTTAAAGTACAAATATTTTGAAGCCAAATTACATTGAAGAGAAATGACAGCTATTTACGATTTTACTATTTTAAATATGGCTACCATGTCGTTTCGAAAACATATCGTCCCTACTGGGAAACTCATTATTTAATTTTAAAAACATATCGTCCTCAGTGGGAAACGCTTTTTACTAAATCAGGTCAAGACGAAAATACTCTCTGCCATAGGAATTTGGTTGATGTTTTTGTTTTTTTTTTCTTTTTGGTTTGCGACCTAGAGGTGGTATTCTTCTGAAGATACGAGTGGGCGAAGTTCACTTTTACTATTAGTATTACTTCATTTTTACAACATTTTTTATTTTTCTTTTTATATTCTTAATTTCTAAATTAAAGGCTAGACAAAAAATGCTTAAATTCTAGCTTAATTATCTTATATAATAACTTACTGGTCCTTCGCAGACGCTCTAAGCTAAACATTACTTAACATTTGTATAATTTGCCTTTCGGCGACAGAACGTTGTGGCAGTACTGATAATTAGTTGAAATACAAAGAAAAATTTGAAAAACTTTGTCAATATTTTTTTTTTTTTTTTTTTTCTTAAAATTTAACTTACTTAACTTACCTACGTTTTTTTTTTTTTTTTTTATTTTTACTATTTTTTTTTTTTTTTTTTTTTTTTTTTTTTTAATGTAAAAGCACTTAACCTAAATTAACTTAAATCTTATACTACCCTAATTCTAGAAAACTATTAGTATTACTACTACTATTACTATCGCTATTATTACTATTACTATTACTGCTACTACTACTATTACTATTGCTACAACTATTACTATTACTATTACTATTACTACTACTATTACTATTACTATTACTATTACTATTACTATTACTATTACTATTACTATTACTATTACTATTACTACTACTATTACTGTTACTATTACTATTACTATTACTATTACTATTACTATTACTATTACTATTACTATTACTATTACTATTACTATTACTATTACTATTACTATTACTATTACTATTACTGTTACTATTACTGTTACTATTACTATTACTATTACTATTACTATTACTATTACTATTACTATTACTGTTACTATTTTATTAGGTCGACGTATTAAGTCTTTTACGTAATATGCTATGCACTTTTTTTAATATACTTCTCTCGCGAGAGGTGAACCTATAGCGCCGACACAGCACCCCGAGGTGCCACTAAATAACTGTTGCGGTTCTTTTTGAACAGTTGCAGGTTGTAACGTTCCGGGAACACTTGCGCGGGGGGATTCCATAGCTTATCCGCTCTGTAACGGAACGAGTTCTGATGCAGGGATGTTTGCGACCTCGGGAGATGAACCGCAAATTGCGATCCGGCGGATTTTCTTGTAGAGCGCATATAAACCGAATTTCGCGGAACAATACTGTGGGGGTTCTTTAAAACGTTCTCAAAGAACCACCCATTTCCTTTAGATCAACCTGCCTTCCCCTCACTCAACAAAGCCATTTCGCTTACCCGCAATCGAGCAGCGTAAGCTTCCCTTCAACATCTTTCACCTGAAAAGTAAACTCACCAACTGCAGGCATATCAACGCATATCACCAAACCACTTCGGTCATAATACATGAACCACCAGCTACACGCGATGGCCAGAGGCGACACCGCTCCGGGCAGTTACTGCCGAATCAGTCGCCAAGGCCTTCTACTCAACGTGCGTCACACGCTTCGGTGTACCAACAACTCTACCTTCGGACCGAGGCCCACAATTCGAGGCGACGATATTCAGGCAGCTAACAAATCTCCTTGGCTGCCAAAGAAGTCGTACCACCGTCTACCACCCCGAATCCAATGGGATGATAGAGCGCTGGCACCGATCCCTCAAAGCCTCACTCATGTGTCACAACGACACTCAATGGTTCGATGCCCCCCCCCCCCCCCCACTGTCCTCACCGGCCTGAGGACAAGTATCAAGGAGGACCTAGGGGCTTCGGGGGCAGAGCTCACCTACGGCACCAACCTCCTTCTTCCAGGAGAACTCTTCCTGGATGGTGAAACACCGCGTGACCAACTTCACGAAGTGGGACATCTCCGTGACCTGCTACGCAAGGTTAGGGCAACCCCAGTAGCCAGGCACGGCTCCAAAAAACGTTTCGTCCACCCTGCACTGCGCAGCTGCACGCACTCCTTTGTCAGGGTGGATAAGGTCCAAAAACCCCTAGACGACCCTTACGATGGGCCATTCAAAGTCTTCGCCGCATCAGCGTCCGCGTCTTTGAAATCGATATTAGAGGCAAGCGATCCACGGTTAGCGTCGAGAGACTTAAACCCTGTTTCCTGGAGGCTTCCGCCCCTGAGCAGCCTCCTGTACCTGACACTCCTAGCGTCCAACCTACACAACCTCCCCGCACCCGAGACAACGACCCCCCTCTCAACCTTCTTTACCTGTTTCGTGACTACGTCACTGGGGGGGGGGGGGGGGTGATTGCGGGTTCTTTAAAGCGTTCCCACAGAACCACCCATTTCCTATAGATCAACCTGCCTCCCCCTTACTCAACAAAGCTGTGGGGGTGGGGAGGTCTGGCTCGCCTGCGTGGGTGCTGATTCTACCACCGACCCACCAACACTTCACTTTCACTTCCGGGTAATTGTTCGGTCGCAGCAAAAGAATCTGTTCACCAAAATTTAGAAAAGGAACCACTAGGATGTAGTTTGTAGTAGTTGTTTTTATTGGTCATTGTTTACTTGATAGCCTGGCGTTTACAAATAGCGATTTCCGGAGCTCCGGTCATCGAACACGGTAACTTAATTTTGCTCACTGTAGTCTGTAAGTCTTAAATAGATGTGTTTTAAATAGGTTTTGGGACACGGAACTTATTTCGGATATTGTTGCCGGAAACGGTTATTAACTCATTTTTACTTTATAAATCCACAGTAACACGACTGATTGGCGGAAAAGCGATGCGCGCCCAATCGTGGTTGTGACTCGGACCTGTATGCCCCCGGTGGCGGTTGAATCTCGACTGACTAATGAATGGAAAGAAATCTATTTGTCGTGTCGTGGCGGTTGAGTCATAGCAGAAATAAACTCACTGCCACTTCCGAGGAATTTCGAGAAGAGTTGCTATGCTTGCATAAGAATTCAGTTCCAGCGTATCCTCGCCCTATAAACTGAGTTGGATTCGTTGGTTGTGTATACCGGGAGATTGGCGTAGCTAAGTATGATCGGGGGTCTTGGTCGTTGTGATTGTTTCGTGGAAAATTGGCTGTCGCTTGGTCGCAGACGAGAAGTATGATGTAAGGAGGAAATGAACTGAAGTGGTTTTCGGGGGAAATTGGAATTGCTTGGGTGCAAGCAAGGAATATCGTTTAGATAAGAAATTAACCGAAGTAATTTCGGGGAAATGTATGTGGCTCGGTATAATTGGTGGCGATAGTTAATGTTCCGTTGCGGATGAATGTGCGTTTTATTACAGCATATGAATTTCGGGGACATTGAATTGGATTGCGTGGTTGCAAAGAGGGAATATGAATTAGCTAGAGATTTGACCGAAGCAATTTTGGGAAAATGTATGTGTGGTGATGTAATTGAGGTAGATGGTTAATATTTCGTTGCAAGTTGGAAGTTCATTCCAGGATATGGTTTTCGGGGGAAATTAGAATTGCTTGGTCGCGAGCGAGGGATATGGTTTAGGTGAAGAATTGACCGAAGCAATTTTGGGGAAATTTATGCGGGATGATTTAGAATATATTCTGTTGAATTGTGTTCTGTTGCGGGTTTGGGATATGCCTTTCATTGCAGATTGGGAGATGGATTCTTGCAAGTTCGGGATGGATGCGCTTGCAGATTGGGATTTGTTTTGGCATGTTTTGGCATGTTTTGAAATGGGTTACAGGTTAGGGTAGGGTGACGCGCTGTTAGCGGTCGAGGTTGGTTGGAATTGTGGGTTGGTTCTCCGTGTGATATAGAGAACCCCTACAAAGCCATTTCGCTTACCTGCAATCAGGCAGCATAAGCTTCCCTTAACATCGTTCACCTGAAAAGTAAACTCGCCAACTGCAGACATATCAACGCATATCAGCAAACCACTTCGGTCATAATACATGAACCCGATCGGCTCAGCTCGTCTGCAATCATGATTGATAAACACACGCCAATCTTTCTGTGTGTTCTTGGTCCAACAATCCGTTGGTCCAAAAAGACACGTCGGGCAACGTACTTGTTTACACAGCCGCAGTCGAATTTCTAACGATTGATCGCCCAAGCGACAACCGAGCATCGAATAGGACATGACTGCGATTGTTGTCCAAATAATCATTCTAGGAATCATGCCCTATGATACATTTTTCTGAAAAACTAAACAAACCTCCACACTAGCCCTTACCGCTGGCATAGACGATAAACATGCATTAAATCGGACGCGATCGTGATTGTTATTCCAACAATCACCACAATGATCGTGTCCCGCGTAGCGATTTAGTAATCCAAACAGTAGCCACCCTAGCCATTGTCATGGCGAACAAATCTTCTGTTTGTTGATCGTCACAGAAAAACCTATTGCCTGCCACGGCGTGATGTTGAGCGATCATGTGGACAGCTGATGTTCCCATGTCTCATTGTTTAAAGCAAACAAATGCGCATCTCAGCGTATGACCCCCGAAATTGCGTTTCTATTAACATAATACATATAAACCTATTTCTTCGTCCGGCGATCATCCCTATCGCTTACAGCAACGATGCCTGCAGCCTGTAATGCTTGTTCTTTTGTTTGAACAGCTGCAGGATCGATCGCGGTCCGCACTTCCAGCAAATGGGCAGTTTGCCAGACCTGTACGGTCACAATGGAAATATTTCCATTAAAACGCGAAGCGATCGCTGATTGGTCGACACCAAGAGAAGAGCAGATTTTCTCCTCCCATTTCGATGGAAATCCATCACTATTGCATCCAGGGGATGTCGAGTGGAACAGCCACCAAGGAGTCCATTTTCAACCGTCAAATCGCACACACGCGTCACTGAAGAGGCAATCAAAGAAAAAATCATAAAACGTCGAGTAAAGGAGTCGGAGTTCGCCTGTCAGTTCGGTGATCCATTACTGTTATATTTCATACAGTGTCGGGCATCCGGCGCTCGCGTATGTTCCTCCACAAGTTGAGGCAAGTTGTGGCTAACAACGAACATCCCCGCCAGTCTCCCAACTTTGTCGGCTCTGTTATTATAGAATGCACTGACCAGCCGTCGCCAAGGACGATAATTTCAGAAGCCGGGTGATTGATCTGTATCCTGTCGATGGTACGTGAAATATGTTCGAAAAGTGACATTGGAAATTTAACAGAATTCCTCAGCATGACTTTCAACCATATGATGTCAAAGTTATTGGGTTCCAACGCCTCTATTCTGTGGCAAGCCAGATCGGACCACGCGAAGACGCAGACTTCACCCCTAAAACGGAATCTCGAATGTAAGTCGTATCCTGAGCAACAAAGTTATGTCGAATCGGTTGACGAATTAACCTTAATTAACAATGTGTTCCACAACGCGGTCTAAATATTCCACAACACGTTCCACGTGGTCCGCATGTCCCAAACGTGTGACAGAGATACCACAAGATGTCCCAAATATCTCATGGATGTCTCAGAGATGCTTTAATGGTAACCCAAAGAAGTCCCAACGGTGCCCCAAAGATGGTCCATGGGTGTCCCAAAGATGTCCCAAGTATGTCTCAAGGGTGTACCAATCTCAAAGGTATTCCAATGGTGGCCTCAAGTTGTCCCAAGCATATCTCAATGATGCCCCAAACATGTCGCAAACATGCCCCATAATACGTCCCACGACATAATCCACCGCAGCATGATAAAGGAAATAAATTTCAGTCTTTCATGAAATCTGAATAGTTGTCTCTTGACTGCCGTGGCGTGCACATCAATGACAACTCTTAAGAAAAATGGTGTAGTGAGTAGTCCGGGCTATTGGCTAAACTATAATGTATTGATGTATACCTTTTGTAATTATTCCATTTGTTAATAATTTTAGATAAATAATTATTCTATTAGTTCCGGTTACCCCTATATGACGAAGTAAGTGCGTTAACTTGTGAAGGGGTGTAAAGGTAATAGCAATCTCTAACCACAGAAACAAACCACTGTTCTTATATTCCATCTACCATATCATCATCATCAGCCCTACAACCGGATCCGGTCTTGGCCTTATTTAAAAAATCTTTCCACCGGTCCCGATTTCGAGCCGATGTCATCCAGTTTGGCACTCCGCGGCTCTGGGTGTCATAGTCTACGCCATTCCTCCATCGCAGACACGGTCTGCCGCGCTGTCTCCTTCCATACATCCTGCCACAAAGGACTTTCCGGGCAGGCTCCTCTTCGCTCATTCGAGCTAGGTGTACCGAGCACCGGAGTCTACTGGGGTTGATTTTTTTTAAAACATTAGCTTCAAGGTAGATCGTGTACAACTAATGGTTGTACCGGCTCCGGAATCGTCCTCCCTCACATACGGCGCCAACGATTCTCCTTAAGACCTTCCTCTCGCACCCGGCTAAGAGTTCAGAGTGCCTTTTATTAAGCACCCAGGTCTCGGATCCATACATGAGTACTGGTAAGACCATGGTCTTGTACAGTAGTAGCTTGGATGTTGTTGGATTTGATCAGCCGTTCCCGTGTTTCTTCTTCCATACTGTTATCGGCTGATACTATTGACCCAAGGTAGTTAAAGGATTGCACTACTTTAAATTCTTGCTCCACTACCCTGATAGATTGACCAACTTTAGGTCTTCTCTTCGCAGAAGTTGTCACCATGTACATAGTTTTTCCCTCATTAATGTGCAGTCCCAGATTTTGTGCCGTCAGCTCGATCTGGGTGAACGATTCCTATACAGCCGAATCGGTTCTACTGATGATGTCGATGTCATCTGCGTAGGCAAGAATCTGGCTGTACTTGGTGATAATAGTCCCTCTTGTTGTAACGCCAGAGTCACGGGTCGCTTTCTCCAACGCCAGGTTGAAGAGGAGGCAGGCCAGACCGTCCCCTTGTCGGACTCCATTAAAGAAGTTTGTGGTTTGGACAGCAATCCCGCTACTTTTACTTGACTAGTTACGTTGGTCATGGCCAACCTACAAAGTCGTATCAATTTGTTTGGAATGCCGAACACTCTCATGGCATTGTATAGTTCTACCCTGCCTATGCTGTCGTAGGTGGCCTTAAAGTCTATAAATAGATGATATAATAGAATCTTAAATTCGAGACATTTTTCCATCGCCTGCCTAAGGGTGAATATCTGATCAATTGCTGATTTGCCAGGGATGAAGCCACACTGACATTGACCAATGATGGTGTGGCGATTCTAACAGATACACACACAATTCACAAGCAAAAATAGTGAAGAACACCGAACGAAAAATCGAATAAGAAAAATACATCAGAACCGTATACCAAGCGATAACAAAAATAATTCACATCAGTGGAGTATAGTCGAGTTTGGAAATCAAATTCTAAACACGGTCAGTAGTCTGATGCTTCACTGCTTCGCTTTTCAACCGTTTCATCGTGTGTTCAATTTATCTTCTTCTTCACTATCCTTGCTTAGCGCTATAATGGCTTTAGCGTATGGGGCTATCCGATCTTGTAGGATAGTGGAGAGTATCTTATAGGCGGTACTCAGCAATGTTATACCCCCATAGTTGCTGCACAGTGTGATATCTCCCTTCTTATGTATGGGGCAAATTATACCACGACGCCAATATTCCGGCATCTCCTCTTGCTCCCGATCGTGATCAGCTCAGCTGGTATGCCATCAGCTCCAGGGGCTTTATTTGATTTGAGCTGTGTTATGGCTTTTAATGTTTCCTCAATGCTGGGTGGCGGCAGCATTTGGTCTTGATCTTGCATTTGGTGGAGCCTCCAATTCTTCTTTAATCTGACCATTTAGCAGTTCATTGAAGTGCAGTTCCCATCGCTCCAAAATGCCTTCAGGATCGGTGATCAGATTACCCTCTTTATCCTTGCAGTAAGTGCAGCGTGGTGTGTAGCGTGTCATACTGCGGATTATTTGGTAGAACTTTCGCGCCTGGTGCGGACCTCGATCTCTACTTTTCTCTATTTCACAAATTTTTTTTCGCAGGCACTTTTCTTTTGTATGTGAAGCCTTTTTCAGATCTTCTGAGCTCTTTGTATTTTACCTCTCGCACCCGCGTCCTATGAGACTGCTGCATTGCCGGTATGCAGCATTCTTACGTCCAGTCGCTAGTTTGCACTCATCATCAAACTAGTCGTTCCGATCTCTACGACTACTGCCTAAGATGGAGTTGGGAGTACTAATGACAGTATTCTTAAGGCGTGTGCATTTCTCTTCGTGTCGAACTAACTCTCACTCTGTCGAGCTCTTCGAAGGCGAGTCTTAACGCATGACCAAAGGAGTTACTGATATTCTCATTGCGTAAGGCAGCCGTGTTGATTCGAACCTGATCCGCGGATGCAATACGTCTCCGTAAGGCAATCTGCGCTCGGAGAACTGCACCAACAAGCTAGTGATCCGAGTCGACGTTGGCACCTCGGTACGTTCGTACCGTCATCAGGCTGGAGGAGTGGCGGCGATCTATCAACATGTGGTCAATTTGGTTGCGAGTGGCTCCATCAGGTGATACCCAGGTGGCTTTGTGGATATCTTTACGCGGAAATCTGGTACTTGCAACGACCAAGTTTTCCGATGCTGCCAGTTCAATGACTCGTAGTCCATTGTCATTAGTGTTCTCATGCAAACTATGGGAACCTGCGTAGTACATGAAAACCGGCTCCCGACCTATTTTCGCATTCAAATCACCAAGAATGCTTTTCACATTGTACCATCACAATCCCCTTTTGTGCGCGCGTTAGTGAAAAAAAAGTATCTTGGGCAGGCATTGAGGGCTTCCTTTTCGTCGTCAGGCGACTCCATTTTATGGTCCGTGAACGTTTATGAGGCTTATGTTCTTAAACTTGCCTCGCACGTGAAGAGTGCATAACCTTTCATTTATTGCATTAAAGCCGATGATGGCAGGCTTCAGTTTTTGGCTGACTAGAAAGCATACCCCAAGGACTTGGGGTTTTGCATGACAGCTGTAATAAATATTATTTTCGTTTCTTTGAATAACACCACTCCCGGTCCATGTTATTTCTTGTAATGTTGTTATGTCAGCCTTATATTCGGTCAGGGCGTCGGCTAGCTGCTGTGCAGCTCGAGCTCTGTATAGTGAGCGAACGTTCCATGAGAAAATTCTGAAATCCCCAAATCGTTTAGCCATTTTCGTTTCCGTGGTCGTCGTCGTGTATCCGGTCCGTATCCGAGGCTTGTTAAATATGACATAATAATTCATTTTTACGGGCCTGGTTATTAGCCTTGCGCCAACCTTTATCAGGATGTCTCTGCATGCATTGGTTCACTACTTGGCGGGTGTCAAAGTAGCTATCCAGGGGTGTCACGTGGAGACTGCATGTCAACTTGGATTGAACAGGGACAAATATCGTAATCGTAAGTAATCAGTAACTTTGCCCTGTATGTTCGCACCCATCCCCATCTACCATATATCCTGAATTAATTTTGTTCCCCTAATTTGTTACAATTTATAAAAATAAATAGAAAGCTTAAAGATCTATTTCATAAATGTCATGGACATCAATTGAACCCACATACCAATTAACAAATGCGTTACTCTGGCTAGTCCATTGTAGAGATGGGACTGAGAAGTTAGCTCGGTATAAATAGAATTTCCTAATTGTTTAGCAATAAAACAAAAACAAGAACACAAAAGAAGACAAAAAGTGGACTAATCCAGCAGGCGGAAGAATCTTCACTCTCAATTCAATTCATCACCATGAGACTAGTATTTTTATTGTTTTTGGTACGTGAAAAATAAACGAAGACTTTTCCATAATTTACACTCGTCCTTTGTTTGATAGCAAAGGCTTCAAGTTAACCTGGCATATCTAACTATAACAGTGAAACAAATGGAAATGATTTTCTGCCTGTCCTCATAAGAAAGGAAGTAACAAGAAAAGGGGATTCACCCAGAACTGGGTCAAAGTAGCTAAACTGGAATATAGTACAAGTCACGTGTTGGATGACGAGTAAGTTTGGATTTCCACTATCATCACTCCTAGTGAGCGCATGGGCGAATGGATGGCTGAAGGCTGGTTGAAATGATGCTGAAAGAAATTACTGTATATCAAATCGGTTTTCTTGTCTCATCCCCCCTAGGAGCGAATCCTGACTGCAAAAAAAAAGTTATAAATATTGTACGATATGAGACTATGCAATAGTTCACCAATCCCTTAAGTGTCTCGAGATAGAAGTTTGTTAAATAATTTCATGAAGGGGAGCCTCCTCTGAATTCCCTCAGCGAAGGGCGTTCATTTAAGGACAATGAATTTCTCCCCACAGCTAAGGTGGCGGCAGTCGATATAAGTGCTTTGTTCTATTCGAGCACTGCTGGGGCCTTGGTGGCTTGGTGTTTTTTGTTTTTGCTCCTTTTATCAAGTCTCCCGAATGAATAAGGACATTCGACGTCCTGTGTATCGCATCGTGAACAAATGTCACAATGCATGGAGTAGCGTCAACGCCAGCACTGGAATCGCAATCAGCTTCAACACATCGCTTTCCCTCGCCCTCGTCCTGTTCATATCGTCATGATGCTGTTGCCTGCTGACTGTTGTTGACTGTGCGGGCTCCATTTAATAGCGGCGCTGTGTCGTTGGATTCCAACAGTAGAGTCACCCACAACAAAGACGAATCAACAGCAGCAGCCGCTGCCTCTGCCGCGTGCAATCAGGACTGAGACTGCCGCGGCGTAGCAGTGTGAAAAAGATTAAGTGGCATTCTTGGTCGGGCGATGGCGGGACCATAAATTTCACAATTGAGTGCATTATGCCACCATTATTCTGGAGAGTAATATGCTCCTTGGACTTCTTTTTATTGCTTTTTTTAATTTTTTATTTGTATCTTCGACGTGATGAAAGTGGAGTCACGCAAATGCGCCAGATAGATGAGTCGGAACTTTGATAGGGGGCAGAGAAGTATAGTAGTTACTTTTCCTTTATTAGAAAATCATTGTTTTGCGTGGAGCTTTAGTGTTGATAGGATCATTAATCATTTTATCAACTGGATGACCATTTGACAAGGTGAAGATTCTCAGAAGATTCCCGGGAGTGATCCGTTGGATATAATGAAGATTATAGGGTGATGCCTTGTGGAGGGAAGTTTGCATTGTCCATATGTATAGCTGACGCATTTGTTGTGGCATCACTTGATATGGATTAAGAAATCTTAGGAGAAATTTTCATAATATGAAATAGAGGGGGGTTTTTAACTATATTATTGATATTTTTGTCGTTCCCAATATTGTCGAGTTAGTTCCGGTTAACGAACGCAAGCAAAAATGCGTTTTAACCTATATCTATATATATTAAATGGAAAATTATGTGAGTCCACTTGAGAGAAAATCGAATTAATCTTTACAATATTCTCAAGTCTGTCTCATTTTTTTTAATCATAAGCAATTCCTAATTTATTTTATTTGAAATCACAAAGAAACAGTCAAAAAAAGGTTATTAAATGCTGAACACAAACCCTTAAATATCTCGATTTGAAAACACATGGATTTACATAATTTTCAAAATAAAAGTTTTATACGAGGATTAATCAAATATAAACGATAATTGTTTTTATACAATTACTGAACAATGTTAGACGTTAACTATCATCATCATCATCGGCACTACAACCGGGATCCGGTCTTGGCCTTATTTAGCAAGTCTCTCCACCTGTCCCGATTTCGAGCCGATGTCATCCAGTTTCGCACTCCCAGGCTCTGGGCGTCCTGGTCTACGCCATCCCTCCATCGCAAACAAGACCTGCCGCGGTGTCGCCTTCCATACATCCTCCCACGAGGGACTTGCCGGGCAGACTCCTTGTCGCTCATTTGAGCTAGGTGTCCCGCCTACCGGAGTCTACCGAGCCTAATTTTTCTTACTACGTTAGCTTTGAGAAAGATCGCGTACAACTCATGGTTGTAGCGTCTCCGGAATCTTCTCCCTTACATACGGCGTCAACAATTCTCCTTAAGACCTTCCTCTCGAACTCGGCTAAGAGTTCAGAGTGCCTTTTATTGAGCACCCAGGTCTCGGCTCCGTATATGAGTACTGGTAAGACCTTGGTCGTGTACAGTAGTAGCTTGGATGTTCTGGATAAATTTCGGGATTTAAAGAGCCTTGATAGACCATAGTAGGGTGTGTGGGATTTGATCAGCCGTTGGCGTATTTCTCCTTCCACATTGTTATCGGCTGATACTATTGACTCAAGGTAGTTAAAGGATTGCACTACTTCAAATTCGTGCTCCGCTACCATGATAGTTTGACCAACGTAAGGTCTTCTCTTCGCAGAAGTTGTCACCATGTAGTTAGTTTTTAACTCATTAATATGCAGTCCCAGTTTTTGTGCCGCCTGCTCGATCTGGCTGAAGGAGTCCTGTATAGCCGAATTGGATCTACCGATGATGTCGATGTCATCTGCGAAGGCAACTATCTGGCTAGACTTGATGACAATAGTCCCTCTAGTTGTAACGCCAGAATCATGGATTGCCTTCTCCAACGCCAGCTTGAGGAGGAGGCAGGCCAGGCCGACCCCTTGTCGGAGTCCATTAAATATGTTTATTGGTTTGGACAGCAATCCCGCTATTTTAAATGAGTAGTTACGTTGGTCATGGTCAACCTACAAAGTCGTATCAATTTGTTTGGAATGCCGAACTCTCTCATAGCATTATATAGTTCTACTCTGGCTAGGCGACCTTAAAGTCTATATGTTAAATAGATGATATAATGGAATCTTAAATTCCAGACATTTTTCCATCGCCTGCCTAAGGGTGAATATTTGATCAATCGCTGATTTTCCAGGGATGAAGCCACACTGATATTGACCAATGATGACTTTAGCGTATGGGGCTATCCGATCTTGTAGGATAGAGGACAGTATCTTATAGGTGGTACTCAGCAATGTTATACCCCTATAGTTGCTGTAGAGTGTGATATCTCCCTTCTTATGTATGGCGGAAATTATTCCACGACGCCAATGTTCCTCCATTTCCTCTTGCTCCCATCCGTGCACCACGATCTCATGAATTGCGTGATGTAACGCTGTCCCTCCTTGTATGATCCGCTCAGCTGTAATGCCATCAGCTCTGGGGTATTTATTTGATTTGAGTTGTCTTATGGCTTTTAATGTTTCCTCAATGCTTTGCGGTGGCACTATTTGGTCTTGATCTTGCATCGGTGGAGCCTCGAATTCTTCTGTGAGCTGACCATTTAGCAATTCATTGAAGTGCACTTCCCTTCGTTCAAGAATGCCTTCGGGATCGGTGGTCAGAGTACCCTCTTTATCCTTGCAGTAAGTGTAGCGTGGTGTGCACCGCGTCATACTGCGGATTATCTAGTAGAACTTCCGCGCCTTATGCGGACCTCGTTGTTTACTTTTCTCTAGAGTTTTTTTCTGTACTTCTGAGCAATTTGGATTTCTCCTCGCGTACCCGCGTCCTATGAGTTTTCTGCATTGCCCCGTATGCAGCATTCTTACGTTTAGTCACTAGGTTGCACTCATCATCAAACCATTCGCTCCGATCTCTACGACTATGGCCTAAGATAGAGTTGGCAGTACTAATGTCAGTGTTCTTAAGGCGTGTCAATTTATTTTCTACGCCCGCCATTCTGGCCCCAGGACTTACTCCCGCTCCATTGAGCTCTTCGGGATCGAGTCTTAACGCATGACCAAAGGTGTTATTGGTGTTCTTAATGCGTAAGGCAGCCGTGTTGATTTGAGCCTGACCCGTGGATGCAATACGTCTCAGTAAGGCAATCCGCGCTCGGAAAACTGTACCAACAAGATAGTGATCCGAGTCGACTTTGGCACCTCGGTACGTTCGTACCGTCATCAGGCTCGAGGAGTGGCGAGTATCTATCAACACGTAGTCAATTTGGTTGAGAGTGGCTCCATCAAGTGATAGAGTAACTTCGGGTATTGTGATATGGTTGGGAAATGTGATATACTATCATATTTTCCGAAATAATCAATTCTCGGCAAGAATTTTCTTGTCAACATGACGGCAATGGAAAAGAACACGTGCTGCAGTTTTAGGCGCGATCGCGCTCATTGTGTTGTATGTCAGTGCATTGAAATTGTTTAAGGTGTACAGTCGACAGTTTTTTTGTGTGAGCTTTATGTTATATTTCAGCAAAAATTGTAGCAAAATTAAAAACTGAAGTAATACATTTTGTTTGTGTGTGAATAGAGCTGACAGTATATTGGGTGAGTTTTTAATTCAGTGAAGTGCATTTTTAAAAAAATCTCTTGATTGTTTTAAAAGCCGAATGCGGCTAATGTGATATAGTTGAAATTGGGTAAAGTGATATACCATAGCACATTACCCACCAAATTATCAATCACTAAATATTATTATAATTTATTTCAGATCATGCCAAAAAAAGGGGAGATTCGTAAATGGGATGCGGAAGGAATGAGAAAGGCTATTCTAGCAGTCCGAGGAGGAGAAATGGGTATACTTTTGGCGTCGAAGACATTTGCAACACTACAAAGATCCGCTCGCAGTGATAAATCTATTAGCGATATTTTAGCCACGCCTTTGGGACGTAAGCCTGTTTTTAGCCTGGAAATGGAATTGGAGCTGGTAAGATACATCCGAGAAATGGAATCACGCTTTTGGGGTCTAACTCGCGGTGACATTCGACCACTAGCATTCCAAGTGGCAAAAAGAAACAACATAGCTTGCCCATTTTCAGTAATGAAAGAATGCGCAGGAAAAGATTGGTTGTATGTATTTCTTAAAAGGCACAAATCAGAGATTAGTATCAGGACTCGAAACCGGAACCTCAATCGATAGGGCAAAAGGCTTTAATGCTGAAAATGTGAGCACATTTTATAGCTTACTCGAGCAAGAGTACGAAAAACAAAAATTTTCCCCAACTAGTATTTGGAACGTAGATGAGACAGGAGTGTCCATTGCACAAAGTAGGCAACCCAAAATTTTAGCAGCGAAAGGAAGAAGGCAAATAGGTTGTATGACGTCTGCAGAGAGAGGCTCTCTTATAACGGTTGTCAGCTGCATGAGCGCAGGCGGTTCATTTATTTCGCCGTACTTTGTTTTTCCCAGAAAGAACCATTCTCCGGTTTTAATGAAACATGCCCCTCCTGGCTCGGATTCTGCCTGCCACATTTCGGGTTGGATACAAATCCCGATATTTACGAAGTGGTTTGACCATTTCTTGCGGTTCACAAACCCTTCAAAGGGGAACCCTTCGCTACTCATTTTAGACGGTCATTACAGTCATACCCGAAATATTGAGGTTCTGGAAAAGGCTCCCAAAAATGGTGTTATTATTATATCTTTGCCACCGCTCTGGACTCACAAAATGCAACCGCTCGATAGAACATTTATGGGACCTCTGAAGACGTATTATAACGATGAAATTAGGCGATTTATGCGAGACCAGGGCCGAAAAATAACACAGTTTGATGTTATTGAACTTTTCGAAGGCCTACCTTAAAGTCCAAACAGCACAAATCGCAATAAATGGATTCAAATGCACTGGCATTTATCCATTCGACAAAAATATGTTTCAGGAGGTTGATGTTATCGCTCAAACATTTGAAAATCATCCGGATGAAGAATCTGCTCTTTCAGGAAGAGAAGTAGAAGAACCAGTTGCCCGCACAAGTAGTGCAGCCGAAGAACCGGTTGCTAGTACTAGCAGGGCAGCTTTGGAAAAGATCGTAACTCCTTGGGATGTTTCACCACCGCCCAAACTTAAACGGGTTATCAGCTCCAGAGGTAAAAGATCAGTTGTATCTGAACTAACAACATCACCGTACAAAACATCTTTGGAAGAGAGCATTAAGAACATTGAAAGACGCAAGAATAAGCCGAAAAGACCTCTGGTAGTAAAAAGCAAACGGGCAAAGAAAACAAAAGAAAGTTCTTCGAGCGATTCAGATGAAAGTTTGCATTTACCGAGCTCAGACGAAGATCCTTGGGCCGAAACTCCACCTAACAAGGACAGTGTCTGTGTCTTTTGTAACACATATTTCCAAATGGATAATAAGGCAAAGATATGGGTACCATGCTTGCAGTGCGATTTAGTTTGGGCTCACAATGAATGTCTTCCAACGCGGCAAGCAGTTTTTGTATGTGAGTCATGTAAATCACTTTAAATAGAACGTAGAGAAAGTACTATTTTTCTGCTAAATATTGGAGTTGTTGATTTAAATTTAATTCTAATTTAAGTTTTCTCTTGTTTTTCTTATGTACTATGTAGTGGCTAATGTTCCTACTTTTGTTAAATTAATAAATGAATTCATAATCTATCGGCTTACAAGTATTTTTATTCGGTTGGAAACTATTCGGGAAAAGTGATATATATCACATTATCCACCAATTTTAATAAGGGGGGTTACAGAGATTTTTTTCATCATTATCATCATCGGCACTACAACCAGGAGCCGGTCTTGGCCTTATTTAGCAAGTCCTGGGGCTTGTTAAATTTTCCATAATGATTTATTTTTTCTGGGCAAGGTCATTAGTCTTGCGCCAGGGGCTCCCCGACGGGGAATCGAACCCCGGTCTCCTGGGTGACAGGCGGGTATACTAACCACTATACTATCGAGGAGCCCACAGAGATTTTTTTATTTTGTTGTAAATAGCTGCAGATTGGCTTACGCTGCAGGGTTCTGAAAACGAAATATAATTCGCAATGTATCAAAGAGCTATAATGAATAGTGCGGCAAAAGCTATGTAATAAAAATTACGAATAATTGTTAGAAAACAAATACCTATATCACATTACCCGAAGTTATTCTACTTTGTGGATATCTTTACGCCGAAACCTGATATTCGCAACGACCAAGTTCTTTGATGCTGCCAGTTCGATGACTCGTAATCCATTGTCATTAGAGTTCTCATGCAAACTATGGCAACCTGCGTAGTGCCTGAAAACCGGCTCCCAACCTATTTTCGCATTCAAATCACCAAGATCGATTTTCACGTTCTCGTAGTATTCTTCCTTCTCGTCGTCAAGGAACTTCTCTGTAGGTTCGTGAACGTTTATGAGACTTACGTTCTTAAACTTGCCTCGCACACGAAGAGTGCATAGCCTTTCGTTTGCTGCATTAAAATCGATAATGGCAGGCTTCCGTTTTTGGCTGACTAGAAAGCCTACTCCGAGCACATGGTGTGTTGCATGACAGCTGTAATAAATGTCATACTCGTTTCCTTGAATAACACCACTCCCGTCCATCTTATTTCTTGTAATGCTGTTATGTCAGCCTTATATTCGGGCAGGGCATCGGCTAGCTACTATGCAGCTCGAGCCTTGTATAGTGATCGGACGTTTCATGAGAAAATTCTCAAATCGTTTAGCCATTTTCGTTTCCGTGGTCGTCGTCGTATGTCCGGTCCAATCCGAGGCTTGTTAAATCTTCCATAATAGTTTGTTTTTCCTGGCATGGTTATTAGCCTTGCGCCAACCTTTCTCAGGATGTCTCTGCATGCATTGGTTCACTACTTGGTGGGTGCCAAAGTAGCTATCCAGGGTTGTCACGTGGAGACTGCATGTCAACTTGGATTGAACAGGGACAAGGATCGACCTGGCCTTCGCATGGTTAAAAGCAATCAGTGACTTTGCCCTGTGTGTTCGCTCCCATTCCCCCAGACACGAACTATACTATCGGCATTTTTCAATAAGTCTCCTGCGTGATCTACACACCTTTGCCACCGATTTGGAAGCTCTTAGAAACTGAATCAGAATACATATTTGAAATTTGCATAACCTTTGAATAACGTCTTCTTATATACTTTGTATAATGTGTTACACCTTTTGAATTGCAGTTCTGTAATAAAACTCATTGGAATCGGATGTGTTCCGTTTTTTCGTTCTTTCTACCAACAGATGCTTTAATATCCCTTGTTCGTAGAGAGATTTAGGGCGAGTTGTTAGGCAATTGCGCACGTGCTCCTCGACTTCATCATTACTTTCGATTTTTTTTCCTCCAGGTGATTCCTTCAAGGGTGCGAACAAAAAATAATCAGAGGGAGACAAGTCTGTGCTATGAGATGGGTGTTCGAGTGTTGCCCAATTTCTTCCAATGTATCTCTTGTCAAGGACACGGTGTGAGGCCTAGCATGGTCATGAAGAAGGATGACATATCGAATGGGCATACCACGTCTTTTGTTTCTATATGCGGCTTTTTCCATAGCTGATACCCACTTCTGATAAGATTCCTCGAACAGTTAAGCGGCGATCGTTTCCAATAAGGTCTCAAACGGCACGGATGTTGTCATCTGCACGACATGTTCTTGAGCGTCGATCATGACTCGTTTTCGATACGTTCTCGCCCACTTTTAAATTATCTGGCCCATATATACACACGATACTGAGACAGTATATCATCACCAAACATTGCTTTAAATCGAGAAAAATTTCTGAGAGTTTAAAGATAAAAATTTATAATAATCCGTTGCGCAACAGACGTATGAAATCATTGCTCGCTCATGGCTGTACTGACTACAAAGTCGAGCGTAACTAGGGCCAAGCCGGTTCCCCTACCCTTCATAAACCACACAACAGCCACGCACAAGATTATCTAGCTCGCAACGTGTTGCTAAGCAAAAAAGTAAAATTACCGTTTATATTTTATTCACCCTCGTATGTATCGCATCACTACTTGTTGTAATTACTTTTTTTTTTAAATCGAACAAAAACTAGAATTGTACGCTACAAATACGCCGTCTTATCTAAGAGGAAATTCTTCATTGGATTTACTTTTGCTGGACGAGCGACTACAATTATTAGACAAGGATCTGACTAGATTCGTGAGCGCTGGATGGTAAGGATTTCAAATGTACCCACACTTGGACTTGTCGCAAAATGTTACTAAAGATTTTATGGCGATCTCTCTAAAAGTATCAGAAATGAAGAATCAAACGTATGATTGTTTTGCCTAATCATTAATCATTGTCGATTTCGACTGGTCTTTTTTAATTTAAGTGAGTACATTTGAAATGAGTGGGCTATGACAATCAATATAATATAGAGGGGATTTTGTTTAACTATATTATTGACAATTCTGGTCGCTCCCAGGATTGTGGAGTTAGTTCCGATTAACGAACGCGGCCAAAAATGATTTCTAACCTATACTATCCCATTAAATGGAAAATGGTTTGAGTCCACTTGCGAGAAAATCGAATTAATCTTTACAGTATTCTCAATTTCTGTCCCATTTTTTTAATCATAAACAATGCCCAATTTATTTTATTTGAAATCACTAAGAAACAGTCATAGTAACAGGTCAATTGAAAAGTCCCCGGCCTACCATAGTAAAACAAATTTTTTTGGCAAAATTCGTTTTTTTTATTCAACATAATTCCCTTCGAGGGTGATACACTGATTATAGCGACCCTCCAACTTTTCGATACCTTTTTTGTAGTACGATTTGTCTTTTGCTTCAAAATGGGCCTCAGTTTCGGCGATCACCTCTTCATTCGACGAAAATTTCCTCCCAGCGAGCATTCTTTTGCGATCTGAGAACAGGAAATAGTCGCTGGGGGCCAGATCTGAAGAACACGGTGGATGCGGAAGCAATTCGAAGCCCAATTCCTGGATTTTTGCCATCGTTTTCACTGACTTGTGACACGGTGCATTGTCTTGGTGAAGCAGCACTTTCTTTTTCTTCAAATGCGGTCGTTTTTCGGCGATTTCGTCCTTCAAACGGTCCAATAACGCTGTGTAATAGTCGCTGTTGATGGTCCTTCCTTTTTAAAGATCATCATCATCATCGGCACTGCAACCGGGGACCGGTCTTGGCCTTATTTAGCAAGTCCTAAGGCTTGTTAAATTTTCCATAATGATTTATTTTTTCTGGGCAAGGTCATTATTCTTGCGCCAGAGGCTCCCCGACGGGGAATCGAACCCCGGTCTCCCGGGTGACAGGCGGGTATACTAACCACTATACTATCGAGGAGCCTGCTTTTTAAAGATAGTCAATGAAAATTATTCCGCGCGCATCCCAAAATACAGACGCCATAACCTTGCCAGCCGACTGTTGCGTTTTTCCACGCTTTGGGGCGGGTTCATCGTGTGCAGTCCACTCGGATGACTGTCGATTGGACCTCGGAGTGAAATGATGGAGCCATGTTTCATCCATTGTCACATATCGACGCAAAAACTCGGGTTTATTACGCTTGATCATCTCCAAACACTGCTCCGAATCATCAACTCGTCGTTGTTTTTGGCCAAAAGTGAGCTCGCGCGACACCCACTTTGCACAGAGCTTTCTCATACCCAAATATTCATGAATGATATGATGTACACGTTCAGTTGATATCTTTAGAGTGCCTGCTATTTCATTCAATTTCAATTTACGGTCATTCAAAATCATTTTGTGGATTTTTCTAATGTTTTCGTCGGTAACAACCTCTTTTGGGCGTCCACTGCGTTCACAGTCTTCGGTGCTCATTTCACCACGTCTAAACTTAGCATACCAATCCTTGATGGTTGATTTTCCTGGGGCGGCGTCTGGAAACACGTCATCAAGCCAAGTTTTTGCTTCAACTGTATTTTTTCCCTTCAAAAAGCAATATTTTATCAACACGCGAAATTCCTTTTTATCCATTTTTTTCACAATAACAGAAGTTGCTTCACTCAAAATACTATAATTCACAAATTAATGATCCGACATCTGTCAAATTTATACACGCGACTTTTGAAGGTTAGGGCTAACTAAAACTCATATGGATTTAATTCTAGTGCCGCCATCTATGTGTCAGGCCGGGGAGTTTTCAATTGGCCTGTTACATTTCAAACGAGTGCTATGACAGTCATACGATCAGACAAATTTGAGTGTTTCATTAGCAGATCAGCACAGAAGGGCATTTTCATGCTCGGATGGTTCAGGTAAAGAACAACGTTTATTGTTTGTTTATAGAACAGAAGTTGATATCCAACGTGAACTTTCTGGTTGGGTGGCATCTCGGGACGGGGTTCAATTGAGTAACGTCTGTGATGATACCTATGCAAATAAAACCCAGGATTTGCTTCGCCTGCTCCACCGCTCCTCACGAGTTGATCGTAACAGAGATTACGCACATGCAACTATGGTGAAGAATAGCATTAACCTAGCAATTACAGCATTGGAAATCACTTGAGATATTCCCACATAACACGCGGCCGTGTTCCAAAACGTCGGTGAATTGCTTCTTACATTTTAACCTGGGTTCGTATCACGTTTGAGATTCGTTTTTTGTTTTGTTTTATATCCACATTTATTTAACAAATTAATTACATATTTTACTTAAGACTAAATGTTAACTTCTATTTTACAAATACCATTCTTACATTAACTTACTGGCTCTTCGCAAGCACTCTAAATTATACATTATTATTTTTCTTATGCCTTTCGGCGTACGATACCTGTTTTTATAACATGTCACAATAAATGATATGTTTTCTTGTTTAAATGTATTCTATTGTTTTTCTACATCATGTATTATTTATATATATATATATATATATATATATATATATATATATATATTATATATATATATATATATATATATACATTTTTTTTTAATTACATATATAGGGGGTTGACACGCAAAAAAATAAAATATAAAATAATGAAACAAAACGGACAAACATAAACAAGGAATACGAATAAAAATAAAAAAGAAAAAATTAAAATCAAATTAAAAACGAAAAAAAAAATTAAAAAATTGGGATTGGGGAAGGAAAGCGGTGCGCCTGAGAGGCATACTATGTTTGGAGATGTGTAGTCCTTTCTTCATCACTGAGCCACCACGAGTTAGGATGGGATCGATCTTTTACTGATTTATCTCTTTCACCGATTACCATACTAAAACGCAGGTGCTCTGGAAAATTAGAGATATCGTTATCGTGGAGAATTCGTTTATCCCTAGCACCACGCGAAAGCGTGGTTAATAATAGGGACTCCACGTTTGTCTTAGATAAGTCCTTTTTTATCCAAGAACGGGAACGCTTCTGGGGGAATGAAACCGTTCTGGAGAGTACTCTCCATATACATATCATTGGGATAGAATGCTCCCGAAATCGAGATCATTTTCACTGCACATTGCCCTTGTTGTGTGACCACGAATTATCTTGATAATGAAGTTATTTATTCTGTTTAGTCCTGATTTGTCATACAGGACTTTATTGGGAAAGTATTTCTTATACTGCGACTCTGGCGTTCTATACATTCCGAGGCAGGAACGCAAACACTGCCTCTCGAACACCCGAAATCTCTCCATGTAAAAAGGGGATATGTTGTACCATATCGGGCAGCCATACACCAATATTGGTCGGATGAATGCTGAGTATGAAATTATTTTCACCTTGGGGTCCAGTAGACTACTACGGAAGAGTCTTCGTGTCATTGCATATGCGTTTTTAGCTGCTACGTTTGAGATTCGTCCTCGACGTCAAATGACACTGTATTCAACTCGGTTAAATAATCTCTATTGTTAGAATTTGGTGATATAGGAATTCAATGAGTTGAGCAATCGAGAAAGTGAGTTTTGTAGAGTCAGATAGGCCATGTTCGCAGACAAATATATAATGCTCTACCTGATCATGTGTTTCCCTGTCGTTGTAATTTGCCGGCATTTAAGGTCAATGTACATCGATACCTCCTTTCCTTATCCACTTCCTCTCTGTCCACTCGCCTTGTGCTCCGACATTTAAGGGTACTTCAACATACCGTTTTGTGGGCGAGTTAGGCCTGTGGGCTCCCTGGGTCGTAAAAAAAACCATGCACAACTTTTGTTGCAACTGTTTAACGGTATCTTTGTTTTTTATTTTCTTTTCACAACTTTATTGTAATTTATTTTTAAATATAATTAATTGAAATAGCGATTTTAATCATCTATACATGTTTACTTGTCGCCTCAATGGCTGAGGTTGTGTCCTGCGTTTGTTTGGGGAACTGACGACTCTTGCTATTGTGCAGTTCCGTAGAATTACTGAGTGGTAGGTAGAGTCCCAAAGCCAAGCCGCCCGATGAAATACCACCCCATTAATCTATAGGCTTTGTGAAATGGTTGGGAGAAATCCATGGTTATCTTTCGGAGCTTGGCAATAGATACCATTTAATTACATGTATATTTTCTGTTTCAAAGCATTCGATAGTTATGACTAGTGAAATGTGTAATAGCGACATATATTTATAGTTGGGGGTATTTTGGTGTAGAGGGCCAACTTTGAATGTTTTTTAGAATTGCGTTAAAAAAAAACGACAAATATTTTTACATTCGGATTTTTGCCCTATATTTATTTATAACATAACAAATAAAAAAAAATATAAACAAAAATATCGAAAATTTCCAAATTTCCATTGAAACAAAAGCGTGCGTCCTGATTGACATGATTTTGACTCTCCTAATTATCTGAAAAAAAAAAAAGAAAAATTGATTCTTAAGCTGTTGTTAAGTTGTAATCGTCCCTACCTCGAAGAAACAAAAAATTTTTTTTCGCAGAATGGCAACTAAAAAAAATTTGATTTTTCTCATTTTTTTCCCGGTTATTGATTTTTAAAAAATTGTAAACATTTTTTTTTAAAAGCTTGGTGGGGACTTTAGAGCGTTATATCAAGGAGGTGTGTACCGAATTTCAAGTCAATCGGTTCATTGGAACTTAAGATATCGTGTCAATAGACTTGGAAAAAGTGGTTTCGAGAAATAAGTTTCGTTTCGAAAAAAATTTCTGGTAGTAGCTTCAAGTCACATAATACTGCGTTATACAGAATACCGCTATAATTCATTTCAAAGTCATTTTTCCGTGGTAAGGAGTTTGTAAGGACGGACCTCGAGCGCGCAGAGGTAGTTGGGGAGTATGTACCGTCTATTGTTCGATTCGTTCCGGCAGGACCGGTCTAGTTGCCGCGTCACTAAAGCATATGTAATTTCGCCAATTATTGGAATTTTAAAAATTCCTTTGGGCAGCATATTCTTAAAAGTATAAACTATAAGAAAATATAAAAATCGATTTTTTCAAAATTCTAGACCAGAATACCCCCTTAAATATATACTTTCTATGTTACCTCTACGTATTTACTATATTTTGTTGTTATTGTAATTAAATTTCCTTTCAAAACAATTTTTTTGTAGATAACTCAAAAATTGTGTGCATAAATTGATAATAAACTTACACATGTCCAAGTGTGGCAGCTGCTGTCATTATCCCACGGTGGTGAGTGTCCGGGTTGTCCGGCTTTTTGGGTTAGTTGGTCAGTTAGGATGCTGATTGTGTTCCTTTTTTTCTCGTTATTTTCCATTGATAATGTCTTTACCACGTTGGCACTGAATAATGTTTTCTTTATATTTGTTTTACGTAAGTTTTTATAAACTAATAGTTTATTAGTTTATTTCATCATCATAATCGGCACTACAACCGGGATCCGGTCCTGGCCTTATTTAGCAAGTCTCTCCCCGGTATCCGGTCCATATCCGAGACTTGTTAAATTGTCCATAATAATTTGTTTTTCCAGGCAAGGTTATTAGCCTTGCGCCAACCTTTCTCAGAATGTCGCTGCATGCATTGGTTCACTACTCGGCGGGTGCCAAAGTAGGTATCCACGGGTGTCACGTGGAGACTGCATGTCAACTTGGATTGAACAGGGACAAGGATCGTCCTGAGCTTCGCCGGGTGAAAGCAGAGACTTTGCCCCGTATGTTCGTTCCCACCCCCCCCCCCCCCCCCCCCTGTTGTTTATTTACACTGATAATATTTTTTCCATTGATTTACACTGATAATTTGTAGATTTTGGTTCAATGGAGCGCAGAGAATCTTAAATTTTTGCGTAGAGCGACTAAGTTGGTTTCCAATTGCGCCAGTTAGGTTTATGGGATCCCCGGGTCGTAAGGAAAAACTGCGTACAACTTTTGTTTCAACAGTTTGTGACGGTATCTTTATTTTATTTTTTATTTTCACAACTTTATTCTAATTTATTTTTGAATATAATTAATTGAAATAGCGATTTTAATCTTCTACATACGTTTATTTCGATATCTTCCAATTAACGACCAAAAACCAATTCACTCCATACACCAATCCACTTCTACATTACACCTCGGTATTGAATTGTGAAAGTTATTCTTACGCTTTGGTACAAAAGATCGAGAGTTCGGTAGATGCTGAGTCTACAATTTGTCACCATTGTAAGTTCCATATCGAGTTCTTAAATCTAGGGTTCCGAACTATTGATCCGGCCTATGTGCTGATGCTGCATGGGAGTCAAGGAACTATGGGAAAATACCCCGGTTGGTAGGTGAAATTGCTGTGTGGAGGTAATTGGTGGGTGGAGGAAACTTAGGTGTAGGCGGTATTAAGGGGTATCGGAGTGCTCGGTGGCAACCCTAACTCGCGTGTTAGTGTAAAAAAAAAAGAAGAAAAAAATCGTTGTCTTCTCTCGGCTACCAAAGCGCGTTCTCCGCAGAAGTCGCTGACAGTATTGTATAGAAAGAAGTCGCAGTGAGCCAAATCGGTAGCTATTGGATGGTATTCGTGTCATTCTTTACCAAAAAGTCGCGGATTATGATAATATTGTGCAATTGAGTGTGTTATCATAGTTAAAAATCCACGAGTTGTTTGTCCGCAAATTCGGTTTTCTTTTCTTGTCGAATTACTTCAAGCAACCGTCTCATAACGACCAAAAATACTCCTTATTAAGTATCTAACCTTTTAGCAAGAATTTATGATGCACAGCACCATGGTAATTCATTCTTTCTTTATCGAAAACGGCGCAGGACCGTCTTTGAAGTGGCCTCATTGGTCACTTCTATC
This sequence comes from Microdon myrmicae, assembly GCA_963931805.1. Lineage (NCBI taxonomy): Eukaryota > Metazoa > Arthropoda > Insecta > Diptera > Syrphidae > Microdon > Microdon myrmicae. The sequence goes on from OZ007499.1 coordinate 16,444,124, forward strand.
ACCCACCTGTTCTGTAGATTGCGTATCGTATTCATAACCTCACGTCTCGTCTCTCGTAATGATGCATTTGATGAACATTGAGTCCGATTGAGCATTGGAAATCATCTTTAGCGTTTTGGTTGATAGTGAAGAACGTGTGATTCAAACTGACGCTGTGACCCAAAAATTGAACCAAAGCGTAACACATCCGGCTACTGGCCGTGTTGTATATTCTACTGCTGTGAATTGTTATGTAATCGTTATGGTATACGGCTCTGATGCATTTTCTTATTCGATTTTCGTTCGGTGTTCTTCACTATCTGCTTGTGTATTGTGTGTATATCTGTTAGAGAGGCCACAATCTTTTGTGATGTCCCATATATATATATATATATATATATATATATATATATATATATATATATATATATATATATATATATATATATATATATATATATATATATATATACATACATATATATATATATATATATATATATATATATATACATATATATATATATATATATATATATATATATCATCATCGGCACTACAAGCGGGAACCGGTCTTGGCCTTATTTAGCAACTCCTGAGGCTTGTTAAATTTTCCATAATGTTTTGTTTTTTTTCCGGGCAAGGTCATTAATCTTGCGCCGGAATATATATATATATATATATATCGGGCTAAAAGGAGACTATCTTGAGAAATAAAATGCTTATTTGCCGAAAAAAATATTCAAAATCAAACTGCCTCATATTTTAAGATTGGTACACTATCAAAAAGAAGGAATGTGTCAGATGTTCTCAGGGTGGCATAACTTTTCCAACTACCAAGTCCTGAAGCTGAAATTTGGTGGAAATGTCAATGATAGATGTGCCAACCTTGTAAATCTCTTCGCAGTCGAATTTTAAAAATATGGGTTGGTAAAGACTGCCATTTAGCATGTTCAGGGTGTGTATGACGTCAACAATCTATCTGCCTTTTACTTGGAATGGCGTCCAATGATCCTTTGTATTCGTTCTCTATTAGTTGTCATTATTTTTCCTCTGCATTGAACACCTTAATTTGACACCTTCATATTCGAGGCCTTAATTTTCTCGACATATCCACATTCATTTTACAAAAGAGTCAACAACGAATGTGGAAATCGTTCTACCGAATATGTGACAAGATAACACTGCATTATCGACATACTCTACAAGTATCTCCCTATTATTCTTGCATTTTTGTGGCTTTATGGATATCAGTAATTATCCAGCTTATCATCTATAAACTCTTCTTCCATTTTGGGGTCAAACAGTTTGTTCTCCATTTGGACCATTGCACTCGAGAAGATTTAAACATCTCGAAACAGAGGGATTCATCTACCGATAACACATTATCTCAAGTTCTCATGCCTTTTGCAAACACGAAAGCACTTGAAAGAAAGTAACCGTTTAGTGAGTTGAACATCCAAATCCAATTAGTGTTGCAGATGAACGTTAGAACACTTGGGGCATTCGTCGTTGGATAGATTCGCATCCATAAAGTGCTCTTTCGCCGACATGGATTCTAAATCTTGCAAGTTGCATCTAAAGCGCGCATTTGTCTGTCGTTAGTTAGCTAATTGAATGGAAATCCCATTCATCGAGCGAGTGCAATGTGCCGGCCCCCAGAGCATACGACAAACGTTAGACTCTTCGTTTATGTGACATTTTCTAACAAAGTTGACATACTTAAGTCAACTTGGCTATGACGGGAGACGGCAAAATCGTCGTTTTGAGTTTTTCTCATAGAATGAGTTTAACGGAATAGCAGTGGGGGCGGTGGGAAGATACAGCCATACTAGGTTTGGGCCACCGGAGGGGGCTTACGTGTGAATGTGCGAAGAATATTGTATGGGGATCGAGGCGAACTTTAATGATTGCTTCTAAGTGGCTCTAGGGACAAAGGCAAACCGGCACATGTGCTAGAAAAGGCAAAAGCTCGGAAACAAGCTGTCATCTTGTACTCGCTGAGATGTCATCTGTCCTTATTTCTTGTTGCTTTTTTCAGTGAGACGATGTGTGTTACGTAAGTTCATCTAAGAGATGTTTCTGAAGCATGTGTACGGTCGATGCATAGACCTCGAAATATCGCTCGGAGTACCTCGAAGGTTGTTGGCTGATGGATGCGGGTGGTGTAAATGCCATTGGCAGGTTTGAAATTTGTATGTCTAATTTTTTTCTTTTTTTCTGTATGTGAATGCCTTCTATTTCGAAATTGATGAACGAGTTCATCTGTTTATTGTTGCCCGCGAAGCTGCCGCACGATTGATGGTAAACATTTGTTTTGGATCCGTCTGAAAATAGTCTTTAGGGAATGAGGTCAGAGGTATGTCATAGGAAGAATGTAAACAAGGAAAGTGAAAAATGTAGTCTGGAGGAACATCTGTACATAGTGAAGGGTGATAATGTTTCCAAAATGCGAATATTTGTAATTGAATACAGGTCTTTAAATCAAAGAATATTGTTATTGTTACAAATTGGCAATAGTTGAATCATATGTCATTGTTGGATTCTAAACTTGAGACTGATTGATTAGATGTGCCAATAGAGATTAACTGCAGTGATAGTGGATTACGAAAATATAGGGGTGGACGACGAGACGGAGCACTGAGGAACATTAATATCAATCGTTTATGGTTTAGATTTAAGGTCGTCACGTATTAGGTACATAAAATACTCAGAGGATGATCAAAATTCTATTCAACATACATTACCAATTGCGCATAGTAATTTTAGTACGAGATACCTACCTGGCTGTCATAAGGAATTGGATTGGATTTTGGCAAATATTTCACAGATTATAGATAAAAATAGGAATTAGAGCGACAGGTGAAATACATAAAGACCATCAGCACTAGTGCTATGAGATGGGGATTTAACGCAAACCGGTATTGTAATTAATTGAGCAACTAGAAATACAGTGTTATGATTTGCATGACCATTGTGCTAACTTATTTCTGAGCAAATATCGGGTTGTCAAATTTGTTCGAGTACTTTCATTAGATCCAGTTTAAAGGAATTGCCTTCAACTAAGTTGAGTGCAGAGTAACGCTACTCTTCGGTGATATATGCTATTGGATTCAGTTGTGAAAATCATATTGGCAGTCACTAAAAATCACGAATGTTTCAAGGTAGGTTTACAGTAGTAGTAGTAGTAGTAGTACTTTTATTTCTTATATGATTTGTACATTGAATTTTAGAATACAATTGACAAATGTTGTCGACTATAATAATATATAAGAAAACTAGAAGGCATTCAGTGTTTTTATACGATTAAAGTACCAAAACAGAGTTCAATGTCTCTTTGTTTACAGTTGATGAATGATTCCGTAATCCTCCAATAGAATTGAAATATTTGTTTAAAGGAAATACAGAATGTTGCGCCCCCCCTTTTTGAAAATTGGGTTGGTTTTTTTTAATTTTTTTTATTTTACTTTGTGGCGGTTCCGCCAAACGCCAATGTATACTTCCCAATTACCCCCAAACTTTCTGTGCTGAAGCCCCTCAAGTTCCATTGTTTCCCGCTAATGCAATCGCATTAGCACCTGTAAAAGCTTCACACATTAAGGTTATCTAATGCATGACCTTAAAGCTCCTGTAAAAAGAATTTCTCCCACAAGGACATTTTGCATGTATCAACGCATCAGCAAAATCTTCCTAAAAGAGTTCTTTATCGACCAAGCGTCATATTCCTTAAAGGTCAAACATTACTCCTGAAAAGATACAATTCGGTTCACATATAATGTAACCACATAATCAGGGAATATTAACCTTGAGTCGGCTGTTCCCAGCCTCACATGTGTACAGCAATGTTCTTACATACACATTGGCTGGCGATTCCCTTGTCCAACGACCAAAGCAGCGTCGGGCAGCTTGTTTGTCCAGCTGGAATATACCCGACCACGATCCCCTGTCTAACGAACAAACAACCACCAATTTCGCGCTTTGCCACAAAAGAATTGTTCATTCAGCTGGAATATACTCGACCACGATCCCTCGTCGAAACGAATAAGCAATCACCAATTTCGTTCTTTGCCACAAACGAATTACCCTGCATATACAAATGCAAGCAAGGGATTCGTTTCTTCCACCGACCCAAGATACGATATACAATTTTCATTGTATAAAGTATCCCTATCCATTAGCACCTTTTTCTAATGGCCATGCGTCTATTTACGCAAGGGTATCACTCATCCAAGACTTTTATGATGCCCTCGTCCCATCTTTCCTTTTAGCCCCATTTCCTCGATGCATTGCCATCTATTTATTTCGCCGCAATGCACATAATAAACAATGATCTTCACGATCCCTTTGTCCTCACCGTCTTTCTGCTTCGTTCTCATGGCCTCGATGCATGAGCAAACCGCGATCTACACGATCACACACGTACACCACTGCGTGCCAGAGATCGCCTTTCAATTGGTCACTGGCAGTAAGGAAAGATGGCATTTCCTTGGTGGCCACACCCTAAACAGAAAATGTTCTCTTTCGGCTCCTAATCTCACCCTTAACCGAGGATTGGATGCAGGTCGGAGTTCTTTCCTCGGAAAGTCGTATTTCAACCTTCAAAGCGGTCGCGTTCTCCGCCATCCACCGCACCGGCGCCGGTGCGGTGGGTTCACGATAAGTCGAGATTCGCGTTCTGCAAAAATGTATTTAACTAGTGTAGTGTCCCAAAACAAGAACAATTAAATTAAACGAACTCCTCGTAACGAATCACTCCTGAAGTGCATACAAAAATTGCCTTAAGTTATCAACTGTTCTTAAACCTTAACGCCAGTTTATTTTGTTACAAGTAATAATTCCCTCCCACGGTTGCTCCTTGCAAAGTTGTTAAAGATAAAGAACAATAAAGAAAGAATCATTCGAACATTAAATCTGAGCGTTTTATTTACTTTCGCTACGGTACCATCTGTGTGTTTTGTTTCGTTCCTTGGGGACAATTTTCGCCTGAAGATTTGATCGATGGAGGAAAGAAGTGAATCCGTGCCGTACGCCGGCGCACCATACTTCTTCCCCACAACTTCTCCCAGGAAAGGCGAACCTATAGCGCTAAGTCAGCCCCATGAGATGATTTTTCTCGACCGGGTCCATCAGCCAACCTCTGAAAGATACTCAAGGATTTCTCCCAACCGTTTCAGGAAGCCTATAGTTTTATGAGGTGGTATTTCATCGGGCGGGTGGGCTTTGGAATCCTAACTCATCATCGGCACTACAATTGGGATCCGTTCTTGGGCTTATTTAGCAAGTCTCTCCATCGGTCCCGATTTCGAGCCGATGTCATCCAGTTTGGCACTCCCAGGCTTTGGGCGTCCTGGTCTACGCCATCCCTCCATCGCAAACAAGTTCTGCCGCGCTGTCTCCGTCCATACATCTTGCCACAAAAGACTTTCCGGGCAGGCTCCTCTTCGCTCATTCGAGCTAGGTGTCCCGCCCACCGGAGTCTAGCGAGCTTGATTTTTCTTACAATATTAGCTTCAAGGTAGATTGCGTACAAGTCATGGTTGTAGCGTCTCCGGAAACGTCCACCCTTACATACGGGGCCAACAATTATCCTTAAGATCTTCCTCTCGAATGCTGCTCGGATCCATACATGAGTACTGGTAAGACCATGGTCTTGTACAGTAGTAGCTTGGATGTTCTGGATAAATTTCGGGATTTAAAGAGCCTTGATAGACCATAGTAGGCTTTGTTGGATTTGATCAGCCGTTCGCGTATTTCTCCTTCCACATTGTTATCGGCTGATATAATTGACTCAAGGTAGTTAAAGGATTGCACTACTTCAAATTCGTGCTCCGCTACCATGATAGTTTGACCAACGTTAGATCTTCTCTTCGCAGAAGTTGCCATCATGTACTTAGTTTTTCCCTCATTAATGTGCAGTCCCAGTTTTTGTGCCTCCTGCTCGTTCTGGCTGAAGGAGTCCTGTACAGCCGAATCGGATTTACCGATGATGTCGATGTCATCTCCATTGCGTATCTGGCTGGACTTGGTGACATTAGTGCCTCTAGTTGTAAAGCCAGAATCACGGATTGCTTTCCACAAACGCCAGGTTGAAGAGGAGGCAGGCCAGACCGTCCCCTTGTCGGAGTCCATTAAATATGTTTATTGGTTTGGACAGCAATCCCGCTATTTTTACTTAACTAGTTACGTTGGTCATGGTCATCCTACAAAGTCGTATCAATTTGTTTGGAATGCCGAACACTCTCATGGCATTATATAGTTCTACCCTGGCTATGCTGTCGTAGGCGGCCTTAAAGTCTATAAATAGATGATGTAATGAAATTTTAAATTCCGGAAGTTTTTCGAACACCTGCCTAAGGGTGAACATCTGATCAATTGCTGAATTGGCTGGGGAAAGGCCACACTGATATTGTCCAATGATTACCTTAGCGTATGGGGTTATCCGATCTTGTAGGATAGTGGAGAGTATCTTATAGGCGGTACTCAGCAATGTTATACCCCTATAGTTGCTGCACAGTATGATATCTCCCTTCTTATGTATGGGGCAAATTATTCCGCGCCAATTTTCCTGCATCTGCTCTTGCTCCCATAGGTGCAGGGCGATCTCATGAATACCGTGTTGTGACACTGTCCCTCCTTGTTTGATGAGCTCAGCTGGTATGCCATCAGCTCCGGGAGCTTTATTTGATTTGAGCTGTCTTATGGCTGTTACTGTTTCCATGGTGGCGGCAGCATTTGGTCTTGATTTTGCATTGATGGATCTGTGGCGGTTCCGCCAAACCTCACGGCCCACTTACCTAAAAAACCCCCATAACTGCTACCCAACTTCCTTAAGTTCACTAATGCAATCACATTAGCACCTTAAACGCTTTACGCATTAAATAGAGCAATTTATAATCTAAAAGCCCCTAGAGGAGAATTCTTACCTTTCATGCATCTCTTCGCACACAAATTCCCTATAAGAATTCCTTCCTAACTTATCATAAATTCCCTGAAAGAAAATTGACCGGTTTACATATAATACAACCGCATAATCAGGGAATCTTACCCTTGAGTTGGCTTAGCTCAGCCTCAACATGTGTACAATAAAAACTAGCTACATACACATTGGCTGGCGACCACTTTAACCAACGACAACAGTTCAAAGCAGCTGCATGTAATTAGCGCCATAGACGTTGAGACTAATTCCCTAACTCGCACCATGTGGAAACAAAAGAACGCTGTCCTTCAAAGGTTTTCTGGCGATACCATAAACAATCCACATCGTTTGTGGTATGCCAAATGCATTTCTCATTTAACGAGTTCCAGCTTATTTATTTAGCTGACCCTAATCACAGACCGATGCATTAGGTCGCTTCTCCTTTGTTCTTTTTCCCTCGCTGTAGGTTTTGTTTATCCTTGCTGGAATGCATCGATAAACACGGTGACGTGTACGTTCACACATACGCACCGCAGCATCAAAAGATCCCGTTTCCTTGGTGGTCACACCCTTAAGAGAAAAATTTTCTCTCTCTTCCGTTCCTTAACCCTAACCGAGGGTGGAAATCAAGTCTGAGTTCTATTCTCGAGTAGTTCTTTACCATCCACCGACGAGCCGGTCGTTTTACTCCAGTAGCCCGGCGGACACGCGTATATACCCGGAGACGTTGTTGTAGTGTTAAGTCAGATTGAGTAAATAGTAAATACATTCAATTAAAGAAATTTTTCTTGTGTCCAGAATATAACTAAAATAACGATCAATACCAATAAAATAAAAAAACATGCGAACATTAAAACGGTGCGTTTCATTAATCTTCGCTGCTGTCGTGTGTTTATGCTTTTTCTTTGGCGTTAGGAGGTGGAACTTATAGTGACGTCGGTGAGGGCGTAGTAGAATTTGCATAAACGCGTCCATGTCCTCGCCTAACACCCACTAATTCCCACAAATTTCCGTAACAAGCTGACCATTTTGCAATTCATTGAAGTTTTTTTTTTTTTTTTTTTTTTTTTTTTTTTTTGGTTGTTGCAAACTCGCTGAGAAAACTCGATCATGCGATGTTATCATTATAGTATGATCTTTTCAAGGGCGATGAATGATCCCGAGGTTATCTGAGATATCATCGCCGGTATCATAATTGGGTATTTGTATGCGCCAGTGCAAGTTTATGTTTAAAATGTTTTAATTGTACGTTTAATATTTTTTATGTGTGTAATTTAACTCCAAAAGTTATCGGTCGGCTAAGTGGGGGGTCAAAAAGAAAGGGCTGTCTTGGCGTCAATAGGTTCAACACATCTGAAACAAAAAATGCAAAGGATCTTAATTAGTAAAGTTATCGCCCCTACCTCGGAGAAGTCCACAAATGCCTTTTACAAAATGGCGGCTGTTTGGAAAAAATATTTAACAGTTTCCAGTTTTTTTTTTCGAACTTAGTTTTTGACTTTAATCATAGATGGTTGCATAGAGAAGGTTCTCACAAAATTTCAAATAAATTGGTTCTTAAGCTATCATGCACGCCAGCTTGAAAAAATTACTTTCGAGGAAAACGCCTTTAAAGGTTTTGTTCCGGCCGAACCAGTTTAGTTGCGGCGTCACAAAATCGCTGTAACTCGGTAAATTATTGGAATTTTGAAAAATCTTTTTGAGGACATACTCTTGAAGGTCAAAAGTTTGGAAATATAAAATTTTAAATTCCTAGACTAGAATACCCCGTTAATTACTGTGTTATCAAAATACTTCTCACTGCTAGGGTTTACTTAGCACTGTTTTTGTCGGGTTGTAGACAGTGGACTTCAAAAAATTTAATAAAGCTATTGATCAGTCATCCGCTTTCCAGTGTGTTTCTTCAATTGTCAAGCTTAATAATTAGGAATAGTAGTTAATTCACTGTTCACTAACTGTGGGTAGTTGGATAAATCATAAACAAGAGACCATTGGACCAACTGGTGTTCTTTGCAGAACCCTGCCAATGGTAAAACTCTGACAAATAATGATGGGCCTAAATCGTGCTTGGTTCAACTTTTGCGAATAAGGACCAGTATTTCTGTTTATAATTAATTATAAAGCCACGAGAAGGGTGCCAAAAGGCAATTGAACAAAACCGATTTTTTATTCTTTGTGTAAAAATTAATTAATATTTCTCAATACAATTTTGTTACAATTTTATTTTGTTACCAGGCCCGTACGATTATATTTAATGTAATTATTTTTTCAATATATTTACTTGTGCTTCATTTCTAACTATTGTTTATTTTTTCCTTTCAGGTGAGTGTCCCATTTTACTTATTCTCTGCCAGATGTCAATTTTGCGGTGTAAGTCATATTTTGTAATCACCTTAAAGTCAAATGATGCTCTTCGACTTTTTTTTCCCGAAGTGAAAGTTTTTCTTTTCATATTAAATAGGTTTGAGGATTTTAAAACTTTGATACTTGGGCAGTTTGATAAGTCAGTGATTTTTTGAATTTTCCATCCAGTAACTCCAACTGCTCCCAGTAACTGCCATCTATAAATAGACTACTGTCAAAGGTTGAGCAAGCTGCGCTATTTAGTTTGTCTTCGACACCCATTGAAATCAGACAACCTCAAGAATTTTAACGAAACTGGAACAACTTGAATTACGTGTGCTGATTAAGCATTATTTTTTGCGTAAAAAACCATCACCGAAACTAAGAGGCTTGATAAATACTATGGGGACCCTGCACCCCACCAATTTCAATAGTTAAGAAGTGGTTTACTGAGTTCCGTTGTGGTTTGAGCATTCCTAAACTTAGTTTAGTTTAGTGAGGGCAGAACCCTCATTTATTACGCTTAATCCAAGCATAAATTAATATTATACCTTACAAACTAACTTAAACTCTAAAGTAACAATTCAAAAATAATTAAAAAACGAAAAAAGGGGAAAAAACCATGAGGGTAACGGCGACTGCGCGGTACGGGCGGTAGGAGGTTGGGGAAGAGCGAGTGTATGTGGGGGTGACAAATGCGGCATTTCTGAGACAGCGACAGTGAACGGCATGTGTTGGGGCTGGTATTGGGGCGGGGTTAGTGAGCTGGAGGGGGGAGAGGTTGAAATTGTGGGTGGGTCTGGAAAGGTGTTGGGGGAACTAGTTTGAGAGCGGGAGAGGACTTCGTGGTCACTTTGCTGCAACTGTTGTGTCAATTGAATTTAATGCGGTTAAACATGCAAATCTTGGAGAATTTTCAACCACATTTTTTCATTTCATTTTTATATCATTTTTTAATTCTTCCTATTATTATAACTTACTTACTCGCTAGACAAAAATAATTAAACTCTAGCTTATGTTATCTTATTTCTTAACTTACTGGTCCCTTGCGGACTCTCTAAGTTACATGCATATGAGGGTTGCCTCTTATGTTTCGGGATTTGGCAACCCTAGCGTTGCAATCCGGCAATTGACAGCTCTGCCGTAAAGTTGGACATTTTTGAGGTTATACGCACTCAGAACGTTTTGACATACGAGCGCTATTTGTGTTGTTTACAGTAACTTAAAAGATTCATCTCGGCCCAAAAATGGAATTAAATCGTCAACATTTTCGTGCGATTATTTTTTACAACTTTCGGCGTGGATTAACTCAGCAACAGTGCATGGATGAACTTAATTCAATTTTTGGCGATGAAGCTCCATCAAGGACCAGTGTTTATCGATGGTATGGTGAATTCAATCGTGGTCGTAGTTCACTCCAAGATGAATTTCGTGAAGGTCGTCCAAAATCGGTTGTTGTTCCGAAAACCATTGATGCTGTGGGCGAACTGATATTGGAAGATCGTCATGTGACCTATCGTGAGATTGAGACAACCTTAGGCGTTAGTGGGACCAGCATACATTCAATATTGCATAAACATTTGACTGTCAAAAAAATTTGTTCGCGTTGGATCCCACACAATTTGTCAATCGTCCAAAAAAAGGCTCGTGTCAATTGGTCGAAAGAAATACTCAAAAATACGGTCGCGGTGCTTCGAAACACGTCTATGACATCGTGACAGGTGATGAATCATGGATTTACGCGTATGAGCCCGAAAGTAAACAGCAGTCGACTGTCTGGGTGTTTCAAGATGAGCCAAATCCAACAAAAGTTGTTCGCGCACGAAGCACTTCCAAGCAAATGGTCGCCTGTTTTTTCGGAAAACCTGGACATGTCGCAACCGTACCACTAGAACAACGCAGAACAGTCAATTCTGAGTGGTACACAACCATTTGTTTGCCAGTTGTCTTCCAAGAAATCAGGAAAACCAACCGCCGAAGACGGATCACTCTTCACCACGACAACTGCATTTTTAAGCACCCAAAACATCGATTTGATGGGTCATCCGCCGTATAGTCCTGACTTGGCACCGAATGACTTCTTTTTATTCCCGTACGTAAAAAACAAACTGAGAGGTCAACGTTTTTCGACACCTGCAGAAGCGGTTGCTGCATTCAGAATGCATGTGTTGGAGATACCTCAATCAGAGTGGCAAAAGTGCTTCGACAATTGGTTCAAACGCATGCAAAAGTGTATAGATCTTCATGGGGAATATTTTAAAAAACAATAAAGTGATTTTCGATGATCAATGTTTGTTTTTATTCTCTAATCCCGAAATATAAAAGGCCCTCGTACGCTTAAAGTATGAAATTTTGCCTTTCGACATTTTCAACCACTCCTACGGAGACATTCCCAGTTCTTGTGCACACATAGGATCCTGGTCGGTCCTTAGTACCTAGCATCACTCTGCCTCATTTCAATAAGTTTCTGGTGTTCGAAGGCTTAATGATCACGTAGTCTTTACTTTATTTCGCATTGTATGGAGTTTTTTCAAAATTATTTATTACATTTCCGCATCAATGACGGACTTGGTAAAGAGTTTGTCTTATGTCTTTGATTGTGCATATGTAGGTTCAATTGATATTGTAGCAATTTGGTACGATTATGGTAGTGTAAAACCGTAGTTGTGATCTCCGGCATTAACACTTAATATTTCGTTATCATGAAGGTGATTGTATATGTTATTACTATTTTCTTCTATTATAGTTAAAATGTAACACCTAAGCGTAACCCCAGGTATTAACACTTATTATTTAGTTATCGGAGAGTGGTTGTTTATTAATGTTTTCTTTTATTAGGCACCACGTTGGGCGCCAATATGTTGTATAATTTTTTATTGGTCATACAACATTTAATTTTAATATGTATTCATGAGAATTAAGGGTTGCTTACTTGCGTCTTTGGTCAGCGGGTTTCCTTCTGGTTTGGATTGTTACTCAACCGGGGACTTTTCTTCCTTTGTTGTGACTTCTTTGATTGTCTTCTTGCGTCTTGGGTCAGCGGGCTTCCTTCTCGGTTGGGTTGTTTGTACCAATTAAAACAGAACCTTTATTTTTTCTTGCACTTAAATTTTATTGTTAAAACCCACACTTTTTGATACTGGTATTTACAAAAGTTCACTACATTACTTAATTCACTAGTCAAAACAAGAGTGATTTACTTTTATTCCATAGCAAGAAAACCCGCTGTTCTTATGCTAGGCCGCGGTCTTATGCTTGGATTTTACTCTATACTGTGCTGAGACTCATTTGCACACCTCTTTTTATACCAAATTATTGGTAAGTTAATGCAGATGATGCATTTTCCTCACCTAAAACGTGTAACCTATTCGGAGGTTATTCGCCCGTCATAAGCCATTCGCAATATTCAATAATCATTTACTTGTTCTGCGAAAACTGCAACGACAAAGAATTGAGCAATTCCATTTGGAGATCCAGTTATAGGACATTCCCCACGTGTGCCAATCGTATCATACGATTAATTGCGCCTTACTGTTGTGTTCGCTACTTCGTCGAACTCAGCACTTTTCCGACGCTCAATTATTTCGTCGTCGGTGGCCTTTTACGACACCGCTTGTGATTATATATCGTGTATCACACTTGTAAACGAATGTATTTGTAAAATGAAACCGTGTAGGTCCGTGGACAGGTGCTTGCTTGATTTTGGTAATACGAAGCAGAATGCAGTGGCTTTGGGGAGTGGGTCAAGTGTATGATTGATATATGATAATTGGCTTTGGAAGGTGGGCCTGAATGGGTAATTATCGCAACGTATGCGATATGAATTAATTGCCCGTGGAGAAGGCTTTGCGAATTTTAATTCTATGCATTGTATTGCTTGTGGGAAAGGCGAGTATTGCATTGTATGCAGAATATTTTGAGGATTGAACATATAAGTATTGGATGCAAGGATGATGGAAACAAATTAATAAAATATTATAATGATTGAGGGGGGGTGTAAAACTAGGTGTAACAGTAGGTTCGGTCCAAATAGCCTTCTCTCGCATTGTATGGAGTTTTTCCAAAATTATTTATTACATTTCCGCGTCAATGACGGGCTTGGTAAAGAGTTTGTCTTATGTCTTTGATTGTGCATATGTAGGTTCAATTGATGACTCTTGATATTGTAGCAATTTGGTACGATTATGGTAGTTTGGATCCAAATAGCCTTCTCTCTGCCATATCGTTCTATACCAATCGCCGTAACCTACGAAACCCTCGTCTGTTTTACCTACCAGCCCACCACACCTCGTATGGCCTTAACGAACCGATCTCACGTATGCTACGCTACGTCAACTCTTACCCCATCTCCTTTGATTTCAACGTCACCTCTCCTGCTCTCAAACCCCGTCTCCTTACTTTCTCTTCTTAGCCCGCACCTAAGTTATGTAAGTAACGCTAGTATTGCGCTGAATGAATGGGGGACTTTGACCTCACTTAAACCCTAAACCCATCCTCATTCCCGTTTCCAAACTTCCGGCCTGTTTTTGTACCCTGTCTTTCCACTAACACCAAGCTCTCTCTTCCCTCTTTAAATTAATTATAATTAATTTATTGTCATTGGTGCAAGGCTAATAACCTTGCCCGGAAAAAATAATTATTATGGAAAATTGAACAAGCCCCGGGACTTGCTAAATAAGGCCAAGAACGGATCCTGGTTGTAGTGCCGATGATAATGATGATGTGGTTGGGAGCTATGATATTCCTTTGAAGTTTCAGATCTGTCGCCTTTTTTGATAAAGGGCACGACTATTGAGGTTTTCCATTCTTCCGGAGTGACTTCCTTATCCCATATTGTTTTGATGAGTTGGTGGATCTTTCGAGCGGTTGCCTCTCTTCCATGCTTCACAAGCTCTGCCGGTATGCAATCGGCTCCGGGAGCCTTGTTGTTTTTCAGTCGATTTATCGCGTCTATAACTTCGTCGAAAGAGGGCTCTGGGATCTGGGGCTCCGCTGTATGTACGACTGGTGCGTTTATTTGTGGTTGATGGGTGCGCACATTGAGCTGGTTTTCGAAGTACTGCTGCCTTGTCACGATATTGTTCGTTTCTGTGACCAGACAGCCGTTTGCGTCTCAAAATATTTTCGCCCTCTCTCGGCAGCCATTTCTGATTGAATTTATGCCGGCATACATACCTCTGATAATCTTTACTCTGGCACTTTCTAGAATTTTTGCGATCTCCCATTCGCTTTTGAAAAGTCTCGTTTTCTCTTCCCGAATCGTCGCGTATCTTTCTGCGTTGACTTCATCATGTCTTTGTAAGTGAATCACTCTGAGGCGTTTACGTTCTTCGATCTTCGCACTGCACTCATCATCAAACCAAGGTTTGAACTTAATTTTTTTCTTAAATCCTAATACCTTTTGGGCTGTTTGTTTGACAGTGTTTCTGATCGATGTCCATTTAGTGTCCACACTATTGCCTTCCTCTTCCTCACTGCTCCCATTCTCTAGGATGCTAAATCTATTCGTTAGTTCGTCTTGATATTCAGCCCTGTTGCGCAGGTCTTTTAGTTTATCAATGTCGAACGTTTCACTCCTCTCCCGGGACTGCTAATGCAGGTTTGCTGCGAACCGATTCCTAATTTTGGCCATCACTAGAAGATGATCGGAGTCGCAGTTTGCCCTCTATATGATCTTGCGTCAAGGATATTCGGGTGGTGTCTTTTGTCTGTGATGCAGTGGTCTATTTGGTTACGCCGTCGGGTGATATCCATGTGGCTTCATGGATTTGCTTGTGCAAGCACATCGTGCTTTTCACTACCAGATCTTTTGACGCTGTGAACGTAATAATTCGATTTCAATTATCATTTGAAACGTAGTGTAGCCTTTCTTTACCTCTAGTTGGTTGAAAGATATCTTCCTTTCCAATATTCGCATTTAGGTCCCCGAGGAAGATTGTAACATCGAATTATGAGATCCCATCAAATACTTCCTCTAAGGTCTCGTAGAACGTGTCCTTCGTTTCTCCGTCTGTAGATTCTGTTGGGGCGTGTACGTTTATAAATACATAATTGTACCATCATCATCATCGGCACTGCACACGGGGAACCGGTCTTGACCTTATTTAGCAAGCCCTGAGGCTTGTTAAATTGTCCATGATAATTTGTTTTTCCGGGCGAGGTCATAAGTCTTGCGCCAGAGGCTCCCGACGGGGAATAATTGTATCATGGGCCCTGTGTTTTTAGCACTGACATTCGATCATTAATAAATTTTACATCTTTTACATGGGGCGTAATCTTCTATCATGAAGCCGGTTCCGATGTTATGTGCATCGGCACCTCCACATGCCAGTGTAAACCCGTTGGTTTCGATTACTTGATGTGGGAGTCGGACTTCCTGAAGCGCGACAATGTCCATTTTATATTGTTTCGCGTTGTTTACGACCGTCTGTATCGCGTCTGGTTTATATAACGTTCGAACATTCCACGTCCCGACGCGTATATCCCGCTTTTTCCGTTTTTCCCTACGTCTACTTTTTGCCGAGTCGGAGTTTTCTTGATGATTTCTTCCCTTCTGATGATGTCGGCTCATCACACCTACGCGTACCGGCTTTTTCGTGAGGTTGTTTTTTGTATATTGATTATTACATTTTCCCACGAGTCTTGGGGTTTCAAATAGTCCGCCATAACAGAGCCCCTCTTTGATATGGTAAGGTCTGCTTACTGCTCTGATTCGATCCAGTGTCAGAGAGGAGCCGTTTAAGTAGTTTAAGCCCCCGCACCATGTCAAGGTTTCTACCAAGCGGGTGAGAAAAATAAATCAAGAAAATATAACTGTGAGTACAGTACCGCATAAATCGTAATAATTTTTCCTTGTTATTGCTCTGTGGTGGGCGCCTCTTCGACGACGTCTCAGCTTCCTTTCCTCTCCGTGGACTGTAATTCCGGCGCCAACCGGACAAATGATTTATCTGTTTCTATAATTGCTTAATCAACTTTTATTAATTATTCTGCACTAATTTTTATTGTAACTTCTTGTGGTACGCTACAGTAAATCATGTGCACTATATCTGTTATTTATCCCTTTACAACGTTGTAGCGAGGAGTTCCTGTGGCAACTCAACTGCTCCAAAACAAAAAACAAAAAAAAAAGGGGTTGGCGAGAGGGCCGACTTTAGCGAGACAAGGACAGATGTGGGGATGTTGGGCTCGGTCTCGCGGTATGTGAAAAGGAAAGAAAAAAAAAAAAGGTGGTGGGGGTATCCAAGAATTGTGCGGGCAGGGTTAGTTCGGGTGTTCTCTACCTACTTAGATGGAGGGATGGTGGGAAAGAAATCATACAAGACGGGTAGGTCTTAAGTGCGGTAGTAAACGCAGATCACGTCCTTGGCGTCTGATGATCTGCGCTTTGGTCGGTGTGTGTATGTTTGTGCCGTCTTGTACTGTTGCGTGTGTGTGGTTTGTTAACAGTAGACACTATGGGATGGATCCAGGAATCCTCTATTATAGAGGGGAATGTTATGGGAGGGTGCTTTCTTCAGTTTTCTACCGAAGAAGAAATTGTGGTGGTCTGATCCGAAGAGATCGAGAGAGAAGGGTCAAGAACGCAAGACTCCCGTACAAGTAGGTTCTCGCTGTTCTGAATGCTTTTGAGGTACTTGTATGCTAATTGCAGCAAGTACTCGTCGATAGGGGTAATGGAGGCGCCTTCGTATAGATGAGAGTTGGGGTAATGACGACCGTCAGGCCTTCTAGCGTGATTGGTGCATGTTCTGAGGAGCTTCCTTTCGAAAACTCGAAGTCTTTCCATTTGAGCCGAAGATATGCAGGACCATATGGGAAAGGCGTATGATATTCCAGATCGGATTAGCTGCTTATAGCAGAGAAGCTTAACTTTGGTGTAAACTTTGTTGCACCACTTCAAGATGTTGTGCAGTTGCTTAGACCGACCGAGGCCCCTTTGGAGAATGTGGGTCACATGTTTGATGAAATTCATTTTCGGGGTATAAGTGACCCCGAGATATTTCATCTTGTCCTGTGGTCTAATCGTAGTATCTCCCATTTTTATTCGAATATTCTGTGAATATCGAGAAGCAGGTTGGGAGTGTTTACTACTCAGAATTATGGCTACTGCTTTGGATGGGTTAAGTCGAATTTTCCATCGACCGTAATATTGATACAGTTCGTCCAAGTGACGGTTGAGTCGATTTGTTGCGAGTTTAGGGCCTTTGGGTGACGAGTACACTAGGACGTGATCCGCATAGCATATCTGGTTTACTCTCCCGTCCACAGGGCGAGGAATATCTGTGGTGCAAATATTGAATAAGATGGGGCCTAGAATGGAGCCCTGTGGTACGCCTGCAGCGGCGTGAAAAGTTCGGGAAAGCTTTCCATTCACTCTAACTTGGAAGCAGGTTGGGAGTGTTTACTACTCAGAATTATAGCTACTACTTTGGATGGGTTAAGTCGAATTTTCCATCGACTGTAATACTGATACAGTTCGTCTAAGTGACCGTTGAGTCGATTTGTTGCGAGTTTAGGGCCTTTGGATGACGAGTACACTAGGACGTCATCCGCATAGCATATCTGGTTTACTCTCCCGTCCACAGGGCGAGGAATATCTGTGGTGCAAATATTGAATAAGATGGGGCCTGGAATGGAGCCCTGTGGTACGCCTGCAGCGGCGTGAAAAGTTCGGGAAAGCTTTCCATTCACTCTAACTTGGAAGGTTCTGTTTCGAACTGGTAGACGATACTAAATAGCGTTCTACTGAGGCCAGTATTCAATAATTTAAAAACGAGACCTTCGACCCAAGTCGTGTCAAAAGCTTTTTCAATGTACAGACTCACTGCCTCACCCAGACGTGGTTTTGAAATATGTTGAGAGCCATGGTGGTGCTGTGCGCTCTTCGAAATCCAAATTGGAAATCAGGTATGCCAAAGTTATTTAGTTTCTCGTATATGAATTTTTCATATATTTTGTTGATGCAAGTGAGAAGCGAGATAGGGCGAAAGCTTGAGGGGTGATACGTTGGTTTCCCAACTTTTGCTATTGGACAAATAATAGCGTGCCTCCAAGCTTGGGGAAAGTACCCCATGTTGTAGGCATGGTTGAACAGAATGGAGAGCTTTATCAAGAATAAGGCAGAAAGCCTTCGCAACGAGTGGTATGACATGTTGTCGATACCGGGTGACTTCTTAGGGTTTCGAAATTTAACCAGGCTCTGTAGGGTATTTGGTGCGATGAAACCGTGACCATTATCACGTGTGTCATCGAAGTATGCACTGTTAGCTGGGTTAAAGACTACAATTGCCTCGTTGAAGTCATTCAACTTACTGTGGACCTCTGAGCTAATGGTCGCATTAGTATCCGGGCCGCTATCTTGGAGAGTGAGTTTGTGATTGTTTTCGAAGGTCTCTCCGATGATATTTGCTTTATTGGTGTTTTTATTAACAACACCATTGTGTATGATTGGCCCAGTGATACGGGAAATGCTACATATCTTTTTAACATTTTTATAAACGTTCTGGTCCATCTGAATACCCTTGTTTGTCTTCCAATTGCCAGGTACGATTGTTTTGGATTCTTTGTTTTATCAGTGTACCAATATTGTGAATAATAGATCGCAATAATGGCTCCCTTTGCGTAAAGCGGTGACGATATCTCATTCTGCAGAGCTTTTTACGCTCCCGAATGAGACGAAGAGTGAGGTCGTCAAGGGGAATCTGATAAGTCTTTTTAAGTTTGTACTTCGGGACATGAGTCTCAGAAGTTTCAGCTAGAATCTCGTGAAGTCGGGTTGCAGCGTTATTTATCTCAACCGTCGTTAGGTTCCTGTCAGTGGGGAGAGAGAGTTGGTGGAGTTTTTCGTTCAACGTAATATTGAAGTTGTCCCAATTTGTCCCCCCATAATCGGGTATGTATCTAATATGAGCCCGGGATGCTCGATAGCCGCGAATGAATGTGGTCACAGCGTTATGGTCAGATACACCCGCTGAAACTTGAGGAGTGATTTGAGGAAGTAAGTCTTTGGGCATAACTCAACTGCTCCGGTGATGTGCCCGCCTTATATAGGTCCGTAGCCGTCGTCTTTGTTCACTCGTTTCCTGGGTGCCATTTTCCTTGGTGGCTTCCTGAAATCAGCCCGCCGCTGATCATTGTTTTCCAGGCATTTGTGTTTTGGCGCTTACCTTGCCTTTCCTGGGAATTCTTGTCGACGTGATGCATCGCCAATGATCCTAATTACTGTTAACATTGTATAACTATGACAACCACCCTCTGTCAAATGCCAACAGACAAATGTTATTCAAACCGAAAAAGTGGCCAAACAAAACCGACTTGAAAAGCACACTATATTCGTAAAACGACAACAGCTGGTCTACACATATGACGAATCTGCGTTCTTTAATTTAAACTTTCAGCTTGCCCAAAAGACCATTATCGTTTATGTACGTTGAGTGAATTTTGTTGTCCATTAAAAGGGTGATAAAAAACGTCTTCTGCTTTCCGTAACTTAGGTGTTAGTAGTCAGAGATTGTTAACTTCGCACTATTATTGTCCTTACTCTTTGGGTTGGTACATCGATCAATATACTGACTCTTATTCCCTACTGACCATCGAAATCTCGCCTACGAAATGAATACGCACGTATATCAACTTATCACCCCTCGTCTGCCTCAACCAGACCAGACCAGTGTCCGTTAAATTATTATAACACACAGAAAAATTATACAACAATCATTCCGTTCGCCCCCTTAAAACATTACGATCCACCTTTGTGTGCCCCGTAAATGGATTGTGAAAATGGTAATACGCACCGATTCTGTGTGAGTGACTTAATCCGAATTTAAATTTAAACACAAGGTGCGTAATTATACCAATTACGTAACCCCGATGCTCAATGAAAGGTGTCAGGTGTTGCAGAACCATTCAACACTGTGGCAACGCGTCTGACAGCGCCAGATTATTATTTTAATTTCATTAATGTTTCCGTTGGAGGACGGTGGCAAATTGGGAGGTGAACAACAACAACCCCACAACGCGCTGTAAATCAAATATATTCTACAGCTCCTCTCTAACAGTAATGGCTGACGCGGAAGGTCCTTAATTGCAAATGAAAAGCATCCAAGCCAAAAATGCTGTTTATTATTTTTAAGTTCCGCCCTCATTTGTCACCGTGGTGCGTTTAAATCCGATGTTACCAATGTCGCTGCAATAAAGGGTGAAAATAATTACATCGAAGCCAATGCACTGCAGACAGCAGCTCAACCATTTACTCGATCTACCCCGTTCCCAGCCTCCCCAATCCGGTAGCAGTGCCAGTCAACCATTCGCCCTGGCAGACACCACAGACAGACATAAAGCTTCGACATTTTTCAGTATTAATACAATCGATTACATTGCCACCTTTGGCGTATACTCCACAGCTCTGTCGTTCTTAGTCGCATCTATTTAGGTACCCTTGGGGGGATAATGTGATAATTTAACAGCCGCACTCGGGATTATAAAACAGTGCGGTTCAGGGGAATAAAAAACACGTCTGTTGACGCCATAACAAGGGTATCAGAATATCAGTATCCGAAATGAGGGTATGGTGGAGAAGCGAACTGGAGTATTGTCGCGATTGGATGGTTGAACAATGTTCAATCGCTCTATTGAAATCCATTAGGTACACACAATCCCCCACCAAGTCTTTCCTGTCGCTCACATACACCTTCACTGCTAACGGAGCAAATAGTTGCAGGTGTTAATAGACGCGCATGGGATGACAGTGAATGGCACTCATAAATCATGAGTAATAATAACTTCGCTGCGGTTCTGCGTATTGCATCAAACACGTCCTCGACGTGAAATCTGGTGCTTGAAGAGTGTGTTGCCCCACACCTAGATGTACTCATTTGCGTACCTATTCAACAGACTGCGGTCAGACGTTGGAGCCGTTAAAATTCACTCGCTTCAGGGTGAGGTCTCTAAACCGTACACCTGCTGAATTGTACAACGCCGACTTATTGAACAACGACACACGGGCGGTAATTACGAGATTCCTCGGAAGGTCATTTCGTCCACAACTTGGCTAGCTCACTCCTACGGTAAACGGTACTCAAGGGTGAGATATGTTTTCTAGTCGGCACCGAGAAATGCATGTACAATGTTTGACAGGTTGCGAGGTCGGTAATCTTGGCTTAGCTTGTAGCGCGCCCCTTCACTGGTAAAAGGTTTGGGCTGCCTTCTAGGTGATTTTGAAAAGCCTTCACGCTCACTTTCGAGTGATTCGAGTCTTGAGAAATGACTTGCACTGACCTGGGGCCTATAAGGTGCAACAGAAAAACATAGCTCGACGGCATCCAAATCAAGGCCGGAAATATAGAAAGGATTAATGAATCACGTCAGGAATTTAATGGTTAAAAAACCATTCTGTTATAAGGTAAAACAGTCGTCCGTATTTTTTTCCGTACATGTTCTTCAAATTTTTCCAACATTTACGTATAGTTGAACTCTATGCAAACCCTGTTACAATAAACGATTTTTAGTCTGACATTCAATATGCAGCAATTCTTAACCTAAGGAGTGTTTTTTTTTTTGAACATATTGTGTTTCTTTGACCAATAATCAATTTTTACATTAAGTACTACAGCTAACTTATAATTCTGGTGATAGAATTGTTTACATGCAATATACATTGTGGCGCAAGGTTAAGAACCTTGCCAGTAAAAATAAATGATTATGGAAAATTTAACCCCGAGACTTGCTAAATAAGGCCAAGACCGGATCCCGGTTGTAGTGCCGATGATGATAATGAATATACATTACACATTTTACAAACATAATTGTATGTGTGAATATCTATTTGTGTATTATAGACTTTAATATTGACAGTCTTCCTGGAAAATGTCAGAAAACCAGGATTTTTATTGTTTGATCTCTGCCGACCGACGAATGTCGTCGGGGAAACGTTGTGTTCTGAAACACTGAGAAAAGTGAAATGGTTGTAAGGAAAAGAATACCTATTAAAATGAGCAGCAAACCAGGAAAGAAACGTCCTCCAGACTACCTCAATAAAACTAGGTGTGTTTTTATTTATTTGCGAGATTAGTTCGATTGTAATGGATTATAATCGATGCGAACCGTGTCGCTTGAAATGGTTAACGAAGAATGAATTTGTTTGGTTGTCAATGAAACGTCTCCTCGCTGTCCCCTGCGGGTATCTGTCAGTAGTCGTATGGTCGACCAGTTCCTCTGGGTTGGAGTTGTAAATTCGCAACCCACAAGGACAGACCATGTGACTGGTCAAGATTTGTTCTCTAGTAGAGGTGTCTGGGACGAGCGAAGCTGCACCCGTCAATACCCACCCCAAATGGGTGTCCTGGGCGATGATGTCCGAGGAGTCAGACTTCCTTAATCCTGCCTTAATGATGACCGGGTACAGCTCGGCGCCGATGATCGCATCCACCTTTTCCCTGGAGGGGATGTCCGGATCCGCAAGGCCTAAGCCTGCTGCGACGGCGAGGTCGCCAGGCAAGAGTCGAGGGGGGCACGTACTCCGACAGGTAAGACAGGATAAGAGCGTTGGTCGTCCAGCCCCTAGCGCCGTCGTGACGAGGCATTATCGTGATTGAAGACTGGACCTTCGTAGTGTGGCATCGGGCGCCCCCGACTCCGTGAACTGGGATGAACGATGTCCGACGGCGTAGACGCATACGCTGAGCGAGAGGTTCGGAGATGAACGTTACCTCGGAACAAGGGTCCACCAGGGCACGGGCCTCTACCCGGCGTTGGTCCCCTGATTTTATGATGACACGTGCAGTAGCAAGGAGGGTCTCCCGCGGTTGATGGGCGGTTAAGGTATGCGAAGACACTCCAGGAGTCTGGTAGTTGTGTTGATTCGGGGCAGTACCTACGTTTGGACTTGGCGGTGATGCTGTCGAATGGGCATGGAGCAGGGTATGGTGTCGTCCTTGGCAATGTCGGCAGATTAACCGGTCTAGGCAGCTTCGCCATGTATGGAAGTATGGGGCCGCTAACTGGGACGATATGCGAGATTTCTTCGCATCCTTTCCATGGTCGGAGGTGTGCTTCGGAAACTCCGATGTTAACGCTTGTGCGGAGTCGGCATCAGAGATTATTCTCCTGGGGATGGAGATGTATATTCCACATTCCATCAAAAGTTCGTCTGATAAACCTTGGTTTGACAAAAAATGTGAGCCGATTACAGCGGCAAAAAATAGAGCTTTTAAGCAATGGCGCTCCAATCCCACCGATGTTAACAGAACGAATTTTGTTTAGAATCAGAAACGCGTGCAACCAGGCGATTGATACCGCGAAGAAGGCTCACAACGATAGGGTGATCAATAAGCTCCTTCGGTGCCCAACTGGTTCGCGCTCCTTCTGGTCAATGGCAAAGGCTGTCAGCAGTAACTTTGCTTCCTCCTCTTTCCCTCCGTTGGTGACAGACAGCGGGACGTTAGTCACGAATCCAAAGGATAAAGCTAATGTGTTCGCGAATTTATTTTTCGCGAATTCAAACCTCGATCCCGGCCTTTTCGAGCCACCTGTGATCTCGCCGGTACAGTCTTCCATGCGGGACGTGAGATTTCGTCCGCGCACTATTCAACGCATTCTACGTGAACTGGAATGTAGGAAGGCAACCGGCCCGAACGGAATACCGGCAATAGATCTTAAGAACTGAGCTCCAGACAGACTCTTCCGCTTATCTTATGCACGGAGGACCTTTCCCGCCAGCTGGAAAATCGCTCGAGTTCAGCCAATCCCAAAGACGGGAAAAAAGTGTCTCCCACAAAATTACCGTCCGATAGCATTACTGTCTATTTTATCTAAGGTAATGGAAAAAGTCATCAATACAGAGTTGGTTAAGTATTTGGAGTGCAACGGTCTTCTGAATGATCGTCAATACGGATTCCGTGGCAGGCGGCCCACAGGAGACCTTTTGACACTTATAACCGATATATGGACATCTGCGATTGAACGGCATGGTGAGTCAAGGGTGGTCGCATTAGATATCTCCAAGGCTTTTGACCGCGTCTGGCACGGGGCATTGCTGAGCAAACTTCGTTCATATGGACTTTCCCAACAGCTTTGCGACTGGACGAGGAGCTTCCTCGAGAATCGATCGATCCGGGTTGTTGTGGACGGCGAGTGTTCGGATCTGTATCGTGTTAATTCGGAGGTGCCCCAGGGTTCTATTTTGGCTCCAACCTTGTTCTTGCTTCACATAAATGATTTGTTGGAGACAACGGATAACAAAGTGTTCAGTTTTGCGGAGGATAGTACACGTTAGTTTCCTCCTTTTCGAGTGATCGGCCGATTGGTGCATCAACGTCGCACCAGCTGAGATGTAGACAGATTGACTCTCTGAACCAGGATCTAGATAAAGTCCTGCAGTGGGGAAAGGCCAATCTTGTCGACTTCAACGCAGTGAAGACCCAGTATACAACATTCACAAAGAAAACTGGATCATCGGTTCCACAGCTTATGATGAGTGGCCGGGCCCTCGAGGCTGGGGAAAGTTTGAAATTGCTCGGCGTCACGGTCTGTGGGAATGTATCATGGCATAAACACGTATCGGGTATCGCCAGATCAGCCTCAGGAAAACTAAGTTATCTTTTTAGAGCCAAGAAATACTTTACTCCGGTCCAACTTCTTCTCCTATATAAATCTCAAATTAGACCCGCGCTCGAATATTGCTCTCATGTTTGGAGCTCGGCTCCTAAACATACCCTCGACCTACTTGAGAGCGTACGAGCGATCCGCCTGATCGGGGACTCGGTGCTGACGTCGGGACTACAGTCGCTATCACATCGAAGGTGCGTGGCCGACCTCTGTCTGTTTTACAGATATTATCACGGGTGCTGTTCTTCGGACATTCTTGGCATTGTTCCACGCAATTCGGTTTATATGCGCTCCACAAGACAATCCGACGGATCGCACCCGTTTGTGGTTCATCTCCGACGGCGCGAACATCCCTGTATCAGAACTCGTTCCGTTACAGAGCGGGGAAGCTGTGGAACTCCCTTCCCACGCGAGTGTTCCCGGAGCGTTACAACCTGCAACTGTTCAAAAAGAACTGCAACAGTTATTTGATGGCATCTCGGGGCGCCCACTCGACGCTATAGGTTCGCCTCTCCCGAGAGAAGTCTAATAAAAAAAAAAAAAATCGGCTGGTGGGGGAACAATCGCGGAACAAATGTGATCCCATGCAGTTGAAACACAGCCATCGCTGGTTGACAAGGGACTTTCGCTGGTCCAGATTGAGTTCTTTAAATCCTGCACAGGAGCCACAGGTTGAGTTCGTGTAGGCCGAGAGACGCGTCCTTTGGATGTTTGGCTGGTGATCGCTCTTAGGTTGATGAGGGTGCTTCGGGGCAGTTCCAAGAACTCCAACGCCTCGATCCTTGTTTTTAAGAACGCGTCCAGCTGTTTGTAGGTCTGTGGTCCCATTGTGCTGCCCTGTGAGGTCTGCCAATCACGACTCGCTCGGGGGTCCACCCGCTGGGTGGTAAAGTAGACGAAGATATCATCCCAGGTAGCTACGGGGCGACCAATAGCATCCAGGCTGTCAATCGCGTCGTTGGTGGTTTCGCGGAGGGTGCGCAGACCTGCGGCTGATCCCTCCGCAAGGGCAGGTACGTTGAGAAGCGTCGTCAGGGCAGAGTGAACCAAGGCGCGAGTATTATCATAATGATCCACCAGCTTATCCCAAGCTCGGTGGTAATTTGCCTCTGTCACAGGAATGTTCTGAATGGCTCTTGCGGCCTCGTCCCGGAGGCTGGACTTCAGATAATAAAGCCTTTCGACATCCACAAGTTCGGGCTGGTCTGCCAGTACCGCTAGGAACAAGTCTTTAAAGGGGTAGCCATTCCGAATATTTCCCTGAAAATGTTGGCATCTGTATCGGGGGAAGTTTTCTGAAATGGGGCTGACTGAAGGCGTCTGTCTCAGCCCTGGACGTGGTCAGACGCTCGGCGCTGAGGGCGTGTCTTGCCTCGACGAACTTAGTGGCCTCATTCAAATACGTCTCCTCTGCCTGGTCGATAAACCCTTCGTCAAAGTATCGATGGGCGATGGTCATCCTTGGGGCTGCTGAGCTAAGTATGACTTCGTGCCGATTCCTTATGGCTTCCCATCCTTCATGTAAGCTACGCTCGCTTGCTTCCACAGTGGCTAGCGTTGGTGGCCTTATCCTTTATAAATTCCGGAAGGCACACGACATCTTCTCATGCGCGGCGAACTGAGCCTCTATGCGCTGTTCTATCACGCCTTTGACACGACTCCCTCGATCTTGGTCATTGCCCTGATCTTCAGCGGGGCAGGGAACATCAACTTGGTGTTCAAGTTCTGATTCCATTCGCGTCAGACTTCGACGTTCGGCTAATGCGGCCTTTGCCAGTTTTGATTTGGCGGTACTCGAAGACGCAGGCATTTTCGTCTAATTTGTCGAATATCCTATTCAGATTCAATCTTCTGTCGACGGTGGGTCTTAGCGTCTGGACTCTGGTGTGTCCCGCGACCTTTTTAAATGCTGCGAGCTGGCAGCAGTGAATTGGATCCACAGACTGGATCCGGCTCGAAGGACCAAAATGTTTTATCTCTGCCGACCCAGGAATGTCGTCGGGGAAAATGTCTATGCTTTCCGCCGACCGAGGAATGTCGTCGAGGGAAGCGTTGTGTTCTGAAACAGTGAGAAAGGGGAAATGGTTGTAAGGAAAAGAATACCTATTAAAATGAGCAGCAATTCAGGAAAGAAACATCCTCCAGACTGCCTCAATAAAACTAGGTGTGTTTTTTATCTCAACAATGGAATTTATTTGCGAGATTAGTTCGATTATAATGGATTATAATCGATGCGAACCGTGTCGCTTGAAATGGTTAACGAAGAATGAATTTGTTTTTATCGTTTCCTTGACAACCAAACAACTATGTCGGCTAGTTGCTGACAGTTGTTATTAGGTTGCGATGGCTGCGTTTAATTGTGAATTCACTGGTTGCATCTAGCGAATTCGCAACATTTATTATTAATTTAATCTAGTCTAATACTTAATTTAACCTATTCTAACTGAATCTAGCTTAACCTAGTTAATATTATAATAATTTGAATATGT
Source organism: Microdon myrmicae (assembly GCA_963931805.1). Taxonomy (NCBI): domain Eukaryota; kingdom Metazoa; phylum Arthropoda; class Insecta; order Diptera; family Syrphidae; genus Microdon; species Microdon myrmicae. Next base: position 16,471,457 of record OZ007499.1, read on the forward strand.
AATACGGATTGGGGAATATAAGGATTGATGTTTAAGGAGGTAGGTTGGCGTGGGATATGGTCAGTTAGTTGTCTCGGGAGGGGTAACACTTTCCGGTTGTTCGCTAAAACACAGAATGTTTGAGAATGGTTGTATGGTACAGTATTTGAACTGATTGGATACTAGCTCGGTGTATTGGTACACTACCTCGTTGGAGTCATTATCCAATCTCCCAGAGGTGAAGAGAGTTTTGGTGTGGAGACACTTCAGCTAGTGAACCCTGTCATTTATAGGATTTGATAGGAGTGACGTTATTATGGGATTGGGATTATTTGAGAGGTTTTCAATAAATTTGATAGACAGCTCTAGAAAGCGTCCATCAAGACAGTCAATATCAGCGACATTGTATATGAGGATGAGTCAAATATAAACGATAATTTCTTTTTATTCATTTATTGAATAATATTACCCACTAACTATACTATCAACGTTTTTCAATATAGTCTCCTGTGTGATCTACATATTTTTGAGGCTTTAATATCCCTTGTTCGTAGAAGGAGGCAAGTTGTTAGCCAATTGCGCATATGCTCCTCGACTTCTTCATTACTTTCGAGTTTTTTCCTCCAAGTGATTGCTTCAAGTCACAGGGAGACAAATCTGGGTTGTAAGAATTCATCCCTTATCAAGGACGCGATGTGAGCCCTAGCGTTGTCATGAAGAAGGATGAGAGCTCGAATGGGCATACCTGGTCTTTTGTTTCGATATGGGTTGTCGGTTAAGACCAGTGACCAGCGTGAAGCATTTCCTTTCGAGGGTGTGCATCTTCTCCATTTGGCGGATGTTATATGATACCACAGTGGACACTCATATGTGAGTGTGGGACTAATTATTTGTTTATAGATGAGTAGTTTGACTTTGTGGGAGAGACCTTTAGGTTTCCCCATTCCTCTTCTACAGAGATTATGTTGTATTGCTTGTATTGCTTTACGCAAAGTATTTTTAATGTGGGTGGAGAATGACAGGTCTTTGGAAAAGGTTATTCCCAATTATTTTAAAGTTTTACAAGGTTTTATCTGGGTGTTATTTAGTTTGAGTCTAATTTTGTTGTGGTACGCCTGGTGTTGGTTGTGCAGTGCTCATTTTTGCCCTTAAACACTGTAAGTGGGGTTTTATCACGATTTAGGCGTGTTAAACGGGAACGGGTGATGTGTTGCCGGCAGACGACTTAACGGCGATTCTGAATATAAGTTAAATCAAGTTAGAGATTTATGTAGGTAGTTCTTACATATGTTCAGTATGACAAGATAACGCTTTAGGTGGTTCTTAGACGGTGAAGTTGGTGTTTTTGCGTCACGTAATGGATCTAGCCATTTGATTCCTGGTATTAGAATTTTATTGATCCCAACACGGGCGGTTTGAGATATTTCCCACTGGACACTGCACGCGGATTCGTTTCGTATTCATTGAAAAAGGTCATGTTTTTCACTGTTTTAATCTTTGTTTTTATTTTCTTTATTTTGGATACACAAATCTGAAACTTTTAAATTTAAACAACACTGATTGTTTTTAGGAGCGACTCGTTTCCTTTTCAATACATTCTTTCATTTCGAACTTTTTTAACTTAGTATTTTTCATATAAAACAACCACTAACCCGCAACCACGAACACGATACCAACACTCCACTCTCAGTGACCGTCTTGGTCAACACCTGAACACCAACTCCCTGCTTTTCCGATCGTTCGATCGCAGGAAAACCTTTTTCACGTTAGCCAAAAGACAACGTGGTACTTTCCTTTTGCGCTGATCTGACTTAAGATGCTTTGTATTAGGATCTCTTTTGTGAGCCAGTGCATCCTTTGTCTGATCCTTAGGTAATTTACCTTTGATCGTCTCGTCTGTACTCGATGGTTTTTTTTTTAAGCGATGCTATAGCGTTAAGCAAGGATAGTGAGAAGAAGGTGAATTGAACACACGATGAAACGGTTGAAAAGCGAAGCAGTGAAGCATCAGACTACTGACCGTGTTTAGAATTTGATTTTTAAACTCGACTATACTCCACTGATGTGAATTATTTTTGTTATCGCTATGGTATACGGCATTGATGTATTTGCTTGTTCGATTTTTCGTTCGGTGCTCTTCACTATTTTGCTTGTGAATTGTGTGTGTATCTGCTAGAGTCGGCACACCACTGATGTGAATTATTTTTGTTATCGCTATGGTATACGGCACTGATGTATTTGCTTGTTCGATTTTTCGTTCGGTGCTCTTCACTATTTTGCTTGTGAATTGTGTGTGTATCTGTTAGAGTCGCCACAATGCCGCTAAAGAATTTTGGTGTTTTGGGTTAATTAATGAATTTAAGGGGGTTCACATTATGTGATCCCAATTTGAATGGGGCTTGGCCCGGTATCCATGTTTAGATGGGGGGTTTTGTACGTAACAAGGGGTGAAAGCGGCCTGTCATGATCCAAGGGTGGACATTCTGACCCCTGAGCTAGATTAGAGTCTCATAATTGGCGTAGGTTCGGGGTCAATCCTTGAACACTAACAGTTAGGCATTCCAGGATGATCGAAAGAGCGTTGCTTGAAGGAGCTTTCCAGCCACAGAGCGAGATACCTTTGGCGTAGGTGAACTCAATAGGTCGAGCAACGTTGGTCGATCGATCGAGAAGCAGCGCTAGACGAGGTTGATGTCACATGACACCAGTGAGGCCTAACCGTTGTCGTAGGTCATACCATCCGTGAGGTAGCACACAACAAGGATGGAGGGTATTAGGTGTCATCGGTTGGTGTTGCAGATGCAACAGCTTATAAAAACACTTCACAACGACTCGGCGAAGTACCAACTTATAGCGCCTCAGATTATGCAACGGTTTGCATCATAAATTCTAGTGGCACTGAATGCGGCTAGTTGCTGAATAGACGAGAAAGAAAATTGTCTATTCATTAACCGTTTGGAATTGTTACTGTTTTGACACAGTTTTTATTTTTGTTGTACTGTTTTTCTGACAATATATTTTAACGTTGATTGAATTGAAAGTGTATACGGTGCCTTCAGCACCTGTTTTTATGTCTGAACCCTTTTATGTGGAATAAAAGTTAAATTCGTGTATTTTAAAATGTTAATTTGTTTTAAATTTTTGCTATTGCTGGGCTATAACGCCAAAACTATTTGCTGTGTCCATGGTGGCAGAATATCAATTATTTGCTGGGCTACTTCGCCACACATATTTTGCTGTTCTCATCGAGGATGAATCGATGCAGAACAAACAGTTGGTACCGATCTGAATCTCAGGTGACGTAGGACCAGGACTATCTCAGGACAAGACATCACTCTGAAGGAGACAAAGATGGAAAGTTGCAAGAGAATCCGAGACACTCACCATGCTAATGATCAAAATCGCGGTCGTACTGTTAAGAATGCCAAATAAAATTTAAAAAGGCAACGGAAAGAGAACAAGGCGTACCATTCGTCGCCAATGAAACCGGAAATTCATCAGCAGCGAACGTCGGTGCAGGAGAGCAGGGAACAATCATCTGTGGGAAATGCTTGGGAAAATCCAGGTCCACCAGATCATGAGAGGAATCTTTAGTAGCCAAGGTGGATCTGTTATGATCTGATGTAGGATGTTTCGCTAGCAGATATGAACTCGGTGAACATCATCCAAGGCATCACTAATGCCAATCTACGTCGGTGTGGAACTTAACAACCTTATGGTATTATACACGTGGCGATGGAACAGTCCGAGAGGTTGAAGATCCGTGAACACCAGTATCAGAGCCCCGGTGATTGGGGGGTCTGACGAAGTAGACATAATCCTCTAGAATCTAAAAAATCGGGCTGTTCAGGCGCTAGGCCTCTTCCTTGTAAAGGGTAAACGGAGACATGACGGAATTCAAGCAGAAGATGAACCCAGTCGCGTTGTAGATCGCGGTGTCATCCCATGATGAAGTCGCTATCTAATGAAAATTCCGATTTACCTGGAAAATTCCAGTCGACGCACTTCGGCGGACCTATGTACCCTGAAGGAAAACTAGTCCTTGAGATCTGGAGGGGTAAAACGACAAATTTCACAACACAAACCGCTCCCGTCACGGTAACACGGGTTATTGTCCTTTTGGTTTGTCGATTCCGCTGGTATAAAAAGCAACTAATTAAACCGTGACCGGTACTGGAAAGTTGTTCTTTCAATCACAGTACACCTCCAAAGCGTAATACAAGGAAAACACACTCCCGGTTGAGTAGCGCAAGGCTAATAACCTCGCCCGTAAAAATAAATTATTATGGAAAATTTAACAAGCCTCGAGACTTGCTAAATAAGGCCAAGTCTGGATCCCGGTTGTAGTGCCGATGATGATGATGATGACACTCCCGGTTGATCGGTTGTATGACTTGTTGCCGCTAGTATACTTAACATGCAAACACATCTGAACTCTATCTTTACTAAACTGAAACTGACTCCAAACTTTCGACAAAACATCTTATTAAGTTAAACGGCAACTCACCATTGTTTACTTTTATCGACGCATTTGAGACTAATCTGCAGAACGATTCGTGATGAACGGATTAAAAGGGATGGAGCATCATTCGGACGATCAGCAAACAGCAGGTGGCTGAAAATATATTCATAAGCAGCAAAATAAGAGCTCGTGACTTAGAACATACACAGATTGTTTACAAAAAGTTTATTTTAACATAAACACATTCATATGGTGGATAACTGGGAGCATAGTCCGAGACTTCAGTAGAACATTAGGGTAGCGCAAAATTAATCATCCAATTTTGTTTTTGAATTAATTTTTTCTAAAAAAAAAAAAAAAATTTTTTTTTTGCGTGATGGAAATCCTTATTTTGACCTTTACAATTTTTTCTAGTTCACAAATTTCAGATATGATGTCTAGTTCACAAATGTTAAATATGAATGACGTACGACGCCATTTGCAAAAATTATAACATCTTCCGATAGGGTGATTAATTTTGCGCCACCCTATATAATAACAAAGAACTAAAAGGAAAACGAAAAGGGGTACTTCATTAGATGATAACGTTGCAGGCTGAAGCGGTTCGTTCAATTCTTTTGCGCAGTCCTTGAAGTTGGCGTTTCATTTAACAAGGCGAATTTTTCATTTATTAAAGTATGTTGATAGATTTGGGAGGAAGTTAATGCGGTTTCTTGCCTCCTTTTCAAACTTGCTGCTGGAGTAGACTTAGACTATGGTGTCATCAGCGTAATTCAACAATACGGTTTAGGGCGATTGTGGCTGTGGTATGTCTGAACTATAGAGAAGGTATAATAGTGGCCCTTGGCGCAAGACTAATAACCTTGCCCGGAAAAACAAATTATTATGAAAAATTTAACAAATTTTGCTTGCTAAATAAGGCCAAGACCGGATCACGGTTGTAGTGCCGATGATGATGATGATAACAGTGGCCCAATAATTCAGCCTTGCGGAACCCCTACGGTTATATTATACGATTGGGAGAGAGAAGAATTTATTTCGAGCATGGATTTCCTACCAGAGAGGTAGGAAGCGAGAAGTTAAGTTTGGTGGTGTGGGTAGTCCACGGCTTCATATATGTCGAGAGAGATACAAACCGTCGGACTTTGGTTTTGAAGATTAGTTGTGACATCGTGCGTTAGTTTTAACAGAGCATGACAGGTGGTGTGCGAGCGAAAGCCAAACTGGGAATTTGGAATAATAGCGTTGTCAATACTTTTAATTTACTTCTCTCAGGTAAAAAGAAGATGCGGGTTTTTCTAAACCAGTTCTCTCAGTCAAGCTCCGTAAGATAGTCAAGGATTCCCTTCCAACCATTTCACGGAACTTAAAACTTAATGGGGTATTATTTAATCGGGAGACTGTATATTGGGGATCGACTTACCCCTTGGTGATTGTATAACTGCACAATTTCACTGGCGTTTCATAGGCTAGTGTTGATGTGAATACCCTTGACAGAATGATTCTCTTACTATATCCCGGTCCAGCGATGTTTGGAAATATCCCGATAGGGCTGTCTGTACGAATGCGGCTTTTTTACTTGCATACAGGCGTACCGGTCTGAAGTGAGCGTCAAGATACAAATGTATCGATAGGGAACGTTTGTTTTGAACGAGCCCTTATATATTTTTTGTTTGGTTGCTATGACATCTGTCAAACATATTTAGTATGCATGAAGTCATTGTACAAACGACATCATTTCTATTAATTCTGTTAAAAATGTCGAAATTTGTACCAGAAAATGATGATTCGCGGAAAGCATACATTTTTTGTTTTCATTTGAAGTGCTGCAAAGTCGCATCGAATGCTTGTCGAGGCTTATGGTGATCATGCTCTATCGGAAGCAACATGAAAAAGATGGCTTAAGCGGTTCAGAGATAATGACTTTGATGTGCGAAATGAAGAACGTGGAAGACCACCAAAAAGTCTGAAGACGCCGAATTGCAAGCAATATTGGATCAAGATGACACTTTAAGTAAAAAACAAATGGCACAAATGTTAAATGTTGCACAGCAAACAATTTCTGGCCGTTTAAAAGCTATAGGAAAGATCCAAGAGTGCAGAAACTGGATACCACATGAATTGAATGACAGGCAGATGGAAAAGCGAAACACCACATGTGAAACGTTGCCTCTACGACCCGAAAGGAAGTCAGTATTGCATCGAATTGTGACTGGTGATGAAAAATGGATTTATTTTAAGAATCCTAAACGCTAAAAATCATACGTACATCTAGGAGAAGCGTCAACATCGATGCAAAGCCCGATCGGTTTGGAAAAAAAGACAATGCTATGTGTTTTGTGGGACCAGAAGGGGGTGGTGTATCATGAACTTCTAAAACCTGGCGAAACTGTTGATGAGTAACGCTACCGACAACAAATGATCAATTTGAACCATGTATTGATCGAAAAACGACCATAATGGGCCACAAGACACGGAAATGTAATTTTGTTGCGTGATAATGCACCGTCATACAGCAAAACCCGTCAAGCAAACAATAAAAGCTCTCGGCTGTTATATAATTAATATCAGTTCATTATCGCCCTATAAGAATTCCTTCATCCATGCATCCAATGCATTTCATAAATTCCCTGAAAGAATTTATCAAGTACTTACCCATCATAACTATCTTCTGAAAGGAATTCACCAAGGCCAAACACAATATCCCTGAAAAGAAAACTTATCGGTTCACATATAATCTAACCGCATAATCAGGGAATCTTAACCTTGAGTTGGCTATTTAATTTTAATTTTTTTAAACATTTTTTTATTTTCTTTCTATATTCTTAGTTTCTAAATTAAAGGCTAGACAAAAAATGCTTAAATTCTAGCTTAAATAGCTTATATAATAACTTACTGGTCCTTCGCAGACGCTCTAAGCTAAACATTACTTAATATTTGTATAATTTGCCTTTCGGCGACAGAACTTTGTGGCAATACTTATAATTATTTGAAAGACAAAGAAAAATTTGAAAAACTTTGTCAATTTTTTTTTTTTTTTTTTTGTTTAATGTAAAATCACTTAGCTTAACTTAACTTAAATCTTATACTACCCTAATTCTAGAAAAGCTAAGTCTATGTAAGCTAGCTGATGATAGTGTGATTCTATACCGACTTTGGTATCCAGGTCTTTATATGGCATTCAACCACCAGAACTGTTGACGCTGTCTAATACTATCGTCCCGGTCTCTGTGGGAGATAGCCCTACTGAAGCGCAGGAGCTCTTCTTCGGTGCGCGTTACTTCCCGGTCGTAGCCCAATCGCCCGTCTACAGATGATCTACTTACATGATAGATCAGCGGAATTCCGGATCTATTCTGTATAAGCCCTTTCATGTCCAAATCAAGGAACGCCTCCGGTGGAACAAAACCGTTGCGACGCACGTTCTCATGGTACAGGGTATTTGGATAATAGGCCCCGAAAAGTAAGTCATTGGACGAGCTTATTGCTCTCGCAATATGTCCTCTGATTAATTTAATCATAAAATTATCCACCCTATTTATGCAGGCTTCATTATATAAAGTCTCATTTGAGTAGTACTTTTTGTATTCCGATTCCGGTGTTCGATATAATCTAAGACAGGTTCTCAGACACTTCCTTTCGAACACCCGAATCTTTTCCATCAAATTTGGACCTATGTTAAACCATACTGGACAGCCATATATGAGCCTGATTAGCGTCATGTAGCATATGACTTTTACCCTGCTGTCAAGTTGGCTACTGTGAAATAGCCTCCTTGTCATAGCAAACGTTTTCCTTGCTTTGAGCAAAGCAGCCTCTACATGTCTGTTGAAATACAGATATTGGTCTAGCCAGATGCCAAGGTATTTAACTAAACTCTTGGTTTCCAGTTTATCTCCATGCGGTCCCACGATAACTAGCTTTCGCCAGTTTTTCCTTGTGTCGTTCGTGGCTTTATATAATATGGTTCTAAATAGGATGGCTTCACATTTCTGGAAGTTGATCTTAAGTTTCCAGTCGTCGCAATAGCGCTGCACTTTGTTGAAATCTCGCTGTATTAAACTATTTATGATCTCAACTTTCGGAGCTGTTCTGTAAATTATGAGATCGTCTGCGTACGCAATAGCCTGCGGGAGTGCATCTAATAAGTCGCTAATGTAAATGTTAAAAAGAATCGGAGAGAGTACCGCACCCTGTTGCAAGCCATTCTTGATATTATACGTTTTATTAGAGGTCACATTACCACTTTTGACCACGAACCTCCTGTCCTTTGACATATCGTAAAGTACATATAGTAAAGGCTTATGTATGCCATGTCTGACCAGTTTGTAATACAACCCTTCGATCCAGACGGTATCAAAGGCTTTTTCCAAGTCGATCAGACAGGCACCTGTGCATTGGTTCCTACATTTATTCCATTGTATGTCGGAGACCAGTTTAGCTGCGGCATGTGTGGTTTCATGACCCGCCCTAAAGCCAAACTGGTTATTTGGAATAATGCTATTGTCGTCTACCCATTTTAGCAGAGCTTTGTTAATGATTTTTTCAAATACTTTACTGATGCTTGGGAGTAAACTTATCGAACGCATGTTCATTGGGTTTGTACAGTCTTTGCCCTTTTTTGGGATGGGCTGAATGATAGCCGTTTTCCAACGCGCGGGATAATATGCATTATTCAACGCGTTGTTAAACAGGACCGTGTATATATCTATTGCCTTTGGGGGCAGGTTCTTGAGTACTATGTTAGGTACTCCATCTATTCCCACTGACTTTTTGCTTCTTAATGAGTCGAAGATACTCTGGATTCCTTCCCTTGTGATTAAAAGGCTATTAGCCCCACCATTGGCATTAATGTCAATTGACAGATTATCGTCACTGAATTCCGTAAAACCAGGATTCTCCGATTGCCAATGTGAGATTTCATTCCGGAGGTGCAGGTGATTCAGTCGAATTCTGTCCTCCAGGTCATGGTTTCGGTGAATGCTTTCATCCACCTTGTACATTTCCTGAAAGACAGCTCCCACAGCGTTCGCCTTCTCCAAAGGATCTTCGATCACGAAGAGCTCACCATTGAGGATAGCGTTCTCTGTATCTATGCCAATGTTGGTTAGCAGCTGCTTGTTTACCTCGGTACGTGGAATTTGGAGACACTGAATCTCGTTTTGATTATTTCTCCTGAATATTTTATTTATTTGTGGGAACATATTCGGGTTATTAGTTTTTATAGCTCGAATTCTGTTGTTCCAATGAACCGCGGCCATCGCATTGCCCTGTAGTTATAGGGTTGCGGGATCACGAATTCCTCCTGATCTACGAGCTCGTTCGGAAGCTCTATTACTGCCGTGAATGCACAGTGGTCGCTGTCGTATTCAATTGTCCGTAAACAGTTTGTGTTTCGTCTGTTGGTGTTAAGTAATCTCAGTCGTGAGTCGATTAGCAAGATATCTAAGAACGATCTACCTCTGGGGAACGATGGATATTTCGTAGCTAGCAGGTCAGTTCTGTATTCAATATGATACTGATCTAACCAACCAGCCAACTGATTTCCTCTGGCATTAGATATATAATTTCCCCAATTTCTATGCTTGGCGTTCATATCTCCCCCCAGGATAAAGTAATTTTTGTCCAGGTGCAATTGTAAGCATCGAAAGAGTATCTCGAGCTCAGCTATAAATAGGTTTTGTTGGTGCTCCTCAGGTGCGTAGACCGCAATCGCATACAAAGCCCTTCCTTGCTGAAGGGGTATGCGGACGATACAGGCTTCCAGCACCCGGAACCTGCGCACTTCTCCACTATATATTACTTTATGATTGATCCCTTTTCTAATAAAGATTGCGAAACCCCCCCCTTGAGAGGAGTTAGGTCGATCTCTTCGTATAATATCGTAGTTTTTATGTCCTATCTTATGTCTCTGGTTTAACTTTGTTTCCCCCGCCAGAAGTACATCAGGTTGTTCCTCTTGCAACAGGTTAAAAAGATTGGCTCTTCTCTCAGTTCTTATTAGTGAATTTACATTCACGACAAGAGCTTTTATTGATGTTGTGGTTAGAGGGTTTATATCGACTTATTATTTAGACTGGGCAAATGCGAGTAGATCTCGTTTATTTGGCTTTGTAGCTGTGCCATCTGTCTCTGCAGATTGAGCAGGATTGCGAACACGTCCGCTTGCGGTGTTGTTTCAGTCCGTGTGGGAGTATTTGTGGCTACCTGTGATGTAGCCTGATTTGGTGTTCTCCCACCCGAAGCAACTGGTGCGTACGACCGCTGCGATGTTACGGGCATTGTTATAGTACGAGCTGGCTCTGTGTTTTTTTGCCGGGTCACACTTCTTGCCATTATTTCTCGGAATTTAGGACATCCTCGATAGTTAGCGGGGTGTCCCTCATTCCGACACACTGCGCACTTTAGAAGGGCTTTGTCTTCTACCCTTTCTTTTCCCAGAGGGCATTCTTCTGCCTTATGGTCCTTTCCGCATTTCACAGTTAGCCGCCGAGTGACCAAACCTTTGGCAACGTAGACATTGCAGGATGTCTCTGCCTTTTTTTAATTTGTCCCATGTGACCATTTGATGATCCAAGACTGTAATTTTTCTTAGACCACCAATCCTACTGCTGGGTGTTAATTGCACCAAAAAGAAGGGTAGCTTGCGGTTTTCCCTTCTTGCCTTGGGTGTGGTGAATGGTTTTACCGCGGTAAACTCGAGATCTTCGTGCTTCAGGTTTTGAAGCATTTCGAGCAGAGCCTCCGGTTCCATTTCAGGGTCGACACCCTTTAATAGAACCGTTACGCTCTTCGTTTGTTTCGGCGTGAACGAGTAAAATTCCGCGGTGGCTCTTTTTAAGACCTCTTTAATTTTGTCGTGGTCTGCCACCGTATATGTTTGAATGGCGTGCCTGTTACCCGTCAGTCTTTTAACTGCAAAATTGTTACCTATGGCTAGCTTACAAAGACTTACCAATTCCTTACAGTCAACATCTTTGGTGTTGATTGGTGGCATCTTTATTTTTCCGCTGTTATTGTTGCTTTGCTGCTGCTGTGTTGCTTGCTGGTTCGTTGATCGCTTTTGTGTTGATTGTTGCTGTTGCTGTTGCTGTTGATGGTGCTGATGTTGCTGTTGATGGTGAAATTGTTGCTGTTGGCCGACTTTTGGCTTTAGCTTTTGTAGTTGTTGCTGGTTTTGTTCTTGTTCGAGCGCCGCTATTTTTTTCTTTCGGCGTCTCTCTTGTAATCGGGCTCTTGCCATCGCCAGTTTCGCCTCCAATTCACTTATCTCTTCCTCTTCATCCTCAGACTCTGAGGATGCAAGAGAAGCGAATGAATTATTTGCCCCATATATGTTAAAATTGGAGGGGAAGGGAAGCTCACTGTCGTCCGCCAATTGTTGATCTCCTTTATCCATCGTCAATTTCGCGGTTTTGCTTCGCGTCACAATAGAGTTTTTCGGGGCGCCTTTTCGTTTGTGCGTTGTCGTGTTCTTATCGTCCTCCGTGTTCATTCTGGTTCTTTCCAGTTTGTTTTCATTAAAAAAAAAACAAAGGCGACCTTTTGAACCACGGCGACTTGATTTCTCCTGCAAGCTGAGTTGAACTCGCCTACCGCCTGCTAAGAATCAGTAAGCTTGCACTCGCGCCAAACGACGATTTAAAGATTGCTTTCTTAACAAGCAATATATTGTTTGTTTTAATTTTCGCGTTTGTGACCGAAGTGTTATCTTTTTATTGTTTTTGTTTTTATTGTCTCGACCACTTTTTGCACCTCACTCAACTGTTTTTATATGCACTTATTTTGATTTTATTTAATGCATTTATACCGGTACACATGGTAAATACAGATTGCTTAACGAGCAATATATTTTAATTTTTGTTTTTTGCGCTTGTCAAATATTACTGAACGCAGGACTCACCCCGGAACACATCAACTCCAACGAAGAACTAATACTAGTCGAGGATCCGCAAGAGAAAGCGAACTCCATTGGCGCCTGTTTCGAGGCAGTACACAAAGTGAATGAATCTATTCATTCTAACCTCGATATCGAAAACAGAGCTATCCAAAACCATTTGCTAGTTGATTATTATTTTATTTTTCGCACTTCACTGCAATATGCACATTTGCTTTTAGGTTTTATTTTAATTTATGTGTTTTTAATTCACTTAGTATTTACAATTAAGTTTTTACGTTTATTATTTGTTTTGTTTGGTTTCTGAATTTCATTGTTTTGACTATCTTCACTGTTTTAATTTTGGTCACCACATGTCTATTGAATTTAAACTTTTGGCGTGAACTCGAGTATATTTATTGTTTGTCGCGCTTGTTACATTAATATTTAGTTTACTGATGTGTCCTTGTTGTCTTTTGTTTGTGAATTCTTAGGAATTGTATTTGTTGTCAAAAATTGCTTTTGAAATACTTTTACTTTTTAAATATGTAGTCACTTCACTTTTTAACTGGCGCACTGTTAAACTGGTGTTCTCTGTAAGAGAGTTCGCGGGTGACTGGTTGAGTTGGCTATTCCCAGCCTTACATGTATACAACAATGTCTTACTTACACATTGGCTGGCGATTCCATTGTCCAACGGCCAAAGCAGCGTCGAGCAGCTTGTTTGTTCAGCTGGAATATACTCGACCACGATCCCCTGTCTAACGAACAAACAACCACCAATTTCGTTCTTTGCCACAAACGAATTACCCTGCATATACAAATGCAAGCAAGGGATTCGTTTCTTGCACCGACCCAAGATACGATATACAATTTTCATTGTATAAAGTATCCCAATCCATTAGCACCTTTCTCTAATGCCTATTCGTCTATTTACACAAGGGCATCACTCATCTAAAACTTTTATGATGCCCTCGTCCCATCTCTTCTTTTAGCACATTTCCACGATGCATTACCGTCTATTTATTTAGCCGCAATGCACACCATAAACAAGGATCTTCACGTCCCCTTTGTCTTTACCGTTTTCCTGCTTTCCATCGCCTTCGCACACGAGTTGAACAATATGATCTTCACGATCACTCATACACACGTACTACCATGATCTTCATTGCAAGATCTGGTTTTCTATTCCACAAAGAGAGACTACGTCTTTCTTGTGGTAAGTAAAAATATATCCTTGGCTGAGAGGATATCCACCACCACCGAATCGAGGTTGAATCAAGAGCCAGATTTCAACCCTCGATTGAGTCTCATTCCATTCACTGACCGAGCCGGTCGGTCTTTCTCCTGCGTCCCGTAGCGCAGCGGGACGCCTACAACCCGGAGTCGTGTTTTCGTTTAAATCATAATAGTGACATTTTGCAATAATACCTTCGTAATAGTTAGTATTATAGTTCGGAGAGTTACATAGTTTGTGTATGGTGTACGTTCGAATGATGCAAGAGACTGCATAAATTAAGATATTTGTAAGTGACTTATAATTCATGTTCGGTTAATTAAGTACAAAAATAACTATCGGTGAATAAACATTTTGCCGACTGAAAATAACCAGTGTTTTGACTCTCGTGGCTTCCTTGGATATCCCTGGTGATTCGCGTCAGCGGAACTTTGTATTAAATCGGTGAGGACGAAGTAGAACCTTGCGCCCATGCTGGCGCTCAGACTTCGTACCCCCACACACCTTCTTCACCGCGCGGTTTATTTGAACTTCCGCGGCTTCGGCGAATTCGAATGCCACTCATGATACTTTTCCTTAGTTTCGGGTGTCTCGTATAGTAGTAAGGTTTCGCCAGTGACAACTCCAGCTACCCCCCCCCCCCCCCCGCCCTGTTCACTTTTGATTTATTTTTCTTATAAAAATAGCTTGTTTCATCTTCTAACATTTAGGCGTTTTCTTTAGTGTTTTTTTTTTGGCTTTTTTCTATCACATCTACCCTTAAGCACTTTTTTAGTTTTTGTTGTTTTTTTTTTTTATCTACTTTTTGGATTTGCCATTGTTTTTTTGACACACTATCATAAAAAATCATCCTATTGAAATCCAATATTGGATTTTTAGATTTCGATATTGAATGAAGGTTGCGTTGTCCCTATGTTGCATTCATACTTGCTATGGTTTCCTGAGCTTAGGTGTCGTCGTTATTGTGTTGCCTTTTCTTTTCTATCTACCTTTGGATTTCGCGATTCAGTTTCTATCATAACTACTTTTACACTTCTTTTTCGTTACGAGGGTTGCCTCTTATGTTTCGGGATTTGGCACTCTTTTTTTTTCTGTCACACTGTTGTAAAAAATCATATACTTGAATTTAAATTTTTTTTTCGATTTGGGTATTAAATAAAGGCTGCGGCACTTTCCACCCACCATTGAGCTAGCAATACTTCGCAGGGGCGTTTTATAATAATACCGTGTTAATTAATTCCGACTATCTGTCATTTTCATCGCACAGCAAACTCTCCAAAACGTTCCAGATCACCATATTAATTCCACTTCAATTTACCCCGTCGCAACAACCCTGTTGCCGATTCAACCTCAAAGTATCAATTTCGGCTGAATGGCACTAAAACAATTCGAAAAGTAGATCAAAATGTCTGACGGCACAGGTCCAAACAAATTAAAAACTTGTGCCCAGTGCGATCACATCCTATTCTTGCATGAAAATCCAATTTGAACTTTTTCCTATCTTGTTCCAAGGGCTTTTCTATCTTCAATTTCGAAACATCCTATTCCAATTGAACTCCGAAAACTTAATCATTGGATGCAGGAAGGAGGAAGAACAATCCTTGTTGCAAAACAAACTTACGTAACCCACAAGCATCTTGTTTTCTCTACAAAAACAATCAACACCTGACTCTCTACGGTAAAAGGCAACAGCCACAAACAAACATAGAACCAGAAGATGAGAAAATAAAAGGCAACGGAAGAAGTGGATCGAAGAAATGGAGGGAAGTTCTTTATTCTAAGTCTGTTCAACTTCTTTCATTCTACGCACAAGTTTTGGAGGCTTGTGAAAGAGTATCTAAACGCCTAGTCAACCTGAAAGTTAGATGCGACTCATCATTCTTTTGTTCGTGCCGTTTTTTTGTCCTTCCATTTGGACCTAAGCTAACCAAACCTCAGTGAACAATAGTTCGTACTTTTCGTCTCCGTTACCAACTTCAACTGGGACTGCTGCTGTTGGGTATTGTGAACGTGGTTCTTTTGTTGTTGCCATCGGTAAATGATGTTTCTGTTTCTATTTAATTACTTAATTAAATTCGACTTGTTCAGAAGTTTTTTCCTCTTATTTTCAAATCCGCTCGACAGAAAACCCGCCCATCCATCATCGGTGTATTCTTCAATTCATAAAGCTGTCATGATAGATAATAGACGTTCGTGTGGCGCAGAATGTGTTTCAGTTTATTTTGAGGAAAGGTGATTCCAGTTCGTTCTTTTTTTTTGTGTTGTAGGATTCATGATAAATCAATAAACGATAGAGCGCCTTAAGTGGGGGGTATTTCAGCATTTTACCATTTTACATTGTTTGCTCAGCCATTACTACTTAACTTGGGGAGCAGGATTGAAAGTAATGCGATGGGTATTTTCTCCGAGAATGAGAATGAAAAAGATACAAATTACTTAAAGTTTATGATTGTCAGGCTGCAAGAGTAAGAGGAGAAATGGTCTTTGAAATAGAGGAAAGAAATGTAATAAAAAAATAAAAAAAAAGGACGGCATACAAGCATTACATATGCCACAGACGACGATGTTTGCAGAAAAGGAATTACCAGCTATAAATCATCGTCAAGGCATGTCACTAACATTACGAGCACAAACACGGCCACGGAATGTCGTAGGATAAGATGAGAAAATGCGCACCAGGAGCCTAGAAAAGAAGTGAAGTGAAAAAAAAACATCCGCAGAAAAAACTTCACAGAATGTAAGAAATCTAGGAAGTGGAAGCACAAATGGACATAAAAATTGGCCAAGATACTGTGGAATCATCGGTATGTTATGCTACCGACATAATGTTATGGCAAAAAATATGGACCATTAATGCCACTGAGTCCAATTACTGTGGGGTGATATTTGAAGATTTCTGTTTTCCTTGCCAGAAAGTGGATGTCGCAGAATATTAAACAACTAGCTAGTTTAACATCGTTTGTTTCCTTCTCCTACTAGACAAATCTTTATATTAAGATTTTGGCAGGGTTACGAGGGTGGGCTGAAAAGTTTCCGACTGCAACGTGAAGATAGCGGCACTTGTCAATAAAATAATAGCTGAACGGTGAGGTAGGGGATAATGTGACGCGCTGTTGGCGGTCGAAATCAGGTTGAAATTGTGGGTTGGTTCTCCATGTAGTGTAGAGAACCCCCACAGCCCGAAAAGTTTCCGACCTCTACGTGAAGATAGCAGCACTCATCAATAAAAGCTAGTGAATGTAGTTGTGCATCTTTTGATAGTTACTCACCAAAATTTCAACGATTTTGGACGCGTAGTTATATACAATGATAAAAGCGGATGTCTGAATCTCTTCGATGGACTTCAAATCGAAAACTCAGGGGAACTCAAGTGCTGCACAAAGGGGGTGATCTAAAATCTGTCTTGCGAGACAAGGATAAGTATGTTATTTATCAATATCTGTTTACTCGCTATCTTCATCATCATCATCGGGACTATAATCGGGATCCAGTTTTGGCCTTATTTAACAAATCTCTCCACCGGTCCCGATTTCGAGCCGATGTGATCCAGTTTGGCACTCCCAGGCGCTGGGCGTCCTGGTATACGCCATCCCTTGATCGCAGATAAGGTCTGTCGCGCTGTCTCCTTCCATACATAGTGCCACAAAGGAGTTTGGCTCATTCGAACTAGGTGTCCCGCCCATCGGAGTCTACCGAGCTTGATTTTTCTTACAACATTAGCTTCAAGGTAGATCGCGTACAACTCATGGTTGTAGCTATGAATCGTCCTCCCTCACATACGGGGCAAAACAATTCTCCTTAAGACATTCCTCTCGAACGCGGCTAAGAGTTCAATGTGCCTTTTTTGAGCACCCACGTCTCGGATCCATACATGTGTACAGGTAAGATCATGGTCTTGTACAGTAGTAGCTTGAATATTCTGGCTAAATTTTGGGGTTTAAAGAGCCTTGATAGACCATAGTAGGCTTTGTTGGATTTGGTCAGCTGTTCACGTATTTCTTCCTCCATATTGTTATCGGCTGATACTATTGACCCAAGGTAGTTAAAGGATTGCACTACTTCAAATTCGTGCTCCGCTACCCTGATAGTTTGACCAATGTTAGGTCTTCTCTTCGCAGAAGTTGCCACCATGTACTTAGTTTTCCCCTCATTAATGTGCAGTCCCAGTTTTTGTGCCGCCTGTTCGATCTGGGTGAAGGAGTCCTGTAGAGCTGAATGGGATCTACCGATTATGTCGATGTCACCTGCGTAGGCAAGTATCTGGCTGGACTTGGCGACATTAGAAACGCCAGAGTCACGGACTGCTTTCTCCAACGCCAGGCTGAAGGGGAGGCAGCCCAGACCGTCCCCTTGTCGGAGTCCATTAAAGAAGTTTATTGGTTTGGACAGCAATCCCGCTATTTTTACTTCACTAGTTACGTTGGTCATGGTCAACCTACAAAGTCGTATCAATTTGTTCGGAATGCCGAACTCTCTTATTGCATTGTATAGTTCTACCCTGCCTATGCTGTCGTAGGCGGCCTTAAAGTCTATAAATAGATGATATTATGGAATCTTAAATGCCAGACATTTTTCCATCGCCTGCCTAAGGGTGAATATCTAATCAATCGCTGATTTGCCTGGGATGAAGCCACACTGATATTGACCAATGATGACTTTAGCGTATTGGGCTATCCGGTCTTGTAGAATAGAGGAGAGTATCTTATAGGCCGTACTCAGCACTGTTATACCCCTAAAGTTGCTGTATACTATGATATATCCCTTCTTATGTATGGGGTAAAGTATTCCGCGACGCCAAACTTTCGACATCTTCTCTTGCTCTCGCACAAGCACCACGATCTCATGAATTGCGTGATGTAACGCTGTCCTTCCTTGTTTGATCAACTCAGCTGGTATGTCATCAGCTCCGGGGGCCTTATTTACTTCGAGCTGTCTTATGACTTTTAATGCTTCCTCAATGCTTGGTGGCGGTATCATTTGGATTTGACCTTGTATTGGTGGAGCCTCCAATTCTTCTGTGGGCTGACCATTTAGCAATTCATTGAAGCGCACTTCTCATCGCTCCAGAATGCATTCAGGATCGGTGATCAAATTACCTCTTTAACCTTGCAGTAAGTGCAGCGTGGTGTGTAATGCGTCATACTATGGATTATTTGGTAGAACTTCCGCGCCTGGTGCGGACCTAGCTCTCTACTTTTTTCTATTTCACGGATAAGTTTTGTTTTTCCAGGCACTAGTCGTTTGTCTGTGAAGTATTTTGTCACATCTTCTGAGCTCTTTGTATTTCTCCTCGCGTACCCGTCTCCTATGAGATTGTTGCATTGCCCGAAATGCAGCATTGGATGCAATACGTCTCTGTAAGGCAATCCGCGCTCGGAAAACTGTACCAACAAGATAGTGATACGAGTCGACGTTGGCACCTCGGTACGTTCGTACCGTCATCAGGCTCGAGGAGTGGCGGCGATCTAACGACACGTGGTCAATTTAGTTGCGAGTGGCTCTATCAGTTGATACCCAGGTGGCTTTGTGGATATCTTTACGCCGAAACCTGGTACTCGCAACGACCAAGTTCTTTGATCCTGCCAGCTCGATGACTCGTCTATTGTCATTAGTGTTCTCATGCAAACTATGTGAATCTGCGTAGTGCTTGAAAGCCGCCTCCCGACCTATTTTCGCATTCAAATCAATTCAAAACATTCTCGTAGAGTTCTTCTTTTTCGTCGTCACGGGACTCTGTAAGGTCGTGAACGTTTATGAGGCTTATGTTTTTAAACTTGCCTCACACGGGAAGAGTGTATAGCCTTTCGTCTATTGCATTAAAGCCGATAATGGCAGGCTTCAGTTTTTGAATGAGTATAAAGCCTACCCCGAGCACATGGTGTTTTGCATGACAGCTGTAATAAATGTCATACTCGTTTCTTTGAATAACACCACTCCCCACCCATCTTATTTCTTGTAATGCTGTAATGCCTTATATTCGGACAGGGCATCGGCTAGCTACTGCGTAGCTCGAGCTCTGTATAGTAGACATTTTCGTTTCCGTGGTCGTTGTCGTGTATCCGGTCCATAGCCGAGGCTTGTTAAATCTTCCATAATAGTTTGTTTTTACGGGCAAGATTATTAGCCCTGCGCCAACCTTCCTCGGGATGTCGCTGCATGCATTGGTTCACTACTTGGCGGTTGCCAAAGTAGCTATCTAGGGGTGTCACATGGAGACTGCATGTCAACTTGGATTGAACAGGGACGAGGATCGTCTTGGCCTTCGCCGGGTTGAAAGCAATCGAAGCCTTTGCCCTTTGAGTTCGCTCACATCCCTCCACGCATGCTTCAATAGTAAAGATTAAAAGTGCAAGTGGGGTAATCCCGGTGTATGTTCGCTCCCATCCACCTTTTCTCGCTATCCTGCGGTAACAAAAATTACCTACATCCAAATAAATCTAAAGCTAGGCCTTGTGATATCTGTAAGGCAAGCGTAGTGGAATTTATAATAATTATAATATTATATATAAATAATAATTGTTGCCTCTCCTTCGTCCTCTATATGATCAATGCCTACCAAAGGTAACATTTCTATAATATTTCTGTGATACGTTTTTGTTATAGTCAAGACATCTCACGTTGCCCAAAATTATGGCTCCTCTTCTCTATCAGCATGTGTATTTTCATTTTTGTTTGTACTTGAATTGTTCCGGGGAAATCGTCTGTCGTATCCTGGAAATATGGTATCTTGACTTTATCTTCTCCACATACTCTAACTTAAACCCACATCCAAATACTATTCACATTTTAATTCTGATCCATACATCCTTGTGGGTAGATTTGATTGGCCCATCATTATCAGTACGAGTCAGTACTCTTTTACTTATGATGGATTCAGTTCAAAAACACTTTACCCACAGTCGAAGTTTGCATGTCAGATTGCCTCCCCTGTCCGCAAGTTTAACGAGAGATGTATGCACTTATTTCCATCATTAACATTTCCATTACACAATTTTCTAACAATCATGCCGACATCGGGGAGCCTGTCACACACAGCGCAGCCATCTGGTGCACGACTCGTTGCAACTTCCACTGGAACCTAATCAATCGGCACAGTCGGTGCACATACATTTACAAGCAAATTACCTTCCGGACCTAGATTCCAGGTCCCGCTGTTTGATCACAGCCATCATCTTTTGGTCGAACTATGTCAGTCCTCCCATCTAAGCCGCAATGCTCGCCAGTTCCGCCATATTTACAGGCAAATTAATTAATTATCTTAAATTTACAATAACGTGGACTGCGATCAGCTCGTTAGTTGTACTGCACCGAACAGAACACAGTCTAATCACAGCTTGATTGACCTAAATGTCCATAGTGGCGACCAAGCCACCGCGGCCTGCGTTTCTCCAGCTGCGCTTCTCCCTGCATTCTCGGCCATTCACTCAAGTCAGTCAGTCAACTGTCGCTACTCCCCGTCACACCAAAAAGTGCTCCCGAGGTACAAAGGAACATACACGGATGGGGGGCCGGCCGCCAGCTTGTCGAACTCATTATTCAAAGGAAAAATACGGAGGCGGACTAAGCGCGAAATGCAACGGTCGCTATTGTAGATTGAATTATGTTCATTGAAAATAGTTGACAAGATGATTAGAGTGATAGATACTGATTGGTGATGTGGCGGGGCCCGTTAGAAAGCATCGAGGGGGCAGTTGAGTGATACGAAAAGGAGTGGTTCATGGATGGGGCGGGTAGCTCGCCTCGTCTCAAATAGAAAGTTTCACACTTGTATACACACCACACAGCCATCTGTTGGCCTATCCAGATTAGAAAGTTGCTACTGACATCCGACAAATGCGCAACATCGTCGGTGTGTGCCCGCCGACCGCATGAGCGAACCGAAACGGTACTCAAACGACAAACCGGGAGGGGAGGGACACGGTCATTGAGGCCAACTGATTAATAGATCCATGGACCATGGAATTTCCTTGGATTAGATTCCCATTCCATGGTAATGCAAAGCGACTTGATTATGTGTGAAATATGGGAGACCTCGGAGGGGAGATAAGTGGGGAAAATCTTGAGCTCCACAGAAAAGCCTTTCACTTTGGGAAGCGGAGACTTCCTTTGGCAGTGTGATTTCGAAAAAGCCACTCACTCACCCCACGTTACACTTGGAGCCTTTTGAGGTTAACCTGTGAAAATGAATGTGTGAAAATTTCGCCAATTTTGCAGGATGCCCAGAGTGGGGCGCGGGTTATTATTGGGATCTCTCGAAATGGGGTTCAAAGGGGTCACTTGGCTGGAGGAGAATGCGCTTTCTGTTGCTGCCGGCTTCGCCATTGTTAGTCTCGTCCGACAACAAGGGACGGTGGTTGACGGCGAACGTTCAATGGATCTGGGAAACTCGTAATGCGATTGGACACTGCCAACTGAAGTGTTGTACCAAATGGGAAATGGGAAAATCGTGATCTGCGAATTGGAAAATGCTTCCTTCCATTTGATTTATGGTGTTGGTTCGGCGAACTCTTTGAACTTCGTCCCCCCAAAAAAAAACTAAACCTGAAGTTGGCCAGGAGACAGACGGACTGCACACAACGCATCGTATACCATCGAGCCGATTTCCAATTTGGTCTTTATTAAAATGGAAAACGGCGACGTTATTGGCTTCTCCCGGGGTTTTAGCTACGGGCGTAAATGGGAAAATAGCAGATACGAAAGGTTATTAAAACTGTCGGCTGCGCTGGAGTTTATCTGAGATGGGGAAGTACATCGACAGATTGGGTGATGGGGGAGATTGTTGCAAAAGCGCATTACGTGGACAGTGTCATATGGAGAAGGTTAACTCTTTCAGCAACAACTTAATGGAATAGGTTGTGTGAATCATAAAAGAAAGAAGTAAGCAAGTGCTCTATATACACTTTCGTTGAAGATCATTTGAAAGTGCAGTTGAGTTTGATTTTGCGTTTACGAACTCGAGGGTCAAAGGGTAAATAAAACCCACTTTTGAAAGTGCATAAAAGGAATTCTACGTGGATATCGTGGTACGAGCATTGGAAAGAAAACCCAGTTGCATCATGCCAGTGCTTTGCTTAAGTTGATTAGAAAACTGAAGAATGTTTACTGTCTTTGCCTTTCGTTTAAGGAATTTGAGGTTTCGAACGGTAAAATGTTTTCCGATTTCTATGAACATAAAGAAGATAGTGATCAGAATTGATGATGCTGTGTGGGTAAAAGATGTATTGCACCTGACACGGGTGCGCAGTTCACTTCTTCCACAAACACTGTCACTCCGCACGCACGTTGCCGAAAGAGGAGAAATAAAAGGCACTGCTTTAGTTGTTTAAAGTTTTTTTCTTTTTATTATATTTTTGTGTATGTGTTCTTTTATTAATCCCTACACCAGTTTCTTTTAATTTCTTTTACTTTACATTAAGTTTTTCTTTTTGCGCTAAACTATCCTTAAACCACAATAGTAGCATCATCATCATCGGCACTACAACCGGGAGCCGGTTTTGGCCTTATTTACCAAGTCCTGAGGCTTGTTAATTTTTCCATAGTGATTTGTTTTTTTCGGGCAAGGTTATTAGTCTTGCGCCAGAGGCTCCCCGACGGGGAATCGAAATCCGGTCCCCCGCGTGACACAATAGTAGCATGCGACCGTATTAATTGAAACTCGACAAAAGACACCCTGAGGAAGCTACACACTTGACTCTAATTCCGCGTGACCGATCGTCTTGTACGCACTTTGGTGGTTGAGGTGTGACTGATCCCAATTAGGGATGAAATTGGATTTTTCGATTTTGCACATTGGCCAGCCAATGGTAATTTCGTTCTCCTGTGCATCGTTCTATCTCCCACGCTCATCGAGGTGGATAAGTACTTGTGTATTCGTTCCACGTTGATGGGCTTAGAAAGGATGGAGAAATCAAAACGGAAAGCACAATAACACAGGGTTGATCTGACTTAGTGTGCGTGTATTAATGCAGTCTCCGAGGTGTTCCACTGACCTAGTGCGATGTCTGTGGTGATCTCGGAGTGCATTGAACTGTAGGGTGACAGAATTGTGGAGAAGAGGAAAATGTAGCTGGTGCTATTCACCTGTGAAAAAAGATCATTGATCCCCAGCGAATGTAGTGTCTGGGGATGGTGAGTAGGACGCCGACTTGGCTAGGGAAATCTCATCATAGGAACTAAATTAAATACTTTAATAATTTCCCCAGCGATTGCATGATTATGCAACCGCGTCGTTTGATCAGACTATGCCGTTGCTAACCGACATGATGCGATTTCCGGTGGAAATCTCATGGGTTAACGAAATGGAGTTGCCGTACGGCAAAAAGATAGCTATACACAATTATACATTATCTGCATAGGATAATGAGTTAAGCTATGCGTCCTTTTGGGAAACATGTTTTGCAGGTATATTGCCGAACGGTGGGATAGGGGTTGATATGATGCGCTGAAAGCGGTCGAAATAAGGCGGAAATTGTGGTTGAAATTGTGGGCTGGTTCTCCATGTAGTATAGAGAACCCGCACGGGCCACCTCAGTATATTGGCACCATCATTGGGGTTTGTGAAAAACGTAGGTTAACCAAAACGCTGTCTCGAGACTTCCACGTTAACGTGCACAATATTTTAGCCAATTTGTTCGATTACAACCTCGGCAGGAACCGTTTTCCCCTCTTCCAACGCAAAGCAAACGTTTTCATGGTAATGGCTGTCGAGCATCTTATGGAAGTCATGTTTTCAAATTCTCTAAGAATGAAGTTTACCCTACTTTAGTCATTTGAAAGAACATTTTCGAGTTTACTAAAATTACATATAACCTGCTGGGCCTAAAGGCTGAAATAATTGTCATTGGAATTACACCCAGATTTTCTTCAGAATCCCGTGTTAACTTTGCCCCGTGTTTATCGTGCCTCGTAAACGGAGCCACTCTTATTTTAATATTATCGCATAACTTATGACCTGGCTTAGTTAGACAGGTAATGATTATATCTATGAACACCACCGCCTCTTCACATCATTAATATGGTTAGTTTCAAATGTTTGTTCATACATTTAGGCAACACTGCATTCTGGTCAATCCTCTTGAACCAGTTGTCTGTTCTTTGTTTCTTTCTTCTTTTAATAAAAGGATATTGCTGTGTTCTTGAATGAACACTTCAAATGGAAGGAAAAAAGGAAGAGACGGAAGTGATCTGATAATAAGAATTCTTGAATGTCTAATCTTTGGGAGAGGTCGCGCACTCTTGTATAGTTCGGATGAAGAAGGACTTTGTGCTCATTTCTCTGTCAAAAACTAACTTATTTTGAAACGGTGCGCACATTTTGATTCACGACTTTCAGGAGGAGGAACGTTACTTTCGAGTGTATTTAAATAAAAGTAATAGTAATTTCTGTAAAACAGATATGTATGGTAGAAGAAAATTCTTCACGAGAGAGCGACTGGAATGCGACCTGTGGGAAGGCCCGACGTCAATAGGAGGACAATATAAATCCTGACCCGGCTGAAACCCGATTGATTTAGGTGATTCTTCAAAGAAGATAGAAGATAAACCGGGTTACGCTCCCTAATTAACGTATTTCACGGACGAATACTTAAGGACTCACTGGGTACTACTTTTTGGTAAATTGTGTAGAGCAAAAACGGACAGAATCCTTTCCGTTTCTAAACGGTAAACGTAACACATTTCACTCACATTCGTCTAGCGGACAACTCAGAGAAACTTCGTTTTTTCATAGAAATAAACAATTGAAGGTTTTTGACATTTATTTATGGAGGTTAAGAGTACACAGATAAATCATTTTAATAGAAAATATTGCCCTGGAATGGCGGTGCGACTTGGACTTCTCCACCCATACTCTCAGGCACCGCCTCCTAAACCATTTTCACCACCAATCTTTAGCGAGGCTTCTACACTTTACTATAACCTGTCCCCACCTCCCGCTTATACTCCTGCTTTCTTAATTTGTCCTAGTTACCTTTGGTTAAGCTTAGTTGTTAGTTTGTGGCGTCTCTAACAAATGCGCACACAATACACAAGCAAATAGTGAAGAACACCGAACGAAAATCGAATAAGAAAATGCATCAGAGCCGTATACCATAGCTATAACATAACAATCCACATCAGAGGAATATACTTGAGTTTAAATATCGAATTCTAAACAGGGCCAGTAGCCTGATGTGTTACGCCTTGGTTCAATTTTTGGTGATTCTAACTGTCATAGCGTCAGTTCGAATCACACGTTCTTCACTATCATTCCAAACGCTGTAATTGGTGACTCTGTACACACAGCACACACTTTCCCGTAGTAAACAGAACTTCACACACGATCATGTATATATATATATATATATATATATATATATATATATATATATATATATATATATATATATATATATATATATATATATATATATATATTTATATATATATATATATATATATATATGTATATATATATATATATATATATATATATATATATATATATATGTATATATATATATATGTATATATATATATATATATAAACAAGGCGTTTATAGTCGGTTTATTTGTCAAAACATTTGCATAATATTCCTCCTGGAGATCCAATCGAATGGAAACTAGCTTACCTCCGGAATTCTTTATTTCATCATCATATTTCCATTTCCATCATGACTTATTTCCATTTCAATCCGGGCCATCAGCGAAACGTCCGGAACATAGTCGAAAATTTCTACCGACGATATCGCGAGACTTACAACGTGACGGGGTAGTATTTCACCTTTGGATCAGCTTACCTCCTAAACCAACTTATTTAATTATCGGTCCATTAGCCAAGCTCTGAAAGATGCCCCAGGGTTTCTTCCGATCATTTCTCGTGCCCTATAGCTTGTTGGGGTGGTATTTCATCGGCCTTTAGGGCATTGGGACCCTACTTAGCAGTGGGCTCTTTTTTGCCGTTTACGGCAAGCCAGACTACCTGTGAGTATATTCTAAAGCCCTACTCAGAGGGCAACAATAAAGAATCCTTCAGTGGTTGAATTATTGTTGGCTTATTGATTGGACTTCATTCTTAAGTTAACCTCAAAGTTGGAAGTCCAATGGCGGTTAAATCTCATGAATTAACTTCGGTATTTTGTGAGATTATGCAACCAGGAAACTCCTCAATCAATAGCGCCACGATAGCATGGGCTGAGTGGAATATAACGCCATTTTGCTGATATCATGTATTGTTGGTGTCGATACGATCCAGTTCCGGCCAAAAAAGTTGGTTAACGTTTCAACCCAAGTTTGTTAACATTGCGCGGTATCGCTCATCATTTATCGAAGCAGAATTCCCTACATCGTTTTAAAAGAACCTGCTTAGTGTGCGCACCCATCAACCACAAATAAACCCGCCAGACGTACATACAGTCGACCCTCAGATCCCAGCACCCTCTTTCAACGAAGTTGTAGACGCAATAAATCCATTGAAGAACAACAAGGCTCTCGGAGTCGACTGCATACCTGCAGAACTTGTGAAGCATGGAGGCTAGGCTACCGCTCGAAAGACCATCAGTTCATCAAAACAATATGGGATAAGGAAGTCACTCGGGAAGAATGGGATACCTCAATAGTCGTCCCATCTTCAAAAAAGGCGACAGATCTGACTTCGAAAACTACAGGGGAATACCATTGCTCCCAACCACATTTAAAATATTACCAAATGTAATACTGGTGAGAATCACACCGTACGCAGAATAAATACTGGTAGACTACCAGTGTGGGTTCCGCAGGAACCGGTCAACGAGTGACCAAATGTTCACTGTAAGGCAATTGCTGGAAAAGAAGTGGGAATACGGAGAAATGGTTCACCAACTGTTCGTTGACTTCAAAAAAGCCTACGACTCAGTCGTTAGACAGAGACTGTACCATATTGTAGTTGAGCTGGGAGTCCCGAAACAAATATGCCGCCCTCATTCAAATCTGCATGAATGAAAATAAAGGGTGAGTTAGAATAGAAAACCACCTCTCAAAACCATTTGAAATCCGGGACGAACTAAAACAGGGGGATGGCCTCTCACCATGCCATTTTAACCTTGTCCTCGAGTATGTCATCAGAAAGGTACAAGACGACATGGCCGGATCATCCCTGAACGGGGTCACACAAGTGCTCGCATATGCGGATGACATCGTCGTTTTGGACGATCATCTAGAAACTTTAACTAAAAACAGTGAAATCATCATGCAAGCGGCAGAAGAGGTGGGTCGAGAAATAAATGAAGACAAAACAAAATACATGATTACGGCGAGAGCAGATGGACCTCAGGGAACACATATACACGTCAGAGGCAAGATATTTGAAAAAGGTAATATATATATGTACGAGGGTGGACTGAAAAGTGTCCGACCTAACAAAGATACAAGACATTTTGTCAAAAAATTTATTTTTATTTTTGTACATAGTCTCCTTGTAACTCTACACATTTCTCCCAGCGATTCTCCCATCTCTCTAACCCCTCCAAATAGTACTCGGCGTTTTTCTCTGCAAAATAACTGCTCACGAAGGTGATTGCCTCCTCATTTGACGAAAAGCTCTGTTCTCCAAGCGCAATTTTTAGATTAGGGAACAAAAAGAAGTCGCTTGGGGCTAGATCTGATGAGTAAGTGGGATGCTTAAGCAGTTCAAACCGTAATTCATGGATTTTCGTCATGGGAACCGCTGAGGTGTGAAAACGTGCGTTGTCTTGGGGAAACAGGATTTCCTTTTTCTGCAAATGTTGCCGTTTTTCCGCAATTTCTGCCTGAGTTGGTCAAGTAATGATGAATAGTATGCCCCTATAATGGCTTTTCGGTTTTGAAGATAATCGATTAAGATAACTCCATGACTATCCCCAAAAAAAGGGTCCCCATCACTTTTCCAGCCGTAAAAACATTTTTTTTTTTGTTTTGGAGCCGATTCCTCCTTTGCAGTCCACTGTTTTGACTGTATTTTTATTTCGGGGGTATAATGGTGTATTCAGGTTTCATAGCAAGTAATTAATCGGCGCCAAAACTCGGATTTATTGGGCCCAAACTGCGCCAACAGAGCGTTGGAAATGTTCATTCGAACACATTTTTGGTCTAACGTGAGCAAGCGCGGCACCCAACGCGCGGACTGCTTTCTCATGCCTAAATCTTGATTTAATAAGTGACAAACATTTTCATAGTCTCTGCTATCTCTCTCACTTTAATTCGGTGGTCGTCTAGCACCATTTGGCGAATTTTACTGCTGTGTTCGTCAGTTGTTGCAGTTCTTGGACGTCCCGAGCGTTCATGGTCTCCCAAGCTCTCACGGCTACGTTTATATTCAGCTGCCCAAAATTTCACGGTGGTAATGATGGTGCCAAGCCCCCTTACACAGAGTACAATTCATCTTTGATTTGCGTCAAAAACAAAAATTTAATCACAGCTCGATACTTAATTTTGTCCATTTTCACAAAAACACTCTCATCGACTCACTCAAACGACTATCAAATAAAAACTACGCTTCCAACATGGTTGAAATTTTGGCGAGTAACATTCTAAAGATGCACAACTACTGTCACTAGCTTTTATTGATGAGTCCTGCTATCTTCACGTTGAGGTCGGAAACTTTTCAGCCCACCCTCGTACCTATAGTTGGTTGGAGAGTATCTTTCTTTCCAATTTTCGCATTGAGGTCCTCTAGGAGGATTTTATCATCGACTGATGAGATCCCATCAAATACTTCCTCTCGTAGAACGAGCGTTTCGTTGCATCGTCCGTAGATTCTGTTAAGGCGTGCACGTTTATAAATACATAATTGTACCTTGGGCCCTGTATTTTTAGCACTGACATTCGATCATTAATGAATTTACATCTTTTACATGGGGTGTAATCTTCTTGCTTATCATGAAGCCGGTTCCGGTGTTATGTGCATCGGTACCTCCACATGCCAGTGTAAACCCGTTGGTTTCGATTACTTGATGTGGGAGTCGGACTTACTGAAGCGCGAGGATGTTCATTTTATATTGTTTCGCGTTGTTTACGACCGTCTGTATCGCGCCTGGTTTATATAACGTTTGAACATTCCACGTGCCGACGCGTATATCCCGCTATAGCGTTTGCGATGATAGTGAAGAACGTGTGATTCGAACTGAGGCTATGGCAGTTAGAATCACTAAAAATTGAACCAATGCTCAACACATCAGGCCACTGCCGCGTGTACGAATTCGATTTCTAAACTCAAGTACACTCAACTGATATGGAATTGTTATGTTATCGCTATGGTATACGGCTCTGATGCTTTGCTTATTCGAATTTCCCTTCCGTGTTCTTCACTATTTGCTTGTGTATTGTGTGTGTATCTGTTCGAAACGCTACACCGCTTTTTCTGTTTTTTCCTGTCTTCTTTTTGCCGAGTCGGTGTTTTCTTGGTGATTTGTTCCCTTCTGGTAATGTCGGCTCATCACGCCTACGCCTACCGGGTTTTTCGTGAGATTGGTTTTTGTATATTGATTATTCATTTTTCCCACGAGTCTTGGGGTTTCAAATAGTCCGCCATATCAGAGCCCCTGTTTGATATGGTAAGGTCTGCTTCAGCTCTGATTCGACCCGATGTCAGAGAGATGCTGTTATAATACAGCCGGTATACCCCTGGCTGCAAACTGTCACGGTGACGCGTAACACCCTGGATTCGGGGTGGTAGATCATTGTGTGTTACTCCTCGGTAGCCTGTGCGATATTTGTGGCCCTACTGGAAGCATATCTTCCGTCAGCATAGCCTGAGTGATTCGTTGTAGTTTAAGCCCCCGCACCACGTCAAGGTTTCGACAATAAGTCGCTAATGTAAATGTTAAAAAGAGTCGGAGAAAGTACGGCTCCCTTTTGCAAGCCAAAGGCTTATGTATGTCATATTTGACCAGTTTGTATAATAACCCTTCAATTCAGGCGGTATCAAAGACTTTTTCCAAGTCGATCAGTCAGGCACCTGTGCATTGGTGCTTTCATTTATTCCATTGTATGTCGGAGACTAGTTTACCTGCGGCATGTGTGGTTTCATGACCCGACTTAAACCCAAACTGGTTATTCTGTTGTCGTTTACCCATTTCAGCAGAGCCTTGTTATTAATAGTGTTTTCAAATACTTTACTGATGCTTCGGAGTAAACTTATCGAACGCATGTTCATTGGGTTTGTACAATATTTGCCCTTTTTTGGGATGAGTTGTGTGATTGCCGTTTTCCAACGCGCGGGAAACTATGCATTATTCAACGCGTTGTTAAACAGGACCGTGTATATATCTACTGCCATTGTGGGAAGGTTCTTGAGTACGATGTTAGGTATTCCATCTATTTCAACTGACTTTTTTCTTCTCAGATTCTCTTTGTTCATCATCTACACATTTCTGTTTCCCGACGTCCCCAACCCCTGCCCCCTTCTCTTGCTCTCCCCCGTTCACCTCTCTCGGCCCCCTCTCATAATCCCCAGACCAAAAATCGGATGAAAACTTTTAGAGTTCTACTGTCGGCAGGTTTTGAAAACGCGGAATTCATGCATATTTGGCCGAGAATAATTGATTTTAAGAACTTCTGAATTTATATCAGTACTTGGGCGTTGTAGATTTTGATTCTACGAATGTCTTGGCGTAATTTAAGACAATAAAAAAGTTGGAAAAAAGTTTTAATCAGATATAACTAACTAATCAGATATAACTAACTCCCCATGTACATGATATTAAACTATCTATGTAGCTACCTCCACTTTGAACTACATAATCTCTCATAGACTGCGATCTGCATATTGTAATACATCATCATCATCGGCACTACAACCGGGAACCGGTCTTGGCCTTATTTAGCAAGTCCTGAGGCTTGTTAAATTTTCCATAATGATTTATTTTTTCTGGGCAAGGTCATTAGTCTTGCGCCAGATATTGTAATACACAACCCCGATAAAACTTAGAAGCTAACAAAAGATACATGGTTTATCCTCTCTATCTGTGCCATCTCCATCTGTAATCCCAACTGACGACTTCCTTAATTGGGACAAACTGTCACAACGATTTGATGGATTCTCCTTCAGCAACGAAAGTCTCAATTTAGAATCCCAACATTCAGGCAACATACTGTCTTATTATGTCTGTCGATTGGTTACAACTTCCGACAGTCAGCATCCTCCACTGCGAACCCAGTCCACATATTTCTTATTGTTACATGCCCCCCTCCTTTATATCTCGGCAGGAAAGCAATAAGTTGACAACAATTAACTGCCAGACACCTGGAGAAACTACATCCACTATTAAAAACAGCTTGAATACATGAACGTGAAAAGCATCGATAAGATTTTATGTGAAAAGTAAGGAACACATCGTCGTATTGAAAACAACAAACAGACAGTTTGACCGGCAGAGGGGACGAGGCGGCAATCGGAGGCATCGGTAGTCAGGTCCACGACAAAAACTTAATAAATTCCGCGCTTGTAAGACAATTGCAAAAATTTTATAAACTAGTAAATGCCAATAAGCCGACAAGTCCTTATTCGATAAACCCACTCCAGCAGTTAGTCAAAGTTCTAGGGTTGAGCTCTCGGTCCTGTTCTGTTTCCTGCAGAATAAACAGTCAAAGGCACGAGGGCACTTAGTGAGGCATTTTGCGCGGAGGCATAGTCATATCATACGTTTTCTTGTCGTGTTCCTTTCTCTTATACGCGTACATCTGTGTGCATTAATAGACATGAAAACTTAATTGCTTGATTATCTCGTTCATAGCGCGCGCACACCAACTATGCCCGGCTTCCCTTCATGACGAGAACTGGTACAACAGTACAAGAAGGAGCTTCAAGACCCTTTTAAAAACAAGGAGCGCCAGTATTTAGATGGAATTCCAATTGGTTGAATGGATAAAAAAGACACAAAAAGGAGAAATCAACGCCATAAAATAAATTTGCTCGCCCTGTTTTCACCCACCGCCCTCCGGTCCTTTATACGAAATGGCTAAATCCCTCCCAAGAGGAATTTAACAACATTGCAATCTGCAAGGTAATCCGGGAGGCTTCTTGCCCAACTGGCACATAAGTTAAATGCATTACTGAGTTCGGGTGTCTTTGGTTTTATATCCTCACTCCTCAAGTGGACTAAGGGCAGGTGTGGTGTGGCCGGGCGTGCGAGTGGGCATTGAGTGGTGGCCCCTATTGTTTTATGAGGTTCATAGGTTTTATTGATTTTTCTTGGTGATCCCCCCCTGGCGTCCCATCTGTACATTGGCAAGGAGATGCATACGCGATAAGCCAACGCTCGAAACAAAAGACTTCCTCAGCTGAGTATCTTAGTCGCCAACGTCATCACTGCGCCGCCACCCGATACCCAACACCCATATAAGGGGATGCTATTGCCTCCTTTGCTAGTATGGAATGGTGTAGCGTGGGTACTACTCCTCGCTCCGGTTCAATTATTTTATCTTGCCACGATCGAATGTATTTAATGTGAGAGAGTAGAAATAACGCTGCTCCAGCTGCTGGTCCTTAAGTCGCCGGTTGTTGGCCGTTGCGCTGTCTGTTCCTTGTTGCTTGTTGCCGATTGCTGGTTGCCAGTTACTAGTTAGCAGTTGTTGCTGTTACCTCAAGTGGTTGGTTGGCAACTTCACAACTCTACAACTACCGAACTACTTTTGGAATTTGATTTTGTCTTGGGCTTCTTCCTCAATACTTTACCCAAGACGAAAGATTGTCTTTCGCTTGAAAGATACTAGTACATTTGCGCGCATACCACTCAAGCGAATAATGGAGAGATAAACTCCATTGGACTCCTTTTATTGACACTATACATAGATTGCCGCTCCACAATCGGCTAGACCAAGCAAAGATATGTGGGGACTTCATAAAAACCAATCAATGTACGCAACATGGTTAACTTCGATTGGAATACATCGCCATCGCGATGATCAACCGTATTAACAGCTAACAGCACACAACACAGATTAAATTCGTGTCTCAGCCACAACACCGGTCCTTGGGTACTCGTCCCGGCCGGTTGGGGGCTCTGTGCTGATGTCAACAGAATCACGACATAATGGCTTACAATGCTGGCGATCATTTTCACTGGATTCCAAACAGCCGTGACAATCCGGAGAAAAAGTCGCTCGGCTCGTCCACAGACTTGAATTATGCGCGTACAGACTTTAGACTGTTCCATTTATTGTGCCTGATGACTATAGAGGGTATTTTGACTCGCTCTTTGATTAGCATAAACGATTGGAACCTCTTATGTAGAAGGAAGGGTGCAAATCAGGTAAAAGATTGATAGTAAAATTATAATAAAAAAAAAAGCTGAAACTCCGAGTGAAGTCATTAGTGATGTCGTTAATATGCCGCTTATGGAATAGCTAAACCATGGATGTGCTTCACTAACGATCTATTTGCGACGTGATTTGGAGCTAATTATTGTCGGTGACACCGGCGGTTATTCTATTCACACTTTACGGTGTCACGCACTATATGTGCGCCTAAGGAGGACGTCGACTGTGTAAGATGATGGCCGTGCTCTCTGCGGGATACTTCAAAGTATACGATTACATGTTTGGCCGGGATTAGATTCTGAATTTATGTTAACTGTCGCTTTAGTACAGCCTGTTGCCTTGGGTGATATGTTGGGGTAACCGAATCTCAAGCCTTGAAGATGAATTCATGCTTTAGGTCACTTTGTTATTTCGGTCATATCAGCGTATGCCCTAAAGTCACACCAAACGGATGGGTTAGAAAAAATGTTTCTCAGTTTTTTTACGGTCGCTCTTTATTGGTTGGATCAGCTAGTTCACGTCGATTCTTACAATGATATCATATTTCTTTTCAGGGTCATATTCTTACTTTAGGCTAGAAACAGCCTCGTATCACAATACATTCATTTTTCGTTTCGATTGTATCGGTCACAGGTTTTTAGAGTTTAACTACAGTTTCTAGTCTGTGATATCTTGCATTCTATTAGGCTTCCATTAATCATACCCATTTCGCCATTTGATCTTATTGTGCTCTTAGTGCGCGAGTTGTTTCTGATTAATTGCTATAGCTCCCCTACCCGTATTGATTGATCGTGGCGTTTTGGAATTTTGTACAATTCTGTGTTTCTAATTGATAGAATAGCCCCACGTTGTTATTGGTGATCTGAAAACAATTGATATATAAAGGGTGTTCTCCTAAGATCTATATGATGAAATCGTTGATTAAAACAACTAGATTTTATCCAATTTCAATAATTATTACTCTATTCGATTAACCGATCGGTGACAATTGGGTATGGAATAATTTCGGACAATTATTCACTACAGATCCAGCTTCAAATCTCGTTCATTTGCCTTCTATTGAAAACTGCTGCCCTCCAAACCCGTATCATCCAGTTTCAGCCACAAAAACTCCCTTGTTAGGTCGCGACAGCAATCGCTGTTCACAGTAAGTGTTTGTTCAGTGTTGTTTTCGACGAAGTAGGGACGGATGCTGTCGTCAACTCAAAAATATTATGATACAATGACTATTTGTATCTTCACCTATTAGTCTTGGATTTCTATCCGCCTGGAAGTGACAATTTTGCTTGTTGACGATTCTATTGAGATGGAACTAAGCTTTGTCCCTGAAGATGGCATCGCGGGAAAATTATCAGGGGATTTTAATAAACACGACACACTACACGGACAAGCAACCATAGTGACGAGATGGCTCCAAAAGAACTTAGAACTAGGGAGGAGTTTGGATGGAGGGGTTTGGTAATTGGACGGTTCCGATCACGTAGGTGAGTACGTGGTTTGCCCTTGTTTGGATACGATCAAGAATGTTAGAACTGGTTATTGGAAAATTTTACAATCACTGATGTGAGTTGTGGCTACTGTCAACTGGCACGATCACTGACGTGAGTCGTGACTAACTTCTGGATGCACGATCACAAGGTGAATCAGGGCTGACTTCCGTTCGAACGATTAAGAATTTGAGTCGTGGCTACCTTCGCACTGCTGAAATCCAAACTGCTATCACGTAACATAAAGCTCTGTGTCTATAGAACCATAATCATGCCGATTGCGCTATACGGAAGCGAAACATGGGCTCTCACAAAACGGGAAGAAAACAAATTCCGCGTATTTGAGAATCAAGTTTTAAGGGGGGGTATCTTTGGTGGTAACTATGACGAGGAGGCAGCACAATGGAGAAAACTCCACAACCGCGAATTGGAAGAGCTGTGGCGTTTGTAACAGATACACACACAATACACAAGCAAATAGTGAAGAACACCGAACGAAAAATCGAATAAGAAAATGCATCAGAACCGTATACCATAGCGATAACATAACAATTCCACATCAGTCGAATGTACTTGAGTTTAGAAATCGAATTCATACACACGGCGGTGGCCTGATGGGTTGCGCTTTGGTTCAATTTTTCGTGATTCTAACTGTCATAGCGCCAGCAGGACAATGTTAGGTTTGACCTTGAGGAGATCGGATCGGCTGGTCAGGTCTGGAAAGAGAGTGCACAAGACAGGGAACGATGGCGGAATCGAGTCGGTGAGGTCATAAACTTCCGAGTTCCCACAGGCCAATAAATAGTACTAGTAGCTACCTTCGCACGATCACGAAACCTAGTTGTAGTGGGATATCTCTCTATCTGTACAATCACGGAAGTGAGTCGTTTCAAAGCCCTTTGCACGATCACAAAGGTGAGTCGTGGTTAACTTATCATCGCACGATCACGAGAGTGAGTCACTGCGGGTTACCTTTGATCTCAAAAGTTAGACATGGCAAAGTGGGATCTAGTGTTACAGTATACTGGCACAATAAGATTATTAAAAAATGGCTGTACTCACAGTTTTGTGCGTCGTTTTCAAATTCTTGGCAATTTAGATTTGTTCTCCGGACAAAATTTTACACTAGACTTCTCAACGACTGTTCGGCGACAAGGAACGTCTTTGATTGTATTACATTGTCTTATTATTATAATGTACCCATTTTTTATCTATGAGATAGTAAGGGATTTATTTATTTTTGATCTAAGGTTTGACCTTTTGCTCTTACTAATAAATAACGGTACATACCTCGTAGTGGCACACGGCTAATGACCTTGCCCGGAAAAACAAATTATTATGGAAAATTTAACAAGCCTCGGGACTTGCTAAATAATACCAAGACCGGATCCCGGTTGCAGTGCCGATTATGATGATGATGATGATTTTGGCATACCTCGTAGTCGTTAGCGATCTTTTGGTACCTGGGGGAATGAATGAGAGGTCAAACCTGATGCCTCTGTACGTCTTCCTTCTGCTAGTCTCCTGGCAGGTTTTCTTCTTATAAATTATTATCTTAGTTGTACGTAGATTTAAGGGGTATCTTTGGAGGTAAATATGACGAGGAGGCAGGACAATGGAGGAAACTCCACAACCACGAATCGGAAGAGCTATACCGCAAACCTATAAAAGTGAGAGTAATCATGTGACGACGATTAAGATGGGTCGGACATGTGCCGCGAATGGGCAACGATAGGATGATGCGTAGAATTCTTGACGGCAGATCAACGGGAAAGAGACCGACAGGACGACCGCGACAGAGATGGGAGGACAATGTTAGGTTTGACCTTGAGGAGATCGCATCGGCTGCTCAAGTATGGAAGGGGAGTGCACAGGACAGGAACGATGGCGGAGTCGGGTCGGCGAGGTCATGAACTGCCGGGTTCGCACAGGCCAATAAATAGTAGTACTAGTAGTACTTAGATTTGCTTCTATTACACTTTACAATTGGTCAACGATATACTTCACTTCACGTACGAGCTGATTTCCAGCTGAGAGTTCACTTCGCGACATCTGCCGGTGCAGGTTTTAAGGACGAATTACTATAGAAATCGCTTCGATAGACAAAATAATTATCAACATTGACTATCTTAAATGTTCCACAGCAAGGTGTCATCATCCCCTTTAATATAGACAATAAAACTGGCACCTATTAGCGAGAAGTTGAATCCAGTTCGGTTATTCAAATTTAGCACCATTTTTTCATGTGAAAAGAGAACAATGTAATATTTACAGAGACGGCTGAAACAAAACATTGGGTAGAGTTCGCCTAACAAAAAACGAACTGATATTGGATCGAGGATTTAACTCGTCCTGATCTTTTTTGTGTTGGCTGTTACGTCGCATCAAATTGGCGTCAGCAAAAAATAAAAACCAAACCTAGCCACTTCGTGACACTTCCTACCAATTGCTTTCCGCATGTGTTACAGGCAACGTAATGGGCCGTGCAAACACCACAGATGCCAGATAAGCGCATGTATCTGTCGCGATCATGAGGTTTGCTTAACATCAATGGCAGATTTCTGCAATACACGTTGGCAAATGGTACCGGGCTGAAGTACACAAATCAGTTGGCGAGAGTTCTAAGTGGACGTTAGAACAAATGTATGTAATTACATCGTTTGAAAAAAAGTTTATTCATGTAGAAAGCACAGTGCAGCGTTTCCATTTAGTTGTTTATATTTTTTCCGTTGTACCTTAGGTTGCTGTTAAAACGGACAGCTCCCAGCGTCTTATTTGAACAAAAAGAACAAAAAATAAATAATCAGAGTCGCACACCATAGCAATTTATATAACAACCCCACACCTCGAGTAGTAACGTCGTTTGCGTGCGGCCGTGGTCTTATGCATTGATGCTTTACTTCTCACTATTTTTTGGGGAGATTCGAATCACCGAACTGAGCAGGCAACTCGCACTCTCACATAATAAACCAGGACTTTAAGTTGTTACTTCCCTGTCCAGCCCACTGGACACATTTTTCTACTCAGCACCTCCCCACTCGGTCTACTTCCACGCTTCATTTGCACTGCCTACACCGTCGCTCCGAACACAAGGTATTCGCAACAAAGTTACTGAAGATGAAGGATTGCGGCGATTACAATACATACAACATGACACCATCCTCATCATCATCATCATCATCATCATCATCATCATCATCATCATCATCATCATCATCATCATCATCATCATCATCATCATCATCATCATCATCGTCATCATCATCATCGGCACTACAACCGGGATCCGGTCTTAGCCTTATTTAGCAAGTCTCTCCACCGGTATCCGGTCCTTGTCGGAGACTTGTTAAATTGTCCACAATAATTTTTTTTCCCGGGCAAGGATATTAACTTTGCCTCAACCTTTCTCAGGATGTTGCTGTATGCATTGGTTCACTACTTGGCGGGTGCCAAAGTAGCTATCCAGGGGTGTCACGTGGAGACTGCATGTACACTTGGATTGAACAAGGACAAGGATCGTCCTGGCCATCGCTGGGTTGAAAGCATAGACTTTACCCTGTATGTTCGCTCCTATCCCACTCTGTGAGTTGAAACTCAAACCAATATATGGGTCTTTGAATCGTAATAAGGGCACAGTATAACATTTTGTGCGGCCATTTAAAGCAGGTTCAGCTTTCCGAATCCAATTTAGTTCTACAGCAATCCCAAATATTGCTCAGGTAATCATTTTAAGGAGCAAGATAACGGACGGCACATTAGTAAAACGGATATATCATTTGTAAATATTAGGTAAACCCAATGAATTACGCTATCAGATAAGCTAGAATATCT
This sequence comes from Microdon myrmicae, assembly GCA_963931805.1. NCBI lineage: Eukaryota > Metazoa > Arthropoda > Insecta > Diptera > Syrphidae > Microdon > Microdon myrmicae. The sequence goes on from OZ007499.1 coordinate 16,510,579, forward strand.
TTCTATACAGCTATTTTCAAGAACGAAAACACTCTACGAAATCTAGTCAGTATTATTGCCGTTAAAGGAATAGAGAAAAATGATTTCAATGGATGATAATGTAATTGGCCATAAAGGCACAACCAGCTCTCATTCACAACACAAACAAGAAAAGCTGAATATCTATGCCAACTGTAACGTTAAATTTTGATAATCGTGCCTCATACATTTGCCAACAATTTTGTAGAAAGTTTTTCTGTTTGTTTTTAATCTTAAAGTTCGCTTGCTTTTTGTACTCTTAGGAATGTGAATATTCAACAAAAAACAAAATGTCTCTTCGACCTAAATCTACACATTACTTCCTCCATCGTTGTGACTCTTGCACTAATCGTTATGAGTGTACAAGATCATCATTTTACCACACTTAATTTTTTTCAAATTTTCGAACATTTGGTAAGAAAGTGGCGTCGTTTAGAGAGAAGACACTGGTAGTAATCATAAGCAGCGTACAAGGTTATTATCTTACCTCACTTACTATTGACATATTTTTAAGTATTTAGACATTTGTTACGAAACTTCGAAAGTGGCGCCGAACATTTGTTCCGCTCGCACTGTGCTCTGATATTTGAGGGTACTTCAAATCCCCTTTGTGCGCGCGCTAGTGCAAAAAAAAATCAAAGAGAACTCTTTTAGTAATCATTAGCAACGTACAACACCATTAACTAACATCACTTAATATTGATATCTTTTTAAATTTTCGAACATTTGTTAAGAAACTTCGAAAGTGGTGTCGTTCAAAGAGAAAATGTTGGTGTAATTCAGAGCCGTCACAATATCTTAGCCTTAATATCCTTGTACTTTAATGTAGATTTATATGAATGAATGTAAGTCGAAACGTAAACATTAGAACGCTTCAATGGGAGAAATCAGTATTAATGCCAGTGCTAGAGGGCAAGTGTTGCGACAAATGCAAGAGCCTGGATGTGTGCACGTGGAAGTATCAGTATAAGTGTTACTGTCCATTAGCATTACCGACATTATTAATTTAAATTCAAGGGCAACTTCAAGTTCAATATTAAATTAGAGTTCAAGTAAAGGTACCCTTGCACTGAAAACAAATGAACCTAGAAATCTAGTTCTATTGTTAAGTTAAGACACATGAAAGATGGAAATGTAAATAAAAGCAGGCGAATTTAAATGATATAGTTGGCTGCGAGCAGAAACAAAACCCCAACCAGAAGACTGCTAGATATAATGATAACATTAAGGCGAACTTGTAGCAGATGTGAGGAATGGTAGTTGAATGGGAATAGAAAGATCTGCCGTTGCCATGTTAGTTAAATTAACAGCTCTCGAGCTGGAGTATGCCAATGATTGATTCAATAACGAATATAAGTATGCCATACATTTAGGTATAAGAGTACAACTGCAGACATGATACTAAACCTTACCCCAAACAAAGTTTACGTATAAAACGAATCCTAGTTCAACTGTGAATCCCAGCCCAATTATATTTTTGACCCTTTTAAAAAACCTTTGTTTTACATATACATCACTAAGAAGATTGAAGATGCTAGGTTAAACTGAGATCTAGTCATCGGATCCCTGTACACTTGTTCCATAATCTTTCACTTTTCGCTTACTGTCTAATTGCACGTGTTGGAATACTACAACTGCTAACTCTTTCGTTCGTCTGGAGCAATCATTTTGGCAAATACTGTCACCACTAAAAGCGGGACACTTTTCAATCAAACTTGTACAAAACATCATATCGACTCTTCTTTCACCTAAACATAATCGAAAAATATGCCGATTTCGTATTAACAGGAACATGAGCAATACGCTGAAAACAAAGCATCTCTTCAACATAATTTCGAACTTCAGATTCGTTTTCGTGACCCTCTTACTAATGACTACCCACCATTTACAACCATTATATTACCCCTCTCGGTATTGGTATCATATAAAAATAACATTCGGTTGTAATCAATTGACAAGCAACGTGTATGGCCGCTCCTTCACGACCTCGCCGCGTTAATTTTCCTTCCTCTAATTGAGTATTAACACATAACACCGCTCTCCATGGTTACTAATGATCCCATCATTTCCCGTCATAATCCCATCGAAAAATCAATTCATTTCTTGTCATGTATTTACATCTACATAACCTGATCCATGTAACAGCCGTCTATCTTTACCCAGCCTCTATTTCTCGGTGATGTTATCTTCTGAAGATTACCTTGTTGCCCGTCCCATGAAATTTAAAATATTCCGTGACATTATTTATCTCAGGCAGTCCCCTGGTATCCCACCAAGCAACGTTTACCGACAAATTGCCTTCCAAAACTTTCCTGATTGACAATGCCGCCGAAAACTATAAAATAATCAGCGAGGCAAATAAACGTATCTCTGGGCAAGTTTTCCCGTTGCGTCGATCTTCAAACTGTCAAAACATGATCTCACCATTCCTTTCCAGTCATTCGGCAGCCACCAACGCGACATTTTATTTCAAGACCCTTCAGGGTCCGCCAACCAATTGAGGCCATTGATCTTCGCATAGAGATAAGACACAAACGCCAGACACGCATCTTGAGGATCACTGGTAAGCCTGATGCCGATCATGGTCATGGCTGCCGGAGGGCAAACTTCATAGGGGGAAAGGTAAATTTGTGTGCCTAAAACTACTGATCCCTGTGGATTGCTTCAGATACCGGTCCGGCTGGTCAGCCTTCGAATATTGATTTCCATTCAAAGAGATAGGTGCTGCTGTTGGTGCGCACAGCGTCGATGGTCTCCTTGAGGTGCAGTTAGCTCTAAGCACACCCATATGTCATGAATACGATTAGTTGTGCGGAATGGAATAATAATGGGAACGGGGTACGTAATCGCGATCCCGGAATGAAGACTAAAGCACGTCAACGTACGCGATCGTGCTCGCGGACAGATCGCAGTGCACTTCCGCTACTGACAGTTAGAGCAACAGATGTAAGTCACGCTGCTCCACGAAGAGAGAGAGAAATAATTACAAAACGAAAAGCGATCCTTTGTTTGGCCTGCCCCCGTCGGTCTTAACGGGTTTGGCCGTTTACCAACAAGGAATTTCCGTGTTACTGCGAACCGCTTAGTGGTGAAAATTGGTTTTCCACGTATGTGTCCCTGGACATTCATATTCGTTTGCCGGAAATTGATTGAAGCATTTAATCCCTGATTTAATTGTAATGAACGATCTTTGTGGGCTCATGGTGACTGGCGATCGGTGATCGTTCCTAAGGAAGATCAACGTGGCGATTCCCGTGCATCAAACCACTGATGTCTTGTTGCATGTTGATCACAGGAGGGCTTATAGCGAGCAGTTGACGAGCCTTTAGGTAGACCCAACGACAAATCTTACCGTCTTGAAACGTAGTACTCTTGTTCGAATTTATTGGTGTACATACGCGAGTGGGTGACAAGGCGGCTTCCTCTTATGGAGAATGCCAAGACAGTTTGGTTTATGTTCTCGGACGGCATCGCCTTGGAAGTCTCTTATCTCGTTACTTTTACGATCTTATGTGGAGCACATTCACAACGGAATTGATGTACGATACTCTGATTACGACATTTTGGAACAACGATCCCGCGGCCGGACAGATCACACCGGGATCATCACGTAGGCGGCAGAGGGTAGATGGTCAAAGCCGTGTTTTCCACAATTTGATTTGCATACGTTTCAAGCGACCGGCACAACTAATCCGATTAGGTGTATATTAGCAAAGGAAGACCCTCGAAAAACATGGGCTTGACTTCAGTAGATTCCCTATGAAGTAAATCAATGATTACTTCATGAAACCCACCGTGAGCTGAGGAAATATATCTATCTGAGGTTTTCAAGTTTTATTAATCACATAAGGGCATCTGATTGAAATGACCGTCATTCAGGAAAGATAGCGATGAATACGACGAATTTTCTGATCAGGAGCTATTCTTACCAGAATGCGAACTAATGGGATTAGACAAGTAACAGGGCTGCCAATGAATGAGGTCGACTGTATACAACTAGACTAATCGATTTTATACAGCTATTTGAAAGACAGGAATTAGAGTTATGTAATTAAAATTAATTAGGATCAGGAGTCAGAGCGGAGAAAAGCTAGTTCCTGCACACGCTGGAGGTATATATTCTGTGTAGCAATGCAGACAGAGGAAAATGTGTAATTATAGGTTGTGTAATATGGGGGGATTACCCAAAGTTTGAAAAATTACAAGGGGTTTTTACCTTCATTTTTACTTGGGGGCTTTGAGGAAGTGTTTTGTGTGATTGTCTGTTGTGGTGGGGGTGTTTACTGGATGTTTTGACATCTGGACAGACAGAACACGGCATTCAGGTCTTCCTTATGTGGTTACCTCTCCTATTGTTTATATTTTTATAACAACATATAGTTGACAACAATATCTCTACAGTATACGAGTTACAAAAAACAAAGTCAGATTTCTGATCGGTGAACAGTTTTATTTACAAGAATACACTTTAGATTTTATCGAATAAACTAATGTTAATTAATTGGAACGACAGTACGGAATGATGCCACCGACAGATAGGAAACAGGGCTGCGTACAGCATAGGTAAGTTGCCACCAAGGAGACTAGTTAAGCTCGAAAGAAATCTTCAGCAACTCACCAGGTACTGAACAGCAAACAGTATACAGGAATATGTGATGTAAGGCGGGTGACTTCCGTTATTTTGAACACACAACGTTCAGCTAACTAGGAATTTGGTCCAAATCTTTCCAACATATCAATGAGTATGTTGCACGATGCAACAAGTTATGATGAGGCTGCGTGAAACATAACTTTATTTAAATAACTCTCCACCTTCTACAACAGAGGTGTTAGCGTGTGTCACAACCCAGTAACTCAGTTTTGACTACATCGAGCTGTGACACAAGAGCTAATGGGGCGAATTTAGGAGAACAGTGCAACAGTATTGCTCTTGAATGAAGAACTCGAAAAAAGCCCTAAAGATAAAAGGAGCAAGAAGGTAGTTGACAAAATAACGAAGATCGTTTTTATGATAAGATCGAAAAAAGGAACCACTAACGTCGAAGAAGAACAAAAAAGCGAGATCAACGAGGAAGCGATTTGAATTTGAGTGTGGGTATGTAGCGGTGCCGTCAAACCCCACGGTACACTTACCTAAAAACCCCCATTACCTCATCCCAAGACGCATAAGTTTTCGCCAATGCAATCGTATTAGGCACCTGAAAATGCTTCACGCATTAAAGATATCAAATCTATGATCTTTAAGTCCCTGTAAAGAAAACTTACCTTTCATGCATGCTCTTTGCATACCAATTCTCTGCAAGATTTCTTTATTAGCTTACCAGGAATTCCAAACCAATTTCGGCACCTACGTTGCCAGACAAATTCCCCTAGACGAATTCCTGTAACCAAATGATTCGGTTTGCATACAATGTAACCTTCATGACAGGGATCATAAATATTGCGCCGTCTATTTTCCCAGCATTGCTGTGTGTACAAAAAACTATCTACACACACATCGGCTGGCGACCCAGTTTAGCCAGCGATAAACGGTCCCACGCAGATGCATGTAATTAGCACCATCTGCGTTGAGACAAATGCCAATGCGCAAACTAAAGGACGCTGTCTACCAGCAGGCATTCTGGTGATACACAAACAATCTAATCACCAAAACGTATCCCAAATATATCTACCATTTAATGGGTTGCAACTTGATTACTCAGTTGAACTCACAGGTCATAAATCTCTGTTAGCCTACATAGTTCTGGATCCGTTTCCCAGTAACCTTCTCACTTAAACAAAGATCTCTACGATCCTTTTCCCTTTCTTTGTATTTCAGGTTTTTCATCATGGCTTTGATCTATGAAAAGAACCGACATACACCCATACATGTGTGCCATGACGATCTCCTCTAATGAGATCCGGTTATCACTACAAGTAAAGGAGAAGCGTCCAAAAATTCTTTTGACAGCGACTTAATAGCGCTGAGTCTTTTTCCAAACACCAAGGAGGTCGGTCGCGTTTGCCATTTACCGTACCGCGCGTGCGGACAAAACAGAGTATGTTGGCGATAGCCTGATAAATGTTGATCCTAAGTTGAGCCAAAGGTCTGAGACAGTACTTGTAAACAAGGCCCTTATAAAAAACGTGGCGCGGTTAGATCAAAAAATGACCATGCTGGCCACAATAGATATCGTCTCAAGAAGGTGAAGTGCCTTGAGAAACATTTCCGCTGCATTCGTCTATTCCATGGTGATGACTGAACTATACGGAACGAACATTTTATACTCCGCGCTCTCGAATCTGCTCATTCTCACCATCTTCTATCTGTTCCAGGTCGTTCTGTTGACACGAGTGTTTCGCGTTGATCAATGTAACATTTCTCGTGTCCATCAACATTTGTAACGACAAACCAGCAATCCTTGCGCTAAGCGAAACCCAGGTAATGACTGACGTCGATTAACTGAACTTCAATATTGCTGGCCATAACTTAGAGCCTCTGTTCCTTCCAAATCGTGGCTTAATCTAAGTCCAAGCGACATTTTTTTTTCCATTGGTAGTTATTTTTCTTCAGTAACAATGTTGACGCTTCGATTCCGAGTGCAGTGGGGATATTAAGCTTCCGATTGTATAAATCAAATCATACAGACGAAAACCGGAGAAGATTCAAGGGGGATAGGAACGACAGTGCATATTTTCCTTATTCCGCAAGTTAGGCAGAAAATGCTGCACTCTCCCACACGAAGCAGAAACTCCTGGGCATTTGTAAAGAACATACAAAATGCTGTCTCTTTATCCACATCTTCGCTTTACACTTGCTCGAACATTTGAACTTAAACTTACACTTCTACTTGCATTTATAGACAAGTACTTGTATTATTGCTCCTCGATAGTATAGTGGTTAGTATACCCGCCTGTCACCCGGGAGACCGGGGTTCGATTCCCCGTCGGGGAGAATCTGGCGCAAGACTAATGACCTTGCCCAGAAAAAATAAATCATTATGGAAAATTTACCAAGCCTTAGGACTTGCTAAATAAGGCCAAGACCGGTCCCCGGTTGTAGTGCCGATGATGATGATAATGATGACTTGTATTATTACTACTACTACTATACTATTTATTCGCCTGTAGGAACCCGAAAGTTCATGACCTCACCGACTCGACTCCGCCATTGCTCCTTGTCCCGTGCGCTCTACCACGTTCGACCATCTGATCCGATCTCCTCGAGGTCCAACCTAACATTGTCCACCCATCTCCGTCGCGGCCGCCCTGTCGGCCTCTTTCCCGTTGGTTTACCGCCAAGAATTCTATGCACGGTCCTATCGTTGCCCATTCTCTCCACGTGTCCGGCCCATCTTAATCTTCGCGACTTGATTACTCTCACTATTGTAGGTTTGCGGTATAGCTCTTCCAATTCGTGGTTGTGGAGTTTGATCCATTGTCCTGACTCCTTGTCATATTTGCCGCCAAAGATACCCCTTAGGACTTTATTCTCGAATACGCGGAATTTGTTTTCTGCCCGTTTTGTGAGAGCATATGTTTCGCATCCGTATAGAACAATCGGCATGATTGTGGTTCTATAGACACGGAGCTTTATATTCGGTGATAGCAGTTTGGATTTCAGCAGTTTACTGACTGCATTCCAACTAGTGTTGCCGGAGTGTAGATTTTTGTTAATTTCCATTAACATTTCGTTACTGGCCGTCAGTGTTGTTCCCAGGTATTTAAATTCTTTCACATTTTCGAATATCTTGCCCCTGATGTTTATGTGTGTTCTTTGAGGTCCGCCTACTCTGGCCATAATCATGAATTTCGTTTTGTCTTCATTTATTTCTAGGCCCACCTCTTCTGCCCCTTGCATGTTGATTTCACTGCTTCTACTTACAGTTTCTAGATTATCGCCCAAAACGGCGATGTCATCCGCATATGCGAGCACTTGTGTGACCCCGTTCAGGAATGATCCGGCCATGTTGTCGTCTTGTACCTTTCTGATGACGTACTCGAGGACTGGGTTAAAGAGACATGGTGAGAGGCCGTCCTCCTGTTTTAGTTCGTCCCGGATTTCAAATGGTTCTGAAAGGTGGTTTTCTATTCTAACTCGCCATTTGTTTTCGTTTATGTAGATTTGAATGAGGGCGGCATATTTTTTCGGGATTCTCAGATCAACTACAATATGGTAGAGTCTTTGCCTTGCGACTGAGTCGTAGGCTTTTTTGAAGTCAACGAACAGTTGGTGAACCGTCTCTCCGTATTCCCACTTCTTTTCCAGTAGTTGCCTTACTGTGAACATTTGGTCGCTCCTACGGAATCCGCATTGATAGTCTCCCAGTATTTCTTCTGCGTACGGTGTGATTCTCGTCAGTATGACATTTGTTAGTATTTTGTATGTGGTTGGGAGCAATGATATTCCTCTGTAATTTTCGCAGTCAGATCTGTCACCTTTTTTGAAAATGGGGACGACTATTGAGGTTTTCCATTCTTCCGGAATGACTTTCTTATCCCATATTGTTTTAATCAGTTGCTAAATTTTTCGAGCGGTTGCCTCTCCTCCATGCTTCACAAGTTCTGCAGGTATGCAGTCGACTCCAGGAGCCTTATTGTTTTTCAATCGATTTATTGCGTCTACAACTTCGTCGAAAGATGACTCTGGGATCTGAGGCTCGGCTGTATGTACGTCTGATGGGTTTATTTGTGGTTGATCGGTGCGCACATCGAGCAGGTTTTCAAAGTACTGCTTCCATATTGTCACGATATTGTTTGTTTTTGTCACCAGACAGCCGTTTGTCTCTCGGATTATTTTGGCTCTCCCTCGGTAGCCATTTCTAATAGAATTTGTACCAGCATACATGCCTCTGATATTCTTTGCTCTGGCATTTTCTTGGATTTTTTCGATCCGAGTCTTCTCGCATTCGCATTTTTTGCGTTTGAAAAGCCTCGTTGTCTCTTTGTCGCGTATCTTTATGCGTTGACTTCATCATATCTTTCTAAGCCGATCACTCTGAGACGTTTACGATGTTCGATCTTCGCCCTGCACTCATCGTCACACCAAGGTTTGCACTTAATTATTTTCTTAAATCCTAATACCTTTTGGGCTGTTTGTTTGATTGTGTCTCTGATCGATGTCCATTTAGTGCCCAGATTATTGGTTTCCTCTTCCTCACTACTCCCATTCTCTAGGATGGTACTTATATTATACTTATACTTATACTTATAGTTATACTTATACTTATACTTATACTTATACTTATACTTATATCGGGTTTTCCAATAGGGACTTCACAACTTTTTTTTAAAATAAAACGCAAACCATTTGAGGTATTTCAGAACCTTTATTGTCGGCTTGAAGTACAAACAATGAATGGAACTCGACTTCGTTCATATGGCCACCGCGGGCACGTTTGCAGTGGTCGATTCGTTGGACCCAATTTTCGATGACTCGGCCACACATTTCGGCCAAAACGGCCGCTATTTCGCTTTCAATGTTGGCTCTGAGCTCTTCCAACGTCATCGGCTTGTTGGCATAGACCAATGATTTGACGTAGCCCCAAAGAAAATAGTCTAGGGGCGTTAAACCGCACGAACGAGGCGGCCAACAGACCGCCCCTTTTCTTGAGATAACACGCTCATCAAACTTACTCTTCAATAAATCGATTGTATCGTGTGCTGTGTGGCTTGTGGCGCCGTCCTGTTGAAACCACATGTCGCCCAAGTCCATATCTTCCAATTCGGGCCAAAAATAATCGGTAATCGCGCGATAACGATCGTCAAGTTACTGTGAATGGCAATCGTTATCGCGCCATGACGTCGACGAAAAAATATGGCTCAATGACGCAGCCGGCATACAAACCCCGCACCAAACAGTTATTTTTTGTGGATGAAGCGGTGATTCATGAAGCACATATGGATTTTCACCCGACCAATAACGCATTTTTTGTTTATTGACGAACCCATTGAGCCAAAAATGAGCTTCGTCACTGAAGATGGTTTTGCGATGAAATTCATCGCCTTGGCGCATCTTTCTCAGAGCCAAATCGAAGACCGTGCGTCGCTTCAAATGGTCCATCGGCTTCAATTCTTGAGTCAGCTTGATCTTGTATGGGTGTAACCCAAGATCCTTACGCAAAATTCGCCATAAAGGTTGTGGAGTTTGTTCCATTGTCCTGACTCCTTGTCATATTTGCCGCCAAAGATACCCCTTAGGACTTTATTCTCGAATACGCGGAATTTGTTTTCTGCCCGTTTTGTGTGAGCATATGTTTCGCATCCGTATAGAACAATCGGCATGATTGTGGTTCTATAGACACGGAGCTTTATATTCCGTGATAGCAGCTTGGATTTCAGCAGTTAACTGACTGCATTCCAACTAGTGTTGCCAAAGTGTAGATTTTTGTTAATTTCCATTGACATTTCGTTACTGGCCGTCAGTGTTGTTCCCAGCTATTTAAATTCTTTCACATTTTCGAATATCTTGCCCCTGATGTTTATGTGTGTTCTTTGAGGTCCGCCTACTCTGGCCATAATCATGAATTTCGTTTTGTCTTCATTTATTTCTAGGCCCACCTCTTCTGCCCCTTGCATGTTGATTTCACTGCTTCTACTTACAGTTTCTAGATTATCGCCCAAAACGGCGATGTCATCCGCATATGCGAGCACTTGTGTGACCCCGTTCAGGAATGATCCGGCCATGTTGTCGTCTTGTACCTTTCTGATGATGTACTCGAGGACTGGGTTAAAGAGACATGGTGAGAGGCCGTCCTCCTGTTTTAGTTCGTCCCGGATTTCAAATGATTCTGAAAGGTGGTTTTCTATTCTAACTCGCCATTTGTTTTCGTTTATGTAGATTTGAATGAGGGCGGCATATTTTTTCGGGATTCTCAGATCAACTACAATATGGTAGAGTCTTTGCCTTGCGACTGAGTCGTAGGCTTTTTTGAAGTCAACGAACAGTTGGTGAACCGTCTCTCCGTATTCCCACTTCTTTTCCAGTAGTCGCCTTATTGTGAACATTTGGTCGCTCGTTGGCTGGTTCCTACGGAATCCGCATTGATAGTCTCCCAGTATTTCTTCTGCGTACGGTGTGATTCTCGTCAGTATGGTATTTGTTAGTATTTTGTATGTGGTTGGGAGCAATGATATTCCTCTGTAATTTTCGCAGTCAGATTTGTCACCTTTTTTGAAAATGGGGACGACTATTGAGGTTTTCCATTCTTCGGAATGACTTCCTTATCCCATATTGTTTTAATCAGTTGCTAAATCTTTCGAGCGGTTGCCTCTCCTCCATGCTTCACAAGTTCTGCCGGTATGCAGTCGACTGCAGGAGCCTTATTGTTTTTCAATCGATTTATTGCGTCTACAACTTCGTCGAAAGATGACTCTGGGATCTGAGGCTCGGCTGTATGTACGTCTGGTGGGTTTATTTGTGGTTGATGGGTGCGCACATTGAGCAGGTTTTCAAAGTACTTCTTCCATATTGTCACGATATTGTTTGTTTTTGTCACCAGACAGTCATTTGTCTCTCGGGTTATTTTGGCTCTCCCTCGGTAGCCATTTCTAATAAAATTTGTACCGGCATACATGCCTCTGATATTCTTTGCTCTGGCATTTTCTAGGATTTTTTCCATCCGAGTCTTCTCGCATTCGCGTTTTTTGCGTTTGAAAAGTCTCGTTGTCTCTTTCCGAATTGTCGCGTATCTTCCTGCCCTTTTGGGCTGTTTGTTTGATTGTGTCTCTGATCGATGTCCATTTAGTGCCCAGATTATTGATTTCAAAGTTGTCAAGTCCCTATTGGAAAACCTGATACTTATACGTATATGTATACTTATACTTATACTTATATTTATACTTATACTTATACTTATACTTATACTTATACTTATACTTATACTTATACTTATACTTATACTTATACTTATACTTATACTTATACTAATTCTTGTACTTATACTTATACTTATACTTATACTTATACTTATACTTATGCTTATACTTATACTTATACTTATACTTATACTTATACTTATACTTATACTTATACTTATACTTATACTTATACTTATACTTATACTTATACTTATACTTATACTTATACTTATACTTATACTTATACTTATACTTATACTTATACTTATACTTATACTTATACTTATACTTATACTTATGCTTATGCTTATACTTATGCTTATACTTTACTTATACTTATACTTATACTTATACTTATACTTATACTTATACTTATACTTATACTTATACTTATACTTATACTTATACTTATACTTATACTTATACTTATACTTATACTTATACTTATACTTATACTTATACTTATACTTATACTTATACTTATACTTATACTTATATTTATACTTATACGCTTTTTTAGATATCCGACTTTATTCATCAACATACTCTCCATCAAGAGTGAAACATTCGTTCCAGCTCTTCTTTTACTTCGCGATGCCTTTTTTATAGAACGATTTTCTTTTACTTTTAAAATAGGTCTCGGTTCCGGCAAACGCTTCTTCATTCGAGCCAACTTTGTTTCCCTGAATCATTTTTAGAGGTCTGCAAATCCCTGGAACTTTTTTTCAAGTCTGCAATTTTTGAAAGCAGTAATCACTGGGAGTCAGCTCTGGAGGGTACGGTAGAGGACAAAGCAACTCGAAGTTCCAATCGCGTGGTTCGGCCGTCGCTTTCAACGATTTGTGTCAAAGAGCATCGTTGTTATATTTATTTCAGTCTGAGTCCAAATACATTTGGAAATATCAAATTTTGATGTAAAGTACTAAACAAATTTCTAATTGATATCTTGATGTTCTCAAATGTCTCAGATTGATAATGGATGTTCTCAGATGTCTCACGTTTCGATCTTCCATCACGATCTTTATGATTTGATTCATGTTTTCTGAAGTCGTTGCTTCAGTTGTACGACCCGTGGGTTCAGCATCATTGGTCTTTGTACGACCACAATTAAATTCAGCATAATAGTCAATAAAAGTCGAATTCTCTGGTGTAGAGTTTCCATAACGCTTACCACACCACTGTTTAGTTTAAACAATATTTTTCCCCAACAAAAACCAATGTTTGGTCAGCACAGAAATTATTTTTGATACAATGTTTTGAAAATATTATAGCAAAAGTTGTTTCACTAAAACCACTTTAATTCTGGCCCGTATCGTTTGATGATTAGTACTCTCCTGGAGTTATTGGTATCTGTCAACAGTAGTGCCATCTATGTGTCAGGCCGGAAACTTATTGAGTCACCGGATATTTGTTATATAGTCTTACATAGTTTTCTGATGCTTCCTCCAAACTTCTCCAATGGACAACTGGAATAGTTCACTTGAATATTGACAATTATATTGGAGGTGTTTACTATTTAGATTTTTGGCAAAAACTCTTAGCCAGATAAGAGGATTTGTTGATAAATTGGAGAATTTGGATGTCATCAGTTGGAATATGCTTTATCGTCTCTTCCATTCAAAAGTTTGCGAATATTTTTAATGTGCATGTTGGAAAGATTAATATCTAGATTAACAAGAAGTGGAAGTACTGAAATATGAACTTTTATTTTAATAGGTTTTACACCTTTTTGATATGCATTTGGGCCTATAGATACATGAACTTCCGCCACATTTTCATTTGTTTTAGCCTTGACCCAAACTTTTCCTCTTGTTTGAATTTGTACTTTAAATTATAACTTGACTAGAAGTTGGCCATATTTAAGAGAGACTCGGACCTGCACTGGTATGGAAATCTAAAATTCAAATGTTATCATCTAACGTATACGTATAACAACTGGAATCCGGTCTTGGCCTTATTTAGCAAGTCTCGAGGCTTGTTACATTTTCCATAATCATTTATTTTTACGGGAAAGGTTATTAGCCTTCCGCTAATGTACATGAACTTGATTACTTCGAATTTCACACATTTGGCGATATATAGGCATGTATACCCTTGATTGCGCACATATTCTCTGCAAATCTCATACCATGCTCTTTCCGACACCAGTCGCAAAGGCTTCTTTTAAAACCAAATCTCTAATGGAGTATGCTGGTATACGACTTCCTTAGAAGATGGTGTCATTTAGAAGGCGAAAAAACGCCTTTGTTCTATAATCACATTCCTTTATGGTTGATTAAGGGATTATCCAGAAAAGTAGAGACCGTCCCCAGTGTAATACTAATTCCTTTTTTAAACACTAGTTTCCAAGAAAGCCACACGGTGTTTAGCATATTGTCACAGTCGAATCCATAACACCGTCAACTAGTTATATATAATTGCGTTCGAAACGTCAGCAACAAATTTGTTTCGAATATTTAATTCAAGACATTAGCTACTCTTCACTTCGTTAGAACAGCAAAAACATCCATTTATATCTGCAAATAGCATTCATTAATTCCATGTCCATTATTTCCACAATCATTATCCTGCTCGTCCAATTAATTCCATTCGTAGACTGGCCCAGGAAGCGGTCGTATAAAACATCTGCGTTTCCTTTCTTTCTGGTGCGTGAAAACTCCAACAGATACAAATTAAATTCCACCTTTACAAAGGGTTGTCCTGAGCCTTAATTAGCTCCACGCAGAAACCAGAATATACACCGAAGCAGCAAGTCTTCATGTGATTCATGTTTATTCAAAGATCCTCCATCTCATCGTAGTCTTCCTTCGGCTTCGCTACCTTCAGTCAAGAAAGGAAACCGTGCAGGAATGGAATAAGTTAAATCAAATTACAAGACGTAGAAGTCGAAAGAGCCAGGTGTTGGTTGGGAACTTTTTGAAAAACAATTAGTGGCGACTGGTTGTTAGAATATTCCAAGTCCCGGGTTGGTTAATGCGCACCAGGATCGAAGTGTGGCATGGCATGTAAACATCAGCGTTGGGCAAAATACTAGTACATGTCTGTTGTCCTTAAGGTCTTTATTTCAAGCTAATCGGATAATGTGCCGGCTAATCACTCACCTTTGTACACAATTTTCATTAGGTTTGCAGTTTAATCCTGACCTGGTAGTCTTATGGCAGAGGCGGGTGAAACTTGGGACCTGATTGCTGGGGCTTAAGAAAAATGAAATTAAAATTTTAATTGTGTCCGTGCGGTCAATTGAATCAATTAAAATTTTCCTTGTAAAGATGAGTTACGACAAAAATTATTCTCAAGGACTGCTTCATGCTTCCGATGGAGATAATACAAAGAATATCGTAACCTCCCCTGCTGATAGTCAATGTGGTAGACAAATTCTAATTTGAAAACCCCTTCGAAGAGATTATCGCAAAGTTTCCAATATGAGTTTGGCGATACGAAGAGAAGGGATTGTAATTGGATAAGTTGGTGGAAAGTCTTAGACATGGTGCTTCTTTCATGTAGCCTTAACACCCTTGATCGGGTCTTACTGCAGGTTCGTCGATGTAGTGGATTGAAAAAATGTAATTGCTGCTTCAATTTAAATGGATTTTAATTCGTCGAGTGCATTTCGAGCTAATCATTAGCTAGGTTTTTCGATGTTACTCCGTTTCTTAAATTTTTGAAAGGGACTGGGAGCGATTTTGAGAAATTAGAAAGAAAAAAAGAAAAACTGAGAGAACACCTTAAAGGCAATGCAACATCACAAAAGAATCTGAAGAAAGTTCTTGAAACAAATTGTAGTTATAGACTTTCAAAATAGTGATATGAGCATGCCCCCATTTTTACCACACTCGGGGCATTAAAGATCTGCAAGTGCAATAAAAACCGTCAAGGTTTGTTCCACAATGTGCCACAATAACAGAAGTATAAATCATGAGCTTACTGCCTCCATGGTGTAATTGGTGCAGCTGTGTGGGGGTTCTCCATATTACGCCGAGAACCGACCCACAATTACAAACCAATTTCGCCCACTAACCGCACCCCACGTCAACCCCAATCCCATTTTACGGTCTACTTCATCTGTTAAAGGTATCTACTCAAAGGATGCATAACCTGAATTCATTCTTCTATACAGATAATGCATAACTGAATTCAGCCTTTTTATGCCATATGGCAACATTATATCATAAACCACATGAGATTTCCACCGGAAATCAAAAATCTCATGTCTGGTTAGCAACAGCAAGCCTGGGCAAGCGACGCTGTTGCGGCATAGCGAAACGGCCTGGGTTATCACCAGACACGGCTATTCGCTGGGGATCAATAAACTCAGAGTCAGGCGAAGAGTATAAGAAATATACTTTTTAACCTACCCCATTTCCCCTTCTCGGAGTGCATTTCGGTCTGCACTCTGAGAGCAATCAAATATGTAACCGGGTCATGCGGTCACCAGTTGGTTTCGCTTTCGTTGCCAGCGAAAGCAGATCAACCCTGAGATGGTCACGCTCTCCTTTTCGGTTCTCCCATTCTCCTTGGGTTCATTGACTGAGGGTAAATTCGCAAGAGTTTATTTACCTTGATGGGCGGGTAAATGGGAGAATGCAGATGAGTGTGCGATCACCATTGGTCGTGCACAGCGAAATAGCAGCTTGTGTCTTCATACGTTTTCTTTATAAAATGCTTTACGAACATCGAGTAGTTTAGTTTATTTTAGTGCGGGCAGAACCCTCATATATTTAGCTTAGTACAAGCGATAAAACTTAACAACTATCTTAAAACTATATATATAAGAATATAAACCTTGGTTAAAAAGAAAAAAAATAGGGGTTGGGGGGTATGGTTGGCGAATTGGTTACTGGGTTTATCCTCTATTATTACTCATTCAATTCTTTCGCTTAGTACATGATGTGAGAGTGTAGACGAGGAGTAGGCGAGGTCGGGAGGGAAAAGAGAGGAGATGAAGTTTGAGAGCAGTATAGGTATAGTCGAAATCGAAGGAGTTAGGGTAGGAGTTTGCCCACCGCAGCATTCGCGAAATGGGTTCATTAGAGCCGTAAGAACTGTGGTGGGTGGCCTGATTGAAGAGATGAGGGTTTCGCGGGTTGCGGGAGTTAGTGTGAAGTGCAATGATGGAGAGCAATCTTGGGCAGTTGATTGTGCCTGGAAGGAGACGGTGGACGAAAAGGATATGAGTTCTGCGCTCCTCAAGTGTGTT
Source organism: Microdon myrmicae (assembly GCA_963931805.1). Taxonomy (NCBI): domain Eukaryota; kingdom Metazoa; phylum Arthropoda; class Insecta; order Diptera; family Syrphidae; genus Microdon; species Microdon myrmicae. The sequence continues at coordinate 16,527,632 of OZ007499.1, forward strand.
GAAGTGGATCAGATGGAGCCGGCTAGTGTATGGGGGAGAATCCGAGGATTCATCCAATTCGGTCCGCAGAGGGCAAAACGCACAAAGCGACGTTGCACGCTTTCGATTCTGCGTATATGGGACGAGTCGTGTGGAGACCAGGCCAGACTGGCGTATTCAAGAAGGGGGCGGATGAAGGCTATGTAGAGAGAACGGGAAACGTAAGGATTAGAGAATTCTTTAGACCGGCGTTTCACAAACCCAAGGACAGAGTTGGCCTTAAGAATAATATTATCAATATGCGGGATGAAGCTAAGCTTCCTGTGAAATAAGATCCCCAGGTCGCGTATCTAGGGTACAGATGATATCTGCTGGTTTAGCAGGAAGTAGGAGCGCGGGGGTGGCAGGGGGACGTTTGCGGGAGAAGGTGATGGGGTGACATTTGACAACGTTGAGTTCAAGGCAGTTATTACGGCACCAAGCTGGGAATTTTTTTTTTTTTTTTTTTTTTTGGCTTTGGTAGGAAGGTGGAAATCTTCAAAAGATGCCTCTAGACCGATCCAGGGGCAAGTCGGGTTTTTACCGACTAAAACCACCTCCCGCCTAGGCTCATATTCCCGTTGATTCCCGCGGAACTTTCTTTTAGATATTCCATCGTGAGGCGGGATGGAGTTTACCTGTTACTCGCTCGTCACGTCGCAACTGCTGCATCATTTCACAGAGAATACCATTGGTTGCGGACCATGCCTGTTTTTAACTAAGAATGTATTCTATAACTGTCCGTCTCGTATGTCTCTCCAAAAAAAAAATTTCAGAAGCTGTCGAGGTCCGTTTGAAGAAGTGAAGAGTCGAGAGGAGAGATAATCAATAGGGGTTCGAAACCTAGGAAGGACAGCTTAAAAAGGATGAGATTATGGGAGATTTTGTCAAAGGCCTTGCTGAAATCGGTGGTGATTAAATCGACTTCGTTGCCATTCTCTAAGGCTCGGAGAGTATGAGATGAGAACTCGATCAGATTCGTTGTGGTCGACCTACCCGAAAGGAAACCATGCTGGTTGGATGAGATGATAGATTTACAACGGAAAGATAACGCGTTGTAAACAATTCCTTCGAACAGTTTAGAGATATGACACCGTTTGGCGACGGGACGGTAGTTTCTTATATCGTTTTTAGGTCCCTTTTTATGTATGGGTGTGACATAGGAGGATTTCCAAATACTAGGGATGATCCCTTGTGGAAGGGATAGATTGAATATCTTTGACATCGGGAGGGAAAGAGAAGTGGAACATTTCTTTAAAAGAACAGCCGGGAGTCCATCAGACCCAGGGCTGAACTCGTCTTTGAGTAAGTTTAATTTCTCCTCAACTACGTGACGCTGAATAATTTGAGGGGTAAAGGGGCCGAGGGAGAATTCGGGCAAGTCTTTGAAGTGAGACGGATTGGGTTCGAAGGAGATGTCTGTGAAGGATTTATTGAAAAACAAGGCGAGGGTCGGTTGAAGTAGTTGCGCCATAAGATAGGGAGTTAGGATAGTCGTCGGATTTACGTTTGTAATTTGTGAAGTGGAAAAAAGATTTGGGGTCATTGATCAAATAGATTGTGTTTTTGTGAGGTAGTTGGTGTAGAGGGAGTTGTAGAGCCCGGAAAATTTATAAAAGGAACCGAGATAGTTGGAGTAGTTTTGGAAGAAATGCGTTTTGAGGAAAATGTTCCACAAGTTATTTCTCTTTGTTGGAGACGGATCAGGACACGATGGCAACACTGGATGCGGACAGTGCTGGCACTACTGAATGGCAGTCATGGCAACACAAATAACAAATGAATATTTAAATTAGCTGTCATTTCTGTAAATTGACTGACACTTTTTCGTGAGCGCTTGGCGACTGCAATGCAGTCAAATGAAGTTAATAATAATCACAGGCATTGTTATTACTACAATCTGGAGGAAGTTTCAAAGGGAAGTGCTGCACCACCACACGTTTAGGTATTTCTTTCCTCTTTAAAACCATTGCGTTATCATTGTTTCAGAGCGAACAAGCAAACCACACGACGTTGCTCGGTCAGCGGAAATCAACCTATGTGTTGTATGTATGTGTGTTGTTGTATCTTGTAGATAAACCGATAAACCGGGTTAGTTGGCTTACGTCGCTTTACACCCTTGTTCCTAAGAGCGCGGAGTGTGCGGTTGTACCATGGCGGCGATGAAACCGATGACCTGTGACGACCAACGTGCCTACAATACACTATTTTAAACAATTTTGTCGGGAAAGGTTTATTTACTTAGCAGGATGGCAGTGTTCCAACTTAACAACGCTTTTAATAACGTAAAATCTCTTTGTAGCTTCATGTTCGCAAATTTGTTATACGCCGATGGATGTCTGTTAACTTTTGAAAACGACAGACTGGTTGATGATGACTGAAAAACGCCTCTGATAGCCAAAAGTGACTTCGAAAACTTACACAGCTCTCGAGAATATTTGTATACAGAAATTGTTCTTCAGGTAGCCACCTCTGATGGTAATCTTGAAGACGGGGTTACGAAACGATCTTTTATCCTATAAGCGTGGAGATAAACATCAGAAAAGTGTAAAAGAAAATCTCTCAATTAAGATTTAATTACTAAGAAATACTTTTTCCGATAACTTTACTAACCTCCTGTTTATCCTAGACCTATATGTTACAGGTACCACCTGAGCCAGTTGGCGTGATGGCTAGTGTTTCCAACCTTCGTTTTGCCATAGATAAGATTCCCACACACCCGTGGAGGACATATATCAATTTGGAATCATTAGCATCCGCAAGCGTTATGCAAAGTGTTCGGGAAGCCGTAGGCTATTTTATAAAACATCAAAAGCCTCTCATTCGATTTTTATTTCATCTACTATAGACGACCGTCGGCACGAAAGTCTCTTGCTAAACGAGAGGCTAAGCCATACAAGACCACGTGCAGGCCTTCACGATAATAATTTCATGGTGGCGCGTGTAATCTGTTACCGGCAAACTGGTTTCCGCTGAATGTTTGTTCGCATGTTATAATAAACAACAGCAGCAACAAAAAGCAAAACCTTTTCACTTTTTATTGTTTAATAAAAACCTAGTTAGCGAATAATTGAGATAGAGTGAAATACATAAACACGCATCGCGACTGCTAATGAATTCGCTCAACTTATTAACACTTCTCGGTGGAGAATTAGCATTAGCCGGAAACTTTTGAAACGCACCGTCATCCCTGCCAGTTAGTTGGTATTGAAATTGAATTAAAACTTGTTTGACTCTTTTGACTTTTTCATTTTTGTACGTTCGTGGTGATGCCCCCAACTCTTGACCTGGATCCAGAGTATCAAAGTTGAGTCAATTAGCGAAAATCAAATTCAGGAGTGCGATGCAATTAAAAGTTCGGCCTGACACTACGATTGCCTGGGAGTAGAGCGCTATAAGGATCAAGAAGTTTGCGTTACTTTTAATTGAATTTTTTTGCCATTGGCATTAGTATGCAGGGATGGAGCCGAGGCGCCACATTTGAATGCGTGGTCGGCCAAACCGTGACAGGCAGTGGCAGCAATTGGTGTTCTTGCTAATTCCCCAGCAAATAGATAATAATCGCAATCGTCAAGAACAGCATTTATCCTTCATCGTCAAAGTGATATCAGTACTCAGATATGTGGTGATGGATGGGGTTTCCTAGGGTGACGTGCAACATGATTTTGTATTCCTTGTGGGTACTAGCTCCAATGAATCTTTTATGGGGACGCGCTGACAAATGAGGGAAGACATCTTGCGTGGCAGCGATTTGCATTCTAATAATCGAGCACATTGCAGTAATTAAAACCCACACTGCACATACCGCAGGGTTCAGTGCTAAGTCGCCTTCTGTTTATTCTTCGACGGAGATGATAGATTTTACTTTTATATGGAATCATCGAGGCGTGTGCTTCAAAGGGCGCAGTGAATTTCGAGGAATTATCAGCTGGCGAATTAATTGGTAGGCTCAACGCAGGCTTTTCTTGTCCCCAGGGAATCCCTACTTGGCGGGGATTATGTCGGAAGTGTTCTGTGTCTTTCATAACGATAATCAATTGTTGGGTGTGGAATTGTTAGCAGGCAGTTTGTAGACGCCCTTTACACTCCTTGAGGTATATAATGTGGCTAATTACAGAATTGATAGGACTCTTCGATGAGATTTTTATTTGTGTAGATTGTTGTTGGCTTTTATACGAATGTCTCTTGAGATTGAATATAGAAATACAGTTTTCTGGCTAATTAAGGGGGGTAACAAATGTGGAAGAGGTAATGGCATCATAAAGTCACGCTAATGGTAATCATGTTGGTTGGAAAACATTTCAATTTGCCACTGGTTCGTTTTATTGTTATTTAGATTTTTATTTTTGTAATTTAAACTCTTGTTTTGTGGCGTTTTTAGACGTCATCTCTTCTGTATTTGATTGCTCGCCGCAGCTGTAAAACCAGTCTTGGCATATTTTTGTCCATCGTCAAAGGTGAGAGGATGTTAGTTGGACTGTGAGTGTTTATAATTGATTTCTTGTGCTCAGGTTAATAAAATAGGAAGGCAGGAAATTCATATTCATCGATCTTCTGAAATTAATTTAAAATTCGGTAACGGCTCTTAATTCTACCACATTGTTTGCTACCCAAATCCTTTAGAAGATATAATTCAATTTTCACTCGTCACTCGGCGGTGGTCCTGGGGTTTATGTCTGCCTCTGCGCAGGCGTTTCTGAAGTATCTCACCATACTACTTTTTATAGCCGTGCCATGACTTTTTCAATTTCTTGACTTTTTTAAGATCCCTGCATTCTACGGCGAGATTGTAAGCCTTGTGCTCCAAATGCTTTAAATTTGTCTTCCACCAGTAGCATGGTTTTCTTCCATCTGTGGGTATCTGTCTGGCCCTTACTACATCACATACTAGGTCCACCAAGTCTGTTAACTGGTGGACCATTTGTCCCACACTTCCTTTGACTGTTGGATTGGAGGACCTCACAACGGCTTTAAATGAACTTCATCGAAGTCGCTATCTTTCAAACTAGAACCTGTTTGAATGATGAGACGGCTCTCGTTATTTTCGCCAAGACCGACTACTGTAGTTTTTTGTTGTCACAGTGAGTGTATTCTTTCATTGTGAGTGTATTGTTGTCAACCATCTGTCCTTATGAGTCGATTGCAGATGAGGGTGATGTCTATTACTGGCACTCTTCCTGCTTTGTGGAATCCTAAATCCCTACCCTCCTCCATTTACCTAAAAACCTAAGAAATACTTACCCTCGCTTAATCACTATCCATTTCCTATTCATTTCCTATTCATTGAATTCCCAAAACCCAATTCCATTGAAAGCACAAAAAATCGGGTTTGTGCTTCGACAATTGCTAAACACCTGTGGACAAATCCCGATGTGCCACAGTATAAAAGGGCGGCGCATTTTGGTTTCGCGGCAGTTAGTAATTGGCAGTCAAAAATCAGCGGTATAGGAAGTGACAACGAAAGCAGCCTTACACCAAGCAGCCACCAGTAGCTTAAAATAAAGGAATTAAATAAAACAAAACGGTTTCTTTTGTTCGGATCCGGAGGTAAGTTCAAAATAATACCATAACAAATAAAAAAAATATTGTTGAGTACCGGTATAATCCGGTACCTAACAGAAGTGTTTTTCTTGCTCTTTGCGACGGTGACTTCCAGCGGTGCAAGTGATTCCAATAGCCGACATCCCCTCATGTTGGTACATTTCCTGTCCCACTCAGTCGCCCATGCATTCAAGTCACCGGCTATGATAACGGACTTTTTGCTTCTCGCATATACAATAAGCCTGTCATGGTTTTTTTTTTTTTTTGATTTCGTTAGGAAGGTGGAAATTTTTACAAGATGCCTGGATGCTAGATTTTTACCGAGTAAAACCACTTTCCGCCAGGCACATATTCCCATTGATCCCCGCAGAACTTTCTTTTAGATATTCCATCGCGGGGCGGAACCGAGTTTACCTATTACTCCGCTCTTCGCGTCGCAACTGATGTCTTTTGTGCGTACGTTAGTGTAAAAAAAGTATATACATAATATTAACATATTTGGATTATGTGTGCCCCAGTGGGAGATGTCAGAAACCACCTACCAAAAATACACAAGGACTCTTGTACTTAAGTAATATTAACAAATACCTGCGTTTTTCACTTAGGGGCTAAGAGGAATTGGATGGGGTGACGTACAATCCACCAAACAATTATTTCCATTAAGGAAAGAATGTTTTTTTCGGTAGGAAGGTGGAAGTCTGTGGGTGTTCTCTATATCACACGGAGAACCAACCCACAATTCCTACCCAACTTCGACGGCTAACAGCGCGTCACCATAACCCAACTCCCCCATTCCGAACTCGCAAAGAATACACCTCCTAATCTCCAACAGCATCCATTCCCAAATCTGCAATTGCATACATCTCCAAACTTGCAAAGAATTCATTTCCTAATCTGTAATAGCATATATTTCCCAATCCCTAATAGAATGCATTTGTAAAACATACAACAGAATATACCCCGGATCCCATAACAGAACACATTTTAAATCACCTGCCTCATCTACACCAAACCGCATTTAGTTTCCCCCGAAAACCAGTCCGGCTCACTTCCTACTTAAACTATTTTCCTCGCTTGCAACCAAGCAGCATTTATTTTTCCCAAAAATCATTTCAGTTCCCATCCTACTTAAACCATTTTTCTCGCTTGTAACCAAGCAGCATTTAGTTTCCCCGAAAACCATTTCGGCCCCCATCCGAACTAAACCAATTGAAACAATACCAATTCTCCTTACTGGTAAGTCACCAGCACGATGCGTTGCATTCCCACGAAACAACCATCGCAACGACCAGGGCCCATGCTGCTTTGTCTAACCGACAACCCATGCCCATACTTGGTCATGCCCCCGAAACCGATTTCTCAGTATACACAGCTACAGAGGAATCTAACTCAGCCTGTACGGCAGGAATTCCTTGGAACAAATTCCCTATGTACGCATAGCAACCCTTCTTCATGTTCCTAGTAAGTGGCAGTGGGCTTACTTAGCTATGACCCCACTGCCACGACACCATGAATGGATTCTTGCCCATTTTTAGTCAGTCGAGTTTTAACAGCCTACGCGACGAGGGTCGAATTTCAACCGCTGCAGGAATCAAGTCGAGGTCGTCAGGTTGCCAGAGTCGGGAGAGTACATCATTTTACGTGCTAGATTCACGCGTTAATACATCTCTTGTGAGGACTCCATACTCAAATAGTCGAGTTTGGAAATCAAATACCAAACACGGTCAGTAGCCTGGTGTGTAACGCTTAGGTAAAATTTTTTTCGTGATTCGAGCTGTCATAGCGTCAGTTCGAATCACACGATCTTCTTCACTATTATTTCAAACGCTATACCACTATTCCCAAATCACCTGCGTACCCAATGATTATAACCTCCTCTGGTACATTGACCCTGAGCACAGCATCCTACATGATATTCCATAACAGCGGACCTAATACAAATCCCTGGGGTCCAACCGCTGTTATTTTATATTCCTGTGATCCCCCATCTATTAGTATACCCGCCTGTCACGTGGGAAGCCGGTGTTCGATTCCCCATCGGGGAGCCTCTGGCGCAAGACTAATGACCTTGCCCGGAAAAAACAAATCATTATGGAAAATTTAACAAGCCTCAAGACTTGTTAATTAAGACCAAGACCGGTTCCCGGTTGTAGAGCCGATGATGATGATGATCCCTCATCTGTGTCATAGAGCAGTCTTCCATCCGAGAGAAAGTTTACTATTATACGCCCCAAGTAGAGTGAGACTTTTAGATCACTCAACGCTTCTAGAATCCGATTTCAATTCACTAAGTCTAGTGTCACCACGGCGCAATATTTTTACGTACCTCCTAGCCTTCGTGCTCTAGCTATCGCATTACGAGCGATGCCGCACACCACAGATAGTCCCTTACCAGTTGATCTATCTTTCCGGAACCCATATTGCGATTCAGAGAGATCCGATGTTCCCTCAGTGAATTGTTCCAGTCGAGTGACAATTACTCGCTTAAGCAGTTTCCCCTGTTGTGTCCAACATGCACAACGGCCGATAGGACGACGGCGCTTCTGGGCTTGATTCCTTTGGGTATAAGAACAAGCAGCTGGTTTTTCCATCGTTTAGGAAATTGTCCTGTTTGAAGGCAGATTGTGAAGAGACTATAGCGTTTGCGTTGATAGTGAAGAACGTGTGATTCGAACTGACGCTCTGACAGTTAGAATCGCTAAAAATTGAACCAATGCTCAACACATCAGGCCACTGCCACGTGTACGAATTCGATTTCTAAACTCAAGTACACTCAACTGATGTGGAATTGTTATATTATCGCTATGGCATACGGCTCTGGTGTATTTTCTTATTCGATTTTCGTTCGGTGTTCTTCACTAGTTGCTTTTGTATTGTGTGTGTATCTGTCAGAAACGCTACAAGACTGGTGAAGACTTCTGGCTTTTTTGTTAAAGCAGTCTTCACTACAGCATTAGAAATACCACCCAGTCCCGGGGTATTTTTTTTCAACAACCCTTGCAGCTAAGAATACCTTTTCGGTGGTCACGGGAGGTATTTCTCTTTCTCTTTTTGTACTTTCATTTCTCTTGCGCTCTCAACACCTCATCACACTGCGGCAAGAAGCCAGCAACGATTTTGGCCATGTCACTTTTAATTTTTTGCATTTGACTACTGTTGTTGTGTAGTAGTTTTTTCATGATTATCCTGTAGACGCTGCCCCATGTATTATTATTTAATTTATCCCTTGCGGAGCAGAACGCGTCATATTTACTCGTGTGGATCACATTCCTCAACTCCTTCCGTTTGTTGACGAAATCCGTGTGTAACTGTGGTTAGGTGTTACGGTTTCTTGCTCTTTGTTGCAAACATCTTAACCTGTTCCACTCCGATCGCACATGGGCGATTTCTGGGTTCCATCCAGGGGGATTGACCCCCTGGTTGCCTTTGTCGTCTCATAAAAGCATCGCACGCGTTAGTTAGCCACTTCATGACTTTTCCATCCTGCCTGTTTGCATCCAACCCTGCGTGAAACTGTTCGATTTGGTCTTCCAGTATATAACCGAGCAGTTCCGTATAGAGGTCCCTCTCTTTCCACCCATTTTTCTGGGCTTTCTTCGTCAATTTGCCAGTGATGAATCCCCTATGTGGTAATATTTCGTACATCACGGCTTGGTGGTCACCATGGGTGTAGGTGTCCAAAACTTACCACGCCATACTTCTTGCCAACATAAAGCTGGCAAATGTGATATCGATTTTGGATCCTCTTCTTTTGTATGAGACTGTCAGGTGTGATTCGGTATTCGTTTGTAGACTAACTAGGCCGTAAAAGTTGAGTCCATTAATATTTGGGTCTAATGACGCCTCTCTGTTAGTCACCGATGTTATGAAAGCAATGTCATCCGCATAACCATATGGCGACTTGTCTGGTCTCATCTGATCTATATGTGTTATCAAGAGCTTTATAAGGTTCACTGACTAGAACCACGTCCGCTTTCTCTTCTCTCATGGTCAGAATACCCTGAGATCTATCGCTTTAATATCTAGTTCACAGTTACTGTCTCATCAAAACCGAGAGTTACGGTTTGGCGACTACGAACGGCTGAAAAGTTTAGGAACTGATAGACAGTATTTGAAAACTAACAGGAGAATTGAAAACGATTTATTTTCTTTTCTTCGTTTTCTGGGTTATAATAACTGAGCTTGTGGGGTACGAAGTTGAATGCCGGACACGGCCACTAAGTTCACTCCTACCCCCATCATATTACGCGAACACTGTTCTTGGGGATGCACTCAGTTGTCTTGCTGCTTGATGCAACTGTTCCCAGGCAAAGATAATAAAACACTTGATCACGGGGATAAGACTTTTATTTTTGTATTTGTTTTAATTTATTCTAACAGTTTGGTGAGGAGACAAAAATATACAACTTGTAATACATTTTGTGTAACGTTTATGTATGGTTTAAATCTTTTTAATTTAATGTAGTTTAGCCGAATTAATTTGTAATGTTACAATTTAAAGCTCACGTACGCACTCCACGGGGGAATAAAACCTGACTTGAGCGTGTGTACCAGCGTGCACACGCTGCGGTAGTTGAATAACGACTCAACCTCCGCGAGTGTTTGTAATTGACTGAATCCCAATTAGGGATGAAACTTGGATTTTGCATTTGCACAACAGACAACCAATCGAGATCGTCTTTACGTTTTTGCTTTCTCATGTTCCCCGCCGTCGAGGTGTGTTGAACACTTCGGTTAATTAGATAGTCGACGAACAAGGGAGAATGAGACAACAGAAACACAATGTACTATGATCTCGGGGTGGGTTTGGTTATATGTGCATGAATCAATGCAGCTCTGATAAACCACGGACCTAATTCGGTGAATATGGTGATCTCAGAGTGCATTTAACTGTAGGAAGACAGAACTGTGAAGGAGAGGAAAATTTAGTTAGTGCTATTCGCCTGCGAAAAAAGATCATTGATCCCCAGCGGATAGAGTGTCTGGGGAAAGTCGGTAGGACGCTACATCGGTTAGGGAAATATTACCGTGGGAAAAACGCTAAGGAATGCGGTAATTACCCCAGCCATTGGATGATGATGCAAATCGTTTGATTCGACTTGGTTGTTGCTAACCAATATGAATGCGATTTCCGGTGGAAATATCATGGTTAGGGTAATGGAGTTGCCGTGTGGCAGAAAGGTAGTTGAATTCAATTCTGCATTATCTGCATAGAATAATGAATTCAGCTATGCGTCCATTTGGGAAATATGATATTTCAGGTGAATAGCTTGAACGGTGGGATACGGGTTGATGTGAAGCGCTGTTAGCGGCCGAAATTAGGTTAGGATTGTGGGTTGGTTCTCCATGTAATATAGAGAACCCAAACAAGCTCACTTAGATTTATTAACAATGTAATTATTTCTTTCCCTTTTATATATACATATTATTTGTCATTATACTATCCCTTTATATACCCGCCTGTCACGCGGGAGACCGGGGTTCGATTCAATGTCGGAGAGCCTCTGGCGTTACAGAATTGAGCGGCTCGTTCTGGAGCTGTCCAACTTCCAACTATTCAGAAACAACACTAACAGCTATCTGATATCAGTTAAGGGCTAGCGCTCTATGTTCGCTTTCCTGAGAGAAGTGTAGGATTTAAATAAATGTTTTGTTCAGTATGTTTTGTAATAATCTTAGAAGTCACGAGAGGAGGGGTCCTGTAATCCACAGTATGTACTGTAGTAATATAAGATGTTAAAAGAGGGTTCCTGTAATCCACAATGTCGATCAGGCATTTATGGTTTGACTTACCGTATTTATACTACGTAAGCCCTTCGAACCATCCGAATGTAGAGCAATTTATTACTCCATCCACCAATAACATAAACGAACTACCGACTAAGACCTAATTTGTGTAAACCAATACTAGTTATAACAGTGGCGAGTATTTCGATGTGTGTGTCTTTTATTAATATTTTAACAAAAAAGTTCAAGCTGCATTCAATCCATTAAACAATTCAATGCTAGAGCAAATTGCCGATTTATTTAGCATGCGCCCGTCAATTTAACAATATTATGAAGTATAGAGAAGCTTTCAATAACCATTGAATGTCGATGTTTTGCTGGCACTTATTATCTTTCAAGACTAGAACCTTCTTTATTTCTTGCCTTCTCCAATTATTTGTGTTCACGTAACTCAACGTTAATCGTCTAATCCTGGGAATAAGAGGTAGTAGTTGCTTTTTTTTCGAAACCAACCACTTGTTTTAAAAAACTCCCACTAATAATAATGTTTTAATATATTGTGACGCATATGACAATCAGTGCTGGAATATTCGAGAAAGTCCGAAACAAAGTACTAGATTATTTTATGAAGTACTGGAAAACTGGAATAGGAAAGTCGAGATTATGCAACGGACGGAAACGAAACGCCGAATCAGAATGAGGGAACGGTATAAATACGTCGCACACAGACCATGGGAAGGAGTCATAAGTAAGGAAGTGAAGCAAGCGATACGTGCGAAAGCGAAAGTCTCGAGTAAGAAGTAGAACGCGAAACAAGCGATAAGTGCGGAAGTAATAAGTAGAGAGTAAGTGTGTAGGGCGTTAGAATATACTCACAGCTAGGCCAGCTTGTCGTAAGAGGCGACTAAAGGCCGAGTGATAGCCGGGGTCCCAACGCCCTGTGCGCCCACCCCATCAAGCTTTAGGCTCCGTGAAATGGTCGGGAGAAATCCCTGGCCATCTTTCGGAGCTTGGCTGATGGACCGGTTCAAGAAAAGGTTGGTTAGGTGGTAGTCGATCCCAAGGTGAGATACCACCGCGTCACGCTGTACATTCTGCGATATCGCCGAGAGAAATCTTCGACGGTGTTTCGGATGTGTGGCTGATGGCCCGGACTGACACGGGGATAAGTCATGATGGTGTCTTCTGACATAAAGAATTCCGGAGGTAAACTAGTATCCCATTCGGATCTCGGGGGGGGGGGGGGGGGGCTATGTCGGGGGGAACATCATGCAGATATCATGATAAATAATGGAACTTTGAGAGGTTCGTCATCGCATAACCGGGCTAGCTCTCGAGGCTCGGCCCACGCTCGACTGGTGACGGCATTTTGTAACATCGGGGGCATCAGTTTCACAAATACTAATGTAAACGCCGTCCATCAATATTTGCAAACAACGAAACCTGATATCCTTGCCCTAACTGAGACCCAGGTCGATTCGTCAATTGATTCGACATATCTTCGTTGCTCAGGATACGACTTACATTCGAGATTCCGTTTTAAGGGCGGAGTCTGCGTCTTCGCACGGTCCGATCTGGCTTGCCAGAGGATGGAGGCGTTGGAGCCCAATATCATGGACATCATATGGTTGAGGGTCGTGTTGAGGAATTCCGTTAAATTTCTTTGTTGTCTTTACCGCTCCCCGAATGACGATCGACCGGCGACATTTTTCGAACATCTTTCATATACCGTCGACTGGATACGGATCAACCACCCAGCTTCTGAAATTATTGTCCTTGGCGATTTTAATGTGCACAATTCCGACGGGTTGTTACATTCTAACAGAACCGACGAGGCTGGGAGGCTGGCGGAGATGTTTGCTGTAAGCCACAACTTGACTCAACTCGTGGGGGAACCAACGCGAGTGCCGGATGCCCGAGGCGATTATGCGAACACCCTGGATCTGTTTTTGACATCCGAACCGAGTATTTATACCGTAGAGGTTTCTGCGCCACTGGGAAACTCAGATCACTGCTTGGTATCTGTCGCGCAAGCACTTGCATATCAAGAGAATAACCGGTCTTGGCAGCTTCGCCATGTATGGAAGTATGGGGCCGCTAATTGGGACGATATGCGAGATTTCTTCGCATCCTTTCCATGGTCGGAGGTGTGCTTCGGAAACTCCGATGTTAACGCTTGCGCGGAGTCGGTATCAGAGATTATTCTCCTGGGGATGGAGATGTATATTCCACATTCCATCAAACGAAGTTCGTCTGATAAACCTTGGTTTGACAAAAAATGTGAGCTGATTACAGCGGCAAAAAATAGAGCTTTTAAGCAATGACGCTCCAATCCCACCGACGTTAACAGAACGAATTTTGTTACAATCAGAAACGCGTGCAACCAGGCGATTGATACCGCGAAGAAGGCTCACAACGACAGGGTGATCAATAAGCTCCTTCTGTGCCCAACCGGCTCGCGCTCCTTCTGGTCAATGGCAAAGGCTGTCAGCAGTAAGTTTGCTTCCTCCTCTTTCCCTCCGTTGGTGACAGACAGCGGGACGTTAGTCACGAATCCAAAGGATAAAGCTAATGTGTTCGCGAATTTATTTTCCGCGAATTCAAACCTCGATCCCGGCCTTTTGGAGCCACCTGTGATCTCGCCGGTACAGTCTTCCATGCGGGACGTGAGATTTCGTCCGCGCACTATTCAACGCATTCTACGTGAACTGGATTGTAGGAAGGCAACCGGCCCGGACGGAATACCAGCAATAGTCCTTAAGAACTGTGTTCCAGAACTATCGCCGGTTCTTGGCAGACTCTTCCGCTTATCTTATGCATGGAGGACCTTTCCCGCCTGGTGGAAAATCGCTCGAGTTCAGCCAATCCCAAAGACGGGAAAAAAGTGTCTCCCACAAAATTACCGTCCGATAGCATTACTGTCTATTTTATCTAAGGTAATGGAAAACGTCATCAATACAGAGTTGGTTAAGTATTTGGAGTGCAACGGTCTTCTGAATGATCGTCAATACGGATTCCGTGGCAGGCGGTCCACAGGAGACCTTTTGACACTTATAACCGATATATGGACATCTGCGATTGAACGGCATGGTGAGTCAAGGGCGGTCGCATTAGATATCTCCAAGGCTTTTGACCGCGTCTGACACGGGGCATTGCTGAGCAAACTTCGTTCATATGGACTTTCCCAACAGCTTTGCGACTGGACGAGGAGCTTCCTCGAGAATCGATCGATCCGGGTTGTTATGGGCGGCGAATGTTCGGATCTGTATCCTGTTAATTCGGAGGTGCCCCAGGGTTCTATTTTGGCTCCAACCTTGTTCTTGCTTCACATAAATGATCTGTTGGAGACAACGGATAACAAAGTGTTCAGTTTTGCAGATGATAGTACGCTTGTTTCCTCCTTTTCGAGTGATCGGCCGATTGGTGCATCAACGTCGCACCAGGTGAGATGTAGACAGATTGACTCTCTGAACCAGGATCTAGATAAAGTCCTGCAGTGGGGAAAGGCCAATCTTGTCGACTTCAACGCAACGAAGACCCAGTATACAACATTCACAAAGAAAAGTGGATCATCGGTTCCACAGCTGATGATGAGTGGCCGGGCCCTCGAGGCTGGGGAAAGTTTTAAATTGCTCGGCGTCACGGTCTGTGGGAATGTATCATGGCATAAACACGTATCGGGTATCGCCAGATCAGCCTCAGGAAAACTGAGTTATCTTTTTAGAGCCAAGAAATACTTTACTCCGGCCTAACTTCTTCTCCTATATAAATCTCAAATTAGACCCGCGCTCGAATATTGCTCTCATGTTTGGAGCTCGGCTCCTAAACATACCCTCGACCTACTTGTGAGCGTACAAAGACGAGCGATCCGCCTGATCGGGGACTCGGCGCTGACGTCGGGACTACAGTCGCTATCACATCGAAGGCGCGTGGCCGACCTCTGTCTGTTTTACAGATATTATCACGGGTGCTGTTTTTCGGAGATTCTTGGCATTGTTCCACGCAATTCGGTCTATATGCGCTCCACAAGACAATCCGACGGATCGCACCCGTTTGTGGTTCATCTCCCGATAGCGCGAACATCCATGTATCAGAACTCGTTCCGTTACAGAGCGGGGAAGCTGTGGAACTCCCTTCCCACGCGAGTGTTCCCAAAGCGTTACAACCTGCAACTGTTCAAAAAGAACTGCAACAGTTATTTGATGGCATCTCGGGGCGCCCACTCGACGCTATAGGTTCGCCTCTCCCGAGAGAAGTCTAATAAAAAGTAGAACGTGAAACAAGCGATAAGTGTGGGGTAGTAATAAGTAATAAGTAAGCAGTAAAATACGCGATAATTACGGAAGCGATAATAAAGAAAACGTTAAGTGAACGATTGTTATTACGGACTAATAAAATGTCACATTAATTCAGAATCGATTTAACGGATCTTATTTATTTACAAATAATTAATCCAGCGAACCCTAAGCTCGCTACAATATTCTCCGAGCACTTTTTAGTTTTACTGAACTCCGGTCTGCCTGTATTTGGATTATCGAAAATTTACAACTAACTTTTCCCTTGATTCCATATTCAATTAACCCTTGGGCTCGTAAATACTTCTACTCATACCCGCGAAGCGTTTCCCATCCAAGTTCAACTCGGTTGGAATTCTAAATCATCATAATTTCACCACTCGGCACCTCTATTCATTCCTAAGGAGTCACCTCCGTCCATCTTCAGCGCTGCATTTAATTAAACTTTCACTAATCGCCTAAAAGCAGCTCCGTGCACAGGGCTACCGCATTTTCCGACGATGGTGTACTAACTCCACCGCGAAAAGCCAGTGTTTCCAGCAGCTTATGCCGCGCTCCACACAAAAGCATCAGCGATAAATTACTCTATTAGATTAGCGAACCATTAAATCAACTCCAAAGTAAATTTCTGTCAAGTGTACCAGGAATCCGCGGCAAGCTGAAACTAGCTGGAGCCAGAATACTTGCCGGCTTCATGCCCTTTAGGTGTACCAGAGAACATACCATCGGAGGCAGACATACTTCTAGTTATTACTTGTGCCACGCGCATCGCTGATGGCGACCAGCTAAGCTCCACTTGACTAATGCAAACAATTGTTTGGCCCCAGGCCCTCGGAATGGAAGGCAAAAGGGAAAAAGTGCCAAGGAACGTCTCCTGCCTGGAACAGGCTACCCGGCCCACTGTGTTCTGTATGGTTCCTCTAGTACTCAGTACTCAGTTCAGATGGAGTACATCTGAAGATATACTTTATTCGTAAGGAACACAGAGTAATAAGCGCACAGTAATTTATCACTTTTGTGGGTGGTGTAGTTGGATTTTAGGCATTTTTGTTAGAGGTGGATACACTGAATGCTGCAGGGGCCACAAGGATGTAATTGAATACACCAAGTGAGAGGTTGTTCCCTGACCTAAGAATTCCAATTTCACGACAAATGAAATATTGTGTAACACCAAACTAGGTGAAGAATTAACGGTCCGTGGAAAGTAGTTAAAAGTAATGAATGTAAGCTCAAAATGGAAATTGGGGGACAGTTATAGTGCAGTTCACATGTAATTCCTTATATTGCGTTGTACTGTTGAGCTCTGAGTTGTTAGTCGCAGGTTCAATTGAGGATTGAGCACTGCACTGGCTAAAGGTAGCCACAATGACAGTGGATTTTTATAAAAGACATTTTATTCTTTTTTTATGTGAGCCTCTGCCAGAAATGAGTTTCTTCTCCTACTCGTGTATGTTGATTTTGTTTTAGGTCATAATGTCGAATCCTGGTCTTAGACTATACTCACAGCTAGGCCGGGTTGTCGTAAAAGGCGACTAAGACCGAATGGTATGTGGAATTCCAACACCCCTCCAGTTCTGTCATTTCTTAAATCATTCAAAATCTCTATTTACTCCTTCAAAAAATTGACCACTAATTACCTTAATATTTCACACCGTGGTATAACCCCAAATAAAACTGAATCAACGCCGGAAGTACAAAGCTGTCCTTTTTTTGATGACTTAATTTTCTATAAAATGCTTGTCAATAGTAAATATTTACTACTTTAAACTGTGCAACTTTTCAAAAACAACTCCACAAGTTATCGTTTTTAATAGCACTGCATGGCGTTGCCCCAGCACTATAGGTTCCCCTTTCCTGAAACTAATGTATAGGAGTACATATATGGAACCCTTCTCAGGAAAACAGTGCCATTGGTGAAAGTAATTTCAGCAAAGTGACTAAGGATATCTTGGGATATGTTTAATCGCCCATATATGCTAAACTTCCTGCAACCACAATAATAAACATTAATGAAAATTGTTCGAAAAACCCACTTGATCAGTGAGTCAGATGTCGAGGAATAGTGCTAAAGTAGTATACATGTAAATCAATAAAACAGCGCATTATATATATAACATAACATTGAAGTTGTGTAACACCACCACAGTTGAACATAAATTGTAAAACATATCATAACAATGAATAGCATAAGAAATAAGCTATACGTATATTAAGCGTATATTATCACATATAGTATATGGTATACACAGCAAGTGCAGTATAAGGTTTGTGGTGTAGTGTATACGATTGTAGTATAAGCGTTTGAAGTGTAAGTGTTTGTAGTATGAGAGTTTGTAGTATAAACGTTTGCAGTATAAGAGTTTTCAGTATATGAACTTGGAGTATACACGCTTACTGTATTAGAGTTTGGAGTATTAAATTTGCAATACAAAAATTTGCGGTATAAGTGTTTGAAGTGTAGGGGTTCGCAGTATAAACGTTTGCAGTCTAAGAGTTTTCAGTGTAAGAGTTTTAAATACAAGTTTTTGCAGTATAATCGTTTGTAGTACAAACATTTCCCATATAAGGGTTTCCATATAAACGTTTCCCATATAAGAGTTTGCAGTATAGGACTTCGCAGTAAAACGTTTGCAGTATAAAAATTTTTAGTATGATAGTTTGCGGTATACGAATTTGTAGTCTTAGAGTTTGCAGTACAAAAATGTGCAATATAAGAGTTTGCAGTATAGGACTTTGCAATGTAAACATTTACAGTATAATAGTTTGCAGTATAATACTTTGCCGTATACGGATGTGTAGTATAAGTGTTTGCAGTATAATCGTTTGTAGTACCAAAATTTCCGGTATAAGAGTTGTTACACGCAACGCCTACCCTCCCCTAATACTCACCCTTTGGGGCCACCCCCACCATTCATCTTCATGTGAAGCCCTATATGTTGATTAATCCTAGTCAACATATCCAATACAATGAGTAGCCATAAAACTGCATTAGATACAAAATGCATACACGGGCGGATCATGGAATCCAGCTACCCCATCTGGGAAAAATCTATGACGGCACAAAGAAAATAATGTGCTGCTCAAACAGAACAATTCCATGGTAACGAATCAATCATCATCATCATCGGCACTACAACCTAGAACCGGTCTTGGCCTTATTTAGCAAGTCCTGAGGCTTGTTAAATTTTCCATAATGATTTGTTTTTTTTTCGGGCAAGGTCATTAGTCTTGCGCCAGAGGCTCCCCGACGAGGAATCGAACCCCGGTCTCCCGCGTGACAGGCGGGTATACTAACCAGTATACTATTGAGGAGCTAACGAATCAATAAGGTATACAAAATAATTTTTGCCATCGTTGACCATAAATGAACACTTGTGTAAATACAAGGTTCTAAGAATTGTATCACAAGCGTCCACACAATCAGGTCTCGCAGATCGTAAACATTTTTAATGTTAGATAAACAAAAAATGTACTACGAAGCATACATCTGTTGTGCGGGAAAAAGATATATTGTGCGTGTAAACAATGAATGCATCCTTCGGTCTGCACGATCGACGGAGAGATAATAAGACGTCTGTATGCGAACGTCGTCCGGCTTGGACATTTTATAATAGAGTCTGTACACAACCGTGGTCCTGATCGGACATATATTAGAATTGTCTCGCCAACCATCGTCCAAAACTAGAGTCGATCAAAACCGTCAACCAAGACGGATGACGCATGTCGTATGCGCAATAGATTGGTTGTATTTAACTGTGTCCGTGTAAATAACTTCTAACCACAGAATTAAAATCAAGTGTGAATTAAAATTAAGTCTAGTTTGCTTTGTTTCAATTAAGGGTGTATAGACTCCTCCTCGATAGTATAACGGTTAGTATCCCCGCCTGTCACGCGGGAAACCGGGGTTCGTTTCCCCGTCGGGGGGCCTCTGGCGCAAGCCTAATGACCTTCGCCGGAAAAACAAATTAATAATGGAAAATTTAACAAGCCTCAGGACTTGCTAAATAATGCCAAGACAGGTTCCCGGTTGTAATGCCGATGATGATGATGAGATTTATCTATAAATAATAAAGTGTGTGTATAACAAAGTCAAAAGTGTTTGCGTTATTTGGTTTACAGAGTTTAAAGTATGTTAAGTGGTTAAAGTGTATTGTGAATGTTACGTACAGTGTAGCAAACATTTTCATAACAGAGTTTGCAGTATAGCACTTCGCAGTATAAACGCGTGCAGTCTGAGAATATTCAATATAGGACTTTCTAGTATTAGAGTCTGCAGTACAAACATTTTCGGTATAAGTGTTTGCAGTATAGGACTTCGCAGTTTGAACGTTTACAGTACAATAGTTTGCAGCATAAGACTGCAGTATAGGAGTCTACAGTATAGGTGTTTGCAGTATAAGACTTTGATGTACGCGGGTGTGCTGTATAGCAGTGTGCAATGTGGGGGTTTGCAGTAGAATAGTTTGCAGTACAAACATTTGTGGTATACGAGTTTGCAACATAGGGCTGCCCGGTATAAACGTTTGCCATGTAATGGTTTTCCGTATACACGTTCGCACTAGAAGAGTTGGCAGTATATGAGTTTGTGGTATATGAGCCTGTAGTATTGGAATCTGCAGTACAGTTTGCGGTATGAGAGTGTCTAGTATTAGAGTCTACAGTACAAACATTTTCGGTGTAAGAGTGTGCAGTGTAGGACTTCGCAGTATAAATGTTTGCACTATAAGAGTCCGCAGTATAGGAGTTTGCCGTATAGGAGTTTGTAGTATAGGAGTTTGTAGTATAGGAGTTTGTGGTATCAGCTATTGTAGTATAAGAGTTTGCAGTACAGGAGTTCATAGTGTAAGAGTTAATAGTATAAGAGCCTAGAGTGTACGAGTTCGGCCTTAAAAACTTAATAGTGTAAGAGCTAATAGTGTACGGGTAAATGGTATAGCAACAAGGGAGTAAATGGTATAGCAACAAGGGAGTAGCCATAAACACCGGTATCCGGTCCACATCCGAGACATTAAATTGTCCATAATAATTAGTTTTCCCGGGCAAGGTTATAAGCCTTGCGCCAACTTTTCTCAGGATGTCGCTGCATGCATTGGTTAACTACTTGGCGGGTGCCAAAGTAGCTGCCCAGGGGTGCCACGTGGACACTGCATGGCAACTTGGATTGAACAGGGACAAAGATCGTCCTGGCCTTCGCCGGGTTGAAAGCAGAGACTTTACTCTGTATGTTCAGGCACTGAGATCAGTTGTTTGTTCTTTCCATAACGTTATTATCGCACCTCTTTACTCCAGGGCTTTTTGTGGGGTTTTCCGCTCAAGAGCAGTACTGTTCTACTGTTCTCTCGACTTCGCCCCATTATTCCTTGTGTCACAGCTTGCCGTACTCAAAACTGAGCTACTTGGTTGTAACACAAGCTAACACCTCGAATGTAGATGGTGGAGAGTTATTTTAAAAAACATGTTCTCACCGAGCGTCATCATCGTAGCTAGTTGCATCGTGCAACAGTACAAGAGGGAATAGTATAACATAGAACACTAAAAGGTTAATAGCTTAAAAATAAAAAATTGAAGTGTATAACCTTGTGTATAACAGTAAATATAAAGGGTTTTTCAAAAAGGACAACAATTTATATTTTAATAAGGATGCACCCCCAGACTTTATTTCAAGATTCGTCAATGTGAAAACCTCAGTTAGGGTTTACCTTAAATATATATTAGGTAAACATCGCACATCGAAAATTTATCAAATTTTACTTGCTTAATTAAGCCAAGACCGGATCCCGGTTGTAGTGCCGATGATGATGATGAAACATCTCATGACTGTGCGAACCATCGATTCAATTATATACAACACTGTCACCGGCGATATCGTAAAAGCCTCGAAAATAATCGCCAGCTTAATTTCAATAATGACAACGTTTCAACAAATAACAATTTCAATGATCCGCTTGTATCCTCTACTCCAATAATACCAGTTACATAACGTAGAAGTACAAGTACAAGTAGAAGTATAAATAGTGTACCCAGCGACGTACCCCCACATAGAGGATTTGGCGACACATTTGTTGTATGAAAACATTAAGTAAACCAAGTATCATCAAATGCTGGTTGTTTTTAAAGTGACAGTCAATAAAAGCGAATTGTAAGAGGCATCAACATAAATAGATTTTATAATCCTCTTTGAGTTAGTGCCGGGGTTTCCTTCACGGTAATCTTACAGATTGGAGCAACATTCATCATCATCGGCACTACAACCGGAAACCGGTCCTGGCCTTATTTAGCAAGTCCTGAGGCTTGTTAAATTTTCCATAATGATTTGTTTTATCCGGGCAAGGTCATTAGTCTTGCGCCAGAGGTGGAGCAACATTAAAAAACCAAAAAAACCAGTCGTTCAAGAGGAGCTGCAGCCGTTTTTTTTTTTTTTTTTGTGGCATCTCGGGGCGCCCACTCGGCGCTATAGGTTCGCCTCTCACGAGAGAAATGTAATAAAAAAAAAAATAATATGGTTCCTACATTGTGGATTATAACCCATACGACTCTTTGTTTCATTTCAAGGCTAAGTAAACAAACCGCCACTGTGTTCGAAGATAATAATCACACCTGGGTCACCAAAAATATAGAATTATTTTGTCAAGTGGTGAAGAACGAATTCACGACATGAAAAGAATAGAATCAAACCACCAACACATCAGACCACAGCGACTTGTTTGTTAGGAAGTTTCAACTGGCTAACTGGTTAGGTAACTCGTGATTGCTACGACAATGCTCTGATCTAAGCCGCTGATGATTGTTTGTCTTCTTTTATTGCTGTATTCTTCACCATTATTGTGTGTGAGTAACTTTTGGAAAAACAATAAAAATGTAAAGAAGAAGAAAGTACGAGTGTGAATCAAATGAAAACGCTAATTTATTTTCATACATTTATTAAATAATGTTACACGCTAACTATATTATCAACCCAATTCAATCGTTTGCCGATGATAGCACGTTGAGTTTCTCATACTCATACGAACACTCCCGTCCAAACTTTTCGATCGTCACTACCTATCAGCAGCTTATGCTTGATACATTGAATTCAGACCTCAACAAGATATATCCATGGGGATTATCTAACCGAGTAGAATTCAATGCCCAAAAAACTCAGTGCTGTCTCTTGTCGTCAAAGGTGAGCCCCAAAGTAGATATACTGTCTATGAACGGCACTTGCAGCGACGAAGCCAAGGAACTATCAATCCTCGGCACTTGAATTAATTCGACTCTTAACTGGAATGACCACATATTTGAAGCTGCGAAAAGTGCAGCCAAATGTATGGGGTTCCTTAAGAGATGCAAAAGATACTTCACTCCATCCAACCTGGCCACTATTTATAAGACGTATATTCGTCCGAAAATGGAGTTCAACTCCCAAATTTGGTCAGGCGCATCCAAAACTGCACTACATGTGGTCGACAGGATGCGAAAACGGGCAGTGAAACTTATTGGGGACTCAGCTGTAAGTCGATCAATTCCGTCGTTAGAACACAGGCGCAACGTATCATGCCTATCTCTTTTCTATAGGTATTACTGTGAGGATTCTCTACATCACACGAAGAACCAACCCACAATTCCGACCTAACTTCGACCGCTAACAGTGCGTCACCATAACCCAAACCTGCAATAGCACACATTCGCAAACATGCAAAGAATACACTTCCCAATACGCCCAGAATCCATTTCCCAACCTGTAATAAAATGCATT
The DNA here is from genome assembly GCA_963931805.1 of Microdon myrmicae. Taxonomy (NCBI): domain Eukaryota; kingdom Metazoa; phylum Arthropoda; class Insecta; order Diptera; family Syrphidae; genus Microdon; species Microdon myrmicae. Next base: position 16,550,948 of record OZ007499.1, read on the forward strand.
TTCAAACTTACAATGGAATATTAATCATCTCCCTCAACTACATCAAACCGCATACATTTTTCCCAAAAACCACTTCGGTTAATTTCCTATTTATACTATATCCCTCGCTTACAACCAAGCAGCATTAATTTCCCCCGAAAACCATTCTGGCCCACTTCCCATTTAAACCATTTCCCTCGCTTGTAACCAAGCAACATTTACTTTCCCCGAAAACCATTTCGGCTCCCATTCCAACTAAACCAATTGAAACAAGACCAATTCTCCTTACTGGTAAGTCGCCAGCACGATGCGTTGCATTTCCACGAAGCAACCATCGCAACGACCAAGACCAATATTCCTTTGTCTAGCCGACAACTCATGCCCATAATTGGGCGTGTTTCCAAAACCGATTTCTCCGTATACATAGCGACAGAGGAATCCAATTCAGCCCGTACGGCAGTAATTCTCTGGAACTAAATTCTCTATGCACGCATAGCAACCCTTTTCAAGTTCTTAGTAAGTGGCAGTGAGTTTATTTAGCTATGACTCCACTGCCACGACACAATGAATGGATTCTCGTCCCTTTCTAGTTAGTCGAGTCACAACCACCGCCGAGTTTTTACCCTACCAGAGTGCGCTCCATGGAGTCAAGTTGAACAGCAAGCGAAGCGACAGGGTCGGAGTAAGATAAGTCGAGAGAACGCGTTTTGAAATTTCCCCAGCACTACTATTGTTTAAAGTTTAAGAAGTCCCTTTAATCATAGTAATTATTAAGTTCTATGCGAAGCGTAATAACCCATGAGTATTTCGCATTGGCCGGGAGCAAAGTGTTTTAAAAAAGAACAAAACCGAATAAAATCCATTGTGACAAAGGAATAAAAATAAAACAATTGCCTTTTTCTTTCTGCGTCGGTTGTATAGAACAAGTGTTGTGAAGGAGAACAAAATCGAGTAAAAACCGTTGTGACAAAAGAACAAAAATAGAACAATTGCCTTTTCTTCATGCGTCGGTTGTATAGAACAAAGTGTTGTGAAGGAGAACAAAACCGAATAAAAACCATTGTGGCGAAAAACCAAAAGTGGAACGATTGCCTTTCCTTCCTGAGTCGGTCGCACGCAGCGCACTTAGTTTAGTTGTTCAACGTAAAACGATCTGTCCTCGCAAACATAACCTACTCAGCGGAGTGGAATTGGAGACAGCGTCTCACCATCTTGACATTTTTCCGACCTCCTCTTGTGTGTTCGGTAATTTGCCTTTCCCTCGGTGGGAGGTTTAGTGAATCCTGCGCCCTTGACGGCGCCCCAACGAACCAACCCCCACATTACCATGGTCGTTGCTCAACTGAACTTGCTGAATGTTTTTCACCCCTTTAGACATTTTCCCGCGATACCCATCAATCTGTGAATGTGCATCAGTTCACGTTGAAAGTGGAATTCAGGCGCTCAAATAAACATAAAGAGTCATTCTTTAGTCGAACCACACGAATGTGGAATGTTCTGCCTGATCATGTGTTTCCTGGCCGTTGTGATGTCCAGACATTCAAGACCAATATACATCGACACCTCATTTCCTTATCCACTTCCTCTCCATCCGCTCGCACTCCGCTGTGACATTTAAGGGTACTTCAAAATCCCCTTTTGTGCGCGCGTTGATAAAAAAAAAATCAACATTTTTCAATATAGTCACCTGCGTAATCTACACATTTTTGCCACCGATTTGAAAGCTTTAATGTCCCTTGTTCGTAGACAAATTTAGGGCGAGTTGTTGGGCAATTGCTAACGTGCTCCTCGACATCTTCATTACTTTCGATTTTTTTTCTTCCAAGTGATTCCTTCAAGGGTGCGAACAAAATATAGTCACAGGGTGACAAGTCTGGGCTATAATGAGAGTGTTCGAGGGTTTCCCAGCCCATTTTTTCCAATGTATCCCTTGTCAAGGACCCAGTGTGAAGCATGGTGTTGTCATAAAGAAGGATGACATCTCGAATGGACATACCTCGTATTTTGCTTTGATATGCGGCTTTTGCCGACTGTAACAACTGACATTAGTTAGCTGGATTCACTGTGCGTTGTTCGCGAAGAAAACTAATCATTAAAACTTCCTTTGAGTCGAAAAAAAAATCGTTGCGAGAAGTTTTCCGGCGAGAAACGAGTTTTGGTCTTCAGTGGGCAGTCGCCATCTTTCCTTGGCCACTCCTTACTTGCCATTTTCGTCTCGAGAGTATAATGATGTATCCACGTATCATCACATGTGACCATACGCTTCAAAAAATCCTCCCCTTCTTGTCGAAATCGATCCAAAAGGTGGTTTTCTACTGATCTCCGAGCTGACCTGTTTTTGATTTACGGGCAATAGCCTCGGAACCCAGTGAGCAGTCATTTTTTTGAGGCTAAGATCATCACTCATAATGGATTGAACACTTCCATAGCTGATACCCACTTCTGATGAGATTTCTCCAACAGTTAAGTGGCGATCACTTTCAATAAGTTCTCGAACGGCACGGATGTTATCATCTGTACGACTTGTCCTTGACCGTCGATCATGACTTTCGTTTTCGATACGTTTTCGCCCAATTTAAAATTCTCTGACCCACTGATGACTCTGGTGTGTCATCACCAAATTGGGCCTTCAATCGACGAACATTTTCCGAGGGTTTAACGACTTCATTTGTTAAAAATTTTGTAATAATTCGTTGCGCAACACACTTATGTACCTCTTGCTCGCTCATGGGCGTACTGACTACAAAGTAGAGCGCGACCGCTATCCTAGCCGGTTCCCCTGCTCTTCATAAACCAAACAACAGTCACGCACAAGATTATCTAGCTCGCAACTTGTTGCTAAGCAAAAAAGTAAAATTACCGTTTATAAATCAAGCGTTAACTTTCGCGCATATTTGAGGTTGGCGGTTTAGATTTTTGAAATCTGAAGTAACATAAAGCTCAAACTTTATTTCTGATCGTTCATTGATGTGATTGATCTGAATTGGGTGTCATGACAGATCTTGATAGACAGATAAGGTACTGACTTGGAGTCATTGGTGCATTCAAAGTCAGAAAATTATGGAAAGAAGTACGTTAGTTGACGGTTCCATATACGAATGTATTCATTAAAAAGTTGAGAATTTTGTGTGGGTATTAATAATTTTTGTTCGCGTGTGGATTATCATGTAGAGAAGATTGATGTAAAATGTTTGACGAATTTTTACACACAATACATTTTCATCATCATCATCATCGGCACTACAACCGGGAACCGATCTTGGTCTTATTTAGCAAGTCCTGAGGCTTGTTAAATTTTCCATAATGCTCTGTTTTTTCCGGGCAAGGTCATTAGTCTTGCGCCAGAGGCTCCCCGACGGGGAATCGAACCCCGGTTTCCCGCGTGACGGGCGGGTATACTAACCACTATACTATCGAGGAGCTAACAATACATTTTACCACCGCCGAAATATGCATGTTCATTTAGGACCCGCTCATGTCTTCCATTCCTTGTTCAGTAAATCATCTCCCGCGGTAACAGATATATTCATCAAATTAACGACCTCGTGACACAGGTGATAGGTATTTAATGCCAGTACTTGTACACACTTTTACCGTGACTAGGACTATCTTCGCCGAACAACACTTGACTACATCTAAGTGATAAATAGAAAAGTGTTTTGCTTCCTACACGAAAGCCTGTACAGCCAGTTAAAATTCCTTAGTATTATCTATCCTTTCCTAAGTCGCCACCATCTCCTCCCCAGTCGGATATTTTATATTCTCCAAATCAGCCAACATTAAAAAAATGACGATAAACATAAAACGTATCTCCGTCATGTAGCCTGGTGATAACGTTGGCAATTTAAATAATTAGACCCAGCGTGACTGAAAATCTTCTTCCCTGGCATACAAGAGAAAAGAGACACAAGCCTCGTCGACATTTGCGTCCGTGTGCTCCTTGAGCACGTAAAAGTGCGCAAAAATCGCCAACTTCCGAGCAAGTGCCGACCCAAGAGGACTCCGCCAAGTACTTTCTGCGCCACTACCAAGGAACATTCACTTAATTCCTCGGCCCCATGGATCAGCAGTCCTTCCAGCGCCAGAACATGTAATTATTGCATAAACGTTGGCATGGGAGAATTATTAGCTCCACTCGTAGCGTGTGCAGCAGGAGCGCTAGCATTGGAAACGGGTATACGTCGCCTGCTGCCCGACGCAGTGGGTAGGTGGACTCATTTGCTTCAATAATACGTACGAAAGGTTGTCTTGTAAAATTTAGATTTATATCCTGCGCGTTAGCAGAATTTATCGCGATGGTATGCTGGTGGCTTTGTTTGAATGAGGTTTTATTCTCGCGCCACCGCCACAGTTGCATTGTATGTGTGAGGTGTGCGATAACATTTTATAATTAAACAATATCGAACCACCCACCAGCGCCGACGTGCTTCACAAGTTGGAGTGTCTTATGATAGTAGCTTTATAAAAGAAAGTTGTTGAGTTAGTCCTTTGTGAAAGGAGAAATATAAATTAAAATGTTTCGTAAGTGCGGCCCACTTGTTGCTTTGTGCGGCGAACGTTGGCAACATTGTATGTGGCTAGCATTTGGTTGGCGGAATGTAAGGAGAAAATTACTCCGCTTAATGAAGATGAATGGAAGACAGAAATGTTGCTTGGGGATTTGTGATAATTGGACTAAATACTGTTTACTTGTTAAGGCAATCAAATCCTAGAAAAGTAATGATGGGGTGCTACGAGAAAATCAGACTGCCTCGAGCTAGTACGAACTAGCGGGAGGCATCAGAGTTCTGCTTGTGCTTCACTTGTGAGACAATTATTGCACGTTGTTCGCAGGTTAGAACTTCAGGGAAGGCAAGTTACCTACCTTGATAACCATAATAAAAGTTCGATGCCAGCCCTGGTTCTGCTTTCCAAGTCAATAAAGCAAAGTAAAGGCGTATGCCAGTTGATGACTTGATACAAGACCATATACGTTAACACGTCCGGTGTTGCTTAATTAAGTCACTATAAGGCGTTTCATTACTAGTTATAATCGATGTATCAGGGCGGTTGAACTTAAGGTACAAATACACATTACAAAGGCTCTTGTTAGTATACATTTTCAGATTTTTTTCTCAAAACCTTTATTATTTATTGTGATACAATTTTTTTACCTAAATATTTGACATTTAAACAATTGATTTTTTTTTAATTTCGATAATTTTTACGTATAATAGATGTCGTTGAAGTTGATATGTTGCTGCATGGCGTACAAAAAGAACCATACTAGTGTTTCTACTGATTTATCTGGTGTTATCTGTGGCTTAGAGGTTATCAGGATAAATAAAATAATTTTCTAGGTCATAATGAAGAATCCTTGCAAGGCAAAACCCTTGGCAGTTAGCGACATTTGTGTATTTACCCCTATCAAAAGACGCCTTAACTGATTCTATTCTATTTACTGGCCTGTAAGAACCCGAAAGTTCATGGCCTCACCAACTCTACTCCGCCTTAACAGAAATAATTATAGATTTCCTCTACAGGAATAATTATCGATTCCCTGTACGGGGTCAATAACAAACAATAAATATTACCCTAACTACGTTTCGTTTTTCTTTCATCGATACCTACTCTATGGTATATATAAAAAAATTGTATGAGTTATATTTTGGCGCAGCCGGTACGATTGAAGAAAGTCGAGTTTAATTGCAGTAAGAACATGAAAGGATTTGATTCCTACAATAAACACATGCGATCGTACTGGAAAAGGACATCCAACCTTTCATTCGAAGTAGTCGTTTTTTTATATATCATTTTATTATTTCTTGCTCTTATTCTAATTTACTTACTCGCTAAACAAAAATGATTAAATTCTAGCTTATAGTATCTTATTTCCGAACTTCCTGGTTCCTTGCGCACTCTCTAAGTTACATGCATACGCTTAAAGCGTGAAAATTTGTCTTTCGACATTATGTTTTGTTAGCATGCATTTTAATGAATTTAATTGGTTATAAGGGAAATTGAGGAACAGAACTTAAATATTAAACTAACTTTTTTTTTGTACTTCCCTTAACTCTATCCTAAACCTAACATCTAAACTCAATCCTCGAAATGCTAAATATATGTTAGCTTTCCGTTGTTTGCTGGGCTTTTATTATTCTTATAATTATTATTACTTTCGTTTTTTGCCAGGTTTTTAATTGCCACTCAGCCACCAAAATCTAAGGTATAATCTAAAAAGTCCCTGTAAAAGAAAACTTACCTTCATGCATCACTTCGCATATAATTTCCTGTAAGATTTCTTTTCTACCTTTTCAGGAATCCCAAAACCTATTCGGTACCTTCGGTTCCCAGGCAAATTTCAATTTCCCACACCTTCGTATATGCCGGGTAATTAGCTGCGGCAGGGAAAGAAATTGAAGATTGTTTGTTAGTGGAAAAACAAACGATGAGTTGGATCTTATGCATGTTTACATGCGTAGAAATATGGTTTATAGCATCCGTAAAAACAAGCTGTCCGACATAGGATTTTAACACAGACAAAGGGTGCCGAGTGGCTTAGGATTCATGATGCCATATGCACTTTAAAGAGTTATTTCTAGGAATTTTATCTAACGCGTTATATGCATTAAATGTCCTTGTAAAAGGAAATGTTTCAGGTATGCGGTGGTGATTGCGGTGCAGGTGTGGGAAATTGAAATTTGCCTGGGAACCGAAGGTGCCGAATAGGTTTTGGGATGCGTAAAGCATTTAAGGTGCTAATGCGATTGCATTAGCGAAATTATATAATTGGATGGAAGATATGGGGGTTTTTAAGGAAAGCGAACCGTGGGGTTTGGCGGAACCGCCACAAAGCCATTGCGACTAACCCTCTCTACTACTACTATTACTACTATTTATTGGCCTGTAGGAACCCGGAAGTACATGACCACACCGACTCGACTACGCCATCGTTCCCTGTCCTGTGCACTCTCCTTCCACGCTTGACCAGCCGATCCGATCTCCTTAAGGTTATACCTAACATTGTGCTCCCATCTCCGTCGTGACCGTCCTGCAGGTTTCTTTCCTGTTTTTGTACCGTCAAGAATTCTACGCACGGTCCTATCGTTGCCCATTCGCGCTACATGTCCGCCCCATCTTAATCTTCGCGACTTGATTACTCTCACTATTGTAAGTTTGCGATATAGCTCTTCCAATTAGTGGTTGTGGAGTTTCCTCCATTGTCCTGCTTCCTCGTCATATTTACCTCGTTATGAACTGTGTTTGGAAATATTAATTCTAATTCAGCGTAAAATTCCTCGGGGTCAATGTCGGAAGTGAGATCTCCTCGGACGACGTTGATTGTTGGATTTTGTGTGCAAAGGATTGGGCCTCTACCTCAGGGTTGTCCCTGGGGATTTTGATGAGTTCCCAATGGATTACAGAGTCATCTACATTCAGTTAGTTTTTCGAATGCGAGGCCTACGGGAGGAAGCCTTAAGTTTTATATCCCCAATAAATCGTTTCACGTTAGTGTTAAAAATTACAAAACATGTACCCATCATGACTCTGAGCTCGGATTCTACTCATCGCGGTCCTCCTACAAAAATGCAACAAAAAATTTATTTTCTTGCAATCAAGGGCTTCACCTGAATTTTTTTTTTTCACTGACATTACCTGTTCTATCCTCGGTGCTTGCTTGCCCGTCCAGCTGATGATGGAGAGATCTTCGAGGCTTTGGAACCGGTTTTTGCCGTTGGGTGGTTCATGTTTTGTATTACCTTAGGATATTGTCGTTGCCTGGTGCCGTGACGGATTGACGGTAATCGAACCTATAGCGCCGACACGGCACCCCGAGATGCCATCAAATAACCGTTGCAGTTATTTTTGAACAGTTGCAGGTGGTGGTGCCTTATGCCGGCTTCCTGTGCTGTAGAGGACTGGTTTGTGGCGGCGATTTTCTTTGGACTCTAATTACTTAGGGGGCTTCGCATTGACCCCGGTGTGGCGGTCTGCTTTTCAGCTGGTTTTTTTTTCTTTTTCTTCTTTAACGCCTGTAAACTTGACTTCGATGGCCACTTCTTGATAATCTCCGATCATTTTATTATATATAAATATAATACTTTTTTTTACCATACACTTGACCTTAATGTTACACAATTCTCTTATTGCTCTTCTTAGTAATGATGGACCTTTTACATTTTAATTTACTCTCACATAAAACACTTAATGCGTCTGTTGTCTGTCAATATTGGCTATACACACCACACCCAGACACAAGGAGGATACTTATCTCAATGATTTTCCGCTTGTGCAGAGCGATTGTTTATTTCGCACTTCTTCACTTTTTTAATAGGGTGGGCACAAGCGATTATGTTACTTTTTCATTCATTGCGAATAGGAATTTAGATTGTTGGAGAATACCGGAATTCTAAGAAAACATATCGGCGCGAACCGGCGCAACCTTAATGTTATGGGCAAGAAGAACCGCGTCCGTTTTCTTTGTTGGTCTGACACAGACTCTTTAATTTTACGCGGCTATAAAATTTCAGAATGCACTTCCTGAACAGAGCGGAAAATGGTTCTCAACGATTTGCGAATACTTGTCAGTAAACTGTGAGGGCAACAAAAAAGCAGCAAGTTACAATAATCATTTATGACTCTCTGGAAATTTCGATAGCGTCGGTTGTTGTTGCTTCTGAGAAGAAATGATTATTGGTACAGATTTTTCTTCATACCGGTATAACGCTAATCTCAAAAGAAGACTGTGAGAAGTGGCTACCTCAGTTTTCTAAATATAAAATTCTACCATGAAGGAATAATGGTTCTCGTCAAAAGTCAAAAAAGGGCACGGAGAGAAGAGTGAATAATATTTGAATAAATAAAACTCCTAAATCAAAACAAAATGCTATCAAATTGTACTTGAAAATGCTGAATACTTTTTCCCCAATTTAAAATTTCATTACTTTTAATAGAAAGTGAAATATGAAATCAATCGAATTATAGCTTGCTTAATTGAGCTGTCTTAATTCATCACAATTTAAACATAAATAGAAAGTTTATTGGTCTATCAGCATAATATGGTCGTCAATTTAGTTTCTTATATACAATCGCAGAGAGAGAGACACCTGCTTGTCACATTGTCATTTTTCCTTAAATTTGAAGTTCTTATGCGGGGGACGGTTTTGTTAAAAGTTTATTACAAAGTTTGTATAACACGAGAAATACACAATATATGATATAAATAAAAAGAATATAATTTCCAAACAGTGTTCTGATATTACGATGGACAGTAAGGCACAATTGTGTTATAAATCTATCGTTATTACCAAAACAAAACGAGTAAAATGTTAGTTTATAATCAAAGTTCACTATTATATATTATATTTCTACGTATCGATTATTTACACACGTTTCTGAACCTTTTTTTTTTTAAATTCCATGTTGGTGCATGACCTTCTTTTAGGAATACCCATTTTTTAAACTAAATTTAAATTTCCGCTCTCGAGTTTATTAACACGCATCCCCATCCCCAACTGAGCAGACAGTCTAAACCCGCAACCGGTTCACTTTTCTACGCTCGAACCCATCCTAACAGGTTTCATTCTCGTTCTTCATCAAATTAATACATATTTATGGGAAATATGCTAATAAGAACGAACACCTGCATTATTGGGAATGCAAGTATTTCTTCTCTGCAGAGATTGGGGTGGGTGACGCACTAAGTCATTGTAATTTTCCGTTAACGAATGGGAATTATATTTTTGCTTATGAGGAACCAAAAATAATGAAGGCCTTAAAGATACATACTTAGTGTATACCTGCTTTATTTACCAGGCTTGTCCACCAATTTTCTTTCGAGGAATTGGGGTGTCTGTTTTTTTTTTTTTTTGGTTTCGGTAGGAAGGTGAAAATCTTCAAAAGATACCTCTGGACCGATCCAGAGGAATGCCTGGTTTTTATCGACTAAAATCACCTCCCGTCAGGTACATATTCCCGTTGATCCACGGGGAACTTTCTTTTAAATATTACATTACGGGGGATTTGGGGTTGTGACGCACATTATGCATAATGTTTTCCGTTAAGGCATGTGGATCAAATTTTTGCTTATAAAGAAAAAAAAAAAAACGAGAGTATCAAGAGTCTGTCCAGGCGCAAGGCACCTTGCACGGAAAAACAAATTATTATGGAAAATTTAACAAGCCTCATACTTGTTAAATAAGGCCAAGACCGGATCCCGATTGTAGTGCCGATGATGATGATGATCAAGAGTGTGTGTTTAGACTCGGGTGTATATATTTACTGAGCTTAAAACTCGTACAGAATACTCGGAAATTCTTCTCTTGAAGACTTCATCGCGTTATTTCTCGATAGGCCAAATTGAAAAAGGTTGATACAGTGTTTCCGTTCGTTATTAATCCCGTGGAGCAGAATGTAAAAAATGTATCTTAATATGGGGAATAATAATGGAAGTGGGTTTTTTATATATTACAATTGTTTTTAGCAAATTAGATGAGCGTAGTTATATATTCTCCTGCGGTTACAATTTTCAAGTATTCGTTCAATGAATAGAACACCTATTTTCTCATTTTTTTCCCCGTACTGAATATAGGCTAATAACCTAGCCCAGAAAACAAATTATTATGGAAAATTTAACAAGCCTCGGGACTTGCTAAATAATGCCAAGACCGGATCCCGGTTGTAGTGCCGATGATGATGATGAATATTGCGTCAAGAAATTCCTTTCAACGCACCTTATAAAAAAAACCTTTCCTATCTTTGAAACTAGCATCTAAGTGGAAGACCCTCGAAGGACGCACATTAAAGTCGATAACTGAATCTTTCCCCATTTTTGTGATAAAACTTCGGATGGCCGTTGACAACTTAAACCAATCAAAACACTGAAATTCACAATTTCTGCATTCCTCCTGATTTCAAAAAATGGTGATCGTCTTCTTGCCTTCCTTATCATACCACAACATTTTGCATTCCAACGCCTGAACGTAAGATACAGATGTTTACCTACCTTTTGATATGCAAACCATTGCCACCCTTTATTTGAAAACCTCAAAGGATAATCCGAAAATTCAATTTTCCTCGTTCCAGCAGTGGCTTCATTCAGAGGACGTTCTAAAATCCAGTCTATTGAAAATGATTCCTCCATTTACACCCTCTAGCTGATATAATGACAATACAACTCTCACGTCTTAAACCAAATTCCGGCTTTGGCACTGTTTGACAACAGCGCCTCACACTTTCTTTGCATTTCTTAATCAAAAGCGTTAAGGAAGCCTTTTGTCGTTAGTATTCTACCGTAACTACGTGAGTCTCTAATGCCCTATTGTTATGGCGCAACTTTATTACCTTTCCGTGGTCTCCCCACAATGCCACCTTCTCAACCGTTCTACTGCTACGATCCTGAGAAAATTGCTTGTGTTCGTTTCTTGCGAATGTTTCGTTGGTTTTTGCCAATTTTATAGATGTAGAACTTCATTCGGTTAATTTCTTGTACAGAGACGTCCAGCGTGCAGTTTCGTCCTGAATATTTCTTCCCCAACCATTCCTCGATATATTGCGTATTTTCAATGTTGTCCCTTTGTATCCTTCATTGCAGGTTCCTAATATACCATTGAAAGTTCCACCAGAAAATGGATTACCTACGCGTTCGTTGGCATGTTTGCATCAAAGAAGATTTTTGGAATCATCACATCATCAACAGCAACAACAACAGCATCAGGAACATCAACAGATTGACCAACTGCAGCATCAGTCGCAACAACAACAGCAACTGTTGCATGGTCAAAATCATAGCCAGCAGCAATCGCCACACCATCAGCAGCAGGTAGCGCATCACCAACAACAACCACAACATCAGCAGCAAGAACACCTGGAGCAACAGCAACAACAACAGCAGCAGCAGCATGAACAATCAGGATTAAAAGGTGAGTCCTTAATTACAATGCATTTCATTCTCGCTGAATATTTTCTCCATTGTTCTGGCGCAACGGTGCTGAGGAAAAATTGACGAATGCTCTTTGAAGACGAAATTATATCCTTTGCACGTATCCTTGTAGAACTTAGATCATACTTTGTTGGCGTCTGTTTGTTGCTCGCAAATCTCCTCTGTTCTAATTTCGTTTTTGAAGTAACTGATGCTACACGCTTCTTCCATCAGCAAACTTGAGGTGGCAATCGGCTCATGTTCCGTAGAATATGCTTGGTATAAGTTCTCCTCCTCCCATCCTTGCACTACATTGTTGTGTATAGTCATAAAAATGCAAACGGATAATAGGACATTTTGCCTGCAATTGCGCACAAATGCAGCCCTATGTCTGTCGGAAAAAGGAACAGTAAAGGAAAAAACATCGAGGAATAAAAACGAGGAATAAAAACGAGGAACTTGATGTGAACAGGAAGAGGAAGAGGATAAATCCCAACGTATCTACATACAAATTGTATTCCTGTGTGCATTTTCCGCAGCGAGTTGGTGAAGGCCTCATTGCCTCGGAGGATTATAGTGTGCTACTCTGATCCCGATGATGATGATGATGATGGTGATACAACTCTAAACAATGTCCTCAATTTGAGACAGACGCCAACGTATCCTATTAGCACAAGTTTTATCTTTTGTCCTGCGAGGTCAGAGCAGGGTGGAGGATATGGGATGCTCAGCATGAATATTTCAAAATCTCGCTATCACCTCTAACCGAGTATTCTATGCGAACAACATTTATATCCTTTATTCAAATGCTTTGCTGCGACTCCCACAATCGAGGTATTCATAGCAAACAAAATCCGCTTTCAGCTACTGTGATCCTTTTTAAGTTGAGCTATAAGGCATCAGTGGGGTGGGGTTTGGTTGGGAATTCCTGGGCCGATCCAACAACAAACAGCTAAGCGTTTACGGGTTTAAGGGTTAGTTGAGGCGGGTATAAAATGCTTGGGTAGAGAAAGGAATTAAGGATGAATTGGATGGGGGAGGGGGTCGACACTCACAGGCAAACGAAAGGATAAACATGAAAAGCGCAAAAAAAATTGTCTGTAAATAATCTGCACTAAAACCGCTTCCAGAAAGTAGTGGCTGTGTTACCGTTATCCTTCATTCCCTATCGTCTGCGTATCTGTCCATCCTTTGGTCTCCCAATTCTAGAGTTCTGACGCTAGCTAACATTTGGTTTATATCTCTGTCCTAAGGCTTCCTTTTTAGTTGGAGCGCACTGTTTAGCTAGCTGTTGACAGGAAAAACAGTTTTAGGAGTTATTCCTGTGCTCGCGGATTTTCCCTGATTATTACAGAGCGCTTCGGTCGCAATAGGGACGAAATACAAAGTCGTTTCAAGCACCAACACCTCGAAACTATTTGAAGTTTAACTTTTGAACTTTTATGACTCTTGTGTGTATGGCTTTCTATTCTATCAACACCAAACCAGAAAAAGGATACAATGACTGTGAAGTGAAGGAAGAGGCTTCTAGAAAACAAAAGCGAAAACACTGTCAAAGACAATTTGTCCGAGATGCTGTTGGGTCTGGTTTTTTTACGCTGTTTGCCTTTGGATTTATCCGTTTAACCCTTTTCTAGTCTGCGCCGTAAAACCGTTGAGAAAGGACAGAAAAAAAAAGAAAACGAATAATAATGAAGCCGGTTGAACCCACAAATGTGTTTGTCTTTGACTCGTTTTGGGTAAGGATACATTGTTTTTGTTAATTCTTCAGGTGGCACATGGTACAGGGTGGACGTGTAAGGATTTGTGGCCTTCGATTTCAGTCGATAGCTCCTTTGAAGAAAAGTTTTTGAGTCAAAAGATTAGGGGTACCAAATTGGTATTAAATGAGGTAACATAATGTGCTTATGGGTTTATTTATTCTTCAGTTTGTAATAACCTTTTTGGTCAAGAGCTGTGAGGCGTATGTCAGCCGGGGCATCTGGGAAAAAACTAGACCAGACACGTGGTTTTCTTACTATTCGGTATCTATCATTATAAAAGGACGATCTTTGGACACTAACATGACTTTCTGAAATGCCATAACATGTTCCGATATCTGCACTATATCTGCCTGGAAGTTGTAGTGCTCTGATGGGACGTCGCTGTTGAAACCTTTTTAAGTGAGTTCAGTGAATTGATGTAAAAGGGGTCCTCAGGTTGTGGTGTACTACATACTCTAAAAAGTCCTGGGATTTTTAATGAAAGCGTTTTTTGGTCAAAGTTATATTTATTCCTCAACATGATTGCCTTCGAGTACGATACACTTGGTATAGCGACTTTCCAATATGTAGTAGCCCTCTCTGTAGTATGAAACGTCTAACCTTCGAAATACGCCTCGGTTTCCGCGATGACTTCCTCATTCGATCTGAATCTCTTTCCTTGGAGCCACCTCTTGAGGTTTGGGAACAGATAGTCACTGGGGATCAAGTCTGGAGAATACGGTGGATGAGCAACCAATTCAAATCGTAATTGGACCAATTTGACCATTGCTTCCAAGGACGTGTGTGACGGTGCGTTATCATGATGGTACAGAGCGTTTTTCTTCGCCATATGGGTTTACTTTCTCTATTTCGTCGTTCAGTTTGTCCAATGACGTTGCATAATACTCTAATGTGATTGTTCTTCCCTTATGCCGTCCGCATCCCAAAAAAAAAGCGGATGGTATAACCTTCTTGGCGCAAGGCTAATGACCTTGCCCGGAAAAACAAATTATTATGGACAATTTAACAACCCTCGGGACTTGCTAAATAAGGCCAAGGCCGCATCCCGGTTGTGGTGCCGATGATGATGATAACCTTCCCGGCCGAGTGTTGGTTTTTTATTTTTTTTATTACACTTCTCTCAGGACAGGCGAACCTATAGGGCCGACATGGCGCGCCGAGGAGCCACCAAACAACCGTTGCGGTTGTTCTTGAATAGTTGCAGCCTGTAATGTGCCGGAAACATTCGCCGGGGGGGGCGGATTCCACAACTTTCCCGCTCTGTAACGGAATGCAGTGATGTTCGCGCCGCCGATCGCTTTGGTCGGCTATCATGGCTTTTCAGCCACTCTGCAGACTACTAATTGGACTCAGGTGTATGGTAATGGACCCATGTTTCATCCATCCACACAAAATGTCAAAAAAAAACCGCGCGATTACGCTGCAACAACGGCAAACCAGCTGTTGACTCAGCAACGCGCTGCTTATTGTGGTGGACGGTCTGCAAGCGTGGTACCCAATGCGCCGATAGCTTTTTCATCTCCAAAAGATCGTGCAAAATGTATTCCACCCGTTCTTTTTAAATGCCCACGGCCTCAGCTAACCATTTTACGATCACTCAAAACGATTCGACGCACTTGATTACCGCATTCGTAGATAGTGAAGACACCGGAAGGAAATTTGAATAAGCAAAGCATCACAGCACATATTATGATAAGTAACCGAACTTTAAGACGTTCGTCATCACATAATCGGGCTCGCTCTCGAGGCTCTGCCCACACTCGACTGGTAACCGCATTTTGTAACATCAGGGGCATCGGTTTCACCAATACGCATGTAAACGCCGTCCACCAATATTTGCAAATAGTAAAACCTGATATCCTTGTCCTATCTGAGACCCGGGTCTATTTGTCAACTGATTCGACATATCTTCGTTGCTCAGGATACGGATTACATTCGAGATTCCGTTTTAAGGGCTGAGTCTGCGTCTTCGCGTGGTCCGATCTGGCCTGCCAGAGAATGGAGGCGTTGGAACCCAATAACATGGACATCATATGGTTGAGAGTCGTGCTGAGGAATGCTGTTAAATTTCTTTGCTGTCTTTATCGCTCCCTGAATGACGATGGGCCAGTGACATTTTTCGAACATCTTTCACTTACCGTGGGCTGAATACCGATCAACCACCTAGCTTCTGAAATTGTTGCCTTTGGCAATTTTAATGTGCACAATTCCGGCTGGTTGGTACATTCTAACAGAACCGACGAGGCTGGTATGTTGGCGGAGATGTTTGCTGTTAGCCACAACTTGACTCAACTCGTGGAGGAACCAACGCAAGTGCCGGATGCCCGAGGCGAGGCAATTCTGCAAACACCCTGGATCAGTTTTTGACATCCGAACCAAGTATTTATACCGTAGGGGTTTTGGGAAACTCAGACAACCGCTTGGTATCTGTTGCGCAAGCACTTGCATATCAAGCGAATAACCGGCCTAGCCAATTTCGCCATGTATGGAAGTATGGGGCTACTAAATGGGACGATTTGCGAGATTTCTTCGCATCCTTTACATGGTAAGAGGTTTGCTTCGGAAACTCCGATATTAACGCTTACGCGGAGTCGGTCACAGAGATTATTCTTCTCGGGATGGAGACCTACATTCCACATTCCATCAACCGAAGTTCATGTGATAAACCGTGTTTTGACAAAAAAATGCGAGCACATTACAGCGGCAAAAAATAGAGCTTTTCAGCAATGGTGCTCCAATCCCACCGATGTTAACAGAACGAATTTTGTTAGAATCAGAAACGCGTGAAACCAGGCGATTGATACCGCGAAGAAAGCTCACAACGACAGAGTGACCAATAAACTCCTTCGGTGCCCGACTGGTTCGCGCTCCTTCTGGTCAAGGGCCAAAGCTGTCAGCGGTAACTTCGCTTCCTCCTCTTTTCCTCCGTTGGTGACAAACAGCGGGACGTTAGTCACAAATTCAAGAGCTGATGCGTTCGCGATTTTATTTTCCGCGAATTAAAACCTCGATCCCGGTCTTTTGGAGCCACCTGTGATCGTGCCGGTACGTTCTTCCATGGGGGATGTGATATTTCGCCTGCGCACTATTCAACGCATTCTACGTGAGCTCGACTGTAGGAAGGGAACCGATCCGGGCGGAATACCAGCAATAGTCCTCAAGAACTGTGCTCCAAACTATCGCCGGTTCTTGGCAGACTCTTCCGCTTATCTTATGCAGGGGGACCTTTCCTGCCTGTTGGAAAATCGCTCGAGTTCAGCCAATCCCAAAGACGGGAAAATAGTGCCCCACAAAATTACCGTCCGAAAGCATTACTGTCTATGTTATCTAAGGTGATGGAAAAAGTCATCAATACTGAGTTAATTAGGTATCTACAGTGCAACGGACTTCCGAATGATCGTCAGTGTGGATTCCGTGGCGGCGCTCCATGGGAGACCTTTTGACACTTATAACCGATATATGGACATCTGCGATTGAACGGCATGGTGAGTCAAGGGCGGTTGTATTGGATATCTCCAAGACTCTTGACCGCGTCTGGCACGGGGCATTGCTGAGCATACTTCGTTCATACGGACTTTCCCAGGAGCTTTGCGACTGGACGAAGAGCTTCCTCGAAAATCGATCGATCCGGCTTGTTGTGGTCGGCGAGTGTTCAGATCTGTATCCTGTTAGTTTGGGGGTGCTGTGCGGTGTTATTACTTGTGCGCCTGCACGGACGCGGATTCAGTAAACACCCACAGAGGAAAATTCGACGGGACACCAACGATGTTGAGACAAAGCACTGATCACCTGAGGAAGTCGATGAATGAAACAAGTTGATGGTTTCCGGTTATAAAACGTTCTTTTTATTTAACTTCACTTTACACCGTGTCTTTTTCAATTACTAATTAACTCTGGTGAACTACCGCATAGGTTGATTTCCATTAGCACAGTGTCTTAGATTTTATTGACAAATGTATTTTATTCAGTGGCTAATAAATTAAATAACAATTCAAAGACACTTATGGTTATGACACTTTATTAATTAATCACACTTGGTGAAACACGGTACGGCCAAAAACACGCACACAGAAAGAAATGACGTAATAAAAAGAACTCTAGGACAAAAACTCTCGGCAACTCTCCGCGGGGATTAGTAACGAAGGTGCGCGCCCTTCAAAGAATACAATTTGACTCCTCGAGCTAGGCGACGTTGTCCCAACCTCTGGTGATTGCGATGAGTTTCCACGCATGTCATCGCAGGGGAAAAACAATCTTTCCTTTTCAAGAAAGACACCCAAACACCCGCTGGGCGCAGGAAAGGAAAAACAAACATGCAGCTCGTCAAATATGATGATCGGCGTACGGCTGGGTGTATTCCCATCGTACGATAGGGGATCGATTTGGTTTGGCGATAAGTCAACAGAACTTTGCTGCGACGGTAAAGGCTACTAGATTTGGGTGCATGTTTATTTTAGGCATTGGATAATGCACGGGAATACTGGCATGCAGTATATAAATAATTTCGTCTGTTTACGTAGAGTACACAGAAGCATTTCGTTTAGAATAGCCAGCGCTAGAATAGTGGCATTGTTTAGACAACGAATCATTAGACATGATCATGGATATGATTGTCTAACGCCAATCATATTCGTGCCCAAAACCGATAAAGGAAATTGGTAGCAACTGTAGCGAACCTTGGGATTAGAGCAATATTCACTCATCAACCGTAGCAAAAATATCGGCTACAGCTGTGACCACAATTACGCTGGCCAGCGAGTGTTTATCTTTTATAATTGCAGACAAGCCGAGCCGATTGGTCTGGCACAGCTCATGTAATATTAATGAAATAATTTGTTTGATGTGCATGCTTGCTGGGGTTTTACCTTCAGGTGAAAGAGAATGAAAGGTAGCTTACGCTGCCCAAAATTGCAGGTAGGTACGGTGTCTTGTGGAGTGAGGGCAAAACAGGTAGATTTAAAGAAATGGCTGGTTCTTTGAGAAACCTTTAAAGAACCGCCACAGTGCCCCAAGGTTCTATTTTGGCTCTAACCTTGTTTTTGCTTCACATAAATGATTTGTTGGCGACAACAGATAACAAAGTGTTCAGTTTCGCGGATGATAGTACGCTTGTTTACTTATTTTCGAGTGTTCGGCCGATGGACGCATATACGCTGCACCAGCTGAGATGTAGACAGATCGACTCTCTGAATCAGCATGTAGATAAGGTCCTGCAGTGGGGAAGGGCCAATCTCTCAATGCAGCGAAGACACAATATACAACATTTACAAAGAAAAGTGGATCATCGGTTCCACCGCTGATGATGAATGGCCAGGCCCTCGGATCTGGGGAAAGTTTGAAATTGCTCGGCGTCACGGTCTGTGGGAATGTATCGTGGCATAAACATGTGTCGAGCATCCCCAGGTCAGCCTCAGGAAAACTGAGCTATCTTTTTATAGCCAAGAAATATTATCCTCCGGCCCAACTTCTTCTCCTGTATAAATCCCAAATTAGATCCGCGCTCGAATATTGCTCTCATGTTTGGAGCTCTGCTCCTAAATATACCCTCGACCTACTTGAGAGCATACAGAGACGAGCGATCTGCCTGATCGGGGACTCGGCGCAGACGTCGGGATTACAGCCTCTATCACATCGAGGCGCGTAGCCGACCTCTGTCTGTTTTACAGATGTTATCACGGGCACTGTTCTTCGGACGATTCCGGAGACGGTACAACCATGAGTTGTACGCGATCTACCATGAAGCTAATATTGTAAAAAAAATCAAGCTCGGAAAACTCCGGCGGACGGGACATCTAGCTCGTATGAGCGAAGAAGAGCCTGCCCAGAAATTTTTTTGTGGCAGGATGTATGAAAGGAGACAGCGCGGCAGACCTTGTCTGCGATGGAGGGATGGCGTAAACCAGGACGCCAAGAGCGGATCCCGGTTGCAGTGCCGATGATGATGATGACTGTTCTTCGGAGATTCGTGGTATTGTTCCACGCAATTCTGCTTATATGCGCTTTACAAGACAATCCGACAGATCGCGCCAGTTTGCGGCTCATCTCCCGCGGCGTGAATATCCCTGCATCGGCACTCGTTCCGTTACAGATCGGGAAAGCTGTGGAACTCCTGTGGGGGTTAAGCACTTGGTCCACCTCCTTCTCACTCTCTCACCGATGGTTCCGTCGTAAATTGTTCACCCGAGAAGAATAACGAATAAATAAAAACGCACAGGATATTGATTGATATAAGTTTATTTTTGTGGTTTTCATTTTAACAGAAGATTTGACTTATAAATAGTTTCTATTTGATACTCGTTTCACAGAGTATTTATGTGTAATTAAGAATTACTCAACAAGGAGGACTCGTTCGCACTCGTGCAGAGACTTTAATTGACTCCTCAGTTTGCTTCACCGGTTACTAGACTTTACCCGCTCACGGAAATTACTCCACTCTTTACGCTCGACGCTGTGTACTTCCCAATGAATGATATTCGAAAATTGCGGCGTAACCGCCCGCGGTGATGATTGTAAAACGACTGATGCGAAGTAGGGATGAAAATTTGATTTTGCACGACGATCAGCCAATGGTAATCGCGCTTTCCTGTGCATTCGTCAATTCTCTAGGCTCATCGAGGTGAATAAATACCTGTGTATTCGTTCACCGGTCGATGGACATAGAAAGGATGAAGAAATCAAAAGGAAAAGCACAATAACCCAGGGTTGATCTGGCTTTGGTGTGCATTTACCATGCAGGCTCTGTGGATGGCCCGCTGACCTAATTCGGTGGCTGTGGTGATCTCAGAGTGCATTGAACTATGCGAAGATGAAAATATGATGGAGAGGAAAATGGTTTGTGCAATTCACCTGCAAAAAGAGATCATTGATCCCAAGCGGAATGTCTGGGGGAAGTCGAAGTGACGCTACATCGGCTAGGGAACTATTATCGTGATAACCAAACTCTAAGAATTTGGAATTACCCCAGCCTTCGCACGATTATGCAACCGCGTCGATTGGTCAGACATGGTTGTTGCTAACCAATATGACGGTGAGATTTCCGGTGGAAATCTCATGGGTTAATGCAATAGTGTTGCCGTATGGCAAGAAAAGACTAAATGCAATTGTACATTAACTGGATAGATTAATGACTTCCGGACATGCTTCTTTTAGGGATCTTTCTTATTGCAGGTGAAATAACCGACGGAAGGAATTGGGATTGAAATAACGCGCTGTTAGCGGTCGAAATAGGGCTGAAATAGTGGGTTAGTTCTCCAAGTAGTATAGAGAACACTCCCTTCCCACGCGAGTATTCGCGGAGCGTTACAACCTGCAATTGTTCAAAAATAATTGCAACACTCATTTGGTGGCATCTCGGGGCGCCCAAATGGCCTCCAATATGGCTTTGGGCAATATTGGAGGCCAAAGGACACCTAATGGCATATTTTTCTGAAAAGTGGAGCCATCACATCCATTTCTTCGGTGAAAGCAGGGTTGCCATATTGTTATTGGAAAAGCATTCGGCGGTTCCTCACACCCAGTCCTATTGTTGAAATTGCATTCCTATGAACTGGACAAGTTCATATGTGCATTCAATACGGACTTCAAAATATCTGTATATTATCCGAGCCTCCCAAGAGCTGCTGATACAACCTTTGTTTTCGGCGATGCAAATGCCAATCATCAAGAGCAGACCTATGGCAGGAAATATTGGTAAAGTATTAGGCTTTAGAGACTTTGAATTCTATTCGGTTTGATATTTTCTGTTGATATATCCAGTTAAGATTGGAATTCAACGGGTTAATGTAATGAGTTTTGAAGAGTTTGGTCCACCCATGAGTACGCTTTTGTCCAGTTGTGGATTAAGATCGCCTAACCACTGACCGCTCTTTCGGAAAGCCTCGGTTTCATTTGCTGTAATTGACTGAACTGTTGATAGTCAACGAAATGGATTTTGTAATCCGTTCAGCTAATATCAATCAGAACATAAGACTCAGTTATGCCGAGGGGACCAATTTCATAGTCATTCGTTACCTCAGAACAGAAGGAAATTTCATTTGGCATTCGCTTTGCACAATTCAGTCAATGCAGAGGCTCGGCTCTTAATCATGTTAAAAGGAATCATAAAAGCTAAGTCCGGTCATGTCACGTTACTTACATCGAACACATGTCCACCCACAGTTACATCTCGGCATGTCGAGAGTATATTCTATACTCCACAGCAGACGTGGTCTGCTTCCATGAGAACTCGAAGAAGTCCACATTCCATTCGTCAGACACATACACAACACACGCTGTAGAGACCCACAGGAGCTGCACCTCACGAAAGTAATTTATGTCCTCAGCAACTCAATTTCTTTACATGAAGTTCAACGTTTAGAACATGCGCTGGTCTCGAAGCGACATCCGACATCGGTCTGCCCGGATTGGGTGCTGCTTGGATCTGGTTATTCATGGTCCTAATCCCATTCTCTGGTTAATGATGATTGGGAGCAATGTGTACTGTCTTGTCGGTTGGGTTTCTATTTCTAATTCACGTTATTACTTCCTACTCCTTATTTGTATCTGGCAGTTTGTCTGGGATAGTTACTCCACATCTCCTTTTGGCGTTATCCTTTTACTTCTTTGCTGACTTGGCATAAATATATTCGTGCGGAGGAGTGGCAGCATGTTGATGATTTTATGGTTAAGTGCTTGTGTTAGTAGCTCCTTTTCATGATTCGAGTCTTCTTTGAAGGTGGCGGGGAAGGGTGGTTCGGCGCTAGATATGATCCGCACCGTGTTTCCTCTGGAAACTTTGCTCTGAAATCTGAATATGATTCTGACAGGAAAAAGATGGAAATGAATTTTAAGGTTCCTGGATATCAATTCCGATTTGTGAGGTGGTAATTATTCTGCATGAAGTGCCGTACATCGGAACAGAGTGGGAGAATGTGGGTTGATTTAAGACTGCTTGAAGGGGTAAAGAGATTTTCATGAAGGTGGTTGAATAACGAAGTGCCGAAGCGCAGATATCGACAACATGTCAAGTATGCAACAATTGAGTGTCAGGGGAGGTCATGCGAGAGACATTCATTGGAAGTTAATACAGTTTTGTGGAAAAATCACTGAATCAACTTGTGACTTTTTCGACTCGATTGGTCGGGACTTTTTGGAGCAATTTGCGATATGAGAGACAGATAATTATGATGGGATGTCCAGTGTACGCAAAGTGCGTTCGCAAAACGGATTTTGATGCTTTAAAACTCGAGCACTTAAGTGCTGACCTTGGGCATCATTCAGAGAACGTTTCTAAATTATTCGTTGAATTACTCTCTTAAGTTCAATTGATAAAGATCCTCATAAATTATGGCAATCCTACTAAAGGACTTAAGTCGTTCTTCAACTGTGAGTGGATCAATAAACATTTCTTTCATATCAGCTACCACAGGTAAACGGATCGAGAAAACGAATACAACCGGCCATAACACTTGACCTGTTAATACTTTGCAATATATTTATGCCTTTGCCTCGCCATCTCGAAGAGTCTGGTCGCATTTTCCCTTCCTGACAGCTCATCAAACAAAATCCAAGTAGGATTACCCCGCAAAACCAGTGATTCAGTTATTCGACCATTGGCTGGGTTGTTCAGTCCATATAGTTCGCCCACATTCTCCCGATTTGTACAATTTTTCTTACGCCAGGACTCTTTTCGCTGCCCACCTCTGTTGGGTCACCGTCGTAGTGTTTGCCCAACAATGAGTTTCTTTTCTTTTTCCTAGAACAAAGTTGAACGCTCTTTCGTGTCCATAGCAATTGCATCCCATAAAGGATAAGTAGTTATTCATAGGAAAGAAGGGGGATTATGCGAGGGCTAGACGAATGAAAGGACCAATGGATAACCTCAGAATACCCTTTGCAATGAAGAAAATTTCTAGCAAGTGACTGGATACAAGAGAATTTCTCAAATGACTGGGAATAGATGGTTCCCTCGAAGGGTGTCCTGCTGTTGTAGAATTATATGAACCTGACAAGGATATTGAGGATAGCCAAGGTTGTGTAAGGTCGTGCGCACGGCACTGCTTGTTCGTGGTACTAACCTATCAAGTCATGTCCTTCTCACAGGATAGTTCAATTTAGCTTGAACGCGATTTCAATTTGAGATAGTTTCTTCTGGTCTTTGGAAAGTTCTTTGCTTTCACATTCGCTTGCTTAAGAAGCAAGAACAACCACAAAAAAGACGAAGGGAGCACTTGGTGTATACACCGTGCAGACTTTATAGGAAGACTGGCATCCCATTTGAAATGGTCAATTTACTTACGATGAAAATTATGCAGAGCGACATGGTTGAATGGTCTTTTGTCCTTGGCAAAGGATATGGAAAAGATTTATGTATCGCAGCTGCACTGTGCAAATTGAATTTTATTTGACTGCAGATGACACTCACCGATGACTTGTAGTTACATTGTTTGCAGTTGAGAGTTTACATGGCTGTACGTAGAGAAGTGGTTGCAATTGCAGGAACTTACAGGCGCAGATGGGATAAGAAGCATCTCGCCTTTTAGATAAGAGTAAATGAATCTGGTGCGAACTTTTAGCAAGTTTTGTTAGCTTGCTTCTTCTGAGCAACACATTATAGAGCAGAGAAAATGGCGCAGTACGGTAAATGTCACATGAAGTGTAGTGTGAATTCTTTTGTGGAGTTTCTTTATATTAAGACGACACTAAAGATTTTATAACAAACTGTGTAGTGTCCCTTGAGTCGCAGGGTGCTTCATTTCTTATCATTTCTTCCTTGGATTGTTGGTATTTCTTGTTAGCTACCTACTTATATCTTTGGACTTTTCCTAGAAGAAGTTTAATAAAACTAAGAAGAAATTCCCTTACGACAAATGGGAAATCCGAAAAGAAACTTTAAGAGCTCGACAAGTAATACACAACAACGTAACATATTGAATTCATTCGAACAAGTTATACACAACAACGTAACATATTGAATTCATTCGAACGTAGAATGCCCACAATAGTCGAAGCAATTCAATCGATATCAAGTGCAACTGGTTTGTTCCTTCCTCCTTCGTAATGTATGATGTCATGCTGGTACATATTTATGTAGACTTTATCTTTAAGACTTAAAAATATCAACTTTTGTTCATCCAAACGTATATCTCAACACCATAGAATTACTCTTTGAAGACTTTACTAAGAAATGCATTAAAAACCTTAAAACTACATATATTGATAACGTATTTCTCAACAAAGGGAGTTTTTTTTCGCTTAGAATTAAAAAACAAATCGTTTTCCTTTTTACCTTAAAGGATTTCTTGACAGCATAGAATTAGTTTCTCAAAATCTTATTAAGCAAGGCAATAAAAAAAGGAAAATTATAGCTTAGCATATTGATAACGTATTTCTCAACAAAGTGAGCTTTCTCTCTTAGAAGTTTAGTGGGGCTGTGGCGGTTGCACGAACCGCACAAATCATCATAGGCTGAGTTATCTTCGTTCCACCAAGGAACATACTCACCTATAACCAAACTTCACGTCCCCACAGACACGTGTCCCCAAAGTCCACCTTTTTACCTAACCAAAGGTGACATCCACACTGGTGTCAACAACCCCACGTATCAACAGATACGTGGGCCCCAGGTCCCGAACAATTTCCGTACGCCTGCACGGCGATTGAAGGACACGACCCAGCATAGAATTTGTGTATCGATCCATTAGCTGGATAAACACAAGTGGTTGGCACAGCTGCGCCAGATGTCGACGAACATCAAATCTCCGACGATAAGCCAAGTGCCGTAAAACAATCCCTCGGCAAAACCTTTTGTCCCTGTCGCAATGCACTTCGCCTAAACAAAGGTCATTGCGAAGAAACAGCAATAAACGAAAACGCTGTTCCCATAGGGAAAAGCAAATACAATAATTACCACGATCCCTGGATCGCCAAGAAGAAACAACACACCCGAATGTTTGCATAAGCAACGCAACAGAAGTGTGGACATTCTGGCGACGAAACAGACGGCAACCTCCGCGTCTCTATGTGTAAGTGCGATATTCCCTGGTGGAGAGATTCTGGATTGAGAGAGAATCACCAGGGAAAAGAGAACTATGGGGTGAATAGAATCATCCCCAGAGGAAAATGACTCAGTCAACATAGAGAACCCTAAGGCGGTGGAACTGCGCAGGGCGATAAATCACGACAGAAACTGCTCGAACC
This sequence comes from Microdon myrmicae, assembly GCA_963931805.1. Taxonomy (NCBI): domain Eukaryota; kingdom Metazoa; phylum Arthropoda; class Insecta; order Diptera; family Syrphidae; genus Microdon; species Microdon myrmicae. Next base: position 16,576,766 of record OZ007499.1, read on the forward strand.
GAAGTTAAACCTTTAAAATACGCGAGTTAACCTGAAAACACCTTAAACGTACATATATATTCGACGTTCAACGCACGGCAATACAATGCGCGCAGGCCTGCGGTCCTCACTAGGGACATCGGAAATGTGTTTATCGGTTGATTAATTTGTTCTCTAAAATAATTAAAGGAAGTGTGGACAGTAAATACGGAGACTGAGACGGTTATCCTCTACGTAATACTTTCGTGGTATCCTAACGTGTGCGGTTTTTATATTGTCAATTTTCGTGCTGAAAACAATAAGTGAAAGGCTATATGCGAAAGACAGGAATAAATAAGGATATTTTCAAAAATTGAGAAGATTTGAGGTGTGGTGGAAGTTTGTTTTTTTTTTTTTTGCAATATACAATTTAACAAAATAAATGTAACACTAAAACACAAAGAGTAAAATAAAACAAACTGATAGGAAAAAAATAAATTTCGTTGTGTTTAATTGGTGACGGCATTCCCTTCGTGTGTCGTTTTGTTTTTGTGGACAGTTCGGCGGAACACATCAACAGTCGACACACAAAATCCGCCAAAGAGCTACCACCCGATTTATTGTCTTAATTCAAGCAACATATTTACCTACAACTAAAGTATATATAAGTTACAAACTAGAGAGCTTAAGAACTATCTTAACTGGGCTTCACCAAAGATAACGAGGACAAATTAAGAAGGCCGGAGTGGGCACGAGGGGTGGCGGCAGGTTATAGTAAAGTGTAGAAGCACCGTTTAAGATTGGTGGTGAGAATGGTTTAGGAAGCGGTGCTTGAGAGTATGGGTAGAGAGGGCGAAGTCGAACAAGGTGGAATTGCAGTTGACTTTTCTCAGTATCCACGAGAGGGATTCGTTGAGACCATAAGAGGTCGGGGGGGGGGGGGGGGGGGGGGGGGGGTTAGAGAAGGCGGGGATTACACTATGTTAGCCACGACCCTGCACTCCTCAAGGGTTCTGAGGTTCTTTTACTCAATTTCATCCAATTCAATTCAATTCCCTAAAATCAAACAGCACAATGCGTATCTTCTTATGTATGCTACACGCAATTAACACCTTTAAATTTCCTACAAGATCCAAAACCCAAAAGGTGCGCGTGTCCAAACAAAGAAATATCTATTCGATCCGCCGACACACAATTCTTGGAATCGTAAACATCCTAATGCATATCTTCACATGCCAGATGTTTTATGACTTGCAAATGCACCAATTTAAAAACTAACACCCAATTTCCACGGATCTTGTGTTACCCATCTGAAGTGCACGCAAACTCTTGTTGTTATAAGCCAGATGGATAACACAATCAAAAACCCCAAGAAAGGATCAAGCGATAAGTGGCGATGCGTCTGGATCTTCGAAAGAAGATAAAAATATGGGGATTAGAATTTTGAAACGAGAAGGTGAACACCTTAGAGGAGTCACTTCAAAGCAGTCGAGGTTAAGAATTCAGTGCAGAAGGACGACTCAAACGAGCATTAAAAACAATATTCACTGTGTAACAATAAATTATAGTGTAACCACAATTATTTATGGAACCTGTGACAAAATTCAAAGTGAAACCAAGTTCTATGGAACATTAACTGCCTTTTTCTTTCACCGATTTAACTTGCCTTCGACTAGCAACACTGGTCGCGTTGGTCATCTGTCGTACCGTCTTCTCCGGGTGTATTCAGTGAAAGCGTTGGAGATAATAGTAAACCCATGCCCGTGTCGGCACATCAACTAAATCTACCCCCACAGGACCAACAATCATCAGGAATCCATACAAGATTCCATTGTTCGTTTCTCTTCCTCGGTAATACGAGAAGCACGGAAACGAACGGTTGTAGCACACAACACGAGGGCAGAATTGGCTTTCCGGATCATCTCATCAATGCGAGATGATGTCGCAAAGGATCCCAAGATCTCGAATACATTGGACACTGGTCAGGGGTTGGGTATGAAGGGAATAGGAACGTGAGGATGAGTGAATACGCTTACGGGAAAAGGTTATAGGTTGGCTTTTGGCGATGTTATAATTACAAAGCTATTTTTGTTACACTAAGTCGTGCAGCTGTCAAGGTCTAATTGCAGCAGAGCAGAATCAAGAGGTGACTCGATGATCTTGTATATATTGGTATCATCAGCGTATAGGGACAAGATAGAATTTTTAATGACCTTATTAATGTCATTAGTGGCAAGTATAAATAGGAGTAGACCCAGGTGGCTACTCCAGAGGGCCAAGGAAGGGGTAAAATAGAAATAGATGAAAAAAAGTAGATTTAAAAATAATCCAGTTTTTTACCTTAAAGTATTTCTTGACATCATCGAATTACTGTCTCAAAATCTTATTAAGCCAATTATTATTATTATTTATTGGCCTGCAGGTACCCGGAAGTTCATGACCTCAGCGACTCGGCTCCACCATTGTTCCCTGTCCTGTGCACTCTCCTTCCACGTTCGACCATCCGCTCCGATCTCCTCGAGGTCCAATCTAACATTGTCCTCCCATCTCCGTCGCGGCCGTCCTGTCGGTTTCTTTCCCGTTAGTTTACCGTCAAGAATTCTATGCACGGTCCTATCATCGCCCATTCGCGCTACGTGTCCGGCCCATCTTAATCTTCGCGACTTGATTACTCTCACTATTGTAGGTTTGCGGTATAGCTCTTCCAATTCGTGGCTGTGGAGTTTCCTCCATTGTCCTGACTACCCGTCATATTTACCGCCAAATATACCCCTTAAAACTTTATTCTCGAATACGCGGAATTTGTTCTCTTCCCGTTTTGTGAGAGCCCGTTTCGCATCCGTATAGAGCAATCGGCATGATTATGGCTCTATAGACATGGAGCTTTATATTCCGTGATAGCAGTTTGGATTTCAACAGTTTACTGGCTGCATGCCAACTAGCGTTGCCGGAGTGTAGTCTTTTGTTAACTTCCTTCGACGTTTTGTTTCTGGTCGTCAGTATTGTTCCCAGATATTTAAATTCTTTTACATTTTCAAATATCTTGCGTCTGACGTTTATATATGTTCTCTGAGGTCCACCTGCTCTCGCCGTAATCATGTATTTTGTTTTGTCTTCATTTATTTCTAGGCCCACCTCTTCTGCTGCTTGCATAATGATTTCACAGTTTTTACTTACAATTTCGAGATTATCGCCCAGAACGGCGATGTCATGGATGATCCGGTGGTGTTGTCATCTTGTACCTTTCTGATAACATACTCGAGGACAAGGTTAAAATAAAAAGGCACGGTGAGAGGCCATCCCTCTGTTTTAGTCCGTCCCGGATTTCAAATGGTTTTGAGAGGTGGTTTTCTATTCTAACAAATTCTAAATTCTAAACTATTAAGCCAATAACAAAAAATAAATTATAGCTTCACATTGTATATTGTAACGTAGTTCCCACCTAAGGGAGCTTTCTCTCTTAGAATTAAAATAAAAGTCGAGTTTTTTCCTAAAAGTGTTTCTGACATCAGGCTCCTCGATAGTATAGTGGTTAGTATACCCGCTTGTTCCGCGGGAGACCGGGGTTCGATTCCCCATCGGGGAGCCTCTGGCGCAAGACCTTGCCCGGAAAAAACAAATCATTATGGAAAATTTAACAAGCCTCAGGACTTGGTAAGTAAGGCCAAGGCCGGTTCCCGGTTGTAGTGCCGATGAAGATGATGATGATGATAACTTACTGGTCCTACGCAGACGTTCTAACCTAAACTTCACATGTCTATTGTATAATTTGCCTTTTCGGCGACAATAGCACTTTGCTAATTGCCTAGCGGAGTGAAACCTTTAGTTTCATCATCATAACCATCGGCACTATAACCGGGATCCGGTCTTGACCTTATTTAGCAAGTCTCTCCACCGGTATCCGGTCATTATCCGAGACTTGTTAAACTGTCCATAATAGTTGGTTTTTCCGGGGAAGTTTATTAGCCTTGCGCCAACCTCTCTCAGGATGTCGTTGCATGCATTGGTTCACTACTTGGCGGGTGCCAAAGTAGCTACCCAGGGGTGTCAAGTGGACACTGCATGTCAACTTGAATTGAACAGGGACCCCCCTTCGGAGGCAATAGCAGTTTGCTAATTGCGTAGCGGAGTGAAACCTTTAGTTTATTTCCTTTAATATTTCGTTGCTATACACTAGCATTGTTCCCTGACATTTACACACTTTAACGTTCTCGAATATCTTTCCCCTGACGTTTATATATGTTCTACGAGGTCCACCTGCCCTCGGAGTCTTCTGTCTTCTCTTCATTGGCTTCTAGGACCACTTTTTCTGGCACTTGCGTGAAGAGTTCACTGTTTTTACTTGCAGTTTCTAGGTTATCGCCCAGAACGACGATGTCATACACATATGTGAGCACTTGGGGTACTCCATCCAGAAGTAATCTGGCCAGTGGTCTGGTACCTTTCTAATGACATACTCGAGCACAAGGTGAAAAAGAAACGGCGAGATTCCACTTCTACATTCCTAATATATCACAGTCATTGATGAATATCACGAAGTCACTTTGGGTCCACTCCTCTTTTCCTTTCCGATTTCTTTGAGAACGAAGACCTGCCTTTTTTCCAGTAAGTACGTGTTGAGTTTACTATCTTTTAATAGCAAGAAGTTAAAGAATAGCAAGAGGCAGATAAAAATACAAACGCCTTCACCAACACCTCTGTAGAGTCATCCCTTCAATGCTGGACAACACCTTGAAGCGATAGAAGAGAATCCATCTTAAGCGCCAGAAAGGCTCACAAAAGTATTTAAATTATATAGTCAATTATTATTATTACTTATTATTAAAATTCTACATACAGTTTTGTTGCATTTGCAGCCTTGTTCCGGATACTTAACGTTCATTCGGTGTTTCTTGTGTTAGTTTGTTTGATGAGAATGTCGGCGAGGGCATGCATTTGTTCTCATTTTCCCTCAAGAGATGTAGTCCATCGACGCGGTCTGCTTTGAATCGCGTGTTTCCATCCGGATCGTCCGTCTTTGCCGAGATTTTATCGAATATCACATTGGTTCGCCTACCGGTGATTTTCCTGGTGGAGAGTAAATTGGTACCTAAGTCAGACACGTGTTACAGTTAAAACTAACGAAATTAGCCAAAGTCTGAGCCTACATATCGTTTCGAATTCACCGTCGCGTTACAGTTGCTTTCTTAAAAAATATGGGACAATTTTCCGTGTACTTTCCACATTTGTCTCATACCTTGACGACCTAGGTCGCCCCATCCGTGCTTTGTCCATTGTGAAGCCAGTTTTTCTAAACTTCTGTACTTTGTTAAGTTTAGTACTCGGCGTTTCTCTAACGTGACGAATTTAGTACGGACTGCACATTTTTTGCCGCGCAATAACAGTTGTTATTGTAAAACTCCCACCCGCTATTCTTCCGTGAATCTTTCCGTAGCGGTTGAATTCTCAACGACGGAGCTAGATATCGCCATATGGCTAATACAGCTCCTAGTGGTTGCATTCAACAAATTGAAAAGACTTTTGGGACACTCCGTATAAACTGATAATTAGGGGATAATATTATTAATAAAATGCAATTTTTTTATCTAAGAGGAGACGCTTAGTTTTGCAAATATTTTTAACTCAATGCTGTTATCGCGTTCTGCAACTTTAGAAAAGCTTATTAACTGCATTCCACAAGGGCAGATCCATTAAATAAATTTGTCATATTAGAACTTCTTTATAGTCACGACAATTAAGACTCCAAACATAACTACTGCCACCTAGTGTACGTAAAATACAATTTCAAAACTCTGTGGCTTGTTTCGAAGCTTAACATGGGCTAATTAAAAACCACCGGCAGCAACACTAAACGCGAAGTCTGCATTCGGTGATCCCAGAAGAAATTGAAAGATTTAGTAAAAACTGAATCAAATTTTTATCTGAATTCTTTGGGGATATTTCTCTCGACTTATTTTGACAAAATCCGGACTTTCGTTTAGTTGTTATCTTCATCGTTCCACGAAACTAGATTAGACCTTTTTCAGTGTTGTCTAATTTTTATTCGTGTTCAACTATATTCACTATACTTGACATGAGTGCAATGTATCTCGTATATTGCACTCCCCCACAATGGGCATATGAACCTCTTCGGTCACCGATTTACCCCAATTCCACGGTACAAAGCCATTAAACGAGTAAACGAATTGAAAAATGGATAAATAGTCCGTCAGACATATGTTATGCCTCTGCATCCATCCGGTGCAACATAATCCCAGTGTGTTTGTATCCGCATTTGCACAATTATTTCAATACCCATTGGATGCGAAAAGTCGACAACACCACTCAACCACAAATGACCAAACCAGGCCGGATGGTGCAACGGTGCTCTAACGACTAAATACAGATACGTTCCCGTATATCTCGAGAACGTCCACTCATTTATCTATTGTATCCAAACAGATGTGTCCAACCTACCGAACCCGAGTCCCCACTTCGACAACATAATGATATTCAATCGCATGGTATGGAGATAAAAAGGACAAGGACGAGGCTAAAGCCGATTGTCGATTGTTGTGTGTCGTTTGCCATCCAAGATAACTGGTTGCATTAGTTGCTCTACTTGTTTTACTGTACCCGTACTGCGATTTCGTTCCAAGGGCAACCAACATATTTCTGGCAACTTCCAGTCTGGCTTCGTTGAAATCTGGCAATTATCATCGACAACCACGTCGTCGTCATTCTAGTCATCGTCGTTGTTGTTGCGGTTGCTGCCTTAAAACGGATACAAAGATCCATTCCGGAGAAACAAGATTTTAGAGCCTGCAATTTGTGATACGATTAATTGCAATTATGTTCAATTAAATTCCAGTTGCTCAACATTGCTAAGGGCTAGACCTTGGTTCCATACTTCGTCTTCAACCCGTTTGCTAGACTAAACGACTAACGAACGGCAATGCACCTCCCTACCGTCCTCGGTGACGAATTCAGTTAACAGCTTTGTTTTGGGATTACTTTGCCGCTGCAGCACCAGCACATCGGCTACTGATAAAATAATTCACTTGAGTCGCAGATACAGGCAGGAGACATAAGTTATCGTCGTCACGCATTCCACAGCATACCAGTCCCCAAAGCCGGGTGAGATATAATTCCAAATCAATTATCCCATTCCCAACGTTAATGCGAATTGTTTCACTCGCCGGAAGGATAATTGAATTATCCCCAAACGCACTGGACTTATAAGTGAATAGCTTGTAAAAAAAGCTGTTCTAAGTCCCATCCTTCGGGGGATGCGGTTTAGTAATTGTTTTATATGTGGCGCAACTACTTGATGGCCGGTGCAGCATTCCGAATTATTGTTGTAAGCGGGTGAATCTTTTGTGAACATTATTTAAATAGCTGCTACCGGGTTTGCTGGCAGTTGGGGAGGATCTGTTTTCTGGTCTAGTTGTTTTGTACGGTTGGGACACCGTTGTTGGAGTGATTGTAAATGCTAATGAGAGCCACGGGACATTCATAGGTGGATCCTTAATGGGTTTTTAATTAACTATTTTGATGGAAAATAGAGTATGGAATCCGGTCAGATATAAGAGAACATAACGCGTGTGGTCTTCATTGATATTCTGAGGCTTTCCTGTGCACGATGCGACCCATGCTCCGCTTCAGTACGTTAGACATTTGATACAATTTGTAATGAACTTCCTAATTAAATTTTTGTGGCTCACAACATGTGCATAGCTGAAGATTAATGGAAAGGCAATTCGAGGAAATAAGCCTTTTCCGAGACTCGGATGTTGTCCCGATGTCATCCATATGTCGTATCGTCATCGATTGATATTCATTCGGATGTAGGAAGGGTTAAACACAACCTGTTAGGAGAAAACTGCTTTGACTGTTTCGCACCATAATCATCCCTCTTTGTGGCATGTGGGAAGTGGAGCAGATGAATCCAGCGACGTTACCATAACCACAATTGAGAGGAGTAGATAATAGATGGACTACACTTTAAGCTGTGTGCTTAGTTGCGCAGCCTATAATTGAATTCTGGGTTTGATCTAATGGTTGCCATGGTGACCTTGAATAATATTGATATTTTTCAGACATTAACATTTAATTCATCGTTTAATCCGTCGACCAGACCGTGAAGCAGTTTTAACGTGCACCACGATCGCATGAATTGCGTGATCTAACGCTGTCCCTCCTTGTTTGATTAGCTTGGCTGATATGTCATCAGCTCCGGGGGCTTTATTTGATTTGAGCTATCTTTTGGCTTTTAATGTTTTCTCAATGCTTGGTGGCGGCAACATTTGGTCTTGGTCTTGCATTGGTGGCGCCTCCACTTCTTCTGTTAGCTGACCATTTAGCAATTCATTGAAGTGCGCTTCCCATCTCAGAATGCCTTCAGGATCAGTGATCAGATTACCCACTTTATCCTTGGAGTAAGTGCAGCGTGGTGTATACCGCGTCATACTGCGGATTATTTGGTAGAACGTCCGCGCCTAGTGCGGGCGTCGCTCTCTACTTTTCTCTATTTCACAGACAAGGTTTTTTCCAGGCACTTTTCTTTTGTCTGTGAAGTGTTTTTTCAGATCTTCTGAGCTCTTTGTATTTCTCCTCGCGCACCCGCGTCCTATGAGACTGCTGCATTGCCCGGTATGCAGTATTCTTACGTTCAGTCGCTAGTTTGCACTCATCATCAAACCAGTCGCTCCGATCTCAACGACTACTGCCTAAGATGGAGTTGGCAGTACTAATGACATTATTCTTAAGGCGTGTCCAATTCTCTTCTATGCCCGGCATTCTAGCCCCACGACTTTCTCTCCCCCGTCAACGTTCCCGTAGTATTCTTCTTTTTCGTCGTCAGGGGACTCCTCTGCAGGTCCGCGAACGTTTGATGAGGCTTATGTTCTCAAACTTGCCTCGCACGCACAGAGTGTATAGCCTTTCGTTTATTGCATTAAAACCGATGATGGCAGGCGTCAGTTTTTGACTGACTAGAAAGCCGTCGTGTATCCGGTCCATATCCGAGGCTTGTTAAATTTTCCATAAAAATTTGTTACGGGAAAGGTTATTAGCCTTGCGCCAAGCTTTCTCAGGATGCCGCTGCATGTATTGGTTCACTACTTGGCGGGTGCCAAAGTAACTATCCAAGGATGTCACGTGGAAACTGCATATCAACTTGGATTGAACAGGGACAAGGATCATCCTGGCCTTCGTCGGGTTGAAAGCAATTGTGGGGGTTTCTCTATACTACATGGAGAACCACCCACCATTTCCGGCTAATTCCATCCAATTTCGACCGCCTTACAGCGCATCAAACCAACCCCATTCCCCCCTACTTACCTGTTCAGCTGTAAATCATGTTACCACCAAGGACACATAGCCTAACTCATTGTTCCACGCAGACAGTGCATATATGAGTTTAGTTTCCCTTTTTTGCCATATGGCAACTCTTGTTCATGTCGATTAGCGACAACCAAATCCAGCCGGACGAAGTTGTCGCATCATTGCAGAACCGCTGGGGAAAATTATCAAAACATTCGATTGAATCACGTGATAATATTTCCCTAGCGTTACTTCGGCTATTCTCCAGACACGTCATTCGCTGGGGATCAATGCTCTCTTTTTGCAGGTGAATATCATCAGGTTAATTTTCCTCTCTTTTACAGTTCTGTCTTCGTACAGATCAATGTACTCTGAACTCACCATATTACCGAATTAGGTCAATGGGTTCCGCTCAGAACTACATTGATTCATGCACATACAACCAAATTCACCCCAAGTTAATCATACATTGTGTTTCTGTTCTCTCCTTCTCCCGCTCTCTTCGATCATCAGTTAGCCGTTGTAACCTACCACACATCGACGGACGAGGCAATGAGAGAGCAAAAGTATGTTCTCTTTTGGTTGTCGGGTGCAAAAATTAAATTATCCAATTTCTTCCCTTTTCGAGTCAGTCGTTTCACAAGATTAACAGGAGGAAATCGTTACGCTAATCACCGCCGCGTGTGCATGCTTATGCACACGCTCGTCTGCGAAAGGTCCCTATATAACTAAATTAACTGTCGGAAATCGGAGACTTTCTGACGAAACAGAAGAAGTGTAAAGTTATAGTGATTTAAATTGTATTTATATCGCGATAAAAATGTATCTGCAGCTGTTTTTCGTGTAACAGGCTAACGCACCTCGAGTGCCCAAGAACGTTCTACTTATCAAAATGTTAATTAAAAACTCAGCCGCGATGGCGCAACAAAATCAAATAAAAAAAAAAACAGTTATACAACCAACCAACATCAGTGTGTTTTCTATTGTTCCTGTCTTCCTGGGTGGACTATCCTCATCGGAGCAACGTCGTTGGGAATATAAGGAATCCGTGTCGTACCAGGCACACCAACTTATACCCCCACACAGTTAGTAACTTTGCCCTGTAATTTTCTTCCACACATTATGCTGGATTTTTATTAGAGATCTACATTGATGAATCCTCATTTATGCAACATTTTTTATTTCATCTCTTCTTCGATTCTAAGTCACAGACTAGACAAAAATGCTTGAATTCTGGCTTAATTATCTTAGATCAATAAGTTATTGATCCTACGTGCATTTGCAAAAGAAAAAGAAGTACGTATAAGGTTTTTACAATATTAGACTAAATGCTAAGCCTATTTTAAGATATTACACTTTGATGTAATTTACTGGCTCTGTAGGAGCACCCTAAGTTGGTAGTAGCACGACTATCCTCTTGTAGTGTTGTCTTTCGGCGATAGAAGTATATTTGTCTCTTTTATTGTCATTAATTTGTATTACAAAAAAAAACGGAACCATTTTTTTCTTGTTACTTAAATGTAACCTTCATTTTCTTCTCTCCTCTACTCCGTTCTATACCAATCGCCGCAACTTACTATTTCATCTACCATCCCATCACACCTCGTATGTCTTTAACGCACCGATCTCAACTATGCAACGCTACGTCATCTCTTGCCCCACCTCCTTTGACTTTAACCACACCTCTCCTGCTCTCAAACTTCGTTTCCTCACTAGCTTTTCCAAAAATCAAATCTTTTTTTCTCATTTTTTATATGTATACAAATCTTGAAGCTAATTTTATTTTATCCTAATCGTAGAAAAGCTGAATCTGTCTAAGCTTCTTGTGGCATTATGTCGTACATGTCGACTGTGGTGTTCGCCGAAGTGACGGTGTCCAGAACTCACAATTTTATGTTTCTTCCCAACATTGTAGTGGCAAACGTATCTCCTATCCCCATTTTTAGATCGACCTCTTTCGATAATAGAAGTGTCCTCTGTACCATTGTTTGGGAGTTATATTTGTCCCCGATCTTTCCCATTATACTGCCCATGCGTTCAAATGTCCAAGAAGACCCAACAAGTGAGATCGCATATTATTTATAAAAAAATATATTTATCCTATAAAATTACATGTTATCGTAATCTAATCTTTTATTGTTATTTTCCTCTTTTTCTCACGTGTATATAAATTACATTCCCATCAACTGCATGTCCTTTCTACATCCTGCATGCCAATCATTCTGCTAAGTAATATGTTATCACAAGCTCACCGGCAAACCAATAATCTGCCGGTCAACAGTCCTGAACTTGAACCGGACCTTATCCTGCCTCAAGTGAATGTCATTGTCCTCAAGCCGGTAGCGACGAGACAGGACGACATATACACAATTAGATGCAAATTCAATTTGACATCAACACTGACAGTTGATTTAGTCAAACGCCCACTTTTCTAAATCCTTCGAATCCCCTAGCTGACTAATGGGGAATTGAAGTCATGGATTTGCTTAACACAACAAAGACAAAAAGTAAAACGAGATGTGGCGCAAAGAAAGGAACTTACAAAAATCGCTACGAGGTAAACATGGCTATGTTTCCCGGTAGCCGGTTTCCTCTGAGTCCTACATTCCGGCACTTAAGGTCTGCATCAAGGTTTCGACAATTGGACCGTATTGAACGACCACTCACGTCGAACTGTACTCACAGAGTCGTAATCTGTGGTCGTTCTTGGTCAGATTGAATTCAACGATGTGTAATTTTGCTCGGGAGGATGCTGATCAAATGCTGGGGGGAATCATCCCATAGACTAGCAAAAAAAAAAAACAACTGTAGGGTCAGTTCGTTCAGTCCAGTAGTTCGTAATTGAATATTTGTATCTTCTGCAGTTGAGTGTCTCCGTTTCATAAAATAAAAAGCCCCCCAGTCCATGGTTAGTAAACTCGCTACACACCTCGTTAAGATTGCTCCACAATTATGAAAACCTCACTTTTGTGGTCATGTATGCGGCACCAAAAAATCTGCGAACAATGTGAAACAAAGGACGTGCTCTGAACAAGAAGAACACAACAACACACCAGCACATCCTCTAGTTAAGAATAACGATATTCTTGGACATTAATGCTCCCAGATACACCGGTGAAGTGGAGAAGAGCACCCACAGCGCCACCAGCAAACCCCAACTGAGCGAGGGCACTTCATTGTGCTGGGAGGGATGCGTACTCCCTGTTGTTTAGACTATTCGCCCGACACCAAGAGAAGGTCACCATCATCTGGCTGCCGCTTGGGTATATGAAGATGAAAAGTGAAACGACCGTTTGGCTGGCAATCTGCGCGTTCAATGGCTGCTTAATGTCACCTTGACGATATGACTTAAATGGGTGGGTGGGAGGGACTTCTTTAGGTTTAATTTTATCATTTTCGGTTTTATTGTTGCTCTCGCTTTTTTGTTGACTTTCTGGAGCAGTTTCACGATGCCACGGTGCAACGTTGGAATTTGCAGACAACAATAACATCATCGTGTCTTCAATAAAAATTGCGTTTTATACATACGCCCGCTGAAAGAGTGAACTTTTCAAATTAAAAGTTCGCCCGGGACTTCATCCTCGTAGCGAGTTGACAATTGTCCTTGTTATGTTTGCGTCCGTAAATTGCAGGCGAGCGAGGGTAGTGGATTTAGATGCTGGTTGTTTCATGGAATTTCAATTTGCTGGTCTTGCTTTTACGACAAGGATACATTTGATGCAAATTGAAGACTTTACGAGGATCCTTAGTCAGAATTTGTTGGCGTTGTTTTCTCTCTATATAAAGTATTTTTTGGGTAGAAAATGTGAGAAGTCACCTAAAAGCTAATCATAATACTTACTAATAACATTTTGTCGCAACAAGTTTCTGAAGTGATTGTAATTTATAAATTTACAAAATTTGATTATATCATAATGATAAATATATAAAATCGGTGTTTTACGTTTACAAAATTCATTTAATTTATATTTATAAGTATGATCTTCCGTTTTATATTTATAAATTCTTCTGTAATATAAAAAAATTTTCTCCGGATGACAAAATACTTTTTACTCACGACCTATTCCCGGAAATCGTTTTTACGTCTTCCCTGATCATCATCATCATCGGCACTACAACCGGGAATCGGTCTTGGCCTTATTTAGCAAGTCCTGAGGCTTGTTAAATTTTCCATAAGGATTTGTTTTTTCCGGGCAAGGTCATTACTCTTCCCTGATGGGATCTATTAAATGTGAAACTGATTCCAATATACTTTGTATCAAGTTACTTCGAAATGTAAAACAGGTAAAAATATTTGTAGTTCTGCCAGATGGCTATCAAACTAATTTAGTGCATACTTGTTAAAGTAGCGTTTTCATCTGCTATATTATAAGTAATACGTTTTCTCCGGGCGTCCAATTATTTAATATATGATGACTTTATGGGATAAACAGTGGTGTTTGTTTTGTTTGTCTTGTCACATTGTGGTTTAATATTTAAGGGTACATCGAATTCCTCTTTTGTGTGTACATGTATAAAAGAAACAAAACAAAAAGAGAATTATTTATTGAGGACGAGAATCTTTTCAAGACGTTGAAACAATACAAATTTGATTGCAATGTGTGTGCAGTGTGATTTATGAGTAACATATTACAGAGAACAGTGTAATAACTATATAGAGAATGGACTGGCTCCTCGATAGTATAGTCGTTAGTATACCCGCCTGTCACGCGGGAGACCGGGGTTCGATTACCCGTCGGGGAGTCTCTGGCGCAAGACTAATGACCTTGCTCGGAAAAAACAAATCATTGTGGAAAATTTAACAAGCCTCAGGACTTGATAAATAAGGCCAAGATCGGTTCCCGGTTGTAGTGCCGATGATGATGAATGCACTTAGGGCTTATCATTTTTTCGATTGCGAACCGAGTGCAGTTTCACAACAATAAAATATACTTAGAATCCAATTCTCATAAGCAAACTCCCGGTGGAAAAAGTATTTATGTTGGATTATTGAACGTATTATAAATCTAAACTTCGTCCGTGTTTATGTGGGGTATCGTATCGCGGTGAATCATGTATGCCTTTACCCAACTTCCGGATATCTTGTCTTCTTTGTTGTGGTAGCTAGAGGTCTTGTCCTATGCGGCGTTTACAGGCTTTATATGATTAAAATATAGTAATGCAGAGGATGGTACAAATAGCTTTTAAGTACCAGTATTGATGTCCCCGAAGTCCCGGTCGTTGTCATCCAGTTCAGCTGAGAGTTTTGCCTTGAGGATGGCAAGACGAGGATCGCAGGTGATTATCAAACTCACTTTGGGCTCTCCGCTTAGATCAATTTTGGGAGGAGACATATAGTCGTCGGTTGACAAATTTTTGATTCCATTATCATTTGAAATGCCGTGTAGCCGAAGATATCTTCCTTTCGAATTTTCGCATTGAGGTCCCCGAGGAGGATTTTAACATCGAATGATGAGATCCCATCAAATATTTCCTCTAGGGTCTCGTAGAACGTGTCCTTCGTTTCTTCGTCCGTAGATTCTGTTGAGGCGTGTACATTTATAAATACATAATTGCACCATGAGCTGTATTTTTAGCACCGACATTCGGTCATTAATAAATTTCACATCTTTTACATGGGGCGTAATATTCTTGCGTAAGATGGAGCTGATTCCGAGGTTATGTGTATCGGTACCTACACACGCCGATGTAAACCCGTTGGTTTCGATTACATGATGTGGGAGTCGGACTTCCTGAAGCGCGATGACGTCCATTTTATATTGTTTCGCGTTTTCTACAACCCTCTGTGTCGCGCCTGGTTTATATAACGTTCGAACATTCCACGTGCCGACGCGTATATCCCGCTTTTTCCGTATTTCCCTACGTCTTATTTCTTGTCGAGTCGCTGTTTTCTTGATGATTTGTTTGTGGGGGTTAAGTGGGGTGTACCGACACGGAAACTGGTTCACTAAATCCCCAAACACTTGTTCCGCCGAACACACGTTCACAAAAATATCCAAGAAATTAACGAAACTAAAGAAATAAAATTCACTGGTGTTGTTTAGTTGTTCGTCTTTTTATTATTTTTTTTCTTTATTGTGGGTTTTCGGTATTTTCCAGTTAAGCCTTCAAGTATTTACCACCGATCTCTATTTCTAACTTTAAATGGAAAAGTAACACAGATAATTGTCATTAGATTTTTCTTTTATGTGTTTCGTTATCACTTTTGGAAAACTTTCCGGAAAGAGAGAAAACTGCGTTCTAAATTCTTCTTATTTTCGAGAATCGAAAATCAATGAAATCACTTGTATGTATGTAAGAGAAATATTATATTATAACGCGGACAATAAGACTGTAGTCGACTTTCACACCTGATGAAGCTACACTCGGATTTACTCCACGGGGGATGAAGTTTGGCTTTGAAACTTGAAAAATGACTCAGGGACGTACACACCCCCGTGCACACGCTGCGGTGGTTGATAGCCGACTGACTTGGTAGCTTAACTCGGAACTCTTTTATCCCATACGATCAACCAATGGTGATCGCACACTCATCTGCATTCGCCCATCAAAGTGAATAAACTCTTGTGAATTTACCAACGGTCAATGAACCTAGGGAGAATGGGACAACCGAAAAGGCGAGCGTGACGATCTCAGGGTTGATTTGCTTTCGCATGCAACGAAAGCGAAACCAACTGGTAACCGAATGTCCCAGTTACATATTGGATTGCTCTCAGAGTGCAGGACCGAAATGCGCTACGAGAAGGGGGGATGCGGTAGGTTGAAAAGTATATTTCGTATACTCTTCACCTGACTCTGGGTTTATTGATCCCCAGCGAATAGCTGTGTCTGGCGCAGGTCAAAGGACGCCGCGATGGCTTGGGATAATATTAGCGTGGGAACAAAACTAAAAGAATTCGATATTACCCGAGCCGAGTGATGTAGCCCGTAAAATGTGATTGGGGTTGACGTGGGGCGCGGTTAGCTGGTAAAATCGGGTTGTAATTGTGGGTTGGTTCACGGCGTAATATGGAGACCCCCCCCCCCCGCCCCCCACAGTGGCGTAGGAGTGAAGGAATTGGTGCTGTGCTGTAAGGGGAGCTGGGGCTTGGAGGTCAAGATGGCCTTTCTTGCTTCGGGCGGTGCGGTGGTAGGTATTGGAACAGTCGTGCTGACGAGTTCCTGGGGCGTGGCTGGACTTGGGTCGGTAATAGGAGTGGACCTGGTTGTTACCGCGTGTGATGCCGGCAGGGGCAGGGGCATTGCGGTGTGGTCCACTAGCCTGTTGTGGGTCGCGTGGACCAACAGGTGTGACGTCCGAGTAGGTCAGGGCCTATCGGCAGTTCGCTCGCATCCGCACTGACGAAGTGGTGTGTGCGGGATGGAGGAGATTCAAGCCCAGGGTAAGTTCGCATCCGCAGTGACGGAGTGGCGTGTGCGAGATGGAGGAGACCCGAGTGCAAAGTCGGCGTTCTTCGTCCATGCGTTAGTAGGGAGAATTGTTTGCCGCTGGGACTGGTGGGGTGCTGGGCATGGAGTTGCGCGGGTCAACGATCGGGGGAGGGCCGGTATATCGGCTCGATATACGATCCCTGCGTCCTCAACCGTTCGGCAACTTATTGAGGAGGTGCCGGCCGGTAGCGCTTGGGTGGCGGTAGACGACCTAGTGAGGAAGGTACCAGCAGGTCGCGCTTGGATAGCGGTAGGCAATCTAGTGAGGGGGTACCGGCAGGTCGCGCTTAGATAATGGTGTGCAACCTAGTTTGAAAGTGGTTTCTGTTGGGGTGGTTGGTTGAATCCAACTGCAGCGCGCCCTACCATTTATGTCGCGCGGTTAGAAGCGGTTGATTGGTGCACCTGGTATGTGTGTCGGCGTAGTTGGGCGTGCGGAGCCTATTGAAATAGGCGCTGGGATAGGATCTGGATAGGAATACCTGTGTGAGGTGTTCTGGGGTGGGGTCTCAAGCCGGTGGTATCAGTTTGCTTCGCCTACCGGTGTTGCTGAGACGCTTGGGAGACATTAGGGGCCCTAAGGGGGGAGGTCCTTAAGTCTGAGAGGGGGGTAGGGTCGGGCGTCGTACTGATTGCTTGCTACGCGTAATAGCTGTGGTTCAGTGAGGAGCCGGGATTGAGAGGGTTAAGTGGAGTCGGGAGGAGGCGAGCGGCGTCGCATGGAGTTGGGTGGTGGGCATTGTGCGCCACCGTTTAAGGCTAAGCCAGTATTGAAGCAGTTAAATTGAGCCGTGTGGGGTCGAGTGGGGTTGGGCTGTGTCGAAAAGGTTCGGGTGAAGTCGAAAAGAGGGTCGCGTGAAGTCCAGTAGAGTCGAGAATAAGGCCGACATAGGTTGTACACCGATCTGTTCGCTTATGGTAATGTCGGCTTATCACACCTACGCCTACCGTGTTTTTCGTGAGATTGTTTTTTGTATATTGATTATTATTCATTTTTGTTCCCACGAGTCTTGGGGCTTCAGATAGTCCGCCAAATCAGAGCCGCTCTTTGATATGGTAAGGTCTGCTTACTGCTCTGATTCCACCCGGTGTTAGAGAGCCGCCGTTATAATACAGCCGGTATACCCCTGGCTGCAAAACATCCAATGGGCACGGTGACTCGTAACGCCCTGGATTAGGGGAGGTAGGTCTTTATGTGTTACTCCTCGCTAGTCTGTATGACATGGGTGTGTGGCATTTCTAACAGATACACACACAATACACAAGCAAATAGTGAAGAACACCGAACGAAAATCGAATAAGAAAATGCATCAGAGCCGTATACCATAGCGATAACATAACAAATCCACATCAGTTTAGAAATCGAATTCGTACACACGGCAGTGGCCTGATGGATTGCGCTTTGGTTCAATTTTTGGTGATTCTAATTGTCATAGCGTCAGTTCGAATCACACGTTCTTCACTATTATCGCAAACGCTATAATTGGTGACCCCGGCGTGATCTGTGTACACACACAGCACACACTTTCCCATAGTAAAACAGTTCTTCACGACACGATCATGACTTCCGCATAGAGCACCGGCACACTCGGCTGCTCCGACGATCTCTCGCTCGCTCATCCCTCGCTCTGTCGTTCACACACGAAGATGATCGTAACAAAGTTACTGAGGAGGGAGTTGTGTGACGTTTCTAACAGATACACATACAATACACAAGCAAATTGTGAAGAACACCGAACGAAAATCGAATAAGAAAAATGCATCAGAGCCGTATACCATAGCGATAAAATAACAAATCCACATCAGTCGAATATACTTGAGTTTAGAAATCGAATTCGTACACACGGCGGTGGCCATAGCGTCAGTTCGAATCACACGTTTTGCACTATTATCGCAAACGCCATAGGTGGCCCTACTGGAAGCATATGCTTCCGTTAGCGTAGCGTGAGTGATTTGTTGTAGTTTAAGCCCCCGCACCACGTCAAGGTTTCTACCAAGTGGAGGGCGGCCAGATATGGAATTCGGAATTAATTTCGAAAGACTGATCTTAATTGTATACCTTAATAGTATACCCGCCTGTCACGCGGGAGACCGGGGTTCGATTCCCCGCCGGGGAGCCTCTGGCGCAAGACTAATGACCTTGCGCGGAAAAAACAAATCATTATGGAAAATTTAACAAGCCTCAGGACTTGCTAAATACGGCCAAGACCGGTTCCCGGTTGTAGTGCCGATGATGATGATGATGATGATCTTAATTGGGCAGTAATGTTCTTTTGGATCTTGGTCTTATACGGCTGTAATTTGTACCTTTGTTTAACTTCATGCCGACCTCTCATTAGTCGGAATTTGAACCTGGTAATTTTATTACTGACATCAGACATTTAAAACACGCAAGGAACAGAAAATCGACTTGGTCTACTAAGATTGTTTACATTAACTCCTCAATTAATTGGATACAGAACTGTTTTTCGAATTTAATTAATATTTAAGGATATTGTGTTTCCTAAAACAATCATTATGGAAAATTTAACAAGCCTCAGGACTTGCTAAATAAGGCCAAGACCGGCTCCCTTTTGTAGTGCCGATGATGATGATGACAAAAGAATCGCATTCTCATGAAAGATAAACGTAAAGCCATGTGTCCTCGTCCTAAGCAAGAACAAAAAACTCGCAATTCATTAACTAGAGACAGAGAAAGTAAAGTTTGACAAATTTACTGAACACTTCTATTACTTCTACTATTTTGGGGTTCTTGTCCCAATTCGCCTAATACTTTCACAACTCCAGTGATTTCCAAACAGACTACGCAACGAAATTTACTATGAAAATATAACCGAAAAATGTCCGTACAGGGACAAAAATAAGTGAAACAAATCTACCCTATTGATTTGGCTCGGCGACCATGCGTAACCACCACCTCATGCGATTCAGTTACATGAGTTAGTCCTTACACATTTCAATCACGTTTCTTGAACAGAATTTTGCTGACATCCTCACAGACTGACCGCTAAAGCGCCAGTCAACCACATTAAGAAGCTAAATCATTTTCCAAAATACTTCCAAACATCAGGCTACTTTGAAACCCTACCAGATAAAGCTCAGCGGTTTTTCTAAATTGGTTTTACGACCGTCGTTCAAGGAATAGCGTCTCATATACTACTTCCCATGTCAAACTACTGTTAAGGACGGAACTGGAACATTATAGCAATGTCGTAGTCGAACCCGAAAGGAAATTATGACACGTACTCTCCTTACATGTGCACGCGTTTCTACCTTGCTGTCTGTTTTTGAAATCGGACAAGCGCGACGTCCATGTTTCGACGTTTATTCGTCTTCCACAGTGTGGCACGAACCGAAGGAACATCTTATTTAACACGTACAACCTCTTAAAATGCCCATCAACCAGAATAATATAAAGTTGTGTCCTCCCTGTGTGCGTCCTTCCCTCGAAGTTTCCCCATTACAGTTTTTTGACGTCTCTTGAATCGAAGGACGTTAATGATATCGGAGCTCGGTAATGGTGTCAATGATTAGACTTATGAAATCCACCAGCAACATCGCTGAGTAGGAAGAGCATCAAGAGGTGATGAAAAATGTGCTGAAAAGAAGCATGGAGAGGATGTAATAAGAAGCACTGAACTAAATGTACATGTGTGTATGTCCACAATTTTTAAAGTAGCAGACGAGTAGATACTTGGTATTCAATCCTGACTCGCTGAGATCATAGCCGTTTAATTAAATTGATGAACGGCATGAGTGAAGAAAGACCGTTAAGAGGTCACTTCATTGAGCTTATAGATTGACCTCAAGCGAATTTAGTTACAACAAGAACGGCGGCAATTTGCATTGTTGAAATCAAGTGACACTTTAACCCTGAGTGATATGAATTTGATCAATTTCGGAACAGGACGAAGTTTACAACCAATTTCGGGACAAGAATAAGTTTTTCGGAGCAAGAGCAATTACGTCTTACAACAAGATATGCAAGGAAGAATATAAAGCGCACCGAAACCTAATTATTTCTTTCATTGCATTGCCTTATACTGCAATTAAAGTCTTTCAAATATCTTAACTCTCTATTTCCCCCGCCGTTTTAAGCTGTGCCAATTAAGAGTAACAAGGCACCAACATAATAAAAACATCATGAAACACAACAAACATAAATGAAACACGAAATTTTCGCAGAAGAAGCACCGATCCCAAATTCTATTTGTTAATACTCTCCACACGCAATGAGTTTTGAATACTCTTAGAATAGAGATGCAGAAGTAGTGATAATTGGAAAAATACACACTGTGTTTATGAAGACCAAAGTGAGTACTGATATACACAGTGCTACAAATAAGTTGGAAGGCTATCCATAGAAAACATCGCTGAAACAAGATATCAGAACATTTTTGATTTTTTTCTCCTCTGGTTTCAATACAGTTGTTACAGCGATTAAACAGCGATTCAAATCCGTGGTCTGCCTCGTGTTGCAGCAGATTTGATGGGGAAAAATGTCATTAAAAACATCGTTACAACTTTAATTTCAATTATTGCAATAGGAAAAAGTTGGGAGCCAAATTAAGTGAATATGGTGGTTAATTGAACACACAGACTTGAAATCGAGCCAAAATCTTTCGAGCAATGAGTGAGATGTGACTCGTCGCGTTTTGGTTCAACAAATTCAGGTCTTTGGATCACGACATTTTGTCCCAATACGACAGATTCTGGCCATCAGGCGCTCCAAATCGACGAGATAAAATGCCTTATCAGTTGAAACAAATTGAAACTGTAGATAGTTCTTTTGTTATCGACGAATGGAATGAGTATTGTCTTTTTTTGTAATGGAGCTTTCCTTTTTTTTTGACCTGTGATGAATTTTCCGATTTCCATCCCGTACCTTTCTTTTAAAATATAATACGAGGGTTGCCTTTTATATTTCGGGATTAGAGAACAAAAACAAATATTGATCATCGAAAATCACTTTATTGTTTTTCAAAATATTCCCCATGAAGATCTATACACTTTTGCATGCGTTTGAACCAATTGTCGAAGCACTTTTGCCACTCTGATTGAGGTATCTCCAACACATGCATTCTGAATGCAGCAACCGCTTCTTCAGGTGTCGAAAAACGTTGACCTCTCAGTTTGTTTTTTACGTACGGGAATAAAAAGAAGTCATTCGGTGCCAAGTCAGGACTATACGGCGGATGACCCATTAAATCGATGTTTTGGGTGCTCAAAAATCCAGTTGTCGCAGCCGATGTGCGAGAGCTCGCATTGTCGTGGTGAAGAGTGATCCGTCTTCGGCGGTTGGTTTTCCTGATTTCTTGGAAGACAACTGGCAAACAAATGGTTGTGTACCACTCAGAATTGACTGTTCTGCGTTGTTCTAGTGGTACGGTTGCGACATGTCCAGTTTTTCCGAAAAAACAGGCGACCATTTGCTTGGAAGTGCTTCGTGCGCGAACAACTTTTGTTGGATTTGGCTCATCTTGAAACACCCAGACAGTCGACTGCTGTTTACTTTCGGGCTCATACGCGTAAATCCACGATTCATCACCTGTCACGATGTCATAGACGTGTTTCGAAGCACCGCGACTGTATTTTTTGAGCATTTCTTTCGACCAATTGACACGAGCCGTTTTTTTTGGCGATTGACAAATTGTGTGGGATCCAACGCGAACAAATTTTTTTGACAGTCAAATGTTTATGCAATATTGAATGTATGGTGGTCCCACTAACGCCTAAGGTTGTCTCAATCTCACGATAGGTCACATGACGATCTTCCAATATCAGTTCGCGCACAGCATCAATGGTTTTCGGAACAACAACGGATTTTGGACGACCTTCACGAAATTCATCTTGGAGTGAACTACGACCACGATTGAATTCACCATACCATCGATAAACACTGGTCGTGGATGGAGCTTCATCGCCAAAAATTGAATTAAGTTCATCCATGCACTGTTGCTGAGTTAATCCACGCCGAAAGTTGTAAAAAATAATCGCACGAAAATGTTGACGATTTAATTCCATTTTTGGGCCGAGATGAATCTTGTAAGTTACTGTAAACAACACAAATAGCGCTCGTATGTCAAAAAGTTCTGAGTGCGTATAACCTCAAAAATGTCCAACTTTACGACAGAGCTGTCAATTGCCGGATTGCAACACTAGGGTTGCCAAATCCCGAAACATAAGAGGCAACCCTCGTATCTACTGAAAGCACCACATTTACAATTGATTTCAAAAAATTTCGATAATCCCTGTCGGCTACAATGTCTTTTTTGGAACAATTCATCATCATCATCGGCACTACAACCGGGATCCGGTCTTGGCCTTATTTAACAAATCTCTCCACCGGTCCCGATTTCGAGCCGATGTCATCCAGTTTCGCACTCCCAGGCTCTGGGCGTCCTGGTCTACGCCATCCCTCCATCACAGACAAGGTCTGTCGCGCTGTCTGCTTCCATACATCCTGCCACTAAGGACTTTCCGGGCAGGCTCCTCTTCGCTCGTTCGAGCTAGGTGTCCCGTCCACCGGAGTCTACCGAGCTTGATTTTTCTTACAACATAAGCTTCAAGGTAGATTGCGTACAACTCATGGTTGTAGCGTCTCCGGAATCGTCCTCCCTCACATACGAGGCCAACAATTCTTCTTAAGACCTTCCTCTCGAATGCGCCTAGGAGTTCAGAGTGCCTTTTATTGAGCACCCAGGTTTCGGATCCATACATGAGTACTGGTAAGACCATGGTTTTGTACAGTAGTAGCTTGGATGTTCTGTATAAATTTCAGGATTTAAAGAGCCTTGATAGACCATAATAAGTAGGCTTTGTTGGATTTGGTCAGCCTTTTCCTCTTTCATATTGTTATCGGCTGATACTATTAACTCAAGGTAGTTAAAGGAATGCACTACTTCAAATTCGTGCTCTACTACCCTGATAGTTTGACCAACGTTAGGTCTTCTCTTCACAAATATTGCCACCATGTACTTCGTTTTTCCCTCATTAATATGCAGTCTTTTTGTGCCTCCTGTTCGTTCTGGGTGAAGTCGAATCGGATCTACCGATGATGTTGATGTTATCTGCGTAGGCAAGAATCTGGCTGTGTTACGTAAGTATCTACGCCATCGCCTTTGTTTTGACCAGAATATATAAAATAAATACTGGCGGCGTATAAAACCCAGTTTCTTTTCGGCGGTGGTGGCGTTGACTAGTTTCAAAGTCGACCGCCGTCGAAGATGAATTCCCGGAGAACGGTGATGGGAGAAGAAGATAAGAAATTGACGGGAGGTAGAGTAGCGATAGTACTGTAGAAGTGACGAGAAGTGCCGCAGGAGTCAAGGTGTGAAGTGAAAAGAATAAGAAGAGAAAATATACGAAAAAGTTTCGAGAGAAGAAGGAAAAGTCGTTAACCAATAAAACCTAAAACTGTGTGAAAGGAAACGTTTTGTATAAAGTATTAAATTAAGTTAAATCGTTGTCGAAAGTAATCAAGTTGTATATAAAGATCCTGTTTAATAAATTAAATATTGGTGCATGTCGAACTTGTCATCTTGTTCTTTGTTCGTGCTTAAACTACAAGGAAGATTGGAATCTGGAGCCGCTGAATCTTGGCTCGGCAGCAGTTTACCAGGCGATGCAACTGCGTGACCTGTGACGAAGATAAACCAAGGTAAACCGTGTAAATTCCTAACTTTCCATCCACAGGAATTACAAGGCACTTCGGTGACTAATGGCTGGTGATTGGGAACCGTTAAGTGTGAACGCCTGCCCGATGCCACAACGGTTTCGATACGTCATAATTGGCATTATCTCTACACGGCACAACGGGCGCAGCCGATTCGAATTATCCGCTGTCGCAACACCAAAAACGTTAAAATTGATTCGCACCAAATTATCGGTAATTTTATACGAACTAACGGACTAAGAAGTCTTCAAATCCGACCTCCTACACTGGTTTGTGCCACCGTTGTCATTCATGCAACATATAGGAAAATAAAATTCATATGAGAAAAAAGTCAATTCAAGTAAAGAAAATTGCGAACACAAGAATCCGGCACAAATCAGAACTATAACGACTGCAAACCAAAATTAACCCTCGGTGGAATATACACATAGCATTGCGTTTAAAACTGCGATATTAAGTACTTATAAACGTCCCGAAAGACTTTATATAAAAGGGAGTTATCAACAGAAGAAAAGGAGCTTCTAATTCTAATTAATTATTATCTATATTAAATATCCTATACAACAAACTGACGCTGCGGACTGCCTCGGAAATCGTATTGTTGAGTTGGTCACAACAAATATCCAACAACTTGGTCACAAATCGGAAAAAGACAGCTTTTAGGGCCAACTATGGGCATTACGAGTTTCGACGTGTGCCGTTGGGGTTAAAAGGAGCCCCGCCTACATTTCAGAGACTTATGAACCATGTCCTTACTGGTTTGCAAGGAGTCGAATGTTTC
This sequence comes from Microdon myrmicae, assembly GCA_963931805.1. Classification (NCBI taxonomy): domain Eukaryota; kingdom Metazoa; phylum Arthropoda; class Insecta; order Diptera; family Syrphidae; genus Microdon; species Microdon myrmicae. Next base: position 16,601,914 of record OZ007499.1, read on the forward strand.
GTTTATCTGGACGACATTGTCATATATGGTAGGAACCTGGTTGACCATAATGACAAACTCCGGAAAGTATTCGACCAATTGAGATACCACAACCTCAAACTGCAGCCGGAAAAATGTAGATTCCTGAAAAGGGAAGTGGTCTAACTGGGACATGTTTGTTCGGAAAAAGGGGCTTCGCCAAACCCTGACACGACAGCCAGTGTCAGAGATTTCCCCATTCCCAAGACGGTACGTCACGTCCGAGATCGAGGTTTGAATTCGCGGGAAAATAAATTCGCGAACACATCAGCGTTATCCTTTGATTTTGTGACTAACGTCCCGCTGTCTGTCACCAACGGAGCGAAAGAGGAGGAAGCGAAGTTACTGCTGACAGCTTTTGCCATTGACCAGAACGAGCGCGAACCAGTTGGGTACTCAAGGAGTTTAGTGGTCACTTGGTCGTTGTAGGCCTTCTTCGTGGTGTCAATCGCCTGGTTATATGCGTTTCTGATTCTAACAAAATTCGTTCTGTTCACATCGGCGGGATTGGAGCGCTTCGCTTAAAAGCTCTATTTTTTTTTCTACTGTAATTTGTTGTCGTTTTTTGTCAAACCACGGTTTTTCACATGAACTTCGTTTGATGGAATGTGGAATGTAGATCTCCATCCCGAGAAGAATAATCTCTGTGACCGACTCCGCGCAAGGGTTACCATCGGAGTGTCCAAAGCACGCCTCCGACCATGTAAAGGATGCGAAGAAATCTCGTAAATCGTCCCAGTTAGCAGCCCCATACCTCCATACATGGCGAGGCTGACTAGGCCGGTTATTCGTTTGAAATGCAACTGCTAGTGCGACAGATACCAAGCAGTGATCTGGGTTTTCCAGCGGCGCAGAAACCTCTACGGTATAAATACTCGCTTCGGATGTCAAAAGCAGATCTAGGATGTTCGTATAATCACCTCTGGTATCCGGCACTCGCGTAGGTTCCTCCACGAGTTGAGTCAAGTTGTGGCTAGCAGCGAATATCTCCACCAGCCTCCCAGCCTCCTCGGTTCTGTTAGAATGTCGGAATTGTGCACATTAAAATCGCCAAGGGCAACAATTTCAGAAGCTGGCTTGTTGATCTGTATCCAGTCGACGGTATGTGAAAGACGTTCGAAAAATGTCGCCGGCCGATCGTCATTCGGGGAGCGGTAAAGACAACAAATAAATTTAACAGAATTTCTCAGCACGACCCTCAACCATATGATGCCCATGTTATTGGGTTCCAACGCCTCCATCCTCTGGCAAGCCAGATCGGACCGCACGAAGACGCAGGCTACTCCTGAAAACGGAATCTCGTATGTAAGTCGTATCCTGAGCAACGAAGATATGTCGTATCAGTTGACGAATCGACTTGGGTCTCAGTTAGGGCAAGAATATCAGGTTTCGTTGTTTGCAAATATTAGTGGATGGCGTTTACATTCGTATTGGTGAAACGGATGCCCCTGATGTTACAAAATGCCGTTACCAGTCGAGCGTGGGCAGAGCTGTGGGGGTTTTAGTCGTGTGGTGTGTCAGTATGAGACGGATTCACTAACCTACGCAACACTTACCACTGGTTTCACTGCAAATTGTTCATCGAAAGAAACCGAACTCCAAGTAAGTAGGAAATTAAAACTCAGGTGTTGATGTTTGTATCTTTATTAAACTGATAGTCGGGCCTTAATGTTACTCTGCATAAAATATAACATTCACTTGACAGATACAGCATCTATTGCTTACCCTAACTCTGCATCGCGTACAAGAACACAAGTTTGGATATTTATTAACTGTTAATCAAGTCTTGAGGTTAACTCAGCATAAAATGTCGCAGCCACATTGACGAATACAGGGTCTATTGTTTAATTTAAATCGACATCACATACAAGAACACACCGTTGAATATTTATTGAACTGTTAATCGAGGTTGAGGTTTAACTCAGCAGAAGAGGTCACATTCACTTCGGCGAATACAGGGTCTATAGTTTAATTTAAATCGACATCGCATACGAGAACACAAGTTTGAATATTTATTGAACTGTTAATCGGTTTTCTTTCGTTGGAGTGTAACGAACAGATATGGATGTTTTAGCGTAACTGCGTAGTTATAAAAGGAACGGGTATCTCACATAGATTCGAAACGCAACCGCACTCTGTGTGTACCTCACGGAAGATATAATCTGACTCGCTGGCTGTTGCCTAGAACATACAATCAGTCGCGACGGTGGTGGATTTCCACCGATGTGGCAAGAGCAAATCGCATCTTTTTCTTTGGTGATGACCAATGAACAATTGATTTGGGTTTTAATGGACCGTACAGGTCTGGTAGAATGCCCATTCACTGCCAGCAAGGACAAACGAAAATGCCAGGGGTGCTCCGGAGAAAAATCAAACATGCAGCTGATCAAACAGATGATCGTGTACGGAGGCTGGCCGTATTGCCATCATAAACGATAGTGGATCGATTTTTCTGTTGACGTTGAGTCAACAGAAACTTCGCCTACGGCGGCAAGGGACTAGGGTGGATGGGTGCATGTTTGGTTTGGGAACGAATCGTGGGACATGGCCATTGATATGATTGTTTGGATAAACAATCATGGGTCTTGTGCAACTCGATGGTCGTTTCTTGCATGTGCAACCAATCATGGGGAATTTGATTTGCAGATGTGCAAGCATATAACTTATTCAGCTTGACTATGGACCAACGGGTGGTAGGGAAAAATAAACGCAGTGAGATTCATCTGTGTTTGATTTAGAAAAACGGATCGTGGGACACGGCTGTTGATTTGATTGTTTGGACAACAATTAAGGTCGTGTCTAACTCGATGATCGGTTATCGGTTTAGGCGATTGATCATCGGAAATTTGGCTTGCAGATGGGCAAGTAAGCAAGTTGACGACACAGGAGGATTGGAGTGTGTTTCATGGACATATTGCCCCCCAGAGGAACCGATCAGGTTCCTAAATGATTCATGTAAGATGAACCGAAATGGTTTGGTAGATATGATGGTTTGATGCCATGGCAAGATGATGAACTTGCCGTGGGCTTATATTTCAGGTAAGAAATAATTTAAGGAGAGCTATGAACTGCTCATATGCAGGTAAGAGGCTATGATCGGTAATGGTATTGCAGGTTGGGAAAGGGGAGTTGGGTTAGGACGATGGGCAGTTCTCCGGGCGAACCTTAAAGAACCCCCACAGAGCCTCGAGAGCGAGCCCGATTATGCGATGACGAACCTCTTAAAATTCGGTTATTTCTCATAATATCTGCATGATGTTCCCCCTGACATAGTCCCTGTAGCGTCTCTAACAGATACACACACAATACACAAGCAAATAGTGAAGAACGCCGAACGAAAATCGAATAAGAAAATACATCAGAGCCGTATACCATAGCGATAACATAACAATTCACATCAGTGGAATATAGTTGAGTTTAAAAATCGAATTCTAAACACGGCCAGTAGCCTGATGAGTTGCGCTTTGGTTCAATTTTTGGTGACTCCAACTGTCATAGCGTCAGTTCGAATCACACGTTCTTCACTATTATCCTAAACGCTATATCCCCACTGGAGATCCGAATGGAAGACTAGCTTACCTCCGGAATTGTTTATGTCATGACCATCATGCCTTATCTCGGAATTCTGAAAATCGTCTGATTCTACCCTCATAGACGAACTGTCTTCACCTAATTAACCTTAACATACTGGAAGAGCGCAGAGCTCACGCCGACAACCTCTTCATCCACCGTCTACTCTCATGTTCACTCAACTGCCCAACCCTGGTCTCCTCCATCACATTTTCTACTAATCCCCGAAATATGCGAAACCCCCGTTTCTTCTACTCGTATTTGCCCACCCAGCTCTAATGAACCCATTTTGCGAATGGTGGGGTGGGCAAACTCTTATCCAACCTTATTTGACTTCGATCTCACCTCTCCCACTCTCAAGCTTCGTCTCCTCTCTTACCCCTCCTGACTGCACACCGCTCATCGACTATACTCTCCCCCACTCATACTCACACCCTAGCCTCCGGCTTACCCTCGCTCTTCCCTGTCCTACCACTTATACTATTGTTCTACCCACCTTTGTTTAGTTCCCCATTCCCCAGTTTTTAAGTTACCCCAACCCTTATGTTTTAGTTTTTAAGTTATCTTATATGTTTATATGTTTATACCACTTGTACTAAGCGTGGTAAAATGAGGGTTCTGCCCCTCACTTCATTATTGAACTAAATGTTGCTAGTATTAATGGGTAACAAGACATTGAGTTAAGCCGATTTCTTCATGATCGTCCAGTTAATTCCACAACTGAAATGCAATCAGATCAACTTCCTTGATTGAGTTCCGTCTCTACCTCCCTAAGTGTGAAACGTGTACTAAGTAACTGACTTCTCGATAACACACTCCTCCTATCGTAAAATGGACCTGAAAAGAGGACTACAGAAACCGCATGCATCAATTTTTAACATGCCGTAGTTTCAGTATCCAATAAAGCAGTAATGGTCCTGGGCGAACGATAGCAGGATATGATGTGAAAGAATGGGCAATATGTGCATAAATAAAACTGTTTTTAAAAATCAAAAAATTCTGTCAGTCTTATTGAAATATGCTGAGAACTCAACATAATGTGATAAAAACAGACTGTCCATGTACTCCTCAATTGTTGCCACATATTCGCACCGCAAAATTTATGTAAATTCTTGAAATGTGTAGCGAAATCGGTCACGTATTTTATTAGTTCACAAATCCAATCTGGTCATTATTTCGAAGAATTCCAATTAGTTTATGAGCCGCCACAACGTGAGTCGCCACAACCTTCTGTTTCAAAAAACGGTCTCATCAACTGCATCAAGACGTAATTGCTAATAAGCTGTGTAAAACGCCATTCAATTCGAGACTTTTATTACTTACGCCAAGAGATGCCTCAGTATTCAAATCCTGGCTCTTAATAAACGACCCCATAAAAATAATTTATAAAAAAGTTGGAGTCTGTGTAAAAAAGAGAAATGAAGTGCCCACAAAATTGAAGCCGCAAACATTTTAAACACACTCAGCATTAAAATCAGGCAGCGACCGCCGTGTCGGGAAGTTGTCTTTCGTCCTTTCTATACCATCGTGACTCCTTTTACGACAATTTCTACCGCATTGCACGAATACCCATTTCACGACCATATCTCTTTCAGGATGATGATGCTGATCAGGCTTGAGTTGGTAATGCAAAGCCAACCAGTCGCATTCCACTCGTTCAAGTTAAATTAAATTAACAAAAATCGCTTCGACCGCATAAAATCATATTCCCCTTTCCTTCAGTTGGGATATGCTGCTGGAATAACCACCACACCCCCTCCAGGTGTAATATTGCAAAAAATTGCGGGAGAAAAAACCATATAGTCCAAGTTACCAATGCCAGGAGGTTTGCAGATGTTAGTATTGAATCTAGTATTGGACTCCTCGCTAGGACATCTCCTGACCGATGGGAAAAAGCGTGTAAAACGAAGCTTCATGGAAGGAGTACAAACTCCGCAGGAACATGGTTACGTGTAACTTTGGTTAACTTTATCTGTTTCGGTGCGGTGCGAGATGTAGTTTTTTGTGTTACCCATACGCCAGAGTGACTGGTGGGTAGTCCAATGAGTATGCATACTTTGGTAGGGTGGAGATGGATAGCTAGTATGATCCCTGCTAAGCCATATGGTGTCTGGAAAAGTTTTGTCCGTTTTCAGATATATTTATTTTGAATCCTTTTTATTATTTGCTCTGTTTTGATCGAAAACACTGGCAGTCGTTCCATCCTTTGGGCAAACGATTCGTTTCCAAACTTTCTCGACCGGTTGCTCAATGTTTCACCCTTGCTCTGTGCTATGGAGACGATCCAAAATTCCAGCACAGAACGGTGTTCTTATTTTCGTCGTCGTCATCGTTGCCATTCACGTGGTCTTTGTCCTTTTGCCATCTAGGCGAGCTATCCTTTTTTCGAGGAGTTTTCTTTTTTTAGTTTTCTATTTTTAGGTTTTTCTTTCTTTCTTTCTTTTTTTTTTTTTTTTTTTTTTTGTTTTTCTTGTTTTGTCCTTTTGATTGTGTCCGCCCGTCGAAAAGTTTAAATTGGATTTTGACTCGATATGGAAATTTTTGTGCATAGACAACAATTGAAAATAATAGCCGGATATTTACCGTTATCTTCTTTACTTTTTAAGTGAAACTTTCCTTTATTTATACATCATTCGTTTGTGGCGCATTTTCAGTTGAACATGGGCGGGTTAAGTACAATTCGAAAGGACTAGCTGCTGTTGCCTGTGCTCTGTGAATCTTTTCCGGATGAGTATTCAATTTTAAGGGTTATTGTTTTAAATTTTCCAAGGCCTCTTTTATCCAGTAAAAGGGAGAAAGGATAATAAACTAATTTTTGGTGTTGCACTTTTATGTACATAGTGAGAAAGGATGTTCGAGTTAGTAGCTAAAAAGGGTCTCGACGTGACTAGAGTCCTTAAAAAGCGTTTCAAGATAAATTGTGTTTGATGTCAGATATTGGATATTTCATCTAATCACAACGATAAACTGGATTTGAAGGCATTTGGGAGAGATTCAGCTAATGAATGATTTAGTATCGAATTTCACCAAATCCTTTTGGGTTTCATTGGTGAATGATCCTTTGGGGAAATAAAAAGTTTAGATGTCGATAACCTTTTTATTGAGAGGAAAATTTTATTGATTCCTTTGTTTTCTCCTCATTTCATTTCAGGTAAGATGTTCGATTTTAGTTTAATCAGGAGATGAGTTGAGTAAGTCACTTTTTACACATTATTTATAAATAGGGTTAAACTGTTGTTAGTTAAATTCCTGTTTAGATGAATTGGTTGTGTTGCAATCATTGTATTGTACATGTATCTTTTGTAATTTTGTTTTAATAACGACGAATCAACATCATCATCATCATCAGCACTACAACCGGGATCCGGTCTTGGCCTATTTTGGCAAGTCTCTCCACCGGTATCCGGTCCTTATTCGAGACTTGTTAAATTGTCAATAATAATTTGTTTTTTCCGGAAAAGGTTATTAGTCTTACGCCAACCTTTCTCAGGATGCCGCTGCATGCATTGGTTCACTACTTGGCGGGTGCCAAAGTAGCTTTCCAGGGGTGTCACGTGGAGACTGCATGTCAACTTGGTTTGAATAGGGACAAGGACCGTCCTGGCCTTCGCCGAGTTGAAAGCAGAGACTTTACTCTGTATGTTCGCTCCCATCCCCCTAATAACGACGTGTACGAATATGAAAATACAACTTACTGGCCTAGGGAAAACCGGAAGTTTCTGACCTCACTGATTCGGCTGCCCCATCATCCCTTGCCCTGTGCACTGTCCTTCCACGCTTGACAATCTGATCCAATCTCCTCAAGGTCCAACCTTATATTGTCCTCCCATCTCCGTCGCGGCCGTCCTACTTGTCTTTTTTCCGTTGGTCTACCGTCAAGAATTCTACGCACGGTTCAATCGTTGCCCATTCTCGCTGCATGTCCGGCCCATCTTAATCTTCGCGACCTGATTATTCTCACTGTTGTAGGTTTGTGGTATAGGTCTTCCAATTCGTGGTTGTGGAGTTTCCTCCATTGTGCTTCCTCTTCATCATATTTACCGCCAAAGATACTTCTTAAAACTGAATACGAAAATAACAAAATAATACTTCAGTAATCTCTCACTGGGGCAACTGCTAAATTGACATATCACCTGTAGTAGTGGATAAAAGGCAGACGTTTTTGTTGCAGCGGTCCGAGAGTTTCGCGACAAACAGCGCAACATTCGTGGTTTAATCCTCTCCGGCGGATTTCTGCATATAATCCCATATCAGCAATTCTTGCATTAAATGAAATCGATGCATATATCGTTTACCTGTTACTTCGCTCGTCGCGTCGCAACTGCTGCATAATGTCACATAGAATATCATTGTTACGGATCACGCTTGTTTGGAACTTAGCATGTATTTTATTACTCCTGTCAGAGTAACGGTCCGTCTCATATGTCTCTCCAAAATTGTTCGTGTGGTCTCGAATCTCACGCACTCTGTGAGTACGTGTTCCGCATTTTCTATTTTGCCTTCACAATACAAGAAGTATGAGTGATTGACATGTTTATACTTGTGCAAGTGTTGTCGAAGCATCCATGTCTTGATTCCAGCTGAGTCGCGTGGTAGTTCAGCTCATGCTTTGTTTTTACCCATGTTTCTACATCAGGTATCATGGTGTGGGCCCATCTTCCTTCGGTAGGAGAATCCCGCCTTCGTTGCCATTCTCTTAGGCTTGAGAGCTGTAATTGTGACCATATTCGCCGGCGGATATCTTGTGAGACGTGATGCAACGCAGTCGTTTCTTTATCTGCAATGTCAAGTGGTTCCCTCCCGGCCAAGATATTTATGGCATCTTTCGATACCATTCGAAATGCGCAGCAAATTCTTAAGGATCACAGCCTATGTGCGTATACTGTGCGGCCGCTGCACATATGTGAGCTGCAAACATTATAATGGGGTTGTTGACTCTGGTTACCAGTTTCGTTATGTAGGGCCGGGGTGCTCCAATATTGGGTAACAGTCGCGCCAAAACTTTGCATACTCTTGCCATTTCTTCACTTGTTTTCCACAGGCGCTCCTTGAAGGTCAACTTTTGTCGAGGGTGACACCAAGATATGTAATATAGGGACTGAATTTGATAGTTGGTCCTTCTATTTCCTAATCAAGGTCTTCAACTTGCTTGCGGCGAGTTATTAAAATTGCCTCCATCTTATGTGCGGCTGGTTTCAGTCCAGCCATAACGAATTCTCTGGATTGTAAGGGAACAAATATCCTCCGGGTATTGTATGCGAACAAATCTTCCCCAGGTCACCTAATGTTTCGCTTCGCCAAATCTGCGTACCCAGTGATTCGTACTCCTTCTGGTACATTGACCCTGAACACACCATCATACATGATATTCCATAACAGAGGACCCAATACGGACCCCTGGGGAACATCCGCTATTATTTTATATTCCTGTGGTTCCTCATCGGTGTCATAGAGCAGTCTGCGAGAGATAGTTTACCAGCATACGCACCAAGTAGGGTGAGACTTGTAGATTGATTTTACCCAACGCTTCTAGAATCCGATTCCAGTTCACATAGTTAAATGCATTTTAACATCTAGTGTCACCACGGCGCAATATTTTTCGGTTGCTCCTAGACATCAAATCCAACAAAGCCTAATATGGTCTATCAAAGCTCTTGCCGTCTGCGTGCCATCTGGTTTCCTTCTTAAGCTCATTACCCCTTCCTTTGGGATCGCACTCATTGCAAGGAACTCTATAACGATCGCTGTCAGGATTTCCTCTACACTGGTAACCTCATCTAAATCACGACACTGGACCGTGATTTCCTATGACAATTATCGTACCTTTGCTTTCGGTGTCTTGGTGGTGGCCTCTGGTAGGCGTTTCAATTCTAGCAGCTAAATGTAATACAAATTATCTGCAACTGTCGTGCTTGTACGAAAACGATGAAAAAATGACGACTTTACGCGTGCACCCCAAAAACGCGTTACACATACCAAAACAATTAGTTTATAAACTAGATCCGTACTGATAAGAAGGTGTTGGGGCATCCTGTAAAAATCTACTGATAAGGATAGAATGTTAGCAACAACTCTCGAACTCCCGGGAACCCGATAACAAAACAGCTCAGCTGAATGAACTTCGACCTCAACAATACTTCAGCATCACTCAGCATCAGCATCGGCACTACAACCGGGATCCGGTCTTGGCCTTATTTAGCAAGTCTCTCCACGGGTATCCGGTCCTTATCCAAGACTTGTTAAATTGTCCATAACAATTTGTTTTTCCGGGCAAGGCTATTAGTCTTGCACCTAACAAGTACATTCAACTGATGTGGAATTGCTATGTTTATTGCTTGGTATACGGCTGATGCTTTTGCTTATTCGATTTTCTTTCTGTGTGGTTCTTTATTACCCCGGGACCCCGATAACAGAACAGCACAGCACGCTCAGCTGAATGAACTTCGACCTCAAGAATACTTATAATACTGAAAATTATCCAACCGAGTAAAACTGAATGCTTCGGAAACATACTGATACCTCGTGTTATCAAAGACGGATCCCAATGTATAAACAATGTTGTTGAACCATTTGTATGGTTCAACCCCACAAACTATAAGGAGTCGAATTAATTTGAAAATCAATTAGGAAGATCAAAAAAATGAAACTACGAAAAGTGCGGCCAAATTTCAGGGATTTATTAAGGGATACAAGAAATAGGTCGCCACATTCAACCTGGAAAGAATTTATGTATAAGGTGTCCTAAACTGAAGTTCTATTCATCTACTACAAAGCTCCACCTGCTGGATAGTATGCAAAATCGGGCAGTGAATATCATTTCCAGGCAGAAGTCTTTCAACTCTGTCATAACACTGGTGCAACGTGCCCTGGTTATCCCCCTTTTAGTGATATTATGGGGGGGTGCCTATCATCTTTCAAAATATTTACCATTCAAAAGCTACCAATCAGAAAGTGTACGTGAGTTTGTGTGGGTTTCTCTATTCTACATGAGAACCAACCCACAATTCCAACCACAATTCCTACCTAATTTCGACCGCTTTCAGCGCGTCATACCTACCCATTTCCTTTATATGTTATTCCCCTGTAAGACAAGTCAAACGGACGCATAGCTAAACTCATTATCCCATGCAAATAATGCATAATTGAGTTTAGCTACATTCTTGTCATACGGCAACTCCATTTTTGCTAACCATGAGTTTCCCATCGGAAATCTCATAATGTCGGTTAGCAACAGCAAGTCTAAACGAACGACGCTGTTGCATCATAGCAAAATCGCTGGGGTTATTCAGCGTCTTAGAGTCTGGTTCTCACGCTGATTATTTCCCAAGCATCAGCGGCATCCTATTGACTTTCCCTCAGATCATCCATTCGCTTGGGATCAATGATCTCTTTTTGCAGGTGAATAACATCAGCTAGGTTTTCCTCTCCTTCGCTTTTCTGTCTTTCCATGGTTCAATGCGCTCTAACTACACCATAGCCACACCACTGGGTCAGTAGGTCGTGTCAGTAGCTGCATCTGATACCAACACACACAACCAAAGCTACCCCGAGATCACAGCACATCATGTTTCTGTTCTCTCATTCTCCATGTCCGTCAATTACCCTATTAACAAAAGTTACTCACAATTTGACGGGCGTGAGGTTGAGAGAGCAGAGGCGTGGTCTTTTGGTTTCACCCCTAAATAGAGTCAGTTACATCTCAATCGTTAGGGTGGAAGGTCGCGCCGCCGCTCGTCTCCATCAATTTCGAATTTCTTCTCAAAATATTACGCATGCGTTAAACTTCTTGCCAATAAAAGCCGGAACATATAGCGGAAGACTGGCGCAAATTTCATCAATAAAAAACTAACGAAATAAAACGAAAAGTTATTAATTTGAAGCTTTCTTTAGAGTGTAAAATAGTATATTGCGTGCGTTTCAAATTCATGTATTTAAATAAGCATACCTGCAAACAGACTTGTGTAAAATAGTATATTGCGTGCGTTTCGAATTCATCTATTTAAATAAGGATAGCTGTAAACAGACTTAAGCTGCAAGAAAAATACGAAACAAAAATTTAAAAAACTTTAAATAAATAAACCTCAGTGCTTTTCATTGATTCCTTCATCTTTGGTGAGAATATTTAGACGACGTAAGTACGTGGGGAAGAAAGTGAAACAGTGCCCGTGTCTGGCGCCATACTTCTCAACCCCCATAAGTTCAAACCGAAAGTGAACTTCGGACGTACGGACAAACACCGACAATCGTTCTTTGGCCGAACCACACGGATGTGAATTGCTCTGACTGATCATATGTCTTCCCATCGTTACAATCTTCTGGCATTTAAGACCAAGATATATCGACATCGTCTTGACTCTTTTTGCATTCACACAATACTTCAACTTTTAGAAGTACTTCAAAATTCTTTTTGCGCGTATTTCGAGTGAGAAGAAAGGAAATAGTAAACATTTAAAATCACCGGCCGCTCTTCACATATCCGATATCAACAATTCCATTCAAACTATGCCGTGCTTTGACTGTGTCGCCCAAAGAAAATTCGCTCAAGGGCATATTTCGTCATGTTCTACCTGTCCAACCGTAAGGCAATTACATCACTGATGTACACAAAACAACTACCACTAAAGAGCTCTAACCAAACATGGGGTGCCAATGACATGCGAGAACGTTTATCATAAAGAACACTTTTAGCACCTGAACCGTGCACCCAAATAAGGGAATTTGGATTATATTCATTCGCTGCTCGACAGACTAGAAGCCTAGGGTTATGGAGCACGACAAAGGGGCTTACGGATTGCCCCACACCCTACAATTACGAAACCAGAAAGCCTACCATCTACCCCAATACCTTGCAATAGCAACTATATCTCTGTTCGAAAGCGAGTGTCGCATTACAAACCTTGCTGGATTTGCTGTTGTAAAGTGACGAAAGCCATGAGGCACAGACGAACGTCGACCAGACCTATAGTCTGGCATGTTGCCTTCCTCTATTACCGTCATAGACTGTTGTTGCTCTTGCTGTTGGTTGGTTGTTGGTGATTTTTAAAAAGATTAAATTACAAAACTTCCTCTGAATGGGAGTGGAAATCTGTCATGGAAATCAGGAAAAATTACACACAACACATTTCGGCCCTGAACGGGATGGACGTCGACAACTCTTCCTTCTTCGTTCAGAGCCTCGCCATGGATCTTTTGAAGGCCTGTCTGTCTGGCGGGAGTGCGCACGATGTTGAAGCCCGTCCACCACCCATCTGCCTAGCTGGGGTTTATAGTTTCCCATTTTGCGCCCGCTTTTCCATTTTACTGATCCAATTCAATTTCATTAAGTAATGATGCCTGCTATTTTAGCACGACGGTGTTGCCTCCAAAGAGAGATTAAAAATTATCCGAGTTTCGGCTTTGACATGGAATCCTTTTGTGATGTGTAATGCCAAAGGCGGTACAATGCCTGCTGAGTGAAAATGCCGGCGTCAAGGGTATTATAATTCGTTGTCAACATCAACGTGGTGTCCTTTCATCGTCCACAAAGGCCAATTAAAGAGTTTTCGAGTTGTTAATCGCATTTGGTGTTGGCTCCACTTGTAAAAAGGGATTTTCCCCTTTGATGCTCGACGAATTGGATGGACTTCTGCAGGATGCCAGTGTCATGCTGAGTGGTACTCAAAAGGGACACAATGTCTTATACCAATTGAATTGGTTAAAAAAATAAAACACATTCAACGCACAAAGCGCACTTACTACGACGGGGAACAGGTGAGAAGCATAGCCGGTCCAGAAGGAGCATACGCTCGTTATAATCAAAAGCTTTCTTAACAGTGCATTGAAGGGTGTTAGCCTTTTGACTTTCATCCGTTTCAAGGACTTTTACTGTTGAATTGGATTTAGTTGAAGTTCGAACATCTAGTGCTCGTAAATCGGGGGGAAATTCACTCGAGAACTGTGAGAGAAAACATTACTTCATGCCGTGTGTACATCTTTAGTAATATTACATTTATCGAATAAACGATTTAATTCACCGAAGCGAGATCTCACGCCGAGCAATCGTTATAGTGTATTCATATTACTTTATCGGGTATAGATTTTGCAGGAGTTATATACTAGGTGGCCAACTGTTCGTTGCGACTGTTTGAACTGGAAGGAGTACTATCACGATGACCGGGTGGCAGCGAGGAGAAACTATCTTTACAAAAAAAAGGAAATAGACTAATATGGTCACGCGAATTCCATTAGAACAATAGAAACAACAGAACCTCCTTTCTTAATACTTCCCTTAGTATAGACGAATTTGAATATTGAATTTGGTGAGAGCCGCCATTTATTCAGCTCAGTACAACCGATATATAAAAACAAAGATGTAAGCTTAACAACTTACTTCAAAACTAAGGTATAATAAACTTAACTACGTGGGCGAAAAAAGACATATGTAACAGGCAGGACAAGGGTGTGTGTATGCATGTGTTTGGCTGCGTGTGTCGTAGGAGACGTGCGGTTGAAGTCAAAAGCGGTGGGTAAGAGTTAGCTCGCGGTAACATTCGCGAAATGGGTTCGTTAGAACCATAAGAGATGTGATGGACAGGCAGATAGATATGATGGCTCCACCAATTACGGAGATTAGTGTGAAATGGGAGGGAAGAAAGCGGACTTGGGGGGTTGATCGTGTGGGGAACGAAGTATTGTACCAAACACGGGCACTAGGTTCTACGTCGCCCTCACCGACGTCACTATAAGTTCATCGAAGGTCCAGCCGCCGCAATCGTATTGCTCCAAAAAAGCAATCACGCCAAGGGCAAAATAGGCGCACTGAGAGGGAAACACAAACGAAACTCCGAAACACCAACACGGGGAGGAAGTGATTAAAACGCACATTTGTAGAGATAAATGGTCCTTTTATTTTCATTTATTTAGACACTGATTGAAGAGGATACAACAATATATAATTTTAAATACATTTTGTGCAACGTTCCTAAATGGATTATATAGTCTTAATTTAATGGTGATTAGTCCGGTTAATTTGAAGGCACACGAAAACTTAAGGCTCACGACGTGGTTACTCGACTATATTCGACGGTGTATTCGCGCCCCGTGCGCACCGGGAAGCGCGAGATTAACCGACCGGCTCGGTTGGACGTTGAAACACGACTCAGCGATATTAAATCGCTATCAATAGAAATACGGCCAGTAAAACCGGCTCTGTCAAATTAAGGAACACATGTATGTGTGAGCATTGGTTCATTCATGGGACGAAACTATGAGAACGAATCTAAAACAAAGAAAGGGCATAATGTGCATCCATACGATGTGAGTTCGGCTAAGCAAACAAGCCGAATCTCATTGGATGCTAATTGAGTCTTTGTTTGCCCATGCCTCGAGGCCATGAGGAACGGATCCAGGGAAATTAAAAAACACAGGGACCGTATAGATCGTGTCTAGGATGTGCATCGCAGCTAAATAAATAGACGACGATGCATGCAAGAAATGGTGTTAAAAGAAAAGTTGGGACGAGGGCATAATAAAAGTCTTAGCTGAGTCATGCCCTTGTGTAAATAGCCGAATAGCCATTAGAAGGAGGTGCTAATGGATTACAATACTTCATACAATGAGAATTGTATATCGTATCTTGGGTCGTTAGCAGAAACGAATCCCTTGCTTGCATTTGTATATACAGGGAAATTCGTTTGTGGTAAAGAACGAAATTTGTGATTATTTATTCGTTTAAACGAGGGATCATGGTCGGGTAAATGCCAGCTGAACAAACAAGCTGCCCGGCGCTGCTTTGGCAGTTGGACAATGAATCGCCAGACAATGTATATGTAAGACATTGTTGTACACATGTGAGGCTGGGAATAACCAACTCAAGGTTAAGATTCCCTGATTATACGGTTACATTATATGTGAACCGATAAGCTTTCTTTTCAGGGATATACTGTTTGGAACAGAATTCTTAAAAGGAATTTTGAATTCGAATAAATGGATGCAGGTAAGAATTCCCTTCCAGAACCTTTTAGCTAAATACATTTGGTCATTTGTTGCGTGAAACATTCACGGGTGCTAATGCGATTGCATTAGCGAAAACTTAATGAAGGTTGGGTCGTAGTTATGGGGGTTCTTCGGGTAAGTAGACAGTGGGGTTTGGCGAAACCCCACAATCGTAGCGTAGGGGTAAAGTCTCTGCTTTCCGGCTGGGTGGTGCAATCTTAATTTGACTTAACTCGTGGAGAACCTAGGCGGGTGCCGGGTGCCCGAGGTGATTACCCGAGCGCCCTGGATCTTTTTCGACATCCAGACGAGCATTTATACCGTGGAGATTGTTGCGCCACTGGGAAACTCAGTTCACTGCTGGGTATCGGTCACGCAACCACTTGCATTTCAACCGAATAACCGACCTAAGCACCCTCGCCATGTATGGAGGTATGGGGCTGCCAACTGGGACGGTTTCCGAGATTTCTTCGCATCTTTTCCGTGGTCGGAGGTATGCTTTGGAGACTCCGATGTTAACGCATGCGCGGAGTCGGTCACAGAGATCATTCTTTTTGGGATGGAGATCTACATCCCACATTCCATCAAACGAAGTTCATCTGATAAACCGTGGATTGATAAAAAATGCAAGCAGATTACAGCGGCAAAAACTAGAGCTTTTATGTGATGGCGTTCCAATCTCACCGAGGTTAAAGAAGGAATATTGTTAGATTCAGAAACGCGTGCCGCCAAGCGATTGATACCGCGAAGAACGCCTACAACGACAAAGTGACCAAGAAACTCCTTTCGTTCGCAACTGGTTCGCGTCCCTTCTCGTGAATGGCAACGGCTGTCAGCAGTCATTTCGCGTTCTCTTCATTTTCTCCGCTAGTAGCGGGCAGCGAGACGTTAGTCACAAATTCAAAAGATAAAGCCAATGTGTTCGCGAGTTTATTTTCCGCGAATTCAAACCTCGACGCCGGTCTTTTGGAGTCACCTGTGATCGCGCCGGTACGATCCTCCATGTGGGATGTGAGGTTCCGCCACCGTACTATTTAACACAATCTACGTGGACTGGACTCTGGGAAGGCAACCGGCCTGCGCTGAATACCAGCAATAGTCCTTAAGAACTTGCATTCCAGAACTGTCGTCGGTTCTTGGCACACTCGCTCCAACAAATCCCAAAGGGGGGAAAAAGGGTCTCCTACAAAATTATCGGCCGATAGTATTACTGTCTATGTTATCTAAGGTGATAGAAAATGTCATCAATGCCAAGCCAGTTAAGTATTTGGAGTGCAACGGACTTCTGAATGATCGTCAATACGGATTCCGTGGGAAGTGGTCTACGGATGACCTTTTGACCCTTATAACCGATATATAGACATCTGTGATTGAGGAGCATGGTGAGGCAAGGGTGGTCACATTGCATATCTCCAAGGCATTTGACTGCCTCTGACGCAGGGCATTGCTGAGCAAACTTTGAAAATCGATCGATCCGAGTTGTTATGCTCGGCGAGTGTTCGGATATGTATTCTGTTAATTCCGGGCTGCCTCAAGGTTCTATTATGGCTCCGACCTTGTTTTTGCTTCACATAAATGATTTGTTGGAGACTCTTCAGAGCCAAGAAATAATATCCTCTGGCTCAACTTCTTCTCCTGTATAAATCCCAAATTAAACCGGCGCTCGAATATTGGTCTGCTCCTAAACCTACCCTCGGCCTACTTGAGAGCGTAAAGAGACGAGCGATCCACCTGATCGGGGACACCGCCCTGACATCGGGACCACAGTCGCTATCATATCGAAGACACATAGCCGACCTCTGTCTGTTTTACAGATCTCATCACGGGTTTTGTTCTTCGGAGATTCGTGGTATTGTTGGGCGCAATTCGGTTTATATACGCTCCACAAGACAATCCGGCTCGCACCAATTTTTGGTTTATCTCCCGACGGCGCGAACATGTCTGCATCAGAACTCGTTCCGTTACAGAGCGAGGAAGCTGTGGAACTCCCTTCCCACACGAGCGTTACAACCTGCAACTGTTCAAAAAGAACTGCAACAGTTATTTGGTGTAATCTCGAGGCGACCACTCGGCGCTATAGGTTCGCCTCTCCCGAGAGAAGTGTAATAAAAATAAAGAAAAGGTAAGATCAGGGGGCACAAAATATAAGAAGCGATCCTGTGAATGTGGGACCTATGATAAGGGCACCAAACCCGACTAGCATACTCTAGAAGAGGGCGGAAAGGTTACCTAGAGCTAGCAGGTAACGTAGGTATTAGAGAATGGTTTCGACTAACGCTTCGCAAAACCAAAACCAGAATTGGTCTTGAGGATCGTGTCGTCAATACGTAAAAGCAAATGGAGCTCCTTGTCACATAAAATTCCCAGGTCACGAATAGATTTTATGGAAGTTATCGGTTGGTTAAGTAAGAAATAGGAATGCGGTGGGGAAAGAGAGCGCTTCTGTGAAGATCGAGTAGCATTTGAGGATGCTTAACTCGGGGCGGTTATTTTGACACCAATTCGAAAAACTATCGAGATCAGTTTGAAGAAGCGAGGAGTCGAGAAAAGAGTCAATCATCTTGTAACGTTTAGTATCTTTCGCGTAAAGAATAATAGAGAAGTGCTTGATTCTGGAAGTTGAGTTTAGTGGACCTACCACCTCATTTATTGTTAATTCAAGCAACATAAGTACCTATAACTAAAGTAAATATATAACTTTCAAACTAAAGAGCGTAAGAGCTAACTTATCTAAGCTTAACCTAAGGTAACCAGGACATATTAAAAAGGCATGGATACTGGATGTCAACTTGGATTTAACAGGGACAAGGATCGTCCTAGCCTTCGCCGGAGATTTTTCCCTGTATGTTGCCCCCCCCCCCAAACATTCATAACTGGATAGTCTGTACAAACTATGTACAGCGGAAAATTTTGCCTTGGGGGCTTTTTGGGATTGTGTTTTTTAGGGAAAAATATTTGGGGTCTGTTTTGAATGGGAATAATATATTGCAGCGTGGGAAAATGTTATTGTATAAATTGTGGGTAACTATGGAATTAAGGCCACGAATTTACGTGATTTGCGGGGGGGGGGGGGGGGGCTGTTCCACACTTCTGCAGGTAATCGATGAAGATTATGCAGTCATGGCAAAGGGAGGCGCAGATTTTTGTTTGTAATTAACAAAGTGGCTACACGTTTAGGGTCGCTACTTAAGTTGGTTTATGTTTTAATAAGGTCGGCACAAGGCTAAGGACCTTGCCCGGAAGAACAAAATATTATGGAAAATTTAACATGCCTCGGATAGCGGCCGGATACACGGCGACGACCACGAGATTTGTTAAATAAGGCCAGACCAGATGCCGGTTGTAGTGCCGATGATGATGATGACGTTTTAATAAGATAATTGTGGTAGAGGGAATTATAAAGTTCGGTAAATTGAACAAAGGAACAGAGGTAGTTGGAGTAGTCGTGGGGAGAATGCTCTATAAGTAAAATGTTGCATAATTTATTCCCCTTATTTCGAAGAGGACGGGGTTAGCAGTTCTACAATGGGGCGATGCGGCCCATTGTTGGATTATTATTTTTGGATATATATATTTTAGTTTACCCCGACTCGGTCTTTCCGCTTCAGTGCGTGCGCGCCTTTGGTATCCTCGATGGCTCGCTTCCTTCGCCTGGATTCCTTGGTAGTAAGTGACTTGGGAGGGCCGCTTAGTAAGGCAGGGGTGCCAACTGACTTGTATTATTGTAGTGATCAGGGTTTTCAAGCACTTACAAGTGTTTAACTTTGGCTTCCTGAATCCTACCGGCTGCGCCAGTTGTTGGGTTATTATTTTTGGAAATATTTATTTTAGCTTACCTGGACTCGGGGAGGCGGTGTCTTTCTGCTCCGCTGGTCTTCAGTGGCAGGATTGGTCCTTCCGCTTCAGTGCGTGCGCGCCTTTGGTATCACCGATGGCTCGCTTCCTTCGCCTGGATTCCTTGGTAGTAAGTGACTTGGGGGGGGGGGGGGGGGGGGGCGCCCAGTCAGGTAGGGGTGCCAACTGCCTTGGCCGCGGGCGTGGGGTGGACCCGTAGTTATTACCGATGATGAGTGTAACCGGCAATTATTATCGGTGATGGGGGTAACCAGCAATTAATTCCGGTGGTGAGTGTGACCAGGGGATAGTATTAAATTAAAGACTCGTAATTTTATTTTGACTTGGTTTATTAAAGTTTTATTCTACTATACTTGGTCGTACCTCGCATTCTCGGGATTTCGAATCATGATTTGACCATGGGTTCGGCCTCCTGAAAACTTACTTATCGTTTGACCATAGGTTCGGCCTTCTGGAAACTTACTGATCGCGAAATAAAAATGTACCGCCCTTTTATACTCTGGGTCATCGGGATTTGTCAAATTTTATTTAAAAATTCCAAGAAGGGCAAACAAGATTTTGTGTGTTTCAATTGGAAGAAGATTCCGGGAAGTTGTTAGGCATTTATTTGAGTAAATTCCCAGAAGGAGAAATCATGAAATGCATTTAGACTTAAACATTTTATGATGTTAGGATTTGTAGGAATTGAATCAATGTACGACAAATGGACTTTGGTTTAATTTTGTCGTGCATTTGATTCAATTGGTGAATATGATTTGGATTATGGGTAAGGTTAAGATTATAGGAAATATTTGGGGATTTGGATGGGAGTAGTGATTTGGGATCACTACACCATAATCTGAGTCGAGAAGGAGGAGTATATAGGGAAATGATATTGAAAATTTCATTGTAGAGAATGGTGGCAGTTTCTTCGCTAGATGGCCACAGCAAAATGTGGTTTTGTTGAGATATTCATTTATAAGGCGGGGTCTATAGTACTGAGAAAACACCCTGAAATGCGACGGGCAATTCATGGTATTAATGCATACATCGATACTACCCTAGAATATAACCATGGCTTGTGAAAAAAGCTTGTCAAATTTCAATTTTCTCATAGGGAACATTTTATATGAAGTCCGAGGAGAAAAATACCTACTTGATTCTCTGCCTTCGGAATTCGATGAACTGGTAATGGAGCTATAGCGATGGTAGTGAAGAATGTGATTCGAATCCACGCTGTCGAAAGGTTAGAACCAAAGACGCATCAGCCCACAGTCGCATATATAAAAAGACATATTAACTCTCTACGTAAGTTATGTATTGCTACGTTAATGCTTTTGTATACGGCTCTGGTAATCTCTTTTGCGATTTTCATTCTGTGTAATCTATACTAAGATCGTGTATGCACCTAAGCTATTAGAATCCCATAGAATTTCGATTTGTGAAATGTTATAACTTATAATGTTGTAGGAAGAGTATTGATGTGGTATCACTGCAATCATGCCAATCCCATGCTTGATTCGGGCATAATGTATGAATGTGCTTGATATGGAGGTTCAATTGTCTTGCGCAGGTAAATTTATGCAAAAATGTGTCAAATGAAAGTTAAAATCATCCCAAGCACCTTCCTTAAGTTTTGCATGACAAAACTGATCTACTAGTTGAAGAATACTTCGTTCTTGATTCGCAGAGTAAGACAAATTCCAAGACGTTAGTGCGAGCAGAGCATTGTGCAATGTGTCTTAATTTCAGGGCAAACAAGAACTGCTGCCAGTTCCCATTACGCCCATTACGCCCACCAGCAGTCGATTCGAAAATGAGTCTGGTGCTTATTAAGCACTTGCTCTTCACCGAACAACGATCAGGGTTTCCAAATTGTTCTGCCGTCGTCCATGCCTTCAGCACACATTACTCTTAATGGAGCACAATTGCCTGCTTAACTTTCTACCCCCACTCACCATGTACACCTGATCAGAGTACGTTGCTTCCGGGCCATTATCTTTGCGTGTTCTTTTTTCAATTTGCAGTTTAATATCGGAATCACCAACTTTGTTCCATGGACGTAGCGCCATAATCCCGATGCGTATCGAATTTCTGTCGATGGAAAGTTTTGCTATGCTTCCTGAAATCTGCATCCATAAATGGATTATAATATCCTCTCTCAACCCCGAGGCGATTTGTGTGCACCCCACACTCACCCGTAACTCCAGATTCCTCGCTCCAAGTCACCTGTCCACATAAGCCACTTACATCATTTCCTCATTTTATTTCTCTATATTTTGGAATTCAATACCGTTCCTCCTTCACAATCCGATATAATATAACTGGGGATGACATAGAAAAGAATGAGCGCACACACACGCACCCATTGATCCGCAGGTCCCATTGGAAGGAGTGATTCATCCCTTCAGCAAATGTTTCGCATACGCAACAGTGTACGTTGCAGTGAAGCAAGGAAAGTTACCGTGGCCTGGATGTGTCTGTGTTTTCACGAAAAATGGCAAAATCGGACGAAATGCGAAATCATGGGACAATTTCGTCGACCTAATGGGGACAATGTGCCTGGTCAGCGTGGGGTTGTTAGCAGGATATAGGTAACAGTGGCGGTTCAAAGGTATTTCAGTTTGGACGACGAATAGTGCCCTAAGGACTAGAGTGAAGCTATGATTGCGCTCAGGGGGAACTTATTGTGGTTTGGACATTGATGACAATGAGCTGGTGGTGGGGAGGACATACACAATTATTGACGGTAATCCCATGTGTGATGAGTGGACGTTAAATTGGGAAACAGTGTACTTTGTATGTTTCATTGTTGGTTAAATTCGTATCCTTTGCGGGCTTCATGGGGGCGACAGGAACTGGTGATGACGGTATTTATTGAACGTCATTTCTTTCGATTAGGCGAAATTTTATGGGTGCCATGGGAGTGGGAAACGTCCACAAGGATTATCTCTGTTGCTATTTGTGGCAGTAAATCTTGCAAGGAGCGTTTTTTCTTTGTTTTCTTGTTGCTATCGAAGTACAGCAATAGAAATGGAGATTTGTTAGGTTTTTTTTACAATATACGGAACTAATACTGCATCCCAATATAATCAAGAGTACATTGGAAATGGAGCTGAATGGCCTCCAATAGAATATTGATGACCTAATAAGATTAGCTTCTGAATTGAATATTCTATAAAAAGCATTGTGTAGTTGGGGCAGTGATGTTTTATATCTGTGCTCGTAGAACGTAGGGAGAAAAAACCAAGAACAACATGATGCAGTTCCTTGGTGTTTCAGGTTGAAATCTATTTCCTGTTTTGACGAAATTGTTACATAAAACGAAGCGCATTTGAGCATGGCAGGGCAATCTGATGTAGAGCTGGCTTAAATCTAGTTTACTTATGGAGAAAAGCATTACAAAATTCTACCTGTGGTTTGTTGCATAAGTCAGTTGCATCACATGCAGTACGCCAATGGTACGATGGTTGTGCTTTTGACACATCTGGGAGTCGGACAATAGTGCATTTACTTCTACTAAAGATGACAAAGTTTATTGCATTCCAAAACCTTTTTACTTATTAAAATGTCTGCTATAATGTTTAGACAAAACACCCGCACAAAAGAGGGAATTAAGGTACCTCTGATGTCAAGACGGATTGCGGTAGAAGAGGGAAAGAATATATCGATGTACATTTTTTAGAATGCCTACAAATTATGTTGACTAAGAAAGCACATGGCAATTACATACTCGCTAAAAGTATGATTCTCTGTGATTACTCACATTTTATTTGTGAATTCTTCTTAAGGACATTTCACGCACTATAGCTTCGACATTATTTCCCGTATTTCCGAGGCAATTAAAACTATTCCTCATGAATTTCTTAAAATTGAAGTTAGTCTAGTTTAAAATATAAAATGTTTTAAACATTTCTAACGAATGAAAACTTTAGAAAACAGTGAGAAAATATAAAGTAAACCCAACCCGAGCCATGTACGTCAGAAATCCACCTTTTTTCAAACTACTTATTTTGAGTGAAAGCATGTAAAACGTGAAAACTATTCCATCGCCGTCGTGGATGTTTGAAATTTAGAAATATCCTCTATCCTTGTCAACCATACTGTGCCGCCCGTCGGTAGTATCGGCATCCAAACACCAGCCCAGATCAATGTAAGATACACAATTGGACCACATGGATAAATGCCCGCTGCCAGTTGGCAAATTGATTAGAAACTCTCCGTAGTCCGGCTGGGCGCGAATGAAATATATTTTCGCAGGAGCTCGTGAGTAATTTACGACCGTCGTTTCAGTTCTGTCAGCTCCAATACTTCACAATGGCGCGCAATCGAATAAAGGATCGGGTTCATAATCGACTCTAGGCTTAGTGAGTAGTTTGCAATTTCACAGCAAAGTCATTAGATATCCCTGCGACAGATACTCTGTCAGGATGTTCATGGAAATTGCGAACATTTTGTAGAATCCTCTTTTCGATCAGGTCGGCGTCAGGGTGGGAGAGGATGTTTTTCAGTCGAAGCATTTCGATTTAATTAGAAACTACCGAGCGTGTCGGTGTGTATATATTCACAGTGAGTTGTGGGGGGCGGGTATAGTTGGCCGCCTCATCTATGACGTCGGGTAGCATGAATCAAAAGTTAATTTATGCCTCAGCAAGCGCCGTCCTGAATTGAATTGTGGCGTCGTTTTCAAACCGAACGGCTTATTGCTTATGATTTTCATCACCGATATGTGCAGCTGCAGATTCAATTTGAGATATTGCTGTTTGTCGTGTATGAAATGATTGCGGCACTAGCAGTGGCGATAGAAATGCGCATATTTCATTATAGTGAAATTGTTAGGTGGGCGTGGACACCCGGCGTAGAATTTGAAATAATGAAACTGAGATACAAATTAGCCGCATTGAATGTGGCATGAATGGAAAAATGGGCCTCTGTAGGCAGTGGTATAAATGGTCACAAATAGACGACAATGGATGTTGTATTTCGTGGATAGGAGCCGTAACTGCTGTAATGGTGTACAATTCGATTACATTGTAAGTTGTGCAAAACATCCAACAAACTCGGGTGTAGGGAATTACCTGATACAGATTGTCACCCTTTGTAATATGTTGTTAGGTGGGGACACGGGCAGAATACTGATTGATGTGCAATACCATGTCAAATCGTACATGAATATTAACCCTCACCTTCATTTTAAAGCGCTAATTAGGTTTTTGCCGATAAGTCTCAACTTTTAGATTTGTACCAGTGGGAAAAATAATGGTCAGTGAGTGCCCCGGTCAACACACCGACTACAATCGGATGAGAAGTTGGGTACACTAGCGTGAAGGTTTCTATGACAATACTTGACACTTGCGCGAAGGTTTCTGACATAGTACTGTAGCGGTTCTACGAACGACCCAACTCACTATAGGATGAGGTATCCTTCCGCCAAGGAATATACTCACCTTTGCCAGTACACGTGCGCACAGACACGTGCCCCCTAGTCATTAATCATACCTAAAACAAAAGGTAATATGACATGCAACGACGTTGAGGTCGATATCAGAAATCAAGGAACTAAACGTTCAAAAGCTTCCAATATCGAGTTCAACGCATCCATACATCGTATCCAAACCAATGCGCCAAACGCAGCTAGGTATCGCATGTAAGTCAAGCACCCATTCTAAGTATCAACGCGATGCTTCCCATGTAACACCATTGTCGGTAAATAAACCGAACAACGGATGCCTACTCTGGTAACTAATAGCAATTAGCACCTAAATCCCTTGCATGACCCTAACTCAAAAGGCACACTTGTGCAAACAAAGCATATCGTTTCGCTGCCGACCAATAGTCATGCAATCATAAACATCTTAACGTAGATCGCTCGCTAGATGTTTAAGGTTTGGTAATGCATCCCCATTTTTAAAAAAGGCGACAGATCTGACTGCGAAAATTACAGAGGAATATCATTGCTCCCAATCACATACAAAATATTAACAAATGTCATAGTGACAAGAATCACACCATACGCAGAAGAAATATTGGGAGACTACCAATGCGGATTCCATCGGAACCGGTCAACAAGCGACCAGATGTTCACAATAAGGCAACTGCTGGAAAAGAAGTGGGAATACGGAGAGACGGTTCACCAACTTCAAAAAAGCCTACGACTCAGTCGCAAGGCAAAGACTCTACCATATTGTGGTTGAGCTGGGGATCCCGAAAAAAATATGCCGCCCTCATTCAAATTTGCATGAACGAAAACAAAGGGCGAGTTAGAATAGAAACCACCTCTCAGAACCATTTGAAATCCGGGACGGACTAAAACAAGGGAATGGCCTCTCGCCATGCCTTTGTAACCTTGTCCTCGAGTATGTCATCAGAAAGGTACAAGATGACAGTTTGGCGGAAGTTAGTTTTAACGGATAGGACTTTGACGAATGTTGGCCTATTAGCATGGAATGTCAATAGCTACTTACGTTAGAGTGCTCCGCCGGACACTGTTCACAGCGACACACGAAAACTTAGTTCAGTACACAAATGAAACTCCGAGAATGTTTTGTTTTGTTTTATATTTGTTTCTATTTTGATTTTAAAGCGCTTCACTACACCGCACGTACGTTCAACACTCGACGTTACTTTACTTTTCTAACTTCGAAAACGCACACTCTGATCCTTATACTCTCAAAATTATCCTCCTCGTCTTTTGCCGATCGAAATCTAACTGGCTCGCTATTCTCCTCCAAAAAATGCCCTGATACAGATCGTATCTGTATCTGTATCGAAAAATTTTCTTATTCCCCCTGCTAACAGAATTTCCGAATTTCTGTTAGCAGCATGTTATCGCATCCTCGGGGATATTTCATAGTTTCCTGAGAAAAGGAAAGTCATCTTGCATACATTATTCGTTGGTGATAGCATTTCCTTTTCCACGGCCTTCTGTTTGCACAGAACATCTGGCGCGCAAGACGGAGATGATTTTTCGGGCGTACAGCCCGTGGTTGCTTGCCTTTTGCAAACACAACCGAAATCCATTAGATCCCTCTAATGGGTGTGAAGTTTTTACAAAGGAATCGTGGGACCGGAGTATTTCCTTTGTTGGCGTTGGACTTGTAAATCTTCCGAATTATCTTGTTGCGATAATTACGGTGGTTTACACTTTTGGTATCGGATAGGCGATATGCTTTCTTGCGTTTAGCTGCCAGTGTATGCATCCGTTGTTATCTATCTACCAAAAATGGTAATTCCTGGTAAACATCGTGCAGATGTTTAAGATGGGAGATCTGTATGCGATGCTTTTGCTGTTGGATTTTCGGGATCTTGCACGGAATTGGAGGTGCTAATTGCCTTTAGCTACCCGAGTATGCCTCCCTGGTTCGGTTACTTTACCGAAGATATAATTCCTTGGAAACATCGTGCAGATGTTTTGGATGGAAGATTTATGGCCTGTAATCTGGAATTGTTTTTGCGTACTATGAATGGATGCGTTGACTCGATACTGAAAGTTTTTGAACGTTAAGTTCCTTGTTTTTTGATGTCGGGTTCAACATTGTTTCAGCTTCCTATGCCCTTGTTACAGGTCTGATTAAGAGCTTTGGGGACACGTGTCTGTGGGCACGTGTAATGGATAAGGTAAGTAAGTTCCTTGAAGGTTTGGAACCTTACCTGGGCGGAATTGTGCGTTCGTAGGACGCTACAACAGCACGGCCGGATCATCCCTGAACGGGGTCACACAAGTGCTCGCGTATGCGGATGATATCGCCATTCTGGGCGATAATCTAGACTCTGTAAGTAAAAACAGTGAAATCATCATGCAAGCGGCAGAAGAGGTGGGCCTAGAAATAAATGAAGACAAAACGAAATACATGATTACGGCGAGAGCAGGTGGACCTCAGGGAACACATATAAACGTCAAGGGCAAGATATTTGAAAATGTCAAAGAATTTAAATATCTAGGAACTATACTGACGACCAGAAACGAAACGTCAAAGGAAATTAACAAAAGACTACATTCCGGCAACGCTAGCTGGCATGCAGCCAGTAAACTATTGAAATCTAAACTACTATCACGTAATATAAAGCTCCGTGTCTGTAGAACCATAATCATGCCAATAGTTCTATACGGATGCGAAACATGGGCTCTCACAAAACGGGAAGAGAACAAATTCCGCGTATTCGAGAATAAAGTATTAAGGGGTATATTTGGCGGTAAATATCAATAGGAGTCAAGACAATGGAGGAAACTGCACAACCACGAATTGGCAGAGCTATACCCCAAACCTACAATAGTGAGAGTGATCAAGTCGCGAAGATTAAGATGGGCCGGACACGTATGGTCGATGATTGGGCCGTGCATAGAATTCTTGACGGTAAACTAACGGGGAAGAGACAGACAGGACGGCCACGACGGAGATTGGAGGACGATCTTAGATTGGATCTCGAGGAGATTGGATCGGATGGCCGAACGTGGAAGGAGAGCGCACAGGACAGGGAACAATGGCGGAGCCGAGTCGGTGGGGTTCCTACAGGCCAGTAAATAATAATAAAATAATGCTAACAAACAAACTATACCAATCCCGCGGTTCCCTTTATTACCCATCTTAAACGCACAATAACATTGTTAGCTTAAGCCAGATGGGTAACCTAAATAAATCCCACGAAAAGATCGGAAAATAAGTGGCGGTACGATCGATCGTCAAACAAAGGAACAAGATTCCGATAAGGAAGACGGAAAGAAGGATGATGGATTTATGAAGGGAACATTTTCTGTACAGATACGATGGGAAATTCTGTTTAGCAGATTGGATGGGACATTTTCTTTTGCAGATGCGGGGATGAGAAGTTCGGATTGAATTTTCAAGATAAAGACAATCAGTCTACTTCGAGCATCGGTCGAATAGTCGAACAGTCAGAGAACCCCGACGCGGAGGTATCCACACAGCGCCTTAAATCGAAAAAAAACCGGCC
Source organism: Microdon myrmicae (assembly GCA_963931805.1). Lineage (NCBI taxonomy): Eukaryota > Metazoa > Arthropoda > Insecta > Diptera > Syrphidae > Microdon > Microdon myrmicae. The sequence goes on from OZ007499.1 coordinate 16,630,261, forward strand.
GACCCGAAGTGTCTTCACTTTTAAAATACGCGAGTTTACCGACTGCATTCGCGGAACGGCCACCTAGGCAAACGAAATAAACGTAGACATTCGACGTTCCACGTACCGCAATTCAATGCGCGCAGACCTGTGATCCTCACGGAGGACGTCGGGATTGTATATATCGGGTTAATTACGTGGTGTGCAGAAGAATAGTTAAAAGAGCACCAGCGAAACTTCTAACGCGATAGGAAATTAAGTGCATGTCGGCCAACCCAAAAAAGGAACAATAAAAAGATCATAATAAATAACCATAACCCAGTGTTTCATTTGTGACAATTTCTCGGTGTTGTAATTGAATCCGCTCCGGTGCTGTAGTTGTGCTGTTTCGCCCTGTGGAGTTCCTTGTGGCAGCAGTGTTCGGCGGAACACAAACAGCCGCAAACATTTCTTCCTACAGACTAAAATCCGCCAAAGTACCATATATGTCCACCAGATGGCGCTGTATTGGATAATTATTTCTTGGCATACTTCACATGAAACTTTCGTGAATTATTGGTTGGACCACCAACGTACACCAGGTGGCGCTTTATTGGATAATTGTTCGTTCGCACGCCGTTCCTTCGATTGCAAAAAGTTGGTGAGTTATTTTTTTTTTTCATTCCCTTCTCTCGGGAGAGGCGCACGTGGGCGCCCCGCGATGCTACCAAATAACTGTTGCAGTTCTTTTTTAAGAGTTGCAGTTTGTAACCCTTCGGAAACACTCACGTGGAAAGGGAGTTCCACAGCTTCCCCGCTCTGTAACGGAACAAGTTCTGATGCAATGATGTTCGCGCCGCCGGGAGATGAACCGCAAACTGGTGCGATCCGAGTGTTAGCGCTACGATGAACGTTTTTGTGATAGTGCAATCAAATAGACTAGGTGGCGCTATATAGAATAATTGTTATTTCACGCATTGCTCATCCAGTTGCGTGAAGGTTTCTAACATACTACCGTCTACGCACACCAGAAAGGATGTGAGTTAAATCGGACAATTGTTCCTTCGCTCATCATTTATCCGATTAGGGATGTACCTTTGTAAAGATTTTGGCACTAACATGAGGGTTTCTAACATTTTACCATCAATGTAAAAAAAGGTGATGCTTAAGCCGATTAGGATCATGAATCACTCCTGCATTTGCTGGTGTTTGCTTTGTCTCGCTGATGTCCAATTCTTTGAATTGGTTTCCAACTCCTGAATACCGAATATCTTCGCTGTCACTATTGTCGCTCACAGTGTCTATGTCACTGATTTTGTGAGATTTGCAACGTTTAGCTTGCGGATTTGGCTGTAAAATCTGTCTTCTACTTAGCATCTTTTTGAAATTAGTTTGTTCTTCGCCCATATTATGGACCACTTGTTTTCGTCATTAAATATTTGTTATTTGTTTATTAACACGTGCACTCCCGCACTCTCTAATACACACACATCGTTTTTTTTTTTCTTTTGTGATTAAACTGCATACAACTTCCTCACTTTATTGTTATTTTCTCTCTGAGGAGGACACATACACACGCGTGAACGCGAGCAATACTTTTAATATTTTTTTGTTGATGAAGGACGATCGATATAGTTCGTTCAACGACTTTTCAGGCTGAGCTACTCATTCAACCGAAATAACCGATTGCGCCCGGCGTTTGGGCTCTGAATGACCGATAATTTGCCGGCGCTCTTTTTTTTTTTTTTTTTTTTTCAAAACTGTATTTATTAACCATAATTAGAATTCGTACATTTAAGTAATACAGTGACTTAAAATTAATTTTGTAACAATTGCTTACATGTAATTATTATAATAATATATACATTTTCCAAACAATATTTTATGAGATATAAGATAGATGCATGTTTATAAATTTAGTGGTATTATCTTCCTGGAAAAGGTCAGAAAACCAGGAATTTGTTTGTTCAACTTTACTTAGTCTAAATTTAATCCTAATTATATAAATAACTTAACCTAATTTAGCCTGATTACAGTATGATTTTCATAAAGCCATAAAACAAACTTTTATAATTAATGGGATATATGTTATGAATTAAAGGATGTGGAATGAGGTCAGTTATGGGTTAGAGGTAGAGTATTTCTCTCCGGTTGTTCGTTCGAAAAGCATAGGATGTTGGAAAATGGTTGGACGTTACAGTATTTGAACTGGTTAGGGGCAACGTCGGTGTTGTGGTATATGATCTCGTTTGAATCATTTACCAGTCTGCCTGAGGCGAAGATAGCTCTGGTGTGGAGACAGTTGGGGTAGTTAGTTCGGATATCTAGAGGGTTCTCTAAGAGCGAGGTTATTATGGGATTGGGATTATTTTGTAGGTTTTCGATAAATTTGATAGACAGTTCGAGGAATCGTCTATCGAGGCGCTCGATACCAGCGGTATTGTAGAGTTCGACGTCACTATAGTACTTATAGGAGTTAGGACGACGATGTAACCCAGAGACATACCTAAAGCATTTTCTTTCGAATACTCGTAATTTCTCCATTTGGGAGGGAGTGATATGGTACCACAATGGGCACGCGTACGTGAGTGTGGGTCTGATAATTTGTTTGTAAATGAGCAGTTTGACTTTGTGAGAGAGACTATTACGTTTCCACATTACTCTTCTACAGAGATTAAGCTGAATTGTGGCTTTTTGAAGGGAATTTTTAATGTGGGAGGAAAAAGACCAGTTGTTAGAAAAAGTGATTCCCAGATATTTTAGGGTTTTGGAGGGTTTTATCAAAGTGTTGTTCAGTTGAATCTTAATTTTGTTGTGGCAGCGTCTAGTGTTGTTTGTACAGTGCTCGTTTTTGCCCTTCAACACTATGAGCTGCGTTTTATTTGGATTAAGGTGGATTTTCCACTTATTAAAGTATGTTGATAGGTTAGGGAGGAAGTTGTTAATGCGGTTTCTTGCAGCCTTAACAAATTTGCTGCTAGAGTAAATTAATGTATCATCAGCATAATTCAGCATCACAACATTAGGAGATACGGGTTGAGGAATATCTGAGGTATATAACAGATATAAAATTGGCCCTAAAATGGAGCCTTGGGGAACACCCGCGGTTATGGTGTGGGTTCCTGAGACAGAAGAATTCATTCTCACAACGAATTTTCTGGCAGAAAGATATGAGGCTAATAGCTTTGTTGTGTGAGAGTTTAGATTAAATATGGAGTGCAGTTTGTACAGAAGCGCTGAGATCCAGACGCAATCAAACGCCTTAGAAATATCGAGAGATATACACACAGTAGGGCTTTGGTTTTGGAGACCAGTTGTAACATCGTGTGTGAGTTTTAGTAGAGCATGACATGTGGATTGTCGCTTACGAAATCCGAACTGACAGTTAGGGATGAGGGCATTCTCATTGGCAAACGAGAGAAGATTTTGGTAGATCTTGCGTTCCAGTATCTTACTTAGTGTACTTAATAGGGATATTGGACGATAATTGCAAGGGCTATTACTACTACCGGGCTTCTTAATAGGAATTACTACCGCAGTTTTCCAGTTCTCTGGGAAGTGGGATGCATTAATTATATGATTAAGAAGAATGAGGATGGGAAGTAGATTCGGTGGGCGTAGCCTTTTAAATAGAAGACGTGGGATTCCATCTAATCCAGTTGATTTATTGTTATTTCCTGATCTTACGATCTCGGATAATTCGTCTGCAGTTAGAAAATTTGTAGTGTCTAAGGGGTGTGAAGCTATGTTTGTGTTGTTAAATTCACCGATGAAAGGAGTAAAAGATGGGAATAATATGTTAGAGATGTTTTCGTTTACTGTGTTCTCGAAGCCAGGAGTTGAGAGAGAATTATTTTGCTCATGAATCTTTGCAAAGTGTTCTGCGAGGCAATTTGCTATGTCCGAATCGGACTGGGCAATATTATTGCTGATTGGGTTGATGAGATGATCAATTCGGGGTTTATATTTACGACCAGTTAATTGGTTGATGTTTTTGAAAAGATCCCGATTTGGTTTGATATTTTTAAGTGTGGAGATGTAGTATTCATCTGCGAACTTTTTCAACTGCTCATTTATCAGAGTGGATAGGAGTTGGATTTGGCTTTTAATAAAGGGGCAGTATCTTGTATGAAGTTTACGACGGAGCTGCTTTTTAAGGCGCAATAATTTGGTTAGGATGCTGGGCAAAGGCTTTCCTAAATAGTTATGAGGAATGGTTGTCGGGGTGTTGTTGCTGAGAGCCTCCTTAAGAATTTGCTCTATTCTTAAAGATGCTTGATCGATTTCAGTAGGGAGTAAGTTAGATGCTTCAGGGATATACAAGTCAGAGAAACTTATCGCTATTTCCCTATTGACTTTTCTCCAATTTGTTTTGGTGAAGTTTGGGACAGAGTTTGACGAGTAGAGTGGGTCGAGAGAGGGGATTTGGATCGTGGTGTGAACGGAACCATGATCAGAAGGAAATATAAAGGAGACTGTAGGTGGACCCGCTGAATAAACATCGTCGGACTTGAGGAAGAAGTCGATTGTTGACCTGGCTGAGCTAGAGACACGAGTTGGTAATGGGGAGTCAATGTAAGTATATGGATAAGACGAGAGGAGGGCTAGCAATTGTCGACCATATTTGTTGCATTTATTATCATTGAATGCTGTATGACGAGCATTCCAGTCTCCTCCGATTATAAATGGAGCGGGAACGGACTGTTGGATAATCTGCGAAATGTCAGTATCTGGGAAATCTGGTTGTCGTGAAGGGTGAATATAAATGGATGCTAAGACGAGCACTTTATTGTTCTCACAGAAAAGTTTTACTGCTGTGTATTCAATGCTGGATATACCGGTGAATCTAATTTCACTGAATTGAAATTTTTTGTGAATTAAGATGCCGGTACCTCCATGAGATCCATTAGTTCTGGGGTTAGAAACTAAAGTATAATTGGGAATGGAAACTCGGGAATTTGGTTTGAGCCAGGTCTCTGAAAGGAAGAGAATATCTGGGGAAAACTTTTCAACAAACAACCGGAGGTGTTGCTTACGTATGTTAGAGTAAATGGATTCTGTGTTGAGGGAAATAATGGTTAGTTTAGAGAGAGCTGGAAAGAATATGGGAAGTTATTAGTGAAAGAATCTGACCTTTTTTTTCTGTTTCTGACATCTTCGTCAGCGAAGGTAGCATGGCTTGTAAACTTTGGATGTATCCCATGATGTCCAGATTGACATTTTTAGTATTGTTGTTAGGGGGAGTGGTAGTGTTGAGGTTTCCTCTTGCTGCATCCGCGTACGATATTCCGGGTCGGGTTGACTTTGTTTCCTGCAATACTGTTGGTTTCGTTGATGTTGATTTAATTGTTGTTGCTAAATTTCGTCTTTGAAGAAGTTTTAGCTTCTGAGGGCATTGCGAAAAATTTTCCTGATGAGGGTCTCCGCAGTTACAGCATTTTACTGTGATCTTTTTGGTGGTAATGGATCCATCAGCGTTGACGGTTTGTACTGTTTCAGGTTCCAGGCCTTGTGGATTTACCTTGCATTCGTCGAGCTCGTGTTCCTCTGCGCATCTGCCGCAACGTCTTTGCTGGTGGCATGAGACCGCCAAGTGTCCTGATTCTTGGCATCGCTTACAATGAAGAATTTCTTGTTTGTGGGGCTCTTCGATTGCGATTTTTTGGGTAAATAAATATTTAATTTGTTTAAGTTGCTTGATGTCCTGATTAGGTGGGATTTGTATGATTCGGAGGTTTTTTACGTTGTTTGTCCTCATGTACGGTGTTTGGAAGTAGTCCAGCTTATTGATTTTTATTTGTGGACATATCCTGGCGATTCCCAGTCCCACTTCTTCGTTGGTCCATTCGGGATCGATGTGCCTTATAATAAAGGTTTGCTGTTCGGATGCTGAAAGGTGAAGAACTGATGCTGTTCCTCTAACAGTTTTTTAACTGCCCTGTAATGATCGACTAATGATCTGACTGTTATGGAAGTCCTCTATCCTTTTGCATTGGTGCTAAAATTTCGGTGACCCAAGGCATTTTGCAGGGTTTGAATTAGTGCTTTGGTGCTGGTCGGGTTACTGATGTAGATTGGCGGTGGTCTTTCGTTTTGCGTGGTTGATTTCGTTGTTTCTACTCTGGTTGGAGCAGGTATCTGGTTTGGTGAGGGCTTTGTTGGTGTGCGAAGTTTGGTTGGTAGTTCGCCTTGGCTGTTGCTCGAATTGCGGGTTTGCCGGGACGTTTCTTCCATATGGATGTCATCGGTGTTATAGATGGAATCTCTTTTATAAATTTGTTCCTGGAGTTGTTTCACTCTTTGCGTTAGTTGGTTTATCGTTTCCAGGGCTTCATCGAGTTTTCGTTTATAATCTTCGGGGCTCCTTGATCTCTCCATGTTCGTTGGTTTTTTCGGTGCGTTCCGTAGGATGTCTAGAGCTTTCCTTTTTCGCTCTTGTATGTACTCCAGTGCCTGGCCTGGGTCATCTCCTTTCATCGGGGTTGTGTAGAAAGTAACTGCTTTCCTGACGTTAAAATATCTTTTTTTTTTTTTTTTTTGTTATTATTATAAATTTTTTTTAAATATTTTTTATTTTTTTATTGCACTACACAATTTAATAGTGCACTTAACACACGTAAACATAAACACGTGTAAACACGTTTCTGTAAACGTCCGCACTGCACGAGATCTCGACTGTTAATGATTGCCGGCGCTCAATGTGTTGAGATATTTATTAGATGTACAAATCCGCCGTTTGGCAAAAAATGGCCCCACCAGAAAATTACGCTGAAATAGTCAGATTTCACACGTAATATTGTGAGTTTCAACACGTGATGACAACATAACCCCAAAATACTAGCGATTTTGTTTGTATCAGCTTAACATAATTTTGTTCGTGCAAAAATGTCTATTTTATCCCATATAAGCGTCATTTGCGGGGACCTTTGATTTACTTTTTTAATTTGAAGAAATCTGCCGCTGAGGCGCATCGATTACTTGTAGAAGCATATGGTGAGGCTGCTTTGAGTGAGAGAAGTTTTCGTGAGTGGTTTCAAAAGTATAAAAACTGTTATTTTGACGAGGAAGGCGAAGGACGGAGTGGAAGGCCGAAAGTGTACGAAGACAAGGAATTGGAAGCAATATTAGAGGGAGATCCATCCCAAACGCAAAATAACTTGCATGTACATTAGATGTAACTCAACAAACAATTTCACCAGCATCACATCACCGTCGGCACTACAACCGGGCTCCGGTCTTGGCCTTATTTAGCAAGTCTCTCCACCGGTATCCGGTCCTTATCCGAGACTTGTTAAATTGTCCATAATAATTTGTTTTTCCGGGCAAGGTTACTAGCCTTGCGCCAAACAAGCAATTTCATGTCGATTAAAATCATTAAGGATGATTCAAAAACAAGAAAATTGGGTTCCATACTAAACTGACGCCGAGAGACGTTGAACGCCAGCTTTGCATAAGTGAAATGCTGCTTGCCAGGTAAAAAAAAAGAGTATTTTGCATCGTATAGTCACTGACTATACCCACTACGAATACCCAAAGAAGATAAAATCATGGGGACCACCTGGCCAAGCTTCAACATCGACAGCAAAACCGAATATTCATGGGAAAAAACTCATGCTGTGTATTTGGTGGGATCAGATTGATGTCGTGTATTACGAATTGCTGAAACCGAGTGAAATCATCACTGGAGTTCTCTACCTAACGGAATTAATGAGATTGACCCGAGAGCACTCAAGGAAACACTACTACTCCAGACATGACAAAATTATTCTTCTCCATGATAATCATGCTCATCGGCACTACAACCGGGATCCGGTCTTGGCTTTATTTAACAAATCTCGAGCCGATGTCATCCAGATTGGCACTCCTGGGCTCTGGGCGTACTGGTGTACGCCATCCCTCCATCGCAGACAAGGTCTGTCGCGCTGTCTCCTTCCATACATCCTGCCACAAAAAACTTTCCGGTCAGGCTCCTCTTCACTCATTTGAGCTAGGTGTCCCGGCCAATTTTTCTTAATTTTTCTTACAACATTAGCTTCAAGGTCGATCGCGTACAACTCATGGTGGTAGCGTCTGCTTCAGACCTTCCTCTGGGACGCTACTCTGAACTCTTAGTCCCTCACATACGAGACCAACAATTCTCCTTAAGACCTTCCTTTTGAACGCGGCTAAGGGTTCAGAGTGCCTTTTATTGAGCACCCAGGTCTCCAATCCATACGTGAGTACTGGTAAAGACCTCTGATGTTCTTGATAAATTTGGGGATTTACAGAGCCTTGGTAGACCATAGCCGGCTTTGTTGGATTTGATCAGCCGTTCGCGTGTTTCTTCTTTCATATTGTTATCGGCTGATACTATTAACTCAAGGTAGTTAAAGGATTGCACTACTTCAAATTCGTGCTCCACTACCCTGATAGTTTGACCAACGTTAGGTCTTCTCTTCGCAGAAGTTACCACCATGTACTTAGTTTTCCCCTCATTAATGTGCAGACCCAGTTTTTGTGCCGCCTGCTCGATCTGGGTGAAGGAGCCCTGTACAGCCGATTTGGTTCTACCGATGATGTCGATGTCATCTGTGTAGACAAGTATCTGGCTGGACTTGGTGATAAAAGCCCCTCTAGTTGTGACGCCAGAGTCACGGATTGCTTTCTCCAACGCCAGGTTGAAGGGGAGGCAGGCCAGACCGTCCGCTTGTCGGAGTCCATTAAAGAAGTTTATTGGTTTGGACAGCAATCCCGCTATTTTTACTTGACTAGTTACGTTGGTCATGGTCAAGCTACAAAGTCGTATCAATTTGTTTGGAATGCCGAATTCTCTCATGGCATTATATAGTTCTACCCTGGCTATGCTGTCGTAGGCGGCCTTAAAGTCTATAAATAGATGATATAATGTAATCTTAAATTCCAGACATTTTTCCATCGCCTGCGTAAGGGTGAATATCTAATCAATCGCTGATTTGCCTGGGATGAAGCCACACTGATATTGACCAATGATGGCTTTAGCGTATGGGGTTATCCGGTCTTGTAGGATAGTGGAGAGTATCTTATAGGCGGTACTCAGCAATGTTATACCCCTATAGTTGCTGCACAGTGTGATATCTCCTCTCTTATGTATGGGGCAAATTATACCACGACGTCAATCTTCCGGAATCTCCTCTTGCTCCCACACGTGCACCACGATCTCATGAATAGCGTGATGAAATGCTGTCCGCCTTGTTTGATCAGCTCAGCTGGTATGCCATCAGCTCCGGGGGCTTTATTTGATTTGAGCTCTCTTATGACTTTTAATGTTTCCTCAATGCTTGGTGGCATTGGTCTTGATCCTGCATTAGTGGAGCCTCCAATTCTCCTCCAATGTGAGCTGACCATTTAGCAATTCATTGAAGTGCACTTCCCATCGCTCCAGAATGCCTTCAGGATCCGTGATCAGATTGCCCTCTTTATCCTTGCAGTAAGTGCAGCGTGGTGTACACCACGTCATACTTCGGATTATTTGGTAGAGGTTCCGCGTTTGGTGCGGACCTCGCTCTCTACTTTTCTCTATTTCACAGACAAGGTTTTTTTCCAGGCACTTTTTTTTTGTCTGCGAAGCCTTTTCTCTTTGTATTACTCCTTGCGCACCCGCGGGGCATATGAGACTGCTGCATTACCCGGTATGCATCAATGCTACGTTCAGTCGATAGTTTGCACTCATCATCAAACCAGTCGCTCCGATCTCTACGACTACTGTCTAAGATGGAGTTGGCACCAAGAACGATTTTCACATCGTATCTTGGGCAGGCACTTGGGGCCCGTTCGACGTTCTTGTAGTATTCTTCTTTTTATATATGCATATATATATATGTATATATATTTTTTTTGTGTGATGATTTTAAAGGGCTTGTCCACCAACAGTTATACAAAAATGTTAGAATCTTCAGCTTTACTTGAGACCCTTAAATCATCTCTCAGACAAATGCCTGTTTTGGGAATTTTGCAAAATCCTATTTCTTGGATGGCTTAAAAAAGTTGGTTATACAACACTTGGAAAAGTGCATAAAGCTAGAAGAAGATTATAGTAGAATAGAAAAAAAATCTCACCAAAGTCATTTGTTTTTCTATGGTTTTCTACAGATTTATTGAGCGACCCCCGTAAGACGAGTAATATTCGTTTTACCATAATAGTATTCCATGCGAAGCTGTTGTAGTATTATAGACTTACTTCGCTCACCAAAATCTAAACTTTCGAATTTGCCAAATCAAAGACGATATTTTTCTGAATTCCCTTAGTTTACGTCAGTGCCAAGATATCAACTCCAACCCTCAGCTTCGAATAAGTCATAAGTTCCTGTAATCTCCATTCGTCAACGAACCTATTCCACAACCAGCTGCTATAATTTTTCATGTCACCTTCACTGCCATCCAAACAGGTGCTTATTCAGTCTGACCAAAAATTTATTCCACCTCATGTCGTGCACGCGGAACACTGGTAGCTAGACGACGTCGCCATAAATCGTGTCCCGCTGAAATCGATACAAATCCATGTGGCGGTAGATCGGAAAATGCATTTTCCAAATTTTTACTGTTCGCTTATCGGAACCCCAATTGGTTGTGGGCCGCTTGCTGCCAGCAGTGGCCCAGGTGAACCACAGAATCCGCTGTCGTCAATTTGTGAATATTGCTGCGAAAATCGCCCAGTGCGGCAATGGTTAAGCCCAGTCCACCCAGTGGCCAGCCTGTTCATGAGATTCAAGCCAACCGGTCAGTTAATGCCCTGGACGGATGCTGGTGGATATATTTGAAAGGTGATTTGTTGTCGCCCGAGGACGCATACAAGAATTTATGTTTTTCACTCGCCTAAGGCGGGTGCAGGACGTTCGGTTGGTATCTGTGGATATCCGTCTAAGACTTAATCGTTGAAGTCGTTAGACCTTCTCGACTGTGTTATGCTGCCACCAGAGGTCGCTCGTGAATCCATGTACATGTAGTTGGTCATCCGGCACAAATCAAATTTATTGTGATCCATATCTTTCGTTGGATGGTTTATATCGGCACTACTTTTTAATTGATGTACCCGAATGGCCGCACACGGGGGACACCTTTTGGTCTGCTGGCCACCCGGTCGAGAATTATTTATTCGCTTCCGTTTGGTGTTCTCTTGTTGATGTCGTGTGCGAATCGTTGTTGATGATTAATTGGAGAAGTTGTAAATCTTATAAGGCGCTGCGGTGTGCGACGGGCAAATGTCATGAGCTGTAATTTGTGTTTGTCAGTCGCTGGAGGTGTAATATTTCGATATTTTCTACACGCGGTCCGGTTGTTTTTATTCCCCGTTTAATTTACGAGTATTATCAAGTTAGCGCTCAGGCATGTAATTAAATTTAATTGATATTAAGCTCACCGCGATCAAAGGTTAATAGAGGAGATTGAAAAATTGCATATTTTTCACGTGTTATGGCGGCTTTTATGTAAATGACTGGCTGCTGGATCATTTTCCAGGGTTGCGACGCTTCCTTGGAATTCGATATTAATCTCCGGTGGTTCGGTTAACAGTGGCTTCAAATAAATCTTAAAAACGTGTCATAACTAATTTCTTAGTGGAATTTTCTTAAGGCAAGCGGACGGTTCGATATATAAACCCTTCATCATTTTAACAACAACATTGAAAGCTATTTTATCACGTGTATTTTTGTTTATAATCATATAGTAGATATGTTAGTTATATAGCTTCGCAGTATGAATAAATACTAGTACCCAAAAAACTTCACGGTATCCATTCATTATCGTTAGGGGAATGATTCAAGTGCAGATCCGAATGACTTTTTCCTCGTTGTCAGCAAATGGTGTTTCGGTGTCACTCCTCTCAATGATTATAAACAGCCTAAATCAGTAATGTTTAAATATTGGATAAATATAGCAATTACCATGGAAAATTTAACTTAGATTGGTATTCTTTATCCGCGATAAATACATTACTAACACAAACTAAATTAGATACTTCGTAATTATATTATATATAAAATAAAAGCTTCATTCGGCGGTTTTATGTGCTAGAAAAATCTGCATGAACAATTCTACAAAAGTAATCTTCATCATCATCATCATTATCGGCACTACAACCGGGAACCGGTCTTGGCCTTATTTAGCAAGTACTGAGGCTTGTTAAATTTTCCATGATAATTTGTTTTTCCGGGCAAGGTCATTAGTCTTGCGCCGGAGGCTCCCCGACGGGGAATCGAACCCCGGTCTCCTGTGTGACAGGCGGGTATACTAACCACTATACTATCGGGGAGTCAATCTTACTGTCCCTAAAACGTTCAGGGGAGGTTCTCATCTGAGAGCCTCAAAGAAAGGTCATTTTCTCGAATTTTTTTTTCTCATAGAAGAAATAAATAAAGAACTGTCATCTGTTTAATATGTTCTAAATAGAACAAAACATTTTTTTTATTACAGAATATTTTGACAATAATTGTAATGTGACCGTCTCAAAAAAAGGTACCTTAGTGTTGGCCACTCTAGCACCTGCTAAAATTATCAAAAGTCAATAATCGAAGAATTTTCATAAACTATATGAGTGTAGTCATGAGTCTGTGGCGTTTCTAACAGAAACACACACGATATACAAGCAAATAGTGAAGAACACCGAACGGAAATTCGAATAACCAAAAGCATCAGAGCCGTATACCATAGCGATAACAAGACAACACATCAGCTGAGTGTACTTGAGCTTAGAAATCGAATTCGTACACGCGGCCAATAGCCTGGTGCTTCATTGCTTCGCTTCTCACCCGTTTCATGGTATGGTCAAATCACCGTCTTCACTATCCTTGCTTAACTCAACAATCCGACGTGATCTGTATACACACAACACACAATCTCCCATAGGTAAAAAGAACTTTACTACCTGATCACGACTTCCGCATAGAGTGTGGGGGTTCTCTATGTTGTATTCCAGCATACTACCCTGAATCTCATTACTTTTCTAACACATCCTTAAAACTTCTTCTTAACATATCTTACATTCTCACTTAATACATACCATTCATAAACATTCACAATATTCTATATCAAGCCAGTTACAGCAAATTTAATAACATGCCCCTTTTCATAACATGCGCCTTTTTTCATTCAAAACATAGCACTTTGATTTTCGTTCAAAGTTTATTCAAAATTTAAAAGTCACAGAGACTAAAGGAATACTTTGATAAAATTAGTTTTGTTCACATTATAATTTACAACCAATTAGAACAATAAGTAGCATAAGAAGAGAGAGATTTTAATTGACAGTTGAGAATCAGTTGAGAATCAGTTCAGTTAAAGTTGAGCAGTTGTGAAAAGGATAGAGTTGAATATACAGCTTAGAGTTAAAGTTAATAGAGAATAATTAATAGAGAAATCAATTCGTTTATGAGATCAAAAGAATAAAAGAAATTAAAATGAAAATGAAATAAATTTATTTTAAACTAAACCAAAGAAAAGGAGATATATGCTTATATCAAAACCTCCACGCTCTTCCCTCGATATAAAGAGGAAGCACGGCGCTGGAGACCTAACATCTATATTACATGGAGAACCAACCCACAATTGCAACCACAATTTCCGCCTTATTTCGAAGGCTTTCAGCGTGCAACGACTGGGGTAATTCCAAATTATTCGAGTTTGGTTTTCATGATAAATTACCCTAGCCAATTTGGCGTCACTTCGGCTTTTCTTCAGATCATCCATTCGCTTGGGATCAACGATCTCATTTTACAGGTGAATAGCGCAAATTTTCTTCTCCTCCACAATTCCGTCTTTCCATAGTTCGATGCACTCTGAGATCACTACAATCACCCCACTAGGTCAGTGGATCAGTCTCAGACACTGCATTAATACACACACACTAAGCCAGATCAACCCTGGGTTATTGTGCTTTCCTTTTGATTTCTTCATCCATTCTACGTCCATCGACATCGAACGAGTACGCAAGTACTTATCCACCTCGATGAGCGTGGGGAATTGAAGGATGCACAAGAGAGCACGATTACCATTGGCTGATCGTCGTGTAAAAGCTGAAATCCTAATTTCCATCCCTAATTCCAACGAGTCTTCACCCAACCATAACAGCGGCAAGTCACGCCACGTTATAAGTCAATTTTCATCCACCGCAGTGTGTCCGAACGTTTCATAAGAAATTTACAGAGTGTCGTGTCGAGTTGAAGTCGTGTTCATTATTCTATCTAAAACAAATCAATTTTAGCAACGGCAGGCAAAGGAAAGTATCGAGACATTTGCCGATACAATTCCATAGTTCGGTGAATTTGTAATAATTATTAATTTATAAATGCCGCCCAACATGAATAATAAACAGTGTAGTTAATGTACAAGGTAACAAATAGAGTACCTTACAAATGTGATAAAATAAACTCTGCGGAATAAGTTAAAATAAGAATACAAAAAAAAAAAACGTCTAAATCCAGTGAAACAGTGCGTTTTATTTAACCATTATTCTCAGGCGAACAATTTTTGTGCAGAAACCGTCGGTGGGTGTAGTGAAACCCGAGTCATACGCTGACTTCACTACACAACCCCCACAAGAGCACCGGCACACTCGCATGCTCCGACGTCTTTTCGCTCACTCGTTCCTCGTTCCTCGCTTCGTCCTTCGCACACGAAATTGATGATAACAAAGTTACTGAGGATGGAGTAGTGTGGCGTTTCTAACAGATACACACACAATATGCAAGCAAATAGTGAAAAACAACGAAAGGGAATTCGAATAAGCAAAAGCATCAGAGACGTATACCATAGCGATAACAAAACAACACATCAGCTGAGTGTACTTGAGTTTAGAAATCGAATTCGTACACCCGGTAGTGGCCTGATGTGTTGAGCATTGGTTCAATTTTTAGTGATTCCGTCAGCGTCAGTTCAAATCACACGTTCTTCACTATCGTCGCAAAACGCTATAAGTCCTCCATGGGAGTCGAAATTTAACAAAATGGCGGACATTGAATTTTTAAATAAAAGAAATTTATGGGTATATATATCATTTTGCTTGTAGTAGAGGCTCCAATGACTCAAATCTACTTAACAATAAAAAAAGAAAAAAAGCGGTCCGTCAAGTAGTTTGTTTTTGAGAAATCTTGGCCAACAGTTTGATAAACATGATTTTTCAGGAAACGCGATTGAAGATTTCATTAACGATTTTTCTGTGTTAACATTACAATATACTGTGTATAGAGTCGTAACATCGAATTAGTTCGAAGTCATTGCTGGTGGTACTTTTGGTAACTCGACTTACCATAGTATGGATATATGGACGCGCAATTCAAAAATATTGATATAAGAAACGCTCCGCTCGAACTACCGCTTGATTTCAATTTTTGACT
Source organism: Microdon myrmicae (assembly GCA_963931805.1). Taxonomy (NCBI): domain Eukaryota; kingdom Metazoa; phylum Arthropoda; class Insecta; order Diptera; family Syrphidae; genus Microdon; species Microdon myrmicae. The sequence goes on from OZ007499.1 coordinate 16,645,563, forward strand.
AGAAGGATCTCGTTTTTGTTCCATAACTTAAAAAAATTGAATTCAAACAAACGATTTTGGGAATATATATTACAAATAATTTACTACAAAAAATTAAAAAAAAAAAATCGATTTTTTTGGTTGGTCCTGATGAAAACCTTCCCTTCATGGATTTTGATCTTGTATTTTTACTCATATATTGGTTAATGATCCCCTAATTTATATATTATCCAAATACAATATATTGTTACTAAAAAAACTATTTTTATTTTCTTTGCAGGTGAGTCTGGGTTTTATATATATCATCAATCCCTCAAGGGATACAATAAGTGTGACTGGCGAGGGAATTTTGGGAATCTATTAAAAGGAAAGTATAGCATCGAATATTTTTAGATTTTCAGCATATATTCGTGTATGGACGGTCTATTACGTTATTTTTTTTTTGTGGGGGAGTAATCAATTTTTATGAACTTATGTGGCATCTTTCTCCCTCAATTAATCTTCCGTCATCTGTCTGCGGCTCTTTAGCATATTGGCATTAAAAAACTGTTATTCTTGGCCGCATAGAATATCGAAAAATGCAAAACAACAAGTGCTTCACTAGTTGTGCCTCGAAGGGGCGAGTGTTTTCATTTTACACGTCTCGTTGTATATGTTTGTAAGTTGTTGAATGTAATATTCTCAATATAGCTTATTGCAGCATATAGATCGGTCATTAATAGGAGGTACGTGAGGGCATGCCTAACTAGATTTAACTAGTGAGCTTGCGGTCGCCAATAATATCGAAGCATTGTAAACTCCATATTTTTTTTAGCAGGTACAGTAGCTGCTTGCCATCCACTAGAAATTGATGTACTGTATTTAAATTATCTCATGCAGGTCGTTTCTTTCTCTCCCTATATCGCAATAACCTCTTTGTGAGATTCGACTGACTTTTATCACTATGGCGTTGAAAAATATACGATATCAGAAAACTACCGTGGCTACACTACACATCTTAATCGCACCCTTCTTTCTTACATCCGTATCCTGTTAATTTAATGCCCTGCAAGACTCCCTTAAGTGATCGTGCTTTTACAGTATTATTCCTCTTCCAGAAATAATGCTCACCTTAGTGAGGGGGGAGGTTTGTTACAAAGTATCACCAATATAAGGGGGCCTTTTGCCAATTTGGCATGCAATATGTCGATTTCCTCACAATATTTGATAGCATTTATCGTTTCTCCTGGTTGAAGAAATGAAAAGTGGATTGGTCCTTTCGATGTCCACCAAATTGTCACCATAACCTTTTTTGGGTGAAGATCGGGCATGGGGGTGTGTTTTGGTTTTTCACCTGCATCCAACCACTGCCCAGGTCTCTTACGGTTATCATACAGAATCCACTTTTCATCATAGGTGACTGTCCTGTGCAAAAACGGTTCAGTTTTGTTTCTTAACCTAAGCGATGCGCAGATTTCCAGGCGTCGTCGTTTTTTTTGAATCATTCAGTTCATGGGGTACCCACTTATCGAGTTTCTTTAATTTTCCTATGAGAGGAAGGTGTCGACATATTGTTATTGGGGATACTCCCATGTTTTGTGCAATCTCCCGCAGCGAATTCGTTGGGTCCGCATCCATCATCATCATCATCGGCACTACAACCGGGAGCCGGTCTTGGCCTTATTTAGCAAGTCCTGAGGCTTGTTAAATTTTCCATAATGATTTGTTTTTTCCGGGCAAGGTCATTAGTCTTGCGCCAGAGGCTCCCCGACGGGGAATCGAACCCCGGTCTCCCGCGTGACAGGCGGGTATACTAACCACTATACTATCGAGGTCCGCATCCATCGGTGCTCTTAAAACACCATCGTCAACTAACGTTTCCGGCTGCCCACGTAGTTCATTTTCGAGGCTGACATTTTCCAAACGGAACTTTCCAAACCTACGGCATGTAGTGCGTACGTTTACAGCTACATCCTCAAATGCGTCATGTTTTCATTGCCAATGACGCATTATGTCCCATTTTAAATTCATAAAGGAAGAGGGTTCGAATTTGAACTGCCGACAGCATGGTAAACAATTCCTAAAAAAAAAAAAACTGTACTTGTAACGAACCCTGAAATTCCTACACGTCAAGCACACGTACCACTTTACTTTATAAAAAAAGAAAATTTAGCGTTCACTCGAGAATTTCTTATTTCCGACTGAGCGAAAGTCGGACATTTCATGTGGTACAACCCAATACATGAATATAGAACACTCTGCCTAATCTTTTACACGAACATCTGGTTATCGATAATACGTTCATCACAAAGTATAATATTAATCAGTGCAGTTTTCGCTTTCATCTAAAACAGGGAATTTGGAATTTGCACCAACAACGTTGAATGTCATTGATGATCGGTTTTCTTCTCTTTTAACGGGTGGGCAGACGTATACTCACAGATGAGCGAAAAAGGTATAAGGTAAACACATCAAACCAGTTTTTGCCCGTTTTAAAGAGTAGTTTAAGTGAATTTCTATGACCGTGAATGAAACCTGTATCTATTATAGAAGAAATCACAATCAATCGGAGCAATGGATTAGTTATATCAATGCTGTCAAAAAGCTGTAAATAATAACCACCGTTTTTTGGGATTCTCGTGGTTTAATCTACATTGCAAGCTGCAAAAAGTGCAGCCAAATGTACGGGGCTCCTTAAAAGATGCAAAAGATACTTCACTCCATCCAACCTGTCCACTATTTACAAGGCATATATTCGTTCAAAAATGGAGTTCAACTCCCATATTTAGTCAGGCGCATCCAAAACTGCACTACACGTGCTCGACAGGATGCATAAACGAGCAGTGAAACTTATTGGGGACCCAGCCGTAAGTCAATCAATTCCGTCGTTAGAACACAGGCACAACGTATCATGCCTATCTCTTTTCTATAGGTATTACCACGGTCGTTGTTCAACTTAACTTGCTGAATGTGTTCCGCACCTTCATTCATTTTCCCGCGATACCCGTCAATCTGTAAATGCGCATCAGTTCACGTCGAAAGTGGACTTCAGGCGCACAAATAAACATACAGTCATTCTTTAGCCCAACCACACGAATGTGGAATGTTTTGCCTGCTCATGTGTTTCCTGGCCGTTGTGTTGTCCAGACATTCAAGACCAATATACATCGACACCTCCTTTCCTTATCCACTTCCTCTCTATCCGCTCGCACTGTGCTCTGACATTTAAGGGTACTTCAAAATCCCCATTTGTCTGCGCGTTAGTGTAAAAAAAGAAAAATTGATTATTTGGAAAATGAATCACAGAGTATTCTTAGATAACATTATCAGATCAGTTTCAACTCTTTGTTATGGAAAAGCGACCTAATTTGTTCAAAATAAATCATTTAAGAGTTATTGACTTAACATACAGTCATGTAATTCGCCGTCCTTGCAATCTTCTGCCATTCAAAAGCGACGCATGTTGATACCTCTGGTCACTTTAACCGGCATGACACACCAGCGAATACGAAAACAACAGTGAAAAACATAGGAACATAATTAAATCGAAAAAATTAATTAATCACCATCCGCCAATTACCCTGTCTTTTTTTCATAATTCTGCTGCACAGCCCACTCCATCCCGTGACATTTACTCACATGACTTTCACAAAGCGAACTTTCGCCTTATTAACGACAACCTCAACAAAATCTCATTCAATTTTGATAATTTGACGGTATGTTAGAAGATGCTACTTATCTTTACACCGAAATCTTTAAATCTGTTTCCCTTTACGTTGCCTATTTCAGACGCAAAAATCCTACCTCCTCACCTCCTTGGTTTAATGGGAGGCTTCGTTCGTTACGTAATAAACGGAACAAGCTGTGGGCTACCTTCTTTCGTAATCGCTCTCTCTGTGACTACTCTAACTAATTTCGCATTTCTTTTCAATTCAACGCATTCTACGAGGACCTTTACCAAAAATACTTAACAAAAACTCAGGCTAAGCTCATAAATGGCCCAAAAACGTTTTTCCAATTTATCAATCATAAATGTAAATCCGATGATTATCCCACCACCCTTTCATATAACTTGGAAACCTCAACGGATTGCGATGTTCTTCCCCTCCTTTTTCAGACAATCCTTCACTGACGACTCTTTCGTCCCCGACCGCACTTATTTCAGTTCCCAAATTTCATGGTCCCTTTGTTTTTCAATTTATTGATCCACACACGATTGAAAACAAAATAACTCAGTTCAAGGACGAATTCACCCCCTGGTCTAATGGTCTCACCGCTATATTCCTTAAAAATGCTTCTCCGTACTCTCTTCCCCTCTTTCGACTATTTTCAATCGGCCGCTCTTTCAAGGTGAGTTCCCTAATATTTGCAAAACATCGTTTATCACCCCGTGCATAAACAGGGACCCAAAGGCGATATGTCAAACTATGGTCCCATCGCCAAACTCTCCCATATCCCCAAAGTATTTAAAAGCATTCTCCACCAAAGGTTATGGTTCTTTGGTGGATGTTTTGTCTGTCTATAACCGATGATGTTGGAGTGTTCCGCCGAACACTGTTTACCGCAGAGGAAGAAAACACAAACGGAGCGAAAACGGTGGCAAATGAAACGACGAAATACCTTTGGTGTATAATTTTGTTTTATTCAATCTTGTCTTTCAGAGTGTTACAATAATTCACAGGTTTAAATAAAAAACTGTTGACGCTTTCAATGTGTTTTATTTAAATTTGCCTTTCAGAGAGTTACAATAGTTCGCGGGTTCAAATTAAAACTTTTGACGCTTTCAATGTCTTTTTCTTTAATTCTTCGTTTTTATGTGAACTGAATTCGCGATTATTTGATTTGGAATCGATGCGATGTGTCACTACCGTTTCCTTAGCACATCAAAAATAAAAGTCGTATCACCATGATATTCGGCACGCATGCACTTTCGACCGACACGAAAAGGATTGTAAAATTTTTTGTTATTATATGTTGTCTTGTATTCGCGATAGTTTATCTTAAGTGCGAATTTGTCAATTCCTTGCAATTTTCCGTTTCTAAATTCCAAGCCGTAATTTACAGCGCGAACATGCGATCGTCACGAAATTTATCAGTATCTAAAATGCATGTGCGTCTGACTGTTCGCACCACTTCCTGTCGATTTGCTGTTTCATTGGGAATCTCTATTTCGACGGTGGTACTTCTCTGGGGATGAATCTATCACCCTATACCTTTCTTTCTCCTGGGTGGGGACATTCTCTCCTTTCGCTTTCCCTGGGTGGTGACTTTCTCTCAATCGGAAATCTCTCCACCATGGAAGATCGCGCTCACACATACCGACGCGGGGTTTACCGCCTGTATTCACATTTCTGTTGCGTTGCTTATGCAAACAATCGAATGTGTGGTTTACATTAGGCGATCATGGGATAATGGTAATTATCATTGTTTACTTAGGCCTATGGGAACAGCATTTTCGTTTATTGCTGTTGCTCCGCAATGGCCTTTGTTTAGGTGGAGTACATTGCGGCAGGGACAAAGGTTTTGTCGATGGATTGGTTTTCCGGCAATTCGCTTATCGCCGGAGATGTTATGTTTGTCGGCATCTGGCGCAGCTGTGCCAACCGTTTGTGTGTATCCAGTTGATGGAACGATACACGATTTCTATCCTGGGTCATGTCCTTCGATCGCCGTGCAGGCGTAGGAAAAAACTTGTGACCCACGTACCTGTGGATACGTAGGGTTGTTGCCACCAATATGAATGTTACCTTTTTTCGGGTGGAAAGGAGGACTTTGGGGACACGCTTCTGTGGGCATGTGGAGTTTGGCTATAGGTGAGTATGTTCCTTGGTGGAACGACGACATCTCGACCAATAGTGGTTTGTGTGGTTCGTAGAACCGCCACACTTCCACGACAAATCTCTAATTTTACCCAGGTAACACGGCTTTCTTGGTGGGAGATCTACCACCACTAACTTGTGGGGGTTCTCTAAACCGCGTGGAGAATCAACCCACAATTTCATACCTTATTTCGACCGCTTTCAGTGCGTCATTTCTATCCTTATTCTCCTTACAAGCTGTTCCACCTGTAAAACATATTTCAATAACAAACGCGTAGCTGAATTCATTATTCTATGCAAGTAATGCATAATTGAATTCAGCTACCTTTTCGCCATACGGCAACTCCATTCCGCTAACCCATGAGATTTCCGCCGGAAATCGCTTCATGTTGGTTAGCAACGGCATAGTCTGATCAAACGACGCGGTTGCATAATCATGGAACCGTTTGGGAAATTATCAAAACATTTAATTTAGTTCCCACGATCAGATTTCCCTAGCCAAATCGGTGTCCTATTTACTTTCCCCAGACACGCCATTCGCTGGGGATCAATGATCTCTTTTCGCAGGTGAATAGCGCCAGCTACATTTTCCTCTCCTCCACAATTCTGTCTCCCCACAGTTCAATGCACTCTGAGATCACCACAGCCATCACACTAGGGCAGTAGGTCATCCTCAGAGGCTGCATTGATACAAGCACACAAGCTAAACCAACCCCGAAGTTATTGCGCTCTCTCTTTTGCTCTTTTCATCCTTCGCATACCCAGCGTCTGTCGAACGATGTGCAAGTATTATTCACCACGCTGAGACATGCAAATGAAAAGATTCTTGAGAAGAGCGCGATGATGATTGGCTAATAGCCGTGCGAATGTAAAATCCAAATTTTCATCCCTAATTGAGATCAGTCGTTACACATCCACCACCACACATCCCTCGTCGCGTATACCCATGTTACCATAGTCGCTATTCAATCATTACCGTGGTCGGTCACGCCCCCGCTCGAGTCTAAATTTTAATTACTGAGGTCACAGTGTCGAGAAAGAAGTGTTTTATCTTGTATACAATTTATAAAATTCAAACAATAATATTGTATTCGCTATATATCGGTTGGCTGAATTAATTATTTTTAATAAATAAGAGCCGCTAAATCGATTTTGAATTAATGTAACACTTTATTAGTCCGTTAATAACAACCGTTACTTTTACCGTACACTTAACGATTTCTTGACTTATCGCGTCTTTGACTGCTTACTTCTTACTCATCGCTTGCTTCACTTTCTTACTTATTACTCCTCTCCATGAAAAAAAAAATGGGTGGCAAGAGGGCCGACTTTAGCGAGACAAGGACAGATGTGTCCTTCATCTTGTCTCTGACTTCTGGTCATCTTGCGATAACCAGAATCACCCACATCCGTGAGGATGTTGGGCTCGGTCTCGCGATATCTGAAAAGAAAAGAAAAAAAAAGAGGGGGGGGGGGGGAGGGTATCCAAGGATAGTGTGGACAGTGTTAGTCCGGGTGTTCTCTAACTACTTTTATAGAGGGATGGTGGGAAAGAAATCATACAAGACCGGTAGGTCTTGGGTGCGGTAGTAAACGCAGATCACGTCTTTGGCGTCAAATGATCTGCGCTTTGGTCGGTGTGTGTGTGTGTGTTTGGGCCGTCTTGTACTGTGCGTCCGTGTGTGTGTGGTTTGTTAACAGTAGACCCTATGGGATGGATCCAGGAATCCTCTATTATAGAGGGGAATGTTGTTGGGAATGGTGCTTTCTTCAGTTTTGTACTGAAGAAGAAATTGTGGGGGTTTGATCCGAAGAGATCGAGAGAGAGAAGGCTCAAGAACGCAAGAGTCCCGTACAAGTAGGTTCTCGCTGTTCTGAATGTTTTCGAGGTACTTATATGCTAATTGAAGCAAGTACTCGTCGATAGGGGTAATGGGGGCGCCTTCGTATAGGTGAGAGTTGGGGTAATGACGGCCGTCAGGCTTTCTAGAATGATTGGTGCATCCTCTGAGGAGTTTCCTTTCGAAAACCCGAAGTCTTTCCATTTGAACCGAAGATATGCAGGACCATATGGGAAAGGCGTACGATATTCCAGATGGGATTAGCTTCTTATAGCAGAGAAGCTTAACTTTGGTGTCAACTTTGTTGCTCCACTTCAAGATGTTGTGCAGTTGCTTAGACCGACCGAGGCCCCTCTGGAGAATGTGGGTCACATGTTTGATGAAATTCATTTTTGGGGTATAAGTGACCCCAAGATATTTCATGCTGTCCTGTGGTCTAATCGTAGTACCTCCCATTTGCATTCGGATATTCTGTGAATATCGAGAAGTAGGTTGGGAGTGTTTACTACTCAGAATTATAGCTACTGCTTTAGGTGGGTTAAGTCGGATTTTCCATCGACTGTAATACTGATACAGTTCGTCCAGATGACGGTTGAGTCGGTTTGTTGCGAGTTTTGGGCTTTTAGATGACGTGTACACTAGGACGTCATCCGCACACCAAATCTGGTTTACTCTACCATCCACAGGGCGACGAATATCTGAGGTGTAGATATTAAATAACATGGAGCCCTGTGGTACGCCTGCAGCGGCGTTGAAAGTTCGGGAAAGCTTTCCATTCAGTCTAACTTGGAAGGTTCTGTTTAAGACGAACTGGTAGATGATACTACACAGCGTTTTACTGAGGCCAGTATTCAGTAATTTAAAAACGAAACCTTCGATCCAGGTTGTGTCAAAAGCCTTTTCAATGCCAAAGCTCACCGCAATGGTGGGTTCCTTATTAAAGAGGCACACGCAAACGTGGTTTTGAAATATGTTGAGAGCCATAGTGGTGCTGTGCGCTCTTCTAAATCAAAATTGGAGTCAGGTATTAGGTTCCTGACTTGATACATTTATTTAGCTTCTCGTATATGAACTGTTCATATATTTTGCTGGTGCAGGTGAGGAGCGAAATAGGACGAAAGCTTGAGGGGTGATAATTTGGTTTCCCAACTTTTGCTATTGGGCAGACAACAGCATGCTTCCACGCTTGGGGAAAATACCCCATGTTGTAAGCATGGTTGAGCAGAATGGAGAGCTTTATAAAGAATAAAGCAGAAAGCCTTCGCAACGAGTGGTAGGACATATTTTCGATACCGGGTGGCTTCATAAACTCCTCTCCATGATCTGTGTGCGACGTATTTATACCGTTTCCTCATTCTGATTCAGCGTTTCGTTTCCGTCCGTTCCATAGCCTTGAATGTTCTATTGTTCATAGTCTCCAGTTTTCCAGTACTTTCTAGAATATTCTAGTACTTTGTTTCGGACTTTCTCGAATATTCTAGTACTGATTGTCAGTCATATGCGTCACAATATTAATAATAAGTCCTAAGTAAAAAAGGAAAACAAAAAATTACAAACCATCTTTTTGGATAATGTGCAAAAAAATAAAGAACATAAAAACAACAAATGAAACAGTGTTTTCATTTCCTTTTTCCTCTGTGAACAAATTTTGACGGCGTAAGTGTTGGCGGGTGAAGTGAATCCGTGCCCCTGTCCTGGCACACCTACTTCATCATCATCATCATCAACATCATCCGGTCTTGGTCTTATTTAGCAAGTCCCGAGGCTTGTTAAATTTTCCATAATAATTTTTTTTTTCGGGCAAGGTTATTAGCCTTGCGCCACACCTACTTCGCACCCCCACAAACTAAGTCGAATTTACTTCCCAAACCTTACTAACTCTGGAGAAAGGCAACGAGTTGACGTAGTCACTAGGGATTTTAGTAAAGCCTTCGATAAAATTTCGCACAGATTGATACTTTACAAATTATCCACCTTGGGCTTCGAACCCATATTAAAAAGGTCGATTTCGTCATACCTGAGTAACCGGTTCTACAGAGTGCGTTTCAGATCCGTTCTCTCAAATCCTTCACGTGCTGTCTCTGGAATCCCTCATGGCAGTCATTTTGGTCCCCTTTTGTTCATATTAACAATATAGCAAACGACATCGACATGATTATTAAGCATTCCTGTATCTTCCTTTACGCCGACGATACCAAATTCTTCAAAACAGTTTGTTCTCCGCTTGATTCTTTCCTTCTCCAGATAGACCTCGACAACTTTTCGTTATGGTGCCAAAAGAATTGTCTGGAGCTTAATGTCGACAAATGTCAGCCAATTACGTTTTCACGTTAGTTAGATTACTTCATGCCTCAAACAGCGAATTTTTCTGATTGACTAAGCTAACGCGGTTGACTCACTTGCTTTACATCTGCGAATTGCATTACACTGCTCTCATTGCAATATGGAGACCCTAACAAATAAAAACAAAGTTTCTCAATCATCACAATTACATATGTATGAAGTCATTTTACAGCTCAGGACATAGATTGTTACTCGAAGTAAAAATTTCAATCGCACAAACGTAAAGACATAAAAAATGTCAATAGAACGTTTTATGACCAATAACAGTCTCAACTAATCGAGTTCCCCCATAAAATTCGATTTCACTTCATTAATCTTAGGCATTCACGAGAGTTGAGCTCTTAAAATGAGAACGTTTTTGTGGATACGTTCCGCTGTCCTTATCTGCAGGAAATGACCCTGGCTATGGGCCGCATGCCTATTAACAACTTCATTAATAAAAATGTCGTCCACCTTTGCGTGATTGTATTCCCCGACTCGATGTATGGCAATCAATTAATATTTATATCGGTCCCTAAGGGAATTTACTTTGCACATGTACTTAAACGATATTGCATTGTGTCCACAATCACTCGCTGACCTTTTCGCCCTATAAAATGGCCTGCCATGGCAATACTTTGTCAGCTACACCTGTGCTTGACGCTTTTAATAATTCAACCATCCCACCGAAAATCGATTTAGTGACACACGAATAGGCACCGTTGTAAGTTTAACAGATTCATTTTCGGTTTTATTTACGGGGGGAATATAGTATCTGGTTATCTGTAGGGTTATACGCAATTTCATTGACCTTCGAAGATGCCGACATTTTGTGACGCAAAACAGGTTGAACACGTTCTCGATTACAAATTCAATGTCATGCTAGATAAAAAAGAATCGTAAATAATCGTTCTACACAGCCGAGTGCCTATCGAAGATAACCGATATTTGCTTGAGGGCACATATCTGTCCGTTCGATTTATTAGGTATAGTCCCTCCCCATTAGCCCCAAATACACCTGGGGTTATTTACACGAGCCTTTGCACAGACGCAAAAGTATAGTGACAAATTGTATCTATGTCGATATGTCCGATAAGTGGAAAGAGAATTGGGGAGTATTGTAAATATAATTAAATTTCCATCAGGCGCAGATGAGTTTCAGTGGCGTTGGTGTTCCTTGTAATTGTTTCACCGCTTCCTTCGCAACGAATTTTTTTGGAACGTTGACAGCAACGTGTGAATTGGTTTTCTGTTCCAAATCGATTGGATAATTAGCAATAGATACGTGAGCTGTATACTGGAGCAACTGACGTCAATGTCTTATTATAGAAGAATGACGATATTACCTTGTGTGTTAATATTATTCGCTTTGCACGGCGCATTATTGATTTACGGCGGTAAAAATAGAATTGCCCCCAAAAAGACCCGAGACTCATATAATTGAGGATTACAATCAGCATCTTTATACGAAAATTTATTTGGAAAGTTTTTAAATCAAGTCCAGTATTTCACTTGCCTGTATTCTCGTGCCTAAATATAGGATGGGGCAGAATTAGATTCCATTATGGGGGAGTTGAGGAGGCTGGCTATTTTTCATAAAAGTGTTAAGACATCAATGATACACCTCGGCAATTAAAGATCTACACCGTAGGTATAAATTTGCGGTCACTGAATCATTGTTATAGGGTGTTCTATTTGGACTATAGGGTGTTCTATGTAGAACATTGAATTTATATATGGTAGGTCATAACAGAATAATTTTAATGACACCAATGTGTAATGTCTGAATATGAATTTGGATATGTAGCCACCCCCTCTAGTGTATACATGACCTAATCTGGAGGTCCAATTTTCGAACACTCTTTGTAGCATGTATCGTCATATGTCGGCAATAACGCTTCGAGTGATGTTCATAATGTTCGATAGTCTCTGAGCATCCCTAAAGAAAATAATCCAGGGGTGCTAAATGCACTTGATACGTCCATTTCTCAATATTATTTGTTCATCAGATGTTGCTTTCAGTAAATTAATTGTATCGTGGGCTATATAGCATGTGGCCCCGTCTTGTTGGAACCACATGTCTCTGATGTCAATTCAATTGAGGCACACAAAAATATGGGAATCATGTCTCAATTATTATTTTGTTGGTTTTTTTTTTTACATTTTTGAATGTCAGAACACGTGCGAGCGGACGGTGATGAAGTTGATAAGGAAAGGAGGTACCGATATATTGGTCTTAAATGCCTGGACATTACAACGACCGCCTCAATGGTCGAGTTGGTAGGGTGGTTGTGTTGCGTTTCATTGTGCCAACCTAGGTTCAACTGACGACTCTTGCTATTGTGGAGTTCGGCACAATTACTGAGTGGTAGATACAGCCCCAGAAAACCAACCGCTCGGTGAAATGCCACCCTATTAAGCTATAGGCTTCGGGAAATGATTGGGAGAAATCCTTGAGCATCTTTCGGAGCTTGGCTGATGGCATTAAAAAACAAATAGCATCTCACGGCCCTGACTTAGTGCTATAGGTTCGCCTTTTTAGGATAAATAAAAAAAAAAACAACGCGGAAACATGATCAAGTAGAGCATCTCACATTTGTGTGCTTCGGCAAAGGAATGTCTCTCTATGTTAAATTGTGCGCCTATAATTTACTTTCAACGTGAACTGATGCGCATTCAGAGATCGACGAGTGTCACGGGAAAATGTCCGGGGCGGAACACATTCAGCGAGTTCAGTTGAGCAACGACCGTGGTAATACGAGGGTAGACTGAAAAGTTCCCGACCTCAACGTGAAAATAGCGGCCTCGTCTCTGTTGGCGCAGTTTAGGCGCAATAAATCTGAATTTTGGCGCTGAATAATTACTGTCGATGAAACTTGGATACACTACTATATGCCCGAAACAAAAATACAGCCAAAACAGTGTACTGCAAAAAGGGAATCGGCTCCAAAAAAAAGTAAAATACATCGACTCACTCAAACGACTGTCAAATAAAAACTACGCTTCCAAAATGGCTGAAATTTTGATGAGTTACTGTCAAAAGATGCACAACTCATCATCATCATCATCATCGGCACTACAACCGGGAACCGGCCGTGGCCTTATTTAGCAAGTACTGAGGATTGTTAAATTTTCCATGATAATTTGTTTTTCCGGGCAAAGTCATTAGTCTTGCGCCAGAGGCTCCCCGACGACCACTGCACTATCGAGGAGCGTAGTAGTCGGACAGTAGTCTATTAATAGATACCAATTGAAAGGAGCAGTTAAAGTTATTGTGCGGTAAATTTAAAAAATCACTGACTTATCAAACTGCCCTCGTATCAAGCATAACCGGCTGATTGATAATAAGGTTTGAAGAGTTTGTTCGCTACTCGGTTAGATAATCTCCGTTGATACCATATATCTTGTTGAGGAATTCAGTGTATTAAGCACAACCTGCTGATTGGTAATGACGTTCGAAGAGTTTGGTCGGTAATGTTCGTATGAGTATGAGAAACTCAACGTGCTATCATCAGCAAACGAGTGGATTGGGTTGTGGGTAATGGACAAGAGATCATGTATAAAGCTGAGGAAGAGAGTGGGTGAAAGTACCGAACCTTGGGGAACATCTACATTCATTTGGTGGGAAGCAGGTTTGACATCATCAAGAACCACTTGGATTGTACTGCCAGAAAGATAGTATCTTATCCATTGGATAAGGGAATTGTCCCCTCCATATGAATGTAATTTTGATAAAAGGGCTGGATCCCAAACACTGTCGAAGGCCCTCGAGATATCCAATGCAACAACCTTGCTTTGGCTGAAGTAGTGGGTGGGATGGTTCCACTTTTCGGTAAGGTACGCCGTCAAATCTCCTGTGGATCTATTGCTACGAAAGCCATATTGGCGGTCATTGAGGAGGTCATTTGATTCCAGATATTTCGAAAGTTGATGGTTAATCAGTGATTCCCCATTACCTTCGAGAAAATAGAAGTTAGTGCTATGGGTCGATAAGAAGAGAGGAGTGGTTTGTCGAGCTTTTTGGGAACTGGCTGATTGTTCGCTGACTTCAGTCTATTTGGGAATGAAGTTGGTGAATGAAGATGCAGAATCCCCATACATAGAGTTCAGTCCATCTTTGATTTACGTAGGCGTATTGCCTTTCAATAGTATAGTGGATAATATGCCCGCCTGTCACGCGGGAGACCGGGGTTTGATTCCCCGTCGGGGAGCCTCTCGCGCAAGACTAATGACCTTGCCCGGAAAAAACAAATCATTATGGAAAATTTAACAAGCCTCGAGACTTGCTAAATAAGGCCAAGACCGGTTCACGGTTGTAGTGCCGATGATGATGACGATGATGATGATTGCCTTTCAAAAACAAAAATTTAATGACAGCTCGATACTCAATTTTGTACATTTTCACAAAAACACTCACATCGACTCACTCAAACGACTGTCAAATAAAAATTAGGCGTCCAAAATGGCTGGCATTTTGGTGAGTAGAAGAAAGATGCACAACTACGTTCACTAACTTTTATTGACGAGTGCTGCTATCCTCACGTTGAGGTCGGAAACTTTTCAGTCCACCCTCGTAAAACAGATGTGAGTCACAAACTAAACCGCACACCAAGTTCTGACGATCTTGTGGTCTTTTGAGAGATTATTTTCACAAAAAAGTTACCTTTGAAATACTAACAGCACCATATCAGACATAAGCCAAGTATTTACTATATAGCCCTCGTAATTACAAATTGTTTATAAATGAAAGGATAGCAATGAATCGTGCATGTTGTCACAGGTACCTCAATTTTTTTTTTTTTTTTTGTTTGAAGATCTACTTACACTACTTTTAAAAGAAACGGTCGACATAGTGAGAATTATAATAGTTAATCGTCCCATTTCTTGTAACTAGAAAATCCCCAGTTAAAAATAACCTTTACAAAAGACCGTTTAAACTCTCTCTCATCATCATCATCATCATCGGCACTACAACCGGGAACCGGTCTTGGCCTTATTTAGCAAGTCCGGGGGTTTGTTAAATTTTCCATAATGATTTGTTTTTTCCGGGCAAGGTCATTAGTCTTGCGCCAGAGGCTCCCCGGCGGGGAATCGAACCCCGGTCTCCCGCGTGACAGGTGGGTATACTAACCACTACACTATCGAGGAGTCCTAAACTCTCTCTCAAGAACATTAAATATGACCGTCAAAAAACATTATTTATAAATGAAAAGGTAACAAAGAATCGTGCATGTTGTCACAGGTACCTCCATTTTTTTTGTTGGAAGATCTACTTACACTACTCTTAAAATAAACGGTCGACGTAGTGAGAATTAGTTAGTCGTCCCACTTCTTGTAACTAGAAAATCCCCAGTTAAAAGTGACCTTTACAAAAGACTGTTTAAACACCCTTTGAAGAACATTAAATACGACTCTCAAAATAATTGTTTATAAATGAAAAGATAGCAAGGAATCGTGCATGCTGTCACAGGTACCTCAATTTTTTTTTTTGGAAGATCTACTTACACTACTTTTAAAATAAACGGTCGACATAGTGAGAATTAGTTAATCGTCCCACTTCTTGTAACTAGAAAACCCTTAGTAAAAATGACCTTTACAAAAGACCATTTAAACTCTCTCTCAAGAAGATTAAATACAACTGTCAAAATAATTGTTTATAAATGAAAATATAGCAAAGAATCGTGCATGTTGTCACAGGTACCTCAATTTTTTTTTATTTTTTTTTTTGGAAGGTCTACGTACACTACTTTTAAAATAAACGGTGGACATAGTGAGAATTAGTTAATCGTCCCACTTGTAACCCCCAGTTAAAATTAACCTTTACAAAAGACCGTTTAAACTTTCTCTCAAGAACATTAAATATGACCGTCAAAAAAAATTATTTATAAATGAAAAGGTAGCAAAGAATCCTGCATGTTGCCATAGGTAACTCAATTTTTTTTTTTTTTTTTTGGAAGATCTGTGGGGGTTCTCTATATTACGGCGAGAACCAACCCACAGACCGCGCACAACGGAAACCCCAATCCCTTTCGTCAGCCTATTTCACCTGTAAAACACATAACTTGAATTCATTCTTCTATGCAGATAATGCATAACCGAATTCGGCGGTTTCATGCCATATGGCAACATAATTGATAAACCACATGAAAGTTCCTATCGGAAATCGAAAGTCTCATGCCTGGTTAGCAACAGCAATGTGTGGGCAAGCGACGCTGTTGCTTCATAGCGAAACGGCTTGGGTTATCACCAATTCTTTTAGTTTTCTTTTAGTCGCTGATATTTTCCCAAGCCACCACTGCGTCCTTTGACCTGCGCCAGACACGGCTATTCGCTGGGGATCAATAAACTCAGAGTCAGGTGGATAGTATCAAAAATATACTTTTTCTACCCACCCCATTTCCCCTTCTCGGAGTGCATTTTTGATTCTGCACTCTGAGAGCAATCCAAATACCAAACTGGGTAATGCGGTCACCATTGGTTTTGCTTTCGTTGCATGCGAAAGCAAATCATGCCTGAGATCATCGAGCTCTTCGTTTCAGTTTTCCCATTCTCTCTAAGTCCATTGACTGATGGGTAAATTCGCAAGAATTTATTCACCTCGATTGGCGGGGAAATGGGAGAATGCGGTTGAGTGTGCGATCAAGATTGGTTGATCGTGTGGGTAGAGTCAAGTCAGTAGAGTTTTAAACACGGACGTGCGCACACCCCAAAAATCGAATCCCGCCTCTACGCGAGTACAACCGATTTTCCTACCAAGTTAAACCCTTATTCCCTCGTGAATCCTCTGTTCATCGTACCACAAATAGTGTCTATTAATTAATCAATAAACAACGCATGTGTATACTAAAATTTAACAAATAAGTGTGTTTCCTGTGCTGCTGAACCATAAAACAAACCCTATAGTGTTAAGATGGCGCAAGACTAATGACTTTGCCCGGAAAAAACAAATCGTTATAGATAATTTAACAAGCCTCAGGACTTGCTAAATAAGGCCAAGATCGGCTCCCGGTTGTAGTGCCGATGATGATGATGATAGTGTTAAGAACCACGGAGAGCATTAAAATATCAAAAAAAAAAATCCATTGGAAAAGGTGCCGAACTGCTCTTAACCAATTTGTAAATTGATTAAATTTTCTTTTACATTGTGATCAGGAATACTATGACATTTGTGTTTTAAATAATCAAAGCCCACAACAATTTGGGGAATTCGTAAAAAGTTGATAAGAAAATACGTAAAAATAAAAATAAAACAGTATACAACAAAACAACCCCAGTGTATTTTATTTTTTCTCTTTTCTCGAGCGCTTGGTTTTTTGTGAACAATTTTCAGCGTAACACGGTGGGATATTAGTGAAACCGTGCCCGTGTTAGGCACAACGACTTTTACCCCCACAGATCTACTTACACTACTTTTAAAATAAACAGTCGACATAGTAAGAATTAGTTAATCGTCTCACTTCTTGTAACTAGAAAACCCCTAGTAAAAATGACCTTTACAAAAGACTATTTAAACTCTCTTTCAAGAACATTAAATATGACCGTCAAAATAATATGTCAAAGTGTCCACATATAATCTACCGCCAATCCTTCCTCGTTTATTGAAAGTCCCTTTTAAGTTTCCCGCCCTTTCATCATTTGTCCCTCAAATTTTTTCACCAATTAAATATTCCGCGCATCAATTTCACAAATTCGAAAAAAGGAAAATTCGACCCACAGTAACAAAAACCCCAATCTCATCGTATACAATTTTAATTGAATTAAAAATAAACTTGAGTCGCGGACAATGGTCCGCACAGCGTCGATTCTAATTAATTTAACTAAAAATCATTTAGTTTCGCGACCAATTAAACAAATTAAGGTTCTTTCTCGTTCCTTTTCTGTACATGCGATATTATTTTTCAGAAAACTAAAATACAAAAGTCAATCCATGCCTCCACCCGTTTGGATGGATCTAACGAATATCAGGTGTATTGCGCGGACGGTGCAATCCAAAATTACTTATCTACTGGCAAATTAATTTGCAAATTAACTTCGGCGATTGGTGATGACGGCGGCGTCCTATGCGACTGGCTTGACTGTATTTATGTCCGCGGAATGCAATTAATGTGAATGAAATTAAAATCTATCACGCGAACCGACTCAATTCGGATTTAATTAAATTTCCGGGTGAAACAAAAGTGAGGGAGGTAAAAGGTGCCGCACCGCTGTTTGCCCTTTACGACATAGAGCTGATGAAGAATGTTGGTTTTTGTGGGGCAGATAATCACGTTTATTTCGATAGCTTGTCTTTCCTGAGTGTCGGAATAAATGATAGGATCAGGAAAACTTTGTGACCGATTTTTTCTTCAAATTGAACTGACAAAGTGGAACTACATGTAATTGCCTTTTATTTTTATTTTAACTCACACACTCTCATACGTCTGACATATGCTAAACATTTGTTCTATTTGTTTGGGAAATTATCCCTGAAAAATTAATTTGATGACGTGTTTTTTAAACAAACCCGCGACCAAAGTGGGTTTTGTGATACCTTTAAATGTAAAGGCACCGTGGGAGTGGAAGAGGAAGGAAGTTTTTTTCTCGGCAGGAAGGTGGAAATCTTCAAATAGTACATCCCGTTGCTCCCCGTGGAACTTTCTTTTTAAATATTCCTTCCCGTGACGGAATGGGGTTTATCTGTTACCGGTAGTGACAAAGATTCGTACCCCTGAACCTCGTCGTTGCTCGCACTCTACCTTTAAAATGAAAGTAAATAAATAAATTCGTTAATAAAAATAGTTGTAATAACAGTAATTAATTCCTGTGCAAATATCTCGTCGTCTACCTAGTATTGTAGTCTCATGCAAATCAAAAAATAAAGTTGATATTTACCTCCTACGGTTGGCGTTGCATTATGACTATAATATATTGTTGTTTTTTAAGTTCTGAAATCATACGTTATTTTTATTAATTTATGTTCTGTTCCTTGTTGTTTGTTAACCAATCAAAACTCGATTACATTTGTTCACTCTATTCGGATATGTCCTTCGTCCTCCTTGTTATTACGTTTTCTGATCGTTAATTTTTGTACAGCCATCGAATTCAACTCAATAACTCGATAAATTCAATCGTCTGTTTTCTAATGTCAACACATACAAACAAAGAGGAAATTTGTAAATACTCGCACTCAAAAGGGTTGTTTATATTTTCACTATCCACTACAAAATCAACTATTGCATAAGTGTGGTGTAATGTAAACATTAGTCCGACCAAATAAGTCAGAATCTATTACTATACTATTACTATTTATTGGCCTGTAGGAACCCGGAAGTTCATGACCTCACCGACTCGGTTCCGCCATTGTTCCCTGTCCTGTGCGCTCTCCTTCCACGCTCGATCATCCGATCCGATCTCCTCGAGGTCCAACCTAACATTGTCCTTCCATCCCCGTCGCGGCCGTCCTACCGGTCTCTTTCCGGTTGATCTACCGTCAAGAATTCTACTGACGGTCCTATCGTTGCCCATTCGCGCCACGTGTCCGGGTCATCTTAATCTTCGCGACTTGATTACTCTCACTATTGTAGGTTTCGACTATAGCTCTTCCAATTCGTGATTATAGAGTTTCCTCCATTGTCCTGCCTCCTCGTCATATTTACCGCCAAAGATACCCCTCAAAACTTTATTCTCGAATACGCGGAATTTGTTTTCTTCCCGTTTTGTGGGGACCCATGTTTCGCATCCGTATAGAACAATCGGCATGATTATGGTTCTGTAGACATGGAGCGTTATGTTACGTGATAGCAGTTTGGATTTCAGCAGTTTACTGACTGCGTGCCAACTAGCGTTGCCGGAATGAAGTCTTTTGTTAATTTCCTTCGACATTTCGTTACTGGCCGTCAGTATCGTTCCCAGATAATTAAATTCTTTAACTTCTTCAAATATCTTGCCTCTGACGTTTATATGTGTTCCCTGAGGTCCACCTGCTCTCGCCGTAATCATGTATTTTGTTTTTTCTTTATTTATTTGTAGGGCCAGCTCTTCTGCCACTTGCATGATAATTTTCTGTTTTTATCTACAGTTTCTAGATCATCGCCCAAAACGACGATGTCATTCGCATATGCAAGCACTTGTGTGACCCCGTTCGGGGCTGATCCGGCCATGTTGTCGTCTTGTACCTTTCTGATGACATACTCGAGCAGAAGATTAAAAAGACATGGTGAGAGGCCACCCCCCTGTTTTAGTCCGTCTCGGATTTCAAATGGTTCTGAGAGGTGGTTTTCTATTCTGTCTCGCCCTTTTGTTTTCGTTCATGCACATTTGAATGAGGGCGGCATATTTTTTCGGGATTCCCAGCTCAACTACAATATGGTAAAGTGTTCGCCTTGCGACTGAGTCGTAGGCTTTTTTGAAGTCAACGAACATTTGGTGAACTGTCTCTTCGTATTCCCACTTCTTTTCCAGTAATTACCTTACTGTGAACATTTGGTTGCTCGTTGACCGGTTTCTACGGAATCCGCACTGGTAGGCTCCCAGTATTTCGCCAATATGACATTTGTTAGTATTTTGTATGTGGTTGGGAGCAATGATATTCCTCTATAGTTTTCGCAGTCAGATCTGTCGCCTTTTTTTAAAAATGGGACGACTATTGAGGTCTTCCATTCCTCCGGAGTGACTTCCTTATCCCGTATTGTTTTGAGGAGTTGGTGGATCTTTCGAGCGGTTGCCTCTCCTCCAGGCTTCACAAGCTCTGTGGGTATGCAGTCGACTCCGGGAGCCTTGTTGTTTTTCAAGCGATTTATTGCGCCTACAACTTCGTTGAAGGAGGGCTCTGGGATCTGAAGCTCGGCTGTATGTACGTCTGGTGGGTTTATTTGTGGTTGATGGGTGCGTACATTGAGCAGGTTTTCAAAGTACTGCATCCATATTGTGACGATATTGCTTGTTTCTGTGACCAGACAGCCATTTGCGTGTCGAACTATTATGGCTCTCCCTCGGTAGCCATTTCTAATTGATTTTATGTAGGGACATATATCTCTGATGTTCTTTGCTCTGGCATTTTGTAGGATTTTTTCGATCTGAATTTTCTCCCAATCGCGTTTTGTGGGGTTGAAAAGTCTCGTCGTCTCCTTCCAAATCGTCGCGTATATTTTTGCGTTGACTTCGTTATATCTTTCTAAGTGGATCACTCTGAGGCGTTTGTCGATTTTCGCCCTGCACACATGGTCGAACCAAGGATTGGGCTTAATTGTTTTCTTAACTTTTCGGACTGTTTGTTTGATTACGTCTCTGATCGATACCCATTTAGTGTCTACATCATTGGTTTCCTCTTCCTCACTACTCCCATTTTCTAGGATGCTCAATCTATTCGTTAGTTCGTCTTGATATTCAGCCCTTTTACGTAGATCTTTTAGTTTATCAATGTCGAACTTTTTGCTCGTCTCCCATGACTGCCCGTGTGGGTTTGCTGCGAGCCGATTCCTGATTTTGCCGATCTATCTAGAAGATGATAGGAGTCGTAATCTGCTCCTCTATATGATCTTATGTCAAGGATGTTCGAGTGGTGTCTTATGTCTATGAGGAAGTGGTATATTTGATTACGCGTTACGCCATCGGATAATATCCATGTGGCTTTATGAATTTCCTTGGGCTTTTCAAGACCAGATCTTTTGACCCTACGAACGTAATAATTTGAATTCCATTATCATTTGAAATAGGCTTTCTTTACCTCCAATATTCACATTGAGGTCCCCGAGGAAGATTTTAACATCGAATGATGAGATTCCATCATGTACTTCCTCTAGGGTCTCGTAGAACGTGTTCTTCGTTTCTTCATCGGTAGATTCTGTTGAGGCGTGTACGTTTATAAGTACATAATTGTACCATGGGCCTTGTATCTTTAGCACCGACATTCGGTCATTAATAAATCTCATATCTTTTACATGGCATCTTGGTTATGATGAACCCGGTTCCGAGGTTATGTGGATCGGTACCTCCATACGCCAGTGTGAACTCGTTGGTTTCGATTACTTGATGTGGGAGTCGGACTTCCTGAAGCGCGACGATCTCCATTTTATATTGTTTCGCGTTTTGTACGAACATCTGTACCAGGCCAGGGTTTTATAACGTTCAAACATTCCACGTGCCGACGCGTATATCCCGCTTTTTCCGTTTTTCTCTGCGTCTTCTTTTTGCCGAGTCGGTGTTTTCTTGATGATTTCTTCCCTTATGGCAGTGTCGACTCATCACACCTACGTCTACCGGGTGTGTGGGATAATAATGCTTATTTAAATTTTGTATTGCGCAAGGCCAACAGGGAGTAATCCTTACAGAACCAAGAAAAAAATAAACAACACAAAAAAAACCCAAGCAACATATAATTAAACTTAACTTAAAAAGGAAAAACTGGACTAATACTCGCCGTATCTGTCCTCCCTCTCGATACGCATCCAAAACACCCTTTTCTGACCTTCTTTTTCTTCTTGAATACTTTTCGAGCAATAGTCCAAGTGTTTCTTGTATAGCAATGATGCAAGCAATTGGTGTTCACACTTAGTAACGATTTTTTAGGAGCCGCTTATCTGTATTTTCATTTATATATTTATTTATATTATCACGTCATATTTTTTTCCTTTCTTAAAGTTTTCACGGTCTCAAATTATTCCTTTAAACATTAAATCATCTTTAAATTAATATGTTTAACTTCTACTATATTACAGAACAAAAAAAGTCAAATTTATTTCGATTCCATGTGAAGATCAAAATCGATTATCTTGATTTTTAATTTTTCACTCGCTATTTAAACTCTGATGGTGAAAATATAAATAGGAACGTCAGGGTTTGCTATAAAAATTGTAACCTCGATCTCAGCAAGATATATCAATTTGGATTATCTAACCGAGTAAAATTTAATACCTTAAAAACTCAGTGCTGTCTCCTGTCGTCAAAGGCGAACCGTAAAGTAAATACACTGTCGATGAACGGCACTAGCATCGACGAAGCCAAGGAACTATCAATCCTCGACATTCGACTCTTAATAGGAGCAACCACATTTTTGAAGCAACTTAAAGTGTGGCCAAATGCATGGGGTTCCTTAAGAGATGCAAAAGATAGAAGTAATGACTGCTTTGGATAGGACAAAAAGCGAGTACTACACGTACACCCCGAAATCGGAGAAAATAATCTCCATGCTCCTAAAAGGACTTGACCCATGTTTTTCCCCTGAGGAGGTATTCGAAGAATTAAAAAATGTCGAAACCGACAATTTAAAATTTACAGGTGTGAAACCCTTCTCTACCGCCAACTCCAGCAAACGCAATTGCAAATTGTCTTCGCACAATTGAGTACGATAACGATCATTACGGACTTGGAGCCGTAATACACGTGCCAAACGAGTACCATATACTTGAGCAGTACGACCAGGTACACTCTTTCGATTTCCGAAAAGCACATTGGTCGCGTTTCGATCGCATAGTAAAAAGAGAAATACGCAACATTGGCATAGACCACCGACTAATAGAAACCTTCGTAATGATGAAATCGATCATTACCTCTTAACTACGAACGATATTGTTACTAACACAATGAATCGTTCCATCCCCAAAGTAGCTCATATGGATGGCTATACCCACCGATACAGAAATGCAACTATCGATGCTTTGTATATGCAAAAGAGCACCTTGCTCTCAAAGCTAAAATTGTGCTATAGGCAGTTCAGTGACCCGAATAGCAATGAAATCAAAACAATCAAGTCCTTGATTAAAAATCTTCAATAACTGATCCGGGATAATTACCGAGCAGTAATAAATGAGGAGCGGAGCAACAGAATACGAGCTGTTCAAGCAAACGGACCGAAGATGTTTTCACAAATCAAGAAAATATGTCGAAGAAAAGATCACAATGACATTTCCTGTCTCCGAATTCCATGGACTCCCGAGAATTGTCAGATAATGCTGAACGCAGGACTCACCTTAGAGCACATCAACTCCAATGATGAAGTAATAGTAGTCGAAGATCCGCAAAAGAAAGCGAATTCAATTGGAGCCTGCTTCGAAGCAGTGTACAGAGTTAATGAATCAGTTCACGCTAACACTGAATTTGAAAGCAATGCCCGTCAAAGACATTGCTCGCTGCGCAATCAACTTCACAACTGGCGATCCGAAAACCATAGTTTCATCACATTCGGCGAAAATAATAGAGCGGATTCTCCCGTCAGAAATGAAAATACACATATGTTTGTGCGCAAGGATGAACTTAGAAACATACTTAGCTCAATAAAAAATAAGAAATGATCTGGAATAGATAGCATTCCAAATGTGGTTCTAAGGCACTTGCCTCGTGAATATATACACTACTTTGTTTAACAACGCTCTAAACAATGCACACTATCCAACCCATTGGAAGACTGCAGTAGTCCACCCTATCCCCAAAAAGGGTAAGGAGAAGAGCAATCCAGCTAATCTGCGCTCGATCAGGCTGCTTCCCGATGTTGTATTCCAGAATACTACCCTTATTAAATTTAACACTGAATCTCCTAACACATCCTTAAAGACTTCACTTAACATATATTACATTCTCACTTAATACATACCATTCATAAACATTCACAATATTACCAGTTACAGCACACTTAATAACCTGCACCTTTTTATTTATTGAAAACATAGCAACTTGGATTTTCGTTCAAATGAATTGTTGTTAAAAGTCAGAGAGAAAAAAATAGAATAGAGAAAAATTCAGTTCCGAACGAGTTGAGTTCGGAAAAAAAGTGAAAATAAAATGAAACCAGATGAAAATAATGAAAAGAGTTAAATTTTAAACATTTTAATTAAAACTTTCATATGTAGACAAATTAAAATAAAACCAGAAAAAAGTTAATATGCAGTGAAAATTGGATCTAGTTATCACTAATTCAGTGCGTTGCAACCGGTTTTGTCGGAGTGGTATACAAGAAAGGAGAAAAAATGGGTTAATTAAATTTCGCCAATCTATAAAAGGACTAGTGAATATAAATATTAATAAATCTTCGCTGGGAGAAGAATCGAAAAAAATAAAAGGTCCCCGCTCTTCCCTCATACCGAGGAAGCACGGCGTCCGGACGTACAACACTGGTGGCAGCGGTGGGATACAACCAAAGGATCCCAAATAAAAAGAAGAAAATAAGAAGAAAAAAAAAAAACAAAAAAAAAAAATTTTTTAAACAAAACAAAATTTAAAACAACAAAAAAAAATGTTTATAAGAAGAAGAAAAAAGTAAACATAAAACAACGAAAAACAAAGTAAACAAAAAATTTAAAACAAAAAAAAAAATTAAAGTGAACACAAGAGAAATAACCAAATAAGAAGAAGAAAAAAAATTTTTCAAGAAAAAAAAAAAAACCAGACAAAACTACGAAAAAAAAAAACATAAAACAACGAAGAAAAAAAACATAAAACAACGAAAAAAAAATCCAGCAAAAGACCAGGATATTCAACTTCTAGGGCGTGAAGTCTGCCTGGCAAGAATAACAAAATAATATAAAATAAAGAAAGGAACACAAAGAGGAACTCTACGACACAACAAAGAAGAAAAAAAGGGACAACAATAAGAAATTCAACAAGACTTCTATCAACATCTAGAGTAGTAAGAAATTTTTTCAATATTTTGTTTTTTCTCTCTTCCTTTTTTTTTGTAGGAATATTTTACTAGTTAATGAGGGGGACGAAAGAAAGAAAATTTTAGAGGTAATATATATTGGAAATTTTAGAATTTATATATATTCGAACGGAAAAGGAAAGAAAGAAAATTGTATTGGTAATATATATATTAGAAATTTTGGAATTAATATATATACGGAAATGAGAATTTTGAAACAATAATATTAATATTATATATTTAATATAATAAGTAATAATGATTTTTAGATAAGAAAAGAAAAGGTTCCAAGGAGAAATATTTAAATTTAGTTAATATATAATGTAAATAGACTATTTTGGACTATTTTTCTAGTGTTAAGAACTTTTTGAGTATTGGAAAAATTTAGTTAATATATAATGTAAATAGATTAATTTTCTAGTATTAAGAACTTTTTGATTATTGTAACCTTTGATGAAAGATTAATTTTGAAAACCTTTGTAATGTAATTGAACGAAAATCCAAGTTTTTAATTAATCTTAATTTAATATATAGTTAATAGAAAATTATTCTCTTCAAGGATAATTTTCTTTCTCGAAGAAGGGTGGGATGTTGTATTCCAGAATACTACCCTTATTAAATTTAACACTGAATCTCCTAACACATTCTTAAAAACTTCACTTAACATATATTACATTCTCACTTAATACATACCATTCATAAACATTCACAATATTACCAGTTACAGCACACTTAATAACCTGCACCTTTTTATTTATTGAAAACATAGCAACTTGGATTTTCGTCCGAATTGAATGTGAAAAGTCAAAAAGAAAAAATAGAATAGAGGAAGTTCAGAGGAGATTTGGAAGTGAGGACTGTAAAAGAAAAATTTATTGATAGCTGTGAACACAATTTCCGTTGATTTATTATTAATTCAAATATACATTAACAAGTCGATGATTTCAAATCGATGGTTCTGTCTATAACGAATTTTTGGATATCGGTGATAGAGGAATGTCTAATACCGAAAAGAAAGGTTTTACAAAATTAAGCAATTAAAAATAAAAGGTCCCCGCTCTTCCCTCAACCGAGGAAGCACGGCGCCGGACATCAACACCAACATCAGCAAGGTATTCGAAAAAATTATAAACAAAGCACTTATAGGTTGGTGTGATGAAAACGATATCATCACCAACAACCAGTTTGGCTTTCGAGCGCGACATGATACAGTTCATGCAGCGACGAAACTTGTTTCCGATATACAGTGGAAAAACGCAAAGCGACAATGTACAGGCGCCTACTTAGTTGACTTTAAAAAGGCTTTCGACACCGTATGGTTAGAAGAACTTGTCTATAAGTTAACAAACCTGCGTATGCCGCAATATGTGCTGTACATCATTTATGATATGATAAGGGACAAACATTTTGTAGTGAAATGCGGAGACATACTCTCCAACAAGACCTTCCAAATTAAAAATGGCTTACAGCAGGGAGCTGTGAGTTCTCCCATTCTATTCAATATTTACACTAGTGGTCTAGTGAGTTCTCTCGAAAACGCCATTGCGTACGCCCATGACACAGTGGTGTACAGAACAGGAGGAAAAATAGACGTCATCAATAGGCACCTTCAAGATGACTTCAACAAAATAAAACAATTTTGCGACGACTGGAAATTAAAGATTAATTTCCAGAAAACCGAGACTATCGTTTTCAGAACGCCCTTATCCAGGGCCTCGAGGAATACAAAATACGACTGGAAACACTTTTCTATTTTAGGTAACAATAACCTTCCACTGCAAGTGAAAACTGTAGTTAGATACCTTGGTATCTAGCTAGACCAGTATTTATATTTTGACAAGCACGTAGCAGCGTCCCTCTCCGCAGCTAAAAGCGCATATTCTATGACAAGAAGTCTATTCCGGAGTAGTCTTCTTGACCCTAGAGTTAAAATAATTTCGTACTCGGTATTCATCCGATCGGTTTTGGTTTATGGCTGCCCAGTATGATATAATATATCTTCACTTTATATGAAGAAGTTTCGTGTGTTCGAACGGCAGTGTTTGCGTTCCTGCCTTGGACTTTATAGAACACCAGAGTCGCAATACAAAAAATGCTATCCCAACAAAATCCTGTAATACAAATCAGGGTTAAATAGGATAGACAATTTCATAATTAAAATTATTCGTGGTCACACAGCAAGGGCAATGTGCAGTGACAATAATCTCGGGAGCATTCTATCCCAATGATATGAATCTGGAGAATACGCTCCAGAATGAGTTTATTCCCCCAGAAGCGTTACCTTTCTTGGATCAAAAAGGCCTTATCCAAGACGCGCATGGAGTACCGATTATTTACCACGCTCTCCGTAGTACCAGGGACAAACGAATTCTCCATGATAGTGATATCTCCAATGCCCCAGACCGCATGTGTTTTAGCACGGCGATCAGTGAAAGAGATAAATTAGCCAAAGATCGAACATCTCCCAAATGGTGGTGGCTTCTCAACGAGGAGAGGACTTCACTTCCTCAGATATAGTATGGCTCTCAAGAGCAACGCTCTCCTTCCTCTTGTCCCCCCTCCCCCAGTCCACATTTCCCCATTACTTTTTTGTAGCTATTCTATTTTATTTTTTATTTTTTATTTACCTTTTCGTTTCGTTTTGAAGTTTTTGTTCGTTATAAAAAAAAAAAAAAAAATTGTAATAATAATGTATACATATAAATGTTACGAGGACTCCCTCTATTATATTATACATGTCAAAAGAATTAGGAAAATAAATGTGGCTTAAAAACTAAAAAAAAAAAAAAAAAGATGCAAAAGATACTTCACTCCATCCAACCTGGCCACTATTAACAAGGCGTATATTCGTCCCAAAATGGAGTTCAACTCCCATATTTGGTCAGGCGCATCCAAAACTGCATTACACTTGCTTGATAGTATGCAAAAACGGCGGTGAAACCTATTGGGGACCCAGCTGTGAGTCGATCAATTCCGTCGTTAGAACATAGGCGCAACGTATCATGATTATCTCTTTTCTAAGGGTATTACCACGGTCGTTGCTCAACTGAACTTGCTGGACGTGTTCCGCCTCCTCAGATATTCTCCCACGATACCCGTTTATCTGAGAATGCGCATCATTTCACGTTGGAAGTGAACTACAGGGGCACAAATAAACATAGAGAGTCATTCTTTAGCCGAACCACAGGAATGTGGAATAGTCTACCTGATCATGTGTTTCCTTGTCGTCCAGACATTTAAGACCAATGTACATCGCTAACTCCTTTCCTTATCCACTTCCTCTCTTTCCGCTCGCACTATGCTGTGACATTTAATGGTACTCCAAAATCCTCTTTGTGCGCGCGTTTGTTTAAAAAGAAAGAAGCAAAGACTTTCCAAAGTGTAATTTAAGCAAAAATGAAACTTAGCTGAAAATTTACAGATCCGTCACAAATTCATTTCGATTCTATTACTTTTGTTGCATTTATTGACAATTTATGATCGTCTCTTACTTTAATTATGACACGACACAATTTAGTTAATTCTGATCGTCTGGATTGACAGTTTGACTTCGATTCTCTTGTAAGTAACAACAAGTATACAATGGAATTTTTAAACTGAATGTCTGATTGTCTGTTTTTATTATTTAATAAAAACCGACCGTGTTTTTGGCGGTTTATGGTCAGACTTTCCAAAACTGACATTCTAGGTCATCGGGTAAATCGACTCTCTCCAGTTAACCAGGTCTTCAGATTATTTTGTGCACTTTAATATATGTAATAATATTTTAATTCGATGATAGAGCGGGTCCGAGATTACGTTTCTTTTTAGATTATTCTGTCCACTTTAAGATATGTAACAATATTTCAATCCGATGTTAGAAGGGGTTTGAGATGTACGTTTCTCATTTTGTCTCTCTGGTAGCAAAGTGACTGCTGGTAATCTTGAACTCGCGCTGTCAAAGTACTCTTTAATGGGCTAAAAACCTTCACACTCAATGGGTGCGTTTTTTTTTTCCTTAATTTTTTGTTTATTTATTAATTCGCGAGATAGTTATATCACCAAAATTGGAACGTAAGTGCCTGTCAAACTAACCCCAAGTACATGACTCCACTTCAACACGCAACATACTGGTTTAGCTGTTTTTCTTCCCCACATAATTTATGTAAATATTTGCGCAAATCGTTCGATTTAAGAGCAGCAAGATTATTTATAAAAATGCAAATGGCAATAATTAGCCGTTTCCAATAAAACTACTTAACAAATGTGATCTCGGCAGTTAATACCTCGAGAGCGATAACTTATGCCTCCAGAGTGGCTGAGTCAGGTAATGAAGTCGTCATACGTCGTTGTAAGAGTCGTCGGTGGCCGCTGGTCTTTGCCATTCCATTCCGGTTGGCGCGTGGTATTCTGAACAAATTACTAGACATGCAAAAGTGCATTTAAATGTTTGTTTTGTCATGAGGACTTACATAGGCAGTCACTCAACATCAGTCGGTGACTAATCGAGAAATGCCGGACATATAAGTCTAGTCGTCCATAATGTGGACGTTTATTTTATAGATACTTGCGTCGGTGTTTTTGGACCTTTTTCCGATTTTCCTTTGACAGTCGTCTCGATGGGATGACACTTTACTTCCGGGTCTTTTGATTGAATACATTTTTTTCCCTTATTACATTTTTACTTTCGCGTTCTGCTTCACTTTCAATTTGGTGCTGCAACATTTTACCCGAATAATTATTGATATCACTCACATGCCGATGGTGCTCTTGATATGTTTCTCATCATTATCTTTTTTAATTGTAACCTTTTTTTAAGTTTTTATCCCCGTTATAAAATTAAAAAATGAGATAAAAAGCAACATTAACAACAGTGTAATATAAAATAAATAAATTAAGCAATGGCAGCAGATAACGACGCAAAGTGTTCCACTCTCGCAAGCTAACTCAACGTCGCCCACCACACAGTTCCAGGCAAGTTTGTTTAGCACGATTGTTGTTAATAATCTTATTAAGTACTTGTATCTGTTGGATTTTAATCTGTTCGCATTCGCTATGAATAATTTTTCTTTTGTGTGTTTTATCTCATTTTTATTACATCTTTTTACGAATAGTGTGATTTATTTTCCACATCACTGCCAGAGTATTGCTGATAATTCGCACGTTCTATTGCTCGAACCTGAATGAATCATGACGGGTGTAGATACGATAAAAGGTTTAGTTGAGATACTCGGACAAGTTGTTAAGTAACTAATTTGAAGGACATGAATGTTGACTATTGCAATTAAAATCAAGCAAATAAAAAGTCAGAACAACTTGAATTTTGAATAGGTAATGTGTTTTGACGGCGTAACATATGAGGTCAAAAAATATCTAGTTGATGTTTTATGTTAACAACAGATTGTATCAACACCACGCTATATACTAGTTTTCAGTTCTGATCAAACGTGCTTTGATCAAAATATACAAGAAGGCTTATATTAACCGAAATCCATCTAAGACCGTCGATGCATTGTACTCGTATTTAAAATAAAAGTTTTACTTTTGAAGTCGATCTGCTATACACAGGTAGGTGCTTGATTCGTACAACTGTCACGCATCCATTTAGAAATGTTCCTAACATAAACAGAACCGATTGTTCTCCAAAAAGTTTTGTAAATAATTTCTTTTTTTCACAAAAGTTTCACTTCTGTCTGGCAATCTGATGAATTCAGTGTTATCTCCTCAATCGCGTCGAAACGGTGTCCTCGAGAAGTCATTATCATCGGCACTACAGCCGGAATCCGGTCTTGGCCTTATTTAACAAGTCTCTCCACCGGTATCCGGTCCTTATCCGAGACTAATTCAACATGCTGGGGCTAGTGTCATTTTCCAGGAATAGCCCCACTTTGGCTTGTGATGTCTTCCGGAGAATTAAATGCTGCGTCGCCAACAACTTCAATGGCCCCGCGAATGTCCAAGTTGAAGGCCGATATTTAGAGATCTATTTCCGGATTAGAAATATTCTTGTAGAGTAGATCCAGGGCTGGTGGGAGGTTAAGCTCTATACCATTGCTATTCCATGTTTTTAAATGACCGTCATTTCCTTGGGGCATTAATCTTGATATTGAATTGTTGAAGATTCGTTTAGAGGAGGAGCGCTTGATGACCTGAGAAGGAAGCCTTCGTTTTCACAGTAATGTCCTGGAATAGCAGATGTGGTGAGATTAGCTAGTGGTTCAGATAGAAAGCGCCGTACGGGCACGTCGGTTTATTACCACGGTACGTATTATGTTTGTGCCGTATTCGTTTAACCAATTCAAGAGCACCCTGTCGTCGGAATTTACACGAGAATCTCCCCAGACCATATGGTTCGCGTCCAGGTCACTACCTATCAATATTTCTTCATATTCCTGTGTAATGTTGGGGACTTATTAAGGTGATCGCTGAAAATATTCACACTTAAATTTAAGGACATGTATACTGATCCTATAGCTCCTCAATAGTATAATGGTTAGTATACCTGCCTGTCACGCGGGAGACCGGGGTTCGATTCCCCGTCGCGGAGCCTCTGGCGCAAGACTGATGACATTGCCCGAAAAAAAAACAAATCATTATGGAAAATTTAACAAGCCTCAGGACTTGCTAAATAAGGCCAAGACCGGTTCCCGGTGGTAGTGCCGATGATGATGATACTGATCCTACATGTACTGTCTAGGAGATTTTGAAGTCCCCATTAAATGTCAGAACACAGTGCGAGCGGATGGAGAGGAAGGGAAAAAAGGAAAGGAGGTGTCGATGCATTTCGTCTTGACAGTTACGTTAATATGAACAAATTCGGGATGTTTAGTGTAATTTCCACTTTCTGCAATTTGAGCCGCTTATGTACAGCTAACCGAACTCCTTGGCGGTGTCATTCCTCAGGAAGTTATCATCTTCGTTCAGAATAAATTTGTGGTATTCTGTTAGATGCGTTTGCCCGAAATGTTTTCAAGATTTATTGTATTAAAATCGATTCACCCAAGGCCCACAGTTTAAATAAAAATGTCATTTTGAAAAAGAGCTCGTTCAAAATGCTTTTTATATGTTTTACCATTTGTATGACCAACACAACGGAGAGCAAGGATTACGCAGCCACCAACACGGTTGTAAGAGACGATTCCTGAAGGTATAAGGAAATTAAAATAAACAGGAATACAAAAAGATTCTTCTTAAATTGTAAAGAGGATCGATTGTTTTTTTCATTTTATAAAGAAAATACCGTGTTCATATTTCGGAGGGAATTTTGAACCAATTCTGAGATTATGAAGAGTAGAGATATGTACACTTAGATGTT
Organism: Microdon myrmicae; assembly: GCA_963931805.1. Classification (NCBI taxonomy): domain Eukaryota; kingdom Metazoa; phylum Arthropoda; class Insecta; order Diptera; family Syrphidae; genus Microdon; species Microdon myrmicae. Next base: position 16,678,407 of record OZ007499.1, read on the forward strand.
TATTGTCGTTTTTATCAACACACTTTTCCAAGCTTGCGGCCGTCACCGAATACGTCCTATGCACGCGAACCCTCGAATCTTGTGGCAAGTTTTTCGTTCTCGTATTTATGGTGTAGTAACTTTATTTTCACCCACTTTAAATACCACACAATTTAAATGAAACACATAGTTTTCTTTACGTTAGCTTATTATTTTATTGTGGTTAGTTAAGAATAGTACATCTTTTAGTCTTCAGTAATTTGTAATGCTCCCTTCACCTCTAGTTCTATCTTTTTGTTTAGGTTACAAACTTGTTCACTTCACCTAAATAAGTAGTCTTAATTTTAAGTTAAAGGCTCAGCTCTTTCGGCATTACGTTGCTTAGTCAACATTAATGAATCTCTTGGTTTTCTGTTGATTGCATGTTCACTTTACATATCTAAGTATTCTTATTTTTAAGTTAACTGTTCACTTCACATATATAAGCAGTCTTAATTAAAAGTTAAATGCTCACCTCTTTCGGCATAACATTGCTTAGTTAACATTAATCAATCTCTTTGTTTTATGTTGCTTGTATGTTCATTTTAAATATCTAAGTATTCTTATTTGTAAGTAAATTGTTAACTTCAAGTCTTTTTACCACAACTTTTCGCTTCCCCCCAGCGGCAACAAATGCTATATTCTTAAAAGCAATTTGGTTTAACAACCAAGCAACCAATATTGCCCATTCAATATCTATACGATATTCCATTGCGCCCCAGTCGCACACCTGCAGGAAATGTGTATCTTTCCTTAGCACAGCATGCCCACATCGATCGGTCACCCGACTGACCAATACATGAGGGCATCCGGCCGACCGCCCAAGCAGTCGAGTTGGCAAATGGAAATTTACCATCAGAATTCGACTGCGAGGATATCCCAGCAAATGTACACGATCAGCTATAATGCTTTACGCAGTCGTTGATCGTGTAAACATTTCAACCCGTTTTTCGTTGAGATACTTGCACCTGCTGCGAACATGTAGATTGGATCTATCCTATGTCTGCATACTTGTGGACACAGTCGATGAGCAGCAGAAGCAATCACCATGTATGTGTTTCAACCCTTTTTTGTTGAACAAAACGCAAAAAGGATATTTTACCATATATGGTCATCGAAGCGATGGATGGAATTTAGGTGTTCTGTCGCTTCGATGGCTGAAGTCAATCGCGATATGGATTCCGTGAGGGCAGGTTGTGCCCTCACGTTAATAAATACATCTCTCGTGGGACGACCCAAGAGATACAAAGAGTCTTGTTTCAGCAATCACAGAATCGAGTCGAGTTGGAACACCAGGAGTCATTTTTAGATCGAATTATCTGTCGCGAAATACAACCAAATCGGCGAGGCGAATTTCCGTACACCTGTGCGTAAAGTAAATTAATGACAGTAAATGGAATGTTTATTATATGTGTTCAACAACCATATAATGAAGTAATGTCCTTGTTTTACTAATTGTAACGACATTAAATTAAGTGTATATAATATGTGTTAAACAACCATATAACGAAGCAACGTCCTTGTTTTACCAATTGTAACCACATTAAATTAAGTATATATAATATGTGTTAAACAACCATATACCGTAGTAGCGTCCTTGTTTTACTAATTATAACGACATTAAATTAAGAGTATATGATAAGTGTTAAACAACCCTATACAGAAGTTAACGTCTATGTTCTATTAGTTTTAATTGCAGTAAATTAAGGTCTTATATTTTATCGTTGAATGAAAAAGTAAGAGGAAGTAAGCGGTTGTTTCATTGACTATTTGGTGAAAAGAATACGCCGTATCCACGACACTGATTTGGGGCAGTAGGAGAGTTGAGAAGTAATGCGAACCTGTTTCCGTGTAGGCACCCCAGTATAAAAACAATAAAGTTAAACCCCATAATTGGCCAAAACGCTATACTTTCCATCTACCTGTCATTCAATTCATGTGGGGCCTAGTTTTCACACTTTTGGATGTTTCCCATAGCTTTTAAATGGTCAGAAATTGTTCGTTGTGCAACATTTAACATTTGTGCCACTTGTTTTTGACGTAAAGTGTCATCTTGATCCAATATTGCTTGCAATTCGGCGTCTTCAAACTTTTTTGGTGGTCTTCCACGTTTTTTATTTCGCACATTCATTATCTCTGAACCGCTTAAACCATCTGATGCATGTTGCTTCCGATAGAGCATGATCACCATAAGTCTCGACAAGAATTCGATGCGACTCTGCAGCACTTTTCTTCAAATGAAAACAAAAAATTAATGCTTTTCGCAAATCATCATTTTCTGGTACAAAATTCGACATTTTTAACAGGATTAAAAAAAATTATGTTGTTTGTACAATGACTTGATGCATACTAAATATGTTTGACAGATGTCATAGCAACCAAATAAAAAAATGTATGGGCTCGTTCCCAACAAACGTTCCCTATCGATACATTTGTATCTTGACGCTCACTTCACGCCGGTACACCTGGTGCTCTGACTTATTTAATTTAACGCTTTTATAATCATATGTATTAGGTTTCCAAAAAGCAATATATCATATTAAAATTATTTAATGGGTTTCCCAACAGGGTCATGTGTTCTGGAAACGTCATGGCAGCCATGTTTAAAATGGTAGAAATGTCATCAGCGGTCGTTTGTCTTTAATAGAGCTTGACAACTCACCAAGGCGAAATACCTGCTTCAACAACAAGTTTTGCTTTTATCTTAAGTAGTTTATATTTTATTTAATTTTAAGAACATATCCTCCTTATTGGGGAACCCATTATAAGTCCTTGTTGGTACTGAATAAAGGGCTTGCCACAGAAAGTTAGTGGTTGATTTTGCGGGTTTAGTTGAGAGAAATCACTTAAACAGTTTTAGAAAGTTCATGATTAGCCTTTTGAAAAAAAATCATTTGCATTGTAATAAAAATATCTTCTAAAGCGTTTGAATTGTTGAAGATAACAAAATCATTTTGAATTATTAAACCTCTTAGGAAGTTTTTTTTATACAGTGTGCTAAACTGATTCAATTAAATTGTAAGGCTCCGATGAAAGCTAGAACATCACTCCTCTAATACAGTACGTGTTGAGCACATGAAGAACGAATAAAAATGTGTAATAGTCTCATGGACGTAGAATTGTCTATCAATTCGGTTTTATCGCCTTTGGTCGAGAAGTAATAAAAGGAACATTGTTAGAAGTACCTCCCCAGCTCCACGTTTACGTCTGTCTGAAATAAAACAGTCACCAGAGCGTGAATCATTGTAGTTAAATAACAAATCTTGAATCGGTATATTCACTTCCAACACAAAATTGAGGAGTTAGTAGTTAGTAAATAGATATCGATAAGACACCATCACAACTAGTTAAGAATCTGTTTCTTTGCAAAAACAAGTCGTCCATGCAAATGTATGCTGAATCGCTTTGGATCCTCGCTCATTAACTTCTGAATTGGGATTATTCGGTACCTTACGACCCACCCTAAGATGATACCAACTGGGAAATTCATGGCCATAAATCAAGACAACTGTCCCCATTCCTGCTCTGTTCATTGGTCTCTTCCTTCGGCTAATACGGAATCCTTTGTAATAAATATCAAATTTCCTGATTCATGTTTTGTGTATTTATATCCTTCCACAACGTATAATAGCCCGTCTTTTAATTCGTAATCGATATATCGACGACCAACCAAGAAGGAGGCCCAAAAACAAACCGATAAGAAGAAAAGAGTCCTTAAATCGAGAAAAAAAAAATATATACCGGAAATTAGGACAAACGACAAAGTTTGCAACAATGAAACGTATCGCGCCTTGAACGGAAATTAATTTACCTCCACCACCGTGCCCCTCCCCACCCGCCCCATGTCACACCGCCCATTCTCCCTCTTCCCCCCTCTCTCCAGTGATATCGAATCCCTTTTAGTCAAATTCTTGTCTAGTACGGCGCTGTCTTGTATAAATCGAAACTCGTGTCAATTGAATTTCTCGACCATGCATTCATCCTGCAACAAGACAAAGTTTTCAGTTCGGCAAATATGTTATCCTTGTGTAATATCACACAAGGAACACTATGTATAACAGCGCCAATCATCCCCACCCCGCTCGCTGTGTGAATGCACGTTTGCTGTCGCCCAGACGCTGAGCTACAAATTCTAAATTAATTCACCGCTTTATTGGTGGTGGGTTGCTCTGTGTAAAGCTCAATAAAGTGCAATCAATTAAACGGATCCCGATAAGGATCTTCGACAGGATTGCGTGCAATTACGGCGATGATGGCGAGGGACGGCGTCACTGGGGATGATGATGGTGCCAGTGCCGGTAGCACCAGCAAACTCACTTTGCTGTTTTTCGGATACCAGTATCGTATATGTAGTTATACAGCAGAGGTGGGGCCTGCCATTGTCCTGGTAAGCATCCGGCAGCATGGACGTGTCACATTAAGTAAACAAAAGGTGATTCGAGTCTTGTGTTTTCGCGGATTGCCCCCGCTTTGGCGGTGCTCCGGTGCTGTTTGTAGAGCTGTTTGAGATTTTAATCGGCACGTATGATCGTAATTAACCACATATGCAAATTTTCCCTATGAAATGTGGACATTTAACGAGATGTATGAACAGAAAATTGGGTGCCCAGCCGTGCGGCTGTCGATTCTCATTTAGAAACTCCATCAAGCGTGCAAATTTAGCATTTACCAGTACCGACAGAGGTATGGAGTATGAAATTGCGAATGCCCAGTCAGCCGTCGATTAAGGTCGTTTGGAATGGTGGAAGTGGCGAGGCACATGCAACGTCTTGTGACCTTTTATGGCACGTTGCTGAGTTGGGGAAACCTTCCCACCAAATGGCATACGTTCGCATGTGTGTTATGACAGAGGGTGGGGCAGTTTAAAAACGATTTAAGCAAAGTGTAGAAAACAGTGTTTGTAGCTGTTATGTGTGTATGTCAGTTACAATGCACGATAGTGCTCTCACGAAACTATCCTTCCTGGCCCATCTACTTAACAGTGACAGAACAGTTGACCACATGCGTGACGATATGTAGGTTCGATTCGTGGTTGTGCCGTTTTTATATAAGGTATTATGAATATTTAATTATTATTTAATTTTTTTTTATTATTTGTTCAAAATTTTTTTTTATTATTTGTTCGTTATTTTGATTTCTTTTTGTTTTTTAATTGTCGTAGGGTTTTTTTTTAACTAGTAGGGCTAGCCAGTTATTAGGCGAAGAAGGTAAATAATATGAACACACGCTTTTCGTTGGTCCTAAGGATCTTTGGGACACGCAAATTTCGGAAACACGTATTGGGGACCCAATCTTCTGTCTAAGCCCGTCTTTTTTTCACCTCACTCAGTACGAGTCTATATTATTGTTTTGGAAAGTGAGATGGGAGAATATCTTACACCTAGATACTTCAAACTGTAGATGGTTACAGGGATTTCTCGACCTGAAATTACCGAACTACTTTTGAATAACTTGTAGATGATTTGGATGGAATTTGGTGATAAAAATTTTAATTTTGCATTTTAAGGGTGTGTCCTTGTGTAGAAGCCCGAAAAGCCGATTTTGTTGATTTAAAAAAAACGATTTAATATATTACTATACTATTACTATGTATCTCTCTAACTCGAAAGTTCCTGACCTCACTGACTCGTCTACGTCTTCTTTTTGCCGAGCTGTTGTTTTGTTGTTGAATTCTTCCCTTATGCTAGTGTCGACTTATCACACCTAGGTTTTTTTTTCGGTTTCGGTAGGAAGGTGGAAATTTTCAAAAGATACCTCTGGACCGATCCAGGGGTATGCCGGGTTTTTACCGACTAAAACCATCTCCCGCCAGGCTTATATTCCCATTGATCCCCGCGGAATTTTCTTCCACATATTCCATCGCGGGACGGGGCGGAGTTTACCTGTTACTATGCTCGTCGCATCGCAACTGCTGCATCATGTCACAAAAAACATCATTTGCTACGGACCATGCCTGTTTTGAACTCAGCATGTATTCCATTACTCCTGCCGGAGTAACTGTCCGTCTCATATGTCTCTTCAAAATCCTTCGTGCGGTCTCGAATCTCACGCACTCTGTGAGTACTGGTTCCGCATTTTCTATTTTGCCTTTCCAATACAAGCAGTATGGGTGATTCGCATGCTTATACTTGTGCAAGTATTGCCGAAAGCATCCATGCCCTGATATTAGGTGAGTCAAGTGGTAATTCAGTTCGCCATGTTTTCTCTTCACCATGTTTCTATATCAGGTATCATGGTATGGGTCCATCTTCCTTTGGTGGAAGAATCCCACCTTCGTTGCCATTCTCTTAGACTTGAGAGCTCTAATTGTGGCCGCATTCTCCGACGATTCCCTTGGGAGACCGGGGTCCTCCAACGTTGGGTAGCAGTCTCGCCAAAACTTTGCATACTCTTGCCTTTTTTTCACTCGTTTTCCCCAGGTGCTCATTGAAGCTCAACCTGCTGTCGAGTATAACATCAAGATATTTAACATAGGGATTGGATCCGACTATTTGTCCTCTTATTTCCAAATCAAGGTGTTCAACTTTCTTGCGGCTGCTTATTAAAACTGCCTCCGTCTTATGTCCAACTAGGTTCAGTCCGGCTATGTCTAGCCAGCATTTAATGCTCTGGATTGCTTGCGAGCAAATATTCTCCAGGTCATCTAGATATTTAGCTACGGCCACTATTGCCAAATCATCTGCGTAGCCAATGATTCTAACCCCTTCTGGTACATTGGCCCTGAGCACACCATCATCCATTAGATTCCATAACAGTGGACCTAATACAGATCCCTGAGGTACACCAGCTGTTATTTTATACTCCTGTGGTTCCTCATCTGTGTCATAGAGCGGTCTTCTATCCGAGAGATAGTTCGCTAGTATACGCACCATATAGGGTGAGACTTGTAGATCGCGAAACGCTTCTAGAATCCGATTCCAATTCACCGAGTTAAACGCGTTTTTAATGTGTAGCGTCACCACCGCGCAATATTGTTTTGTACCACCTAGCCATCATGCTCCAGCTATCGCATTGCGAGCGATGTCGCACACCGCAGATAGTGCCTTACCGGTTGATCTACCTTTCCGGAACCCATACTGCGATTCAGAGAGCCTCGATGCCCCCTCAGTGAATTGTTCCAGGCGAGTGGCAATTATTCGCTTAATCAGTTTCCCTGTTGTATCCAATATGCACAACGGGCGATAAAACGACGGTGCCTCTGGATTCTTGACTCCTTTTGGTATAAGCACAAGCCGCTGTTTTTTCCATCTATTGGGAAATTGTCCTGTTTGAAGGCAGGTTATGAAGAGACTGCTGAAGACTTCCGGCATTTTTGTTAAAGCAGTCTTCACTACAGCGTTAGGGATACCATCCAGTCCCGGGGTCTTTTGTTTTTTTTTGACAAGCCTTGCAGCCAAGAGCACCTCTTCGGTGGTCACGGGAGGCGGATCGTAACAACAGTAGAAATGAATTCCTCTGATCTTCGCATAGGCAATTCCTTCCAGCCGCTGGACACTTCTCCATTCCATGGGGGAATTTCCAGATGGCCGCTGTTCCTCTGCTGTCTTCCTCCCATGTAATAGTACCAGGCATCCTGTACAGCTCATTGATGAGTACCATGTCTGTACCATATTCCTTAACCGTTTGGGAAAGTAGATCTTGTGCTACTCCACAATGGTTTAAATTGATTTGAATGCACTTAAACCTGTCCATTTTTATTGAGGAGATTGGACATCGCATTTTTCAATGATCGGCATTTGTAACGCCCTGTTGAGTGGTGGTGTGGGGTGTCTCTATATCACAAGGAGAACCATCCCACAATCCTAACCTAATCCCTAATCCCACTGTTCGGCTATTTTACCTGTAGAAGAGAGCATAGCTGAATTCATTATTCTATGCAAATAATGCAGAATTGAATTCAGCTATCTTTTGCCATGCGGCAACTCCATTTTTGCTAGCCCATGAGATTTCCATCGGAAATCATATCATGTCGGGTAGCAACAACAAGTCGAAGCAAACGACGCCGTCGCATCATAGCGAAACCGCTGGGGAATTTATCAAAATATCTAATTAGTTTTCATGATAAATTACCCTAGCCAATTTGGCGTCACTTCGGCTTTTCTCCAGACACTTCATTCGCTGGGGATCAATGCTCTCTTTTTGCAGGTGAATAGCACCAGCTTAATTTTCCCCTCCTTCACAGTTCTGTCTTCGTACAGATCAAAGTACTCCTGAGTTCACCGTATTACCCAATTAGGTCAATGGGTTTCGCTCAGAACTACATTGATTCAAGCACATACAACCAAATCCACCCCAAGATAATCATACAGCTTGTTTCTGTTCTCTCATTCTCCCGCTTTCTTTGGTCATCAATTTACCGATGTAATTCACCACACATAGACGAACGTGGCAATGAGAAAGCAGAAGTATGTTCTCTTTTGGTTGTCAAGTGCAAAAATTAAAAATCCAATTTCATCCCTAATTGGGATCAGTCTTTACTAACCTATCGTCGTGGATGGTTACACCGCCACGAATCTTTTTTTCCAAAACCGCCGTGTCCGCACGCGAGTGCGTCCGTGTGCTTCAATTATATTTTTTTCAATTAGTAAACGCTTCTAGTAAGAAATTTTATTCCTTAAGTTATGACTGGACGCGGAAAAGGAGTGTTAGAGTGAATTAAAACCAGTTCGATTTTAAAATTTCAAAATTCAAAAAGGAAGCCTTTAGTCAGCTCGTGTCGGATAAAAGCTATTCAAAATTAAGAAAAATAAACAAAACTGTTATAACAAGGAACACCAGTGCCTTTTATTGAAAAATAACGGAATCGTCAAGCAACATCGTTGGGGAATAGGTGAACCGCGCGCCCGTGTGTGGCGCAAATACTTCTTCACCCCCACAGTGGTTACCGCCGTCGGTGCTTTACCACCTTCTTCGGATTTGCAGGATTTCGCCACATGACCGTATTGCCAACATCTGAAACACCGTGTGGGTGCGATGAGTTCTCGAAGTCTGCATCTCACCCATCCAACCCGTAGAAAACCTGCAGCCAACATGTTAGCTCTTGGTAAGCGGATCATGGCAAGCCGCGTGCCATCTGGTTTCCTTCTTAAACTTGTGGGGTTATAAGTATGAATGCCAACACGGGCACAGTTTCCTTATATCCCCAACAATGTTCACTAAATTAGATGAGCCCACTTGCTACGCTTTAGTTAATCGGTCAAGATGCACGGGTCCACAAGAAGAAAAATTAAATCACTTGGACGTGGTTGGTGTTCACTGCTTTTTATTAAATGTTGTCTTTTAATTATTTTTATGTTCTTAACTTTGTTCACAAATTGTCCATACTGCGGTGGACTTTCACTAGTTGAAACTCAATATCATTAATTCCTGATAAAAAGGTAAGAGTAAATCTTCACAGTGCACTCCGCTGATGGTTCTTGCTATGACAATTATTTCACAGGATAGCGTCACAGGAAACACCCTTATTTATTAACCTTGGGTATATTCCCGACACGGTTGATTGGGTAATTAATAGTTTCTATATATTGCACATTTAACAATGGATAGAAATAAAGAAATTTGACTAAATGTTCTATTCAACGATCAACCAATCTAGATCGCGCTCTCATCTGCATTCTCTCATTTCCCCGCCCATCGAGGTGAATAAACTCTTGTGGGTTAATTCAATAGTCAATGAACTTAGAGAAAATGTAAGAACCGAAACGAAGAGCGCGATGATCCCGGGGATGATTTGGCTTTTGCGTGCAACGAACGCAAAACAAATGGTGACCGAATGACCCAGTTTGATATTGGATTGATCTCAGAGTGCAATGCACTCTGCTCGAAACTGTCGCTGGTTCTTGCCACGGAGGACAATTCCTAGTTCAGTTAACCCCAAAGAGACGAAAAAGGTGTCTCCCACAAAATTACCGGCCGAAAGCATTACTGTCCATGTTATCCAAGGTGATGGAAAAGGTCATCAATGGCGAGATAATTAAGTATTTGAAGTGCAACGGACTTCTGAATTATCTTCAATACGGATTCCATTTCATTTTGATTTTTGTAACATTTTTTATTTTCTCTTTACATTCTTATATTATAAATTACATCACCATCATCATCATCGGCACCACAACTGGATCCGGTCTTGGCCTTATTTAGCAAGTCCCGAGGCTTGTTAAATTTTCCATAATAATTTGTTTTTCCTGGCAAGGTTATTAGCCTTGCGCCATTTTATGTTATATGCTAGACAAAAATTGTTTAAATTCTAGCTTAATTATCTTATATTATTACTTACTGGTCCCACGCAGACGCTCTAAGCTAAACCTTCTATGACTTTTGTACAGTTGCCTTTCGGCGACAGAACTTTGTTTTTGGGTGTATTTATGACTATTTGTATGATAAAGAAGAATTAAGAAAACTTTGTGTCGAATTTTTTTTTTGTTTTTTCTCAAAATTTAACATCATTTTTTTTTTAATATTATTTAAAAAAAACATAACTCAAATCTTATACTACCCTAATTCTAGAAAATTTAATACGGATTCCATGGCAGGCGGTCCATGGGAGACTCTTTGACCCATATAACCGATATATGGACATCTACAATTCGACAGTCAAGAGCGATAGCATTGCATATCTCCAAGGCTTTTGACCGCGTCTGGCACGGAGCATTGCTGAGCAAACTTCGTTCATACGGACTTTCCCACCAGGTTTACGACTGGATGAAGAGTTTCCTCGAAAAGCGATCGATCCGGGTTATTGTAGACGGCAAGTCTTCGGATATCATCATCATCATCGGCACCACAACCGGGATCCGGTCTTTGCCTTATCTAGCAACTCTCTCCACTGGTGCCGATTTCTAGTCGATGTCGTCCAATTTGACAATCCCAAGCTCTGGGCGTCCTGGTCCACGCCATCCTTCCTTCGCAGACAAAGTCTGACGATTTGTCGCCTTCCATACATCCTGCCGCAAAGGACTTTCCGGGCAGACTCATCTTCGCTCATTCGAACTAGGTGTTACACCCACCGGAGTCTACTGAGATAGGCCGCGTACAACTCATGGTTGTAACGTCTCCGGAATCGTCCTCTCTCACATACGGGGCTAACAATTCTCCTTAAGACCTTTCTCTCGAACGCGGCTAAGAGTTCAGAGTGCCTTTTATTGAGCACCCAGGTCTCGGATCCATACATGAGTACTGGTAAGACCATGGTCTTGAACAGTAGTAGCTTGGATGTTCTAGATAAATTTCGGGATTTAAAGAGCCTTGATAGACCATAGTCGGCTTTGTTGGATTTGATCAAACGTTCACGCATTTCTTCTTCCATATTGTTATGGGATGCTACTACTGACTCAAGGTAGTTGAAGGATTGCACTACTTCAAATTCGCGTTCCGCTACCCTGATAGTTTGACCAATGTTAGGTCTTCTCTTCGCAGAAGTTGCCACCATGTACTTAGTTTTTCCCTCATTAATTTGCAGTCCCGGTTTTTGTGCCGCCTGTTCGAGCTGAATCGGATCTACCAATGATGTCGATGTCATCTGCGTAGACAAGTATCTGGCTGGACTTGGTGATAATAGTTCCTCTATATGTAATTCCAGAGTCGCGGATTGCTTTCCCCAACTCTAGATTAAAAAGGATGCAGGCCAGGCCGTCCCCTTGTCGGAGTCCATTAAAGATGATTATTGGTTTGGACGGTAGTCCCACTATTTTTACTTGACTAGTTACGTTAGTCATGGTCGGCGTACAAAGTCGTATCAGTTTGTTTGGAATGTTGAGTTCTACCCTGGCTATGCTGTCGTAGGCGGCCTTAAAGTCTATAAATATAGGATATAATGGGATCTCAAGTTCCTTACATTTTGCCATCGCCTACCTAAGAGTCTTCGGGTCTGTATCCTGTTAATTCCGGAGTGCATCAAGGTTCTATTCTGACCCCAACCTGGTTTTGCTTCACATAATTGATTTGTTGGAGTCGATGGATGACACAGTTTTCAGTTTTGCGGATGATAGGATAGTATGCTTTTTCTTTTTCTCGAGTGAACAGACGATTAGTGCATCAACGTCACACCAGCTGAGATGTAGCCAAATCGACTCCCTGAATCAGGATCTGGATAGGTTCCTGGAGTGGGGAAAGGCCAATCTCGTCGAATTCAATGCAACGAAGACACAATATACAACATTCACAATGAAAAGTGGATCATCGGTTTCACAGCTGATGATGAATGGTCAAGCGCTCGGATCTGGCGAAAGCATGCAATTACTCGGTGTCACGGTTTGTGGGAATGTATCGCGTCAAAAACATATGTCGAACATCACCGGGTCCTTCTCTGCAAAACTGAATTATCTTTTTAAAGCCAAGAAATATTTTACTCTGGCTCAACTGCTTCTTCTGTACAAATCCCTAAGACCGGCGCTCGAATGTTGCTGTGTTGTTTGGAGCTCCGCTCCTAAGCATACGCTCAACCTACTTGAGAGTATACAGAGACGAGGGATCCATCTGATCGGAGACACGGCGCGGACGTCGGGACTACAGTCGCTATCACATCGAAGGCGTGTACTGAGCTCTGCTTGTTTTACAGGTATATATATATCTTCTTAATCGAACGTGGGCTACGATTGAATTCGTAATCCCGCTATGTCACAGTGCTGTAGGATGGTGTTTCATCGCTATATGAAGAATTAAGTTCATGGATGCCATCTTGTTTTGATGATCTGGGTCGAAAAATAATTGCACGAGAGTGTTAAATCCATTTTTTGGCCAAGATGGCTTTTTAACTCACAATGAAGAAAAGAATTAGTGATTGTAAATCAAAGCGTGCTGAGTACGTTTATGCTCAAAAGTGTCAAACTTTCCAATGGAAATATCAGATTGCCCCTGACGACATTGTTACCGAAGCCAGAACTATAAGTAGCGTCGCGTATCTAAAGAATGGTATTCGTCAGGCTAACGTCAATGTACCCATCGGTAGATACTTTAAATAAGCTAGAATTTAAGCATTTTTCGTCTAGGGAGTAAGAAAAGGAACAAAATAAAAATGCACGTAAAATGGAATAAATGTACCCATCGGACTATTGTTTATGGACAATACTAGACGCCATGCTTACAACATTGAAAAAGAACTAGGTCGATATGTACATCACCTCTTTTAAATCAGGAAGTTCTACGCCACCCTGGGTAGTCTTTTCCAGAGGTTATCTAGGAAACAAATGATACAATAAGATAGTAAATCATCATCATCGGCACCGCAACGGGATCCGGTCTTGGCCTTATTTAACCAGTCTGAGACTTGTTAAATTTTCCATAATAATTTCTTTTTTCAGGTTTGGTAGTTTGATTGGGCTAACACCCCATTTATTTGCCTTTTATTTCTTTTTTTTTTTATTAGACTTTTCTCGGGAGAGGCGAACCTATAGCGCCGAGTGGGCGCCCCGAGATGCCATCAAATAACTGGTGCAGTTCTTTTTGAACAGTTGCAAGTTGTAACGCTCCGGGAACACTCGCGTGGGAAGACAGTTCCACAGCTTCCCCGCTCTGTAACGGAACGAGTTCTGATACAGGGATGTTCGCGCCGTCGGAAGATGAACCACAAACGGGTGCGATCCGTCGGATTGTCTTGTGGAGCGCATATAAACCGAATTGCGTGGAACTGTGCGAAGAATCTCCGAAGAACAGCACCCGTGATAATATCTGTAAAACAGACAGAGGTCGGCTACGCGTCTTCGATGTGATAGCGACTGTAGTCCCGACGTCAGCGCCGAGTCCCCAATCAGGCGGATCGCTCGTCTCTGTATGCTCTCAAGTACAAGCTATTATAAGCTTACAATAGGTGAACTTAGGAACTAACTTAAATAGACTTAACCTAACTTAAGTTGTAAGAGGTGTGTTTTAGCACTGGAGCTTGATAGAATGAAGTATTACTTTCCTTAAAACGAAACCTCCATGTGGTGTATTTATCAACTCCAACGCCTCCATTGCTACTCGGCATCTAATCGCCTCTTACAGCAAACATGCCTAATTGTTCATTCCGACAGAATGGTATGCCAATGGCGCAGTTATAGCTAATATTACTTATCAATCTCCCTTCACGCTCACGTATGCTTCCAACTAATTCACCGGATATCCTTTTTCTCCATTGATAATCTCCGAAATTCCTTCAGCTCATTGCACTCCCAGTCTCGCCCCTTCAACCAAACTGGAGCTGCAAAGCCTAATAGGATCAGACACTTTAATGGACTCTAATGCACCGTAACATCATACTCATGTGATGGCTTTTGGAAGTCCTTCTTTCGTTTCATCGAAAAGGATTTCCGCACACAACTTGTATGTTACTCACTGCTCCATTGGGTTCAGGATATCCGCTATTATCCTTCCCACTCTATTCCTTCTATTCTCTTTTCATCCTGTGATTATTGTGTGTATTAATTTCAAAACCGCTAAAGAGGGATAACAACAAGACACTCAAGCAGAACATTAAAACGATCCTGTGATTCACGTGCACTTTCATATGTTCAACAAATCGATTCCCTCCAACTTACCAGGGATATACTGCGTTGCAAGGACACTTTTTATGTCGTATTTTCAGTGGCAAATTACCAGGAACATTGTCATTTGGGCGCCGTGTTGATTTTGGTGCAAAAGGAGGCAAACAATGACGCACATGTGCCTCGAAAATGGAGCATAATATTTGCGTTTCCATAATTCATCGCAGGATAATGAGATTGCCAAATGGCGACGCAAATACTCCGCTGCCAGTCCTGTGTTTTCTGTTTTAGGGACCGAGGAGGGTCATAATATAAAACTTATTACAACACGCTCCTGTGTACTTTTCTCAAGTGTGTCACAGTCGGTGATTTCGTCGAGCCCTTGTCCAGGCACAAGTCGTCGTTCTTGCCGTTCCCGTTCCCGTTGTTGGGTGTTGGAGGAACAAATTTAAATATAATTGAACCTCGGTTGGTTGAGCCCGAGGTAGCGGCGGGGTCCACATCCCGACTGGTGGAAACAATGAAAATAAAGGGAAACACAAGTATGAATCAATTAAGTCGACTGACGTAGCAAGTGCCAGACGTTTTTTCGCGTGTTGCGCCAATTTTTCTCGTTCCTTCTAGAGTTTTGCATTTTTATTCGTTGTCGGTTTGTCGGTTAGCGAGGGAACGGAATCGTTTTAAAGGTCAACACTGGCGATTAATATCAAGACATGCACAAGACCCTGGAATGAGCCGGGAATGAGCAGATGATAATTTGAATAGAATGACAATAGACCGGCGGGAGTTTATTCTGAATTATGCATCAAAGCTGGGACTTGATGTCTGAATTTGATGTCTGCAAAGAGACCTTAGACTCGTTTTCTGTTGTGTTGCTTGACTTTTGAAGATTGTAATCAGTCAGACTTGCCGACCTTATACGAGTATCTGAAAGGTGCGCCCCCGGGGGGGAAGGTCCAACACGGGAAGACGTGAATAATGTATTAAGCAAATGGAAATGTGCGAGAAAAATTATGATACACTGTCATCGTAAAACTTGGAGCATTTTCGCGTCGCTGACGCTAACAATTATTCAGTGAATGTGAAATGAGAAAGTTGCAGTTTGACGAGGTAATTGCAGGCTCATTAAATAACACTGTACTATCTGGGTAGCGTGTAAAAGGTCTTAGAGCTGAGGCTATCAGAAAGCGCATTGAGTGCAGTAAGTAACTGGAGCAACTTGAACACCTGTATCTATGGGACGACCTTAGGAACTCACTAGAAAGTCTGCTTTGAAAGATCTGGTAAAATAGGGACTTGGGATATATAGGAAGGCGAGGGCAGGGTATACCCAGGGGTTATTTCATTTTTTCGAGGTCACTGTTCTTGTAAATGAAACGAGTCAAAAGTTTTACTGGATCGAGCATCGAAAATTGCACAACCGGAACATTTTAATTTACTTATCCAGCTCTAAGGTTGGGATCTGTCATTGGCCTCTACCAGTCATGTCTTTGAATAGTCTCGATGTCTAGTTGATGTCATGCATGATGATGCCTTTCTTCGTGCTAACTGTTGTCCAGACCTCGGTCTTGAAGGCTTTATTTGGCGTATTTAGAATGATCCCATATAGGTTAAATATGCACTGTGTTATTCGATAACTTGTTTTCATTTTTGTTTTACTCCCACATTTATTTAACAATCCAATTAAAGATTTTACTTAAGACTAAAGTTAACTTTTATTTTACAAATATCATTCTTACATTAACTTACTGGCTCTTCGCAAGCACTCTAAATTATACATTATCATTTTTCTGATGCCTTTCGGCGTACAATGACTGTTTTTATAACAAGTCACAATAATTAATGTTTTCTTTTTTAAAATGTATTCTCTTCATTCTATAACATGCATTAATTATAATTTTTTTTTTAATTACATATATAGGGGGACTAGCAACAAAAAAAAACAATCAAAACGTACAAACATAAACAAGGAATACAAATAAAAATAAAAAAAATAAAAAATTAAAATTAAATTAAAAATAAAAATAAAATTAAAAACAAAAGAAAAGTTAAAAATAAAAATAAAAATAAAATTAAAAATAAAAATAAAATTAAAAATAAAATTAAAAATGAAAATAAAATTAAAAATAAAAATAAAATTGAAAATAGAAATAAAAATAAAATTAAAAATAAAAATAAAATTAAAAATAAAAATAAAATTAAAAATAAAAATAAAATTAAAAATAAAATTAAAAATAAAAATAAAATTAAAAATAAAATTAAAAATAAAAATAAAATTAAAAATAAAAATAAAAATAAAATAAGAAATAAGATTAGAATTAAAACAAAAAATAAAAAAAAAATGGGAATTGGGGATAGAGGGAAGGAAAGCGGTGCGCCTGAGAGACATACTATATTTGGGGACGTATAGTCTTTTCTTCATCACTGATCCACCACCAGTTGGGTTGGGATCTAACTTTTATTGATTTATGTCTTTCACCGATCACGATACTAAAACGCAGGGGATCTGGAATATTAGAGATATCGTTATCATGGAGAATTCGTTTATCCCTGGCACCACGGAAGCCGTGGTAAATAATAAGGACTCCATGTTTGTCTTGGATAAGTCATTTTTTATCCAAGAAAGGGAACGCTTCTGGGGGAATGAACCCGTTGTGGAGAGTACTTTCCATATACATATCATTGAGGTAGAATGCTCCCGATGTAAGATCATTTTCACTGCACATTGCCCTAGCTGTGTGGCCACGGCTAATCTTGATAATGAAGTTATCTATTCTGTTTAGCCCTGATTTGTCATTATTATTATATTATTGTTATTATTATTATTATTATTTATTTGCCTGTAGGAACCCGGAAGTTCATGATTTTACCGACTCGACTCCGCCATCGTTCCCTGTCCTGTGCACCCACCTTACTCGCTTGACTATCTGATCCGATCTCCTCAAGGTCAAACCTAACATTGTCCTCCCATCTCCGTCGCAGCCGTCCTACCGGTCTCTTTCCCGTTGGTCTATCGTCAAGAATACTATGCACGGTCGTATCGTTGCCCATTCGCTCTACATGTCCGGCCCATCTTAATCTTCGCGACTTGATTACTCTCACTATTGTGGGTTTGCAGTATAGCTCTTCCAATTCGTGGTTGTGGAGTTTCCTCCATTGTCCTACCTCCTCGTCATATTTACCTCCAAAGATAGCCCTTAACACTTTATTCTCGAATATGCGGAATTTGTTTTCTTCTCGTTTTGTCAGAGCCCATGTTTCGCATCCGTATAGAGCAATCGGCATGATTATGGTTCTATAAACACGGAGCTTTATGTTACGTGATAGCAGTTTGGATTTCAGCAGTTTACTGACTGCGTGCCAACTAGCGTTGCCGGAGTGTAGTCTTTTGTTAATTTCCTTCGACATTTCGTTACTGACCGTCAGTATCGTTCCCAGATATTTAAATTCTTTAACTTTTTCAAATATCTTGCCTTTGACGTTTATATGTGTTCCCTGAGGTCCACCTGCTCTCGCGGTAATCATGTATTTTGTTTTGTCTTTATTTATCTAGGCCCAGCTCTTCTGTCACTTGCATGATTATTTTATCTACAGTTTCTAGATTATCGCCCAAAACGACGATGTCATCCGCATATGCGAGCACTTGTGTGACCTCGTTCGGGGATGATCCCGCCATGTTGTCGTCTTGTACCTTTCTGATGACATACTCGAGCACAAGGTTAAAAAGACACCGTGATAGGCCATCTCCCTGTTTTAGTCCGTCCCGGATTTCAAATGGTGCTGAGAGGTGGTTTTCTATTCTAACTCGCCCTTTTGTTTTCGTCCATGCAGATTTGAATGAGGGCGGCCTATTTTTTGGGGATTCCCAGCTCAACTACAATATGGTAGAGTCTTTACCTTGCGACTGAGTCGTAGGCTTTTTTGAAGTCAACGAACAGTTGGTGAACGGTCTCTCCGTATTCCCACTTCTTTTCCAGTAGTTGCCTTATTGTGAACATTTGTTCGCTTGTTGACCGGTTCCTCCGGAATCCGCATTGGTGGTTTCCCAATATTTCTTCCGCGTACGATGTGATTCTCGCCAGTATGGCATTTGTTAGTATTTTATATGTGGTTGGGTGCAATGATATTCCTCTGTAGTTTTCGCAGTCAGATCTGTCACCTTTTTTTGAAAATCGGGACGACTATTGAGGTTTTCCATTCTTCCGGAATGACTTCTTTATCCCATATTGTTTTAATCAGTTGGTGGATCTTTCGCACGGTTGCCTCTCCTCCATGCTTCACAGGCTCTGTCGGCGTGCAGTCGACTCCGGGAGCCTTGTTGTTTTTCAATCAGTTTATTGCGTCTACAACTTCGTCGAAAGAGAGCTCTGGGATCTGAGGCTCGGATGTATGTACGTCTGGTGCGTTTATTTGTGGTTGATGGGTGCGCACGTTAACCAGGTTTTCAAAGTACTGCTTCCATCTTGTGACGATATTTTTTTGTTTCTGTCACCAGACAACCGTTTGTGTCTCGGATTAGTTTGACTCTCCCTCGGTAGCCGTTTCTAATTGAATTTATGCCGGCATACATACCTCTGATATTCTTCTCCCATTTGCGTTTTTTCCGTTTGAAAAGTCGCATTGTCTTTTCCGAATTGTCACGTATCTTTCTGCGTTGACTTCATCATATCTATCTAAGTGGATCACTCTGAGGCGTTTACGTTGTTCGACTTCGCTCTGCAATCCAAGGTTTGGACTTAATTGTTTTCTTAAATCCTAATACCTTTTGGGCTGTTTGTTTGATTGTGTCTCTGATCGACGCCCATTTAGTGTCCACACTATTGGTTTCCTCTTCCTCACTACTCCCGTTCTCTAGGATGCTAAATCTATTCGTTAGTGCGTCTTGATATTCAGCCCTCTTGCGCAGGTCTTTTAGTTTATCAATGTCGAACTTTTTGCTCGTCTCCCATGACTGCCCGTGTGGGTTTGCTGCGAGGCCACTCCTGATTTTGACCATCACTAGAAGATGATCTGAGTCGCAATCTGCTCCTCTATATGATCTTGCATCAAGGATATTCGAGTGGTGTTTTTTGTCTATGAGGAAGTGGTCTATTTGGTTACGCGTTACGCCGTCGGGTGATATCCATGTGGCTTTATGAATTTGCTTGTGCTTGAATATCGTGCTTTTCACTGCCAGCTCTTTTGACGCTGTGAACGTAATAATTCGAATTCCATTATCATTTGAAACGCTTTCTTTACCCACAGTTGGTTGGAAGATATCTTCCTTTCGAATTTTCGCATTGCGGACCCCGAGGATGATTTGAACATCGAATGATGAGATCCCATCAAATACTTCCCCTAGGGTCTCGTAGAACGTGTCCTTCGTTTCTTCATCGGTAGATTCTGTTGAGGCGTGTACGTTTATAGATACATATTTGTACCATGGTTCCTGTATTTTTAGTAGCGGCATTCGGTCATTAATAAATTGCACATCTTTTACATGGGGCGTAATCTTCTTGGTTATGATGAAGCCAGTTCCGAGGATAAGTGCATCGGTACTTCCACACGCCAGTGTGAACCCCCGTTGGTTTCGATTATTTGATGTGGGAGTCGGACTTCCCGAAGCGCGACGATGTTCATTTTATATTGTTTCCCGTTTTCTACGACCGTGAAGCCTGGTTTATACAACGTTCGAACATTCCACGTGCCGACGCGTATATCCCGCGTATTCCGTTTTTCTCTACGTCTTCTTTTCACCGAGTCGGTGTTTTCTTGATGATTTGTTCTCTTATAGTAGTGTCGGCTCATCACACCTACGCCTACCGGGTTGTTCGTGAAATTGTGTGTATTGGTTGTTCGTTTTTGTTCCCACTAGTCTTGGGGTTTCAAATAGTCCCCCATATCAGAGTCCCGCTTTGATATGGTAAGGTCTGCTTACTGCTCTGATTCGACCCGGTGTCACAGAGACGCCGTATAATATAGACGGTATACCCTTGGCTGCAAGCCATCCAATGGACACGGTGACGGGTAACACCCTGGATTAGGGGTGGCAGATCTTTGTGTGTTACTCCTCGCTAGCCCGTATGACATTCATGGCCATACTGGAAGCGTATGCTTCCAGTATGGCTTAGTCTGAGTGATTCATTGTAGTTAAAGCCCCCGTACCACGTCAAGCTTTCTACCAAGCGGGAGATATATACATATATATATATATATATATATATATATATATATATATATATATATATATATATATATATATATATATATATATATATATAACATTTTCATGGATTGCGATCCGTTGCGATTTTTTCCTAAATTACCTTCAAAAGCTCAATCGCGGAAAGGTCGTTGAAGACATGCTAGAATGAGTCAATTCCGACCCCACATTCGTAAAGCCCATTGTCCTGGTGATTATATATGATGTACGAGTATGACGTGCAAACCAGTTAAAAAGCTTCGGAATAGCGTCTTCCAACTGAGCCGAAACTGAACTAACCATGTCAGGTGTACCTTACCTGAGATGAGCTGACATCATTTTGCACTGTAATCAAACTATATAACAGATCATGCTCAAACTTCACGTCAAGATAAAGGACAGTTGTGTAGTGTACCCATCAAAACAAAAACACATTCACTATATTATACATCGAATAATAGTATCTACTATTTTACTATTTATTGGCCTGTAGGAACCCAGAATTTCATGACCTCACCACTCGATTGTCATAAATCAAAATCCACGGTCACTAAGGAAAATACTGGACGGCAAATGCCAAAGTGCTGACACCATGAGGAGTCAGACAGAAAGCATAACATTAGAATACTCACTGCCGAGGTGTTTCCACAGATGTGTGCCATATGTGGTATACGATACCGCAGTGCATGATACTCAGCTATTGACATATCATTTGAGAAGCGACTCATTGTGGATTTGCTATGCAATGTGCATTAAGTGTTTTGAAATTAGGAACATACCTTTCAGGTCATCATTGGGAAGCCGAAATATGATGGCATGTAACCTACATTTTTTTATTTTTCTTTTTATATTCTTAATTTCTAAATTAAAGGCTAGACAAAAAATGCTTAAATTCTAGCTTAATTATCTTATATAATAACTTACTGGTCCTTCGCAGACGCTCTAAGCTAAACATTACTAAACGTTTGTATAATTTGCCTTTAGGCGACAGAAGTCGGCATGTAACCTATTTGGTATCGATATGCATCGGGAAGGTTAATGGGGGAAATAGTATTTACGGACCGATATGATGAAGAATAAATCAAACTCAAGCCATACCATAAGCGTGACTTGTTACTACCTTTTGACAGACCTTTATGGCATTCGTGCCCTGCCCTCCGAATACATCCCTATTTTTGGCAGATACTTATGGCGTTCGTGCCCTGCCGAATTTTTAAGCCAAGATCTCCATTCTAACACATTCTACCCCTACTAGCACTGTTTGGACCAGGAACAAAGGTTACCTTACAGGGCACAGAAATAGGACTAGGTATCTTAGGCGTAACTTTACAGTTGTGCCAACTTAGCGACAAAAACAATTTTGACAAATTCCTTTAAGCGGGTTTTTAAATAATTAATTCCCACTACTTTTTGACAGAATGTATCTCCTTATAGTTATGGGGCTTGTGGTGTGTCTAACACATACGCATACAATATACCAGGAAATAGTGAAGAACACCAAAAGAAATCGAATAAGCAAATCATCAGAGCCGTATACCATAACAATAACATAGCAATTCCACATCAGTTGAGTGTACTTAATAATTCGTACACGCGGCCGTTAGTCTGATGATTCAATGCTTCGCTCCTTACCCATTTCATCGTGTGTTCAAATCACAATTTTCACTATCCTTGCTTAACGCAACAATTCCGACACGATATGTACAACATGACACACACTGCCAATGGCAAACAGGATTTTACTACTACGATCACGATTGCTGCACAGAGCAGGGGCTCACTCGCCAGCTCCGACGTTCCCTCACTCGCTCGCTTCTTGCTCTGTAGTTCGCACACTAAGTTGATCGTAATATAGTTACTGGGGTGGGAGTAATGTGGCGTTTCTAACAGATACAACACACAATATACAAGCAAATAGTGAAGAACACCGAAAGAAATTCTAATAAGCAAATCTTCCACAGTGATAAGCAATTCTACATCAGTGGGTGTACTTGAGAATTCATACACGCAACAGTGGCCTGATGCGCTGAACTTTGGTTATATCTTTTACTAATTCTAACCGTTATAGCGTCGGTTCGAATCACACGCAGTTCACCATCCTCGCAAACTTTATATACTCATCATTCGGCCCTATTTGAAATTGATCAGATTTCCGTTATTGCGAAAAGTGCTACAAAGTATTTAGATTTCAGTAATCAGAAAGCAATTTTGAAAGTATACATTTTCCCAATATGATTGTCATATCAAAGGGAACCAAATAAGACACGATTGGGAACACAAAACGATCAATGGGACTCAAACAAAAGAGAAAATGCTATACTAATCCACAGGTAGTACAAATTTCTGGGCATTTGTGAAAAACACAAAACTATTTCCTCGTCCATTACTTTGCTTACAATTGACGACAGAACTTACTTGCTGAACATTTTGCAGCCAACTCAACACTGCCTGATACTATACCACCTCCATCTTCACTTGGGCACACGCTCTACACCATGAGCCAGATTCAGTTTCAAACTTGTAGTGTTGCTCAAAGAGCTGACAATTCAAAAGTCCGCAATATATCTTTTGAAGAGACATTTTTATCCACCCACTAAAGCCTCTTCGTACTTCCAATTCAAATTATCAATCCCAGAAATAGAAGAAATCGGAGATTATTTAACCACTACACCGGAAGTTTTATCATTTTAAGCATTAATTTACGTTCCATGACAATCTTTAAAGACATTAATCAGCCGTCGACACTCGCAAGAGCTGGTTCTAGGTGGTGTGAAATCGGCATTTCATGAAATTAATTCTGGAGTTCACCAAGGCTTCGTACTCTCGCCCAGTCTATTTGTCATTTTTATACAGAGTCTCTTGTGTATAACCTACAACCCAATTCACTTGTTTGCTGATACTAGCATGTTGAGTTTCTTGTACTCGTTCTAACATTCCGACCTACTTCATTATCAATCCACAGGATATGTTAAACCATTGTATTCTGGTGTCAATAACGTATACTATTGCGCAGTGTCTCCCCAAATAGAATTCAATCCTTCAAAAACCCAGTGCTGCCTCTTGTTGTCAAAGACGAACCTCAACTTAAATATACAGTGCCACTTGCATCGCCGAAGCTAACGAAGTATCAGTTTTTGTCCATCGACCTAATTCAACTTTTAGGCAGAGCGACCACATATTTTAAACAGCGAAGAGTATGATCAAAAATGTGGTGTTTCTTAAGCAGCGCAAGGAATACTTCACTCCATTCAACCTGGTCTAGGTGTAACATATATTCATCCTAATATAAATCAACTTTAAGTCAAATTTTGTTCGGATATTTGATCAGATGCATCCAAAACAGGGTTACATATTCTGGAAAGGATGTAAAAACAAGCAGTGGAACTCATTCCGGAACCAGGAATAAATCTATCAAATCCGCCATTAGAACATACGTATCCAGCCTACTTCTTTTCTATAGGTATTCTCAACATCTTTATCTAACTAAACTTGCTGATTCTATTTCATTCTCGCGCGATGGCCGTCAATCAGATGGTGCGCATTAGTTAACGTTGAAAGTCGACTTGAAAGGTGCGAATACATACACAGAACCATTCTTTAGCCGAACGACATGAATGGGATACCCGTTGATAAAAAAATAACCATCACTTTGTGAGGGTTCTTTAAAGCATTCCCAAAGAACCACCCATTTCCTTAAATCAACGCCTTTTCCTCACTCCACAAGCCACTTTACTTACCTGCAATCGAGCAGCGTAAGCTACCTTTCATTCGTTTTCACCTGAAAGTAAAACCCCAGCAAGCATTGCACATCGTCAAATCATTTCGTTCATATTACATGAACCATACCAACCCAATCGGGTCAGCTTGTCAGCAATTATAATCTCCGTGCCTTAGAGAATGGCAACGAAGTCGATGTAATCAGCACCGATTTCAGCAAGGCCTTTGACAAAATCTCCCACGAATAGGACATGACCGCGATCGTTGTTCAAATAATCATTCCAATGATCATGTCCTATGATACAGTTTTCCGAAAACTAACATCCATTGAATCGGGCACGATCATAATTGCTATTTAAACAATCATGCCAATTATCGTGTCCCACGTACAGTTTTCTTAACCAAACAATATCCACCCTAGCCTTTGCCATAGGCGAACAAATCTTCGGTTGGCTTATCGTCACAGAGAAATCTATTGCCTGCAACGGTATGATTCAGGTCGATTATGTAAACACCCGACGTTCCCGTGCAGGATTGGTTAAACCAAACAAATGCGCATCTCAGCGTATGACCCTCCGAAATAGTGTTTCTATTTACAGAACACACAGAAACCTATTTCTTCCTTCTTCGATTTTCGCTATCGCTTATCTCAACGATGCCTGCAGCCCCTAATACCAGTTCCTTTGTTTGTACAGTTGCAGGATCGATCGTTGCCTCAGTTCCAGCGAAAGGGCATTGTACTTGACCTGTACGGTCACCACAGGGAAATTCTTTCAAAAAAACCCCAATCGATCGTTCATTGGTCATCACCAAAGAAATGATCCGATTCGGCTCCTCCCATATCGATGGAAATTCACCACCACCGCAGCTAGGGGATGTTGAGTGCAACAGCCACTCATAGAGTCAGATTTCTATTACCACAGCGGACAGTCGCACCCGCTTAGAGTTCCCTTTTTTACCAACTCCGCTACTAACTAGCCAGTTTTGTTTTACACCGTTTAAATATTCGAGTTGGAGTGCCGTTTTTCCTTTCTGTCAACTAGTCGCGGAATTCGTTTTGTTCGGTAAAGTGAACTTCGTTTTGACATTATCACGATCCTGAAGGACGGCAGGCGCCCACCAGCTAATGGATTAAAGAATTATATTTTTAACTCCTAGTCACCAGATTAGTGAATTAAGTTGTGAACTCCCCGTGTTATGCGCATGTGCCGATGCCATAACGCAAATTTAAATAAAGAACACTTGATAACGAAATACTAGCGTGACTATTTATTACCTTCGCTTGTTTGTAGTTGATTTGTTTCGTGGCAAAATTTCAGAGAAAACAATGGTAAGTGTTTGGGTGTTGAGTTGAACTAGTGTCCATGTCTGGTACAATAACCAACCCGCACAACTTCACATCACAAATTAACTTAATAATTATAAATTAACAGGTGTGCATAGAAAACATGGACAATCGTTCTTTAGCCAATCCACACAAATATACAGTGCTCTGCTTAATCAGGTGTTTCTTAGTCGTTGCAATATCCACACATTCAAAACCCATGTATATCCATATCCCATCTCTTTATCTTGTTCGTCTTCTTCCGATCGCGGTGTGTTTTGACTCAAAATCTTTTCCTATGCGCACGTTTGGGTAAAAACAAAAGTTCTAACGCAATTAATTCAGTTCAGTCACGGAAAACTAAAATGCCTTTGTTGAAAATTTTTTCTTTAAAACGGGCCTGTGGATCTTTATGTCATCATCATCATCGGCACTACAACCGGGAACCGGTCTCGGCCTTATTTAGCAAGTCCTGAGGCTTGTTAAATTTCCCATAATAATTTGTTTTTTCCAGGCAAGGTCATTAGTCTTGCGCCAGGATCTTTATGTACACCACCTAAAATTTTTAAGGAGTTTTGCAATTAATCTAATCAAAATTAAATTATATTTGGCACCCTTCCAAAACTCTAAATGAT
The DNA here is from genome assembly GCA_963931805.1 of Microdon myrmicae. Taxonomy (NCBI): domain Eukaryota; kingdom Metazoa; phylum Arthropoda; class Insecta; order Diptera; family Syrphidae; genus Microdon; species Microdon myrmicae. Next base: position 16,704,741 of record OZ007499.1, read on the forward strand.
ACACCTGGGCAGTTTAAGTGAAAATGGGAATGGAACTATTATTCAAAGAACAAAACCGAATTGTTTTCCTCCCTAAGATTTGTAGGCCATCTACGCACACAAAAGGTGACCTCCGATAAATGACGTTGATCTAGAAATCTATCCACTACCACACTATTACCAGCACTGTCATTGTTCGAAAACCAACAAGAACCCACCTCCCATTTCAAAAGGGTCAGTCACACCCAGTTGTAGCCTGCTGCGCTTAAATTACATGCACCGGCTAACATGAAAAGGACGAGAAAAATTACAGGGAACACCAAAACGAAGGGTTCCTGACATATCAACTGAAACTAAAAAGGTTCCTTGACATCTTAATCCCCGTTTTGCCTCTCCGTTGCTAGATCTAGGACGAACGGATATGACAACTGTACACTTCACAGCCACCCCGCTGCTGGGTGAATCGCGTGTTGCCAGCACAACCTTCCAGTTACACTTTAAAAATTCATCACGGTCCAAGGTAACCAACAAAACTATGTCTGAACATTTTTGAGTGCATCCTTCCTTTTGTTTTTTGGGCAATAAACAAAAAGAATTTTTCAATTTAGTTACACCGAAAATAGAGGACGACACTGGCAGCAAAATCAAATTACAGCCAAGTGTAGACAATCGAGATGCAGCAGAGTTATTGAACATCCTGCAGGATCCAAGGTAGAAACATTCAATAACTGAACATGAGTCCTAAAAAATGATTCTAACCCAGGAGAAGGTCCGTTTATTCCTTTTCGACTTTTGTAATATGGAATTATTAACGGCAAGGGAGAACTGTAAACTGACTGCAGAGGTACAGCCGATGATATCCTTAGTAACACCGTTGTAACACAAGTAGAAGCGTGAGTGTGTACCCAAGCAAAAACTGTGAAGCATGTAAGGCTTTTTTTTGTGCCAAATTAATTAAGTACTCCCATGGGGCATATCGTTGATTGGAACCGTTTTATAGTTGACTGGTCTACGGGTCTGCACGGTCATTCAACTCAGTTGATTGTTATATTATACCGAAGTCCTTTTCAATGGAAGCCATGAACAAAACGTGACAAAAACTAGTGATTTCAGTTATTCATTCACTTGCTTCGCTTGATGCGGAAATGCAGTCTGTTATAATGTTTTCGAGAGAGGTGCATGATGGTTCAATTCCAATAAGGTGCAAAATCTTGTTTTTGGTCGCGCGTCCAAAAGGTCTTTGTTATGTCCTTAAATGTCAAAACAAAATAGTAGACAGGAAATAAAGAGGTGAAGAAAATAGTGTTACCTGATTACTGAGAAACGATTCTCTATAATTACCCGACATTTGAAGTTAACTGCTTACGTGATCTCACGAGAGTTACGTTTTAAAGGAAAGCGATGCTATGTCTTCTAGCTACTTCTCCAGACTGACTCTGGTACAATTTTTATATTAACATTTTTCCCCTGATAATCAAATCTGTTGTCCTTGTCACACACTCATGTAATTGGCCCCACACAATATTTATTTAAAACCGCCATCCTCAATGCATCATCATCATCATTATTATTATTATGCGTTCACTGACCATTATATGTTAGTGATTTGGGCCCTTGCGATAAGAACCACAACGCAATGTGCGATCATATCCATACAATCCAATTCAGATATGATGGATGGGTCCAGGGTAAGGATTCAACAGGGATTATCCCAGGGGGAAAGTGTACATTAGCCTAGCGAGGGAGGCATTTGAAATAGCATGTGGAAATGTGTGATCTTATGTATGTACGAAAAGTAAAAAGGTCAAGTTTCACGGATTTTTGTAATCAGGCAGGAAATTCAATTTGCGCCGACTCCATGAATGCATTCTTCGGACAGTCACAAAGTACCCCTACTCTACCCTACAATATTTGATTTTTATTTATTTGTTGAAGCTCTAAATGGCAAGGTAATGGCATACCGTTTGGGATGATAGTGAAGAACGTGTGATTCTAACTGACGCTATGACAGTTAGAATCACCAAAAATTGAACCAAAGCGCAACCCATCAGGCCACCACCGTGTGTACGAATTCGATTTCTAAACTCAAGTACATTCGACTGATATGGATTTGGGTGTGTATCTGTTACAAACTCCACAGGGCTACCGTAACTCGGTCACAATCTGACTCACGGGTGACATAAAAAAACTGTTTAGAGAGGCAGGATACGTTTTTCAAGTACAGCTGAATATCAACCGTGTTAATACAAACCAAAAATGGTAGTCAGGATCGACTACATTCTACTAAGGGGATTAATCGTTTCTGTGTTCTATCGATCATGTGTAACGCTGGCTTTTCGGGTCTGACCAAAATGAGAATACACTTCCACTTTAGGAAGAATATACGTTTTGTAAATTGTGGCATCAAGCATCTTTTAAGTCCCTGTATGCACTTGACGCACTTGCGGCAGCTTTAAATAAATGCTCATTCAAATGAATAGTCGAAATAATTTGCGTAACAAGAATTGAAAGTTCGTTGTCTTCATTGCTGCAACTGCCAATCATAGCCCGTGGATCTACACAGTGACTTATCGTTAAAGGTACTGAATATGACTTGGCGAATTTGAAATTCAATAAAGAAAACAACAATAAATACCACATTGGTATCACATTGTCACATACGCTGGTAAGCAATAACATTTCGTAGGAAAAGGTTCATACTAAATGCCTAAGCTGTGTCCGGGTACGTCAATCGTATATCGTTAGCATTGATTACTTGCCCACAGCTTAGAGCAATTAGTGCTGGTCTATAATTCGATATATATGCAGACACTGGAAACAAATTGTAGCTTACACCAGAGCTGTTGCAGTGGTCGACGCGAAACCCTTGCGCCATTGCTCGCCAAAAGCGACCAATGCCGATTCGCATTGAGAAGTAGGCTGAAGACGAATGTAAACAGCAAACCTTTTATTCAATCTTCTAAATGTGCAGCACATTGCGAGACTAAGAATTATTTTTCATAGGTTTCACTCTATTCTAATTCAAATGATAGTTGTTATTCTTTATTTACCTTAACGCGAATTTTCAGTCTCGCAAAAAATACTCAATGTCAAACTTTCTGTTGTTATTAATGCCAGCCAAGCCGCGACAGACGCAAACAAATAAATAAATTTGATACATCCCCCACAGACCAGTAAAGGGCACAATATGCAAAATATTAAAGCATACAGACTGTATTCTACCTTGATAGAGGCGCGAGCTCAACACTCCATCGGCGATCTTCGACAACTATTGCTCTAGAAGCGGTGAATAGATTTTCCGCTAAACCACACAAACCGATCTTCCTCTTTTTTTACATTTAAGTCGCTTTTTACTTTATTATTTCTCTTAGTTTTTCAGCTTACTTGCTAGTCAAAAAATGCTTAAATTCTAGCTTATCTATATTAAACCTTAACGTACTGATCCCCAGCGGACACTCTAAGCTAAACATAAAGTGGCATTCAACCCAATTGGCATCCAAACTTCTATTCCATATCGTTTTCCCAGGTTCACCCTATACTTTGCAAATTCTATTCAATTTTTAGGACAGCAATTCCTTTACAGCTATAATCTTGAATCTATATAATGAAAATAGCACAATTTCAATGAATAATAAATAATAAATGATAAAGGGAAAACTACAAGAAAAAACCCTTATTTGCATCTTAAGACTAATCGCATTTATAAAAAAGGAAGGAAATGGGGTTAAAGTGTAATAACAATTTTTTTCAATGTAATCGTGGGACTAACCAGCCGACCTGCAAACATCTATTACTGTGAACTGAGAGAAAGTTTCAGATTTACAATGAAAAACTGGCGATAACCTCTGAGGCAACGAAAACAGCAAAATGAATTACAAATTTTCCATCAGAACACGAACACCATACTTTAAATAACAAGTTCTGAGCAATTGACTTTTGAAATACTAAAAAATCTCGTTTATGTCTCATAAAAAGCGATATAAAACACGTTCTGGTCAATGTCCTGGGCATATAGTAGTATAAAAATTATCTTTAGATCAGTTATAAGTACAACCGTGTTATTCGTAAAATTGTTTATGGTAGCAACCATAACTATAACTATAAGTATAAGTATAACTATAACTATAACTATAACTATAACTATAACTATAACTATAACTATAACTATAACTATAACTATAACTATAACTATAACTATAACTATAACTATAACTATAACTATAACTATAACTATAACTATAACTATAACTATAACTATAACTATGACTATAACTATAACTATAACTATAACTATAACTATAACTATAACTATAACTATAACTATAACTATAAGTATAACTATAACTATAACTATAACTATAACTATAACTATAACTATAGCTATAACTATAACTATAGCTATAACTATAACTATAACTATAACTATAACTATAACTATAACTATAACTATAACTATACCCATAACTATAACTATAACTATAACTATAACTATAACTATAACTATAACTATAACTATAACTATAACTATAACTATAACTATAACTATAACTATAACTATAACTATAACTATAACTATAACTATAACTATAACTATAACTATAACTATAACTATAACTATAACTATAACTATAACTATAACTATAACTATAACTATAACTATAACTATAACTGTATAACTATAACTATAACTATAACTATAACTATAACTATAACTATAACTATAACTATAACTATAACTATAACTATAACTATAACTATAACTATAACTATAACTATAACTATAACTATAACTATAACTATAACTATAACTATAACTATAACTATAGCTATATAACAATATAACAATATAACTATATAACTATAACCATAACTATATAACTATAACTATAACTATATAACAATATAACTATAACTATATAACAATACAACTATAACTATAACTATATAACTATAACTATATAACTATATAACTATATAACTATAACTATATAACTATACAACTATAATTATAACTATATAACTATAACTATATAACTATAACTATATAACAATATAACTATAACTATATAACTATAACTATAACTATATAACAATATAACTATAACTATATAACTATATAACTATAATTATAACTATAACTATAACAATAAATATAATTATAACTATAATTAAAATTATATCGCCATAACCTGTGATGGCTGCACATTGAGTTTCTTGAAATAATATGAACGTGTTCGACCAATCTCTTCAAACTTCAGCAGGATATGCTCAACTGATTGAATTGGAACGACCACATATTTGAAGCTGCGAAAATTGCAACCAAATGTATAGGTTTTGTGGCGGTTCCACTAAACGCCAATACCTACCTTCCCAATTACCCCAAGCTTCCTGTCCTGAAGCTCCTAAAACCCAATTGTTTCGCGAATGCAACTGCACTAGCACCTGCAAACATTCCCCACATCAAAAACATTTCCTTTCTCAAGGACAATTAATGCAATCAAGCATTACCTGAAAATTCCTGAAAAGAATTTCTCCCACAAGGGCATTCTCGCATGCATCAATGCATCTCAGCATTAGCAACCAAGAACCAAATTCTCTATTAGTGTAAATATTCACACTGGAATTCGACCCTTGAGTCGCCATAGATGCCGTATACGATCGGCATAGATGTTATACACAATCGTCATTGTGTAACCATCTAAACTGCTTCTGATGACTTGCAACTATTGATTCAGCTGCAATATACTGACCCGCGATCTTTTGATCAATCGACAAACAATTACCGCATCTCGCGCTTTATCGCCGAAACCGAATTCTCCAGCATGCATCACGTGCGCAAACAAAAGAATTCGGTTCTTCCGCATGTATTCTAGCGATACGATATACAATCCAAATTGTATGAAGTATCCCAAGTGCATTAGCACCTAATGAGTTGCAGCGTATTTACTTAGTTGAACCCTCATTACGGAACGATCCCTTAGGTCGCTTCTCCCTTGATTAGATTTCGTTTATCCTTTGCTGAAATGCATCAATAAACAATGTTATCTATACGATCAACTCACGCTCTCAACAAAGATCTACACACCGAGAGCCGGTTCCCTATTCCACAAAGAGAGAATTCACGTTTCTCTTGTGGCAAGTAAAACGCACCCTTAGCCGCGAGCGTATTCAAGACTTTCTACCACCAGCGAATGCACATCGCTGAGTCGTATTACAACCATCAGACACGCCGATTGTGTCGTCTTTCGCTCCCCGTAGCGCTGAAGGCATGCGTACACCCTAGGTCGAACAAGTCTCTGTGCGAGTGCTATAGTCTTCTTGTTAGTTAAGTTTTTAGTCCAACACCAATTCCTTGTACATGTGAATAAAATAAAACCGAGTTTTAAAACGAACAATACCAGAGTGCTTGCACTCACCTAGTTATATTCAGTGAATGTGTACCACGTTTAAAATAAATATAAATATTATTACATAAAATAAAATAAAATTAAAAACGGTGATCACCAGCAATAAAACCAGTTATACTTAACTATATGCAGTGTGTTTTACTTCCTCCTCTGTACGGTGTGAACAATTAACTTGGTGCTCGTTTGTTGCTGCGATAAAAGGTGGAACAATCAGTGATTTACAGTGAACAATTTCTGGGGACGTGGTGGCACCTAGCGCCCATGCCGGCGCACTGACCACGCCCCCCACAGGCTTCTTAAGAGATGCGACAAACTCTTCACTCCATTCAACCCGGCCACGATTTACAAGGCGCATTTACGTCCTAAATCGAAATTCATATTTGGTTAGGTACATGCAAAACAATTCTACACGTACTCGGTAGGATACAAAAATGAGCAGTAAAACCCATCGGGGATCCAGACCCAAGTCTCTGAATTCGTTAAAACTTGGTGTATTGTATCCTGCCTATTTCTTTTCCATAGGTACTTGTAATTCTCATTGTCATGGTGATGCGTTGAAGGTGCGGCTAATATGCTGATATTCTTTGCAGCACTTGGGTGATTTTTCCGCATGCTTTGTCAAAGATATACCACGCTAATACCCCTCTTGTGCGCGCACCTGGATAAAAAAAAAATGTAGCATATGTCCCTGGAAATTGCCATTCCACCAATATACAACCATAAAAGTAGTGAGTCCTAAACAAAGGCGAAGACCAAAATGTTATAAGATTACCTGTCTTGATTTTTCTCAAGTATTATACATTTATGACGGTGTGCTGATTAGCCTGAGGAATACTTTGGAAAACCGGAAAAGATTTAGGAGAGCTAGGAATGACTGCAATGCGTATATTCAACGCGCCAAGTTCTTGCATGACCAGAGAGTGAGACAAAAAATACTACACTCTCCCACAGGTAGTAGAAACTTCTGGGCATTTGTGAAAAACATTCAAAACTCAGTATCTTCATCCATTCCATCGTTTATAGTCGATGACAAACCAGTCACCACTGCAATAGAGAAGGCACATCTACTTGCTGCACATTTTGCAGCCAACCCAACGCTGCCTGATACCATATCAGTTCCACCTCAACTTGGGCATAAGCACCACACCATGAGCCAGATTCGCTTCCGAACGCGTACTGTTACCCGCGCACTCAAAGAGCTAAACGGACACAAATCCGCTGGTCCGGACGGCAATCCTATTGAAGAGATGTTCCACTTCACTCGCCAAACCACTGCGGAAACTCTTCCATTTGTCTTATTCTACTGGTCGTTTCCCAAACAGATGGAAGTCAGCGAACATTCAGCCAATTCTTAAAAAGGGTGACAAATCATCCCTTTCTTCTTATCGACCTATAGCGTTTGAAATAATAGTGAAGAAGATCGTGTGATTCGAACTGACTGCTCGAATAACGAAAAAAATTTTACCTAAGCGTTACACATCAGGCTACTGACCGTGTTTAGAATTTGATTTCCAAACTCGACTATATTCCACTGATGTGAATTATTTTTATTTATCACTTGTTATACGTTGCTGATGTATTTTTCTTATTCGATTTTTTCGTTCGTGTTCTTCACTATTTTTGCTTGTGAATTGTGTGTATCTGTTAGAGTTGCCACACCACCCCCTTCCCAGAAACTTCGTTACGATCAGATTGGGAGCGAGCGACGAGCGAACGAGAGAATGTCGGAGCAAGCCAAGCGAGTGTGCCTTGGTGCTCTATGCAGAAGTCATGATTGCGTGTGTGAAGTTCTGTTTACTACGGGGAGTATGTGTGTGCTGCGTCGTGTACAGATCACGTCGGGGTCACCACTTTTGCGGTCGTTTTTAGATTGTCCTAGTGTTCCGCCGAATACTGTTTGCAGGTAAACACTACCAAGCGAAGAGACACTGTCAAAAATAAATCCAACACGGAGAAATTTGTTTTCACGAACTGTTTATTGTTTTCCGTATTTTTAGGTTTAATTTTTTTGTTCTTAAGTTACAGCCTTACACATTTCATTTAACTTAAGATTACCACCGTTAAATACTGACACACGCGCGGACCGACTTCCTCTGCAGGATCCTGTAACTATCCTCACGTGACGGATGCTCGAAGTCTACCTCCTCTTCGTGCTGTTCGATAAAGACTGACTGGACCTATCCTACAAATATCCCCTTTGCATTAATCAGCCCGCATTTGCAAAGGAAAATTTTCCCATCCAATCTGCTAACAGAATTTACCCCTCGTATCTGTTAACAGCATAACATTTCCCTTTGTATCTTACAGGAGAATTTCCCATACGATCTGGAAAAGAGAACTTTTACCTACTTATCATCGGTATCATCATTTGATGTCGGTGGTCGGAATCATGTTTCTTTTGTTTCAGGATCGGATGCCGCCGCTGTTTTCCGATCTTTCCGTAGTTTATTTGCTCTGCACATCTGACATGCGGCAAAGGTCGCCTGTATTTCGGATGTGTACGCGGACTATGGGACGTACGGCTTTGTTTGCCTTTCCCATCACAAACCTCTATCTGTGATAGTGTTGATTTTTCATAGCCACCAGAATATGCATCCGTTGTTCGGTTTATTATTCCTAGCGATCCCTTTTTGGCCACCATAATTATCCTCGGGTAGGATAATTATATTTGCTTTACCCTATGGGAACAGCGTTTTAATCGATTGCTGTTTCTCCGCAATTGCCTTGTTTGGGTACGTGCGCCTGTCGGTTTTGGGATCTTGCACGGAATTAGAGATGCTAATTGCCTTTAGCTGCCCGAGTATGCCTCCCTGGTTCGGTTAATTTACCGAAGATGTAATTCCTTGGAAACATCGTGCAGATATTTAGGATGGGAGATCTGTATGCGATGCTTTCTGCATTTGACGCATTGCTTAGATGCGATGCTTTAGCTTCCCTTTTGAATTGGGTAGAATACCATGTATGGATGCGTTGAACTCGATCTTGGAAGCTTTTGAACGTTAAGTTCCTTGGTTTTTGCTACCGGGTTCAACGTTGTTGCAATCTCATATAGCCTTTATTACAGGTATTGTAATGACTATTGGCCGCGTGTCTGTGGGGACGTGTGCTGCGAAAGGTGAGTAGAGTTCCTTGGTGGAAAGGATAACTCACCTGTAAGGAGTTGTATGGTTCGTAGAACCGCTACAGACCCATAGCACTAACTTCTATTCTCTCCAAGGTAATGGAATCTCTTATCAACCGTCAACTTTCGAAATATCTGGAATCAAGTGACCTCCTTAATGACCGCCAATATGGCTTTCGTAGCAACAGGTCCACAGGAGATCTGATGGCGTACCTTACCGAAATGTGGAGCCATTCCATCCACTACCTCGGTGAAAGCAAGGTAGTCGCATTGGATATTTCAAAAGTCTTCGATAGAGTTTGGCATCCAGCCCTTTTGTCAAAATGCATTCATATGGAGTGGACAACTATCTTTCTGGCCATTCAATCCAAGTGGTTCTTGATGGCGTCAAATCTGTCTCCCATCAAATTAATGCAGGTGTTCCCCAGGATTCGGTACTCTCACCCACTCTCGTCCTCATCTTTATAAATGATCTCTTGTCAATTACTCACAACCCAATTCACTCGTTTGCTGATGATAGCACGTTGAGTTTCTCATGCCCATACGAACACTCCCGTCCAAACTCTTCGAACTTCACTACCAACTAGCAACTTATGCTTGATACATTGAATTCGGACCTCAACAAGATATATCAGTAGGGGTTATCTAACCGAGTAGAATTCAATGCCTTAAAAACTCAGTGCTGCCTCTTGTCGTCAAAGGTGAACCCCAAAGTAAATATACTGTCTATGAACGGCACTTGCATCAACGAAGCCAAGGAATTATCAATCCTCGGCACTCGAATTAATTCGACTTTTAACTGGGATGACCACATATTTGAAGCTGCGAAAAGTGCAGCTAAATGTATGAGGTTCCTTAAGAGATGCAAATGACACTTCACTCCATCCAACCTGTCCACTATTTACAAGGCGTATATTCGTCCAAAAATGGAGTTCAACTCCCATATTTGGTCAGGCGCATCCAAAACTGCACTACATGTGGTCGACAGGATGCAAAAACGAGCAGTGAAACTTATTGGGGACCCAGCCGTAAGTCGATCAATTCCGTCCTTAGAACAGAGGCGCAACGTATCATGCCTATCTCTTTTCTATAGGTGTTACCACGGACATTGCTCAACTGAACTTGCTGAATGTGTTCCATCGCTTCAGACATTTTCCCGCGATACCCGTCAATCTGTAAATGCACATCAGTTCACGTTGAAAGTGGACTTTAGGCGCTCAAATAAACATAGAGAGCCATTCTTGAGCCGAACCACACGAATGTTGATTGTTCTGCCTGATCATGTGTTTCCTGGCCGTTGTGATGTCCAGACATTCAAGACTAATATACATCGACACCTCTTTTCCTTCTCCACTTCCTCTCCATCCGCTCGCACTGTGCTCTGACATTTCAGGGTACTTCAAAATCCCCTTTTGTGCGCGCGTTAGTGTAAAAAAAAAGCCTGGGAAAGCATCGCCCTATCATCGTCACAACACAGTCGTTAGAAGACGATATCGACAAAAGCCACAAATGCAACCGGGTAATGAGAACATCTGCCAAGCGCTATCGCCTTCAAAATGAGCTTACGTGCCCACAATCCAAGCATTCAACTTCAAGTTAGGTATTGTAGGGTATGGTAAGATAGATATTGTGGAGTATGGTAAGATAGGTATTGTGGAGTATGGTAAGATAGGTATTGCGGAGAATGATAAGATAAGTATTGTGGGGTATGGTAATATTCGCTCCTGGATGTCTACCTTTCTAGTTTGTCTGTTTATAAAACGTTAACTTGAACTTGAAAATCCACTTCTGTGTGCCGGTTTATGTAAAAAACGAAACTGCGCTGTGAGAGACTCAACGTTGACACAACTATTCAATATTTAATTCCGCTAACAAAAATCACATATACTCTGTATAGCAACTTAACACCGCACCTTCCTCAACTTAATCCAAAATACTCATGTTCCAAAAACTCTTTTTATTTTTCCCCCAATTTAATTCTTAATTCGTATCCTTAAGTAAGCTTTAGCTTTGATTGAGCCGAATAAAGAAGGACCGACCAAAGTAAAAAAAAGACCAGTCTACAACTGTGCTGTCCCATAAAACAGCTCCCAAACTAGTTTTTGTATACCAACCGATCTATTGTGTAGTGTCCATCTCTCAATCAACTTAATATGTGTTGCTTACGGCATATTATCTCACCCGACCTGTCACACTTAAGTTCTGTCCGCAGTTGTGCATACATAAGTTCAACTGACGTAACGTTATTGTTTAAAATTATAGCAAGTGACTCCAGTTGTAGTGAATTTCAGGAGGCCTTAACAACATAATGCCTTCTTTATGTTTTTAACTTAATATACTTCTCAATCTCACAAACCTAGACAAACTCCTTTTTGGAAAACTTAAAGTTAAATCGTCTACCCTAACTGTAGAGGATTTAGTTCAGGAAGATGCATAGTGTTGCAAAGCCAGCATCACTTTCCCCGAGTACATCTTACTGACTTTTATGGTCTTGATTTAAGTCTGTTATGTTAGTTTTTAAAATTGTCTAATTCCCTATGTTTTTTAAGGATTTATAATAAAATAAAATAAGCCAAATCGACATTGTTTAATCTCTACCTTAGAATCCCTTATTTTTATACTACATGCAAATAATGGCGTGACAACGACTGGACATTTTATACCTTCTAGGTTTACTACCTGAAAAAATTATAACATCCAGAATTCAACATGTCTAAAGTATAGCCACTGAAATGTTGTCCCCTTATGAGGACTTTCTAATAACAAGATTTATTATTAACAACGCCGATCACAAATGTCTAGATGAAATCACAGATACGAACAATGTGCCATTAAGCGCAAATCCATTGCTCAAACCACATCACGAAAACCAACAGAGCGCCCTTATATTGGTCTACCAAGCACACCAACTAAATCTGACTCCTTGTTTTTCTCAACTTCATACTGGTACCTGGTTTAGGGCAGTGGCTTGTTTAATTCACGTCCCCTTGGTTGGCCCCGATGATTCATCAAAATTTCAAGAACACCATCATTGCAGGAGTCGTTTTCTTTCTCTTCTTTCCCCAATTAGCCATGTTTTGCATATTTACCATAAAAAAGTCCATAAAAATTGCTAAATCCTCACAATACCTTGAGCCGTGCTGTGCATCTAACGATAAGGAACGTCGCTATATAACCAGTTTATTGCTGCAAGGTACACTCAACAATTCCGGATGCAGTGTGCAGTTCCCAGGATGTCGGGTTTATTGAAACTTCTGAACCATGAAAATGTGAAACACTATGAGCGTCATAAGCGTCTATATCTTGCCCAGGCAGTGCGGTGTATTCCTTCGGTTCTATTGTGGGGTTCGGCGTGTCGTCGCCCAAACAACCAAATGAATTTTTGCCCGGTAGAGGTAGGTGTTGCCTTGTTGGGCAAACCAGACAAAAGGAATAACGCAAACTCTGCTGTGAGGGGGTGGCAAGTGGGAATGGTAAGTCGCATTAAATATCTTCGTCACCTTGTCGTCGTTGTGGTTGTTGTTGGTTATCGTCGAACGTCAGCAACCATTGATGTGGTGTGGAATGTTGAAATGAAAGCCCAACCATCACTTCTATATTGCGATAATGCCATTGTTTAAGGGTGTGCAGTGTTATTGTAGCAGTAATTCAGAAATAATCACAAGGGCACGAAACAATAGCAACCAGAGCAGCTGCAAATATCGTTTCTTACCATCGCCCAAACAGCAAACCAAGCGAGCTACACCTCAACATAATCAACAACCCAATCAGAGGAAGGTCCTTAATTTCGAGGACCTCTTCCACACACTCTCACTCTATTAACATGAAAGGACAACATGAAAAGCAACAACGAGAACAACAACAAAAACGCCCAGAGAGGCATATTAAGTGAACCTTGCTTCCGCAACATTGCCTACCAAGCTACGCTGATTGAGAGAAATCCTTTGATACTTATAGCACCTCTCGACAGTACTGCACGGAACGCTGCTAAGCCTCTGCACCTTCTACACATGGTCCCGTGCTACATGCGAGGCTTCAATGTCAATTAAAACGGAAAAAATAATAAAGAAGCAGACAAAGGCGGCCGCAGTGTAATTCGCGAGCAAAAAGTGGTTGCTGCTAGTGCATTTGTTCCCGATGAAAGACGAGAGATGATCCTTGTTCCATGGGTGTTCGTTATATTTACGCTTTTTTGTTTTTCGCTTCTGGATTAATGCATTTGCAATCTCTTATCCGATACATTTCCCCTTTGAATGTACACACACGCCAGACGAGAATTATATATCCTCGACTGCAGTTTGTTTTTTAATCTGTAATCGAACATGGAACAGTTTGTTGGGTGCTGCTGTTGGGTTGGGAAAGAAGTTAGTTGTCAGCACTTTAGTCAATCGCGTGTCAATTTAGACAAACTCTGGCTGCCAGCCGCATTTGTTCTGAATGTTAAGGATCTCAACATCCATACCCTACAATATGATTCACTGCAAAATTTACTGTCCACTAATGTACTTTTATTGCGATTTCTTTTCCAGATGCTAAACGACGAAAGTTCACGCTTCCGACGACAAATCCCAACAAGATACTGTCGGCTACGCAGCAGAACACAAGTCCAACGATGTACGCAACATCCAGTAGTCCTGTACAAGGAACTAGTCAAATGGTATCAATGGACAAGACGCAGCAGCATATCGAATCATTGTCCGGCAAAACGACTCCTGTGGATATGCAGAAGGTTCAGATTGCAACGACGAACGTGCCTACCCCAAATCAAACGATTTCAAGTGATAAACCCGAGAGGCAAATTGGGGGTGTGACTTTGTCGAAGACACCACCATGGCGGAAAAGTCAAACTGCAACAAGTGGTTACAGCTCAGAGAATAATGAACGCGTGCCTCCGCTTCCTCCAGCACATTTGGAGCCCTCAAAAGGATTGTCTACTGCTCCTCCCTGGCAGGGTGCGACTCAACCGGGTTATGTTCCACGTTTCTACACCAAAAACCGCCTGCTAACTGGTATTACAAAGAAATTTCCAAATTTCAAAGACGATCCAACTGGATATCTCAGCCAACAGACCGCATTACTACATAATTCAATGTTGAACGTTGTTCAAGCACCCAAGGACTTGGACGGCGAGGAAGTAGATGAGATACGAGAAACCTCAACAAGCAAAACTGTGATTCATCATCAACAACAACAGCAGCAACAGCACCAACACCAACAGCAACAGCCGCAGCCGCATCCGCAACCACAACAAGCTCATCACCAACAAGCGGAGAACAGTACGTTTTCTGTGGACGCGAAGCATCCTCATTATAGCAACACCAGTACAAGCTCACAAGCACAGCAGCATCCGCAACAGCAACAACAACAACCACATCCGGAGTTAGTTCAAAGTTCAAATTCGAATTTCTTGAGTCAGTATCAACCGCCACAGCAGCAACCATCAACTCAGCAAGTGCCAGCGACGATACCCTCAGTAACATCAACTGGTAATCGTCATATGATAGTTCCCTCTAGTCAACAACAACAGTATCATGAACAAGCCGAAGCGACTAAAGCCGACGCGGCGACTGAAAAGCGACGAATATACCCTACACCAGGGCAACAACAACAACAGCCGGAACCGCTTGCGCAAGTCCAACAACAGGCACAATCCCAAACCCATCTGACAACCAGCATTGGCGGTCAAACAGTTACACAATTCCCCAACGGTATGGTGCAAATCAAACAAACTTGTGATAGGATCGCCCCTCAAATAATTCAGACACCAATGAAGCCGCAGCAACAACTGCAACTTCAGCAACAAATTCAACAACATAACATTTTGTTCCGGCAAAACCAACAAATTCAAAAACAAACAAACAACAGTAACAAACAGCCGAAACCAACAATTACCGTACCCGCCGCCCAGGAGTCACCAGTGTCATCCAGTACAACATTTCCCAACCGCTCAACCCCAGAAACATCACAACAACACCAGCAAATTCTATCCGACAACTCTAAGGGCCCTGCTCAGGTTGGAGCTATTTCCACAAGTCATGAAAGTCCCCGACCTTGCCCTCCTTCACCAGCTGAATCTACAGAATCTACTAGTTCGCGTGCTTCAATAAAAACCGCCCCATCTCCTAGTTTAATTCAAAACCCACATGTGGTCACTTCAAAGAAAGTGGAATCTCAAAAGGTCCTGCGACAACAAAAAGCATCACAGCAATCTCTCTACATGCAAACTGCATCAAGGAACACAATAACATCCGTCACCGCTGGGAAGACACCAACAGCTACGACAACATCATCAACGACTAATATAGAGTCGCAAAACAAAATTCAACACCATTCGCAAAAGCTTTCACCAAACAGCAACATACCCATCACAAATCTCCAACTGCAGCCGGTCCTTCGAGATTCCAGTAATAGCCAAATCATTATGACCTCCACCGGCCAATTGATCGTTATGCCCTCTACCAGCAGCATAAAGACCCAACAGCAGCTCAGCGGGAACCATCACATGATCATATCCAGTGGCAACAGTGACAACAATGCCACAATTCACCAAAACGTCGATGTCCAACAACAAATTCTGAACGGAACATCGGCCAATGCGAGCAACTCTAACGGCAGTATCATCATTCAAAACGCAGGCGGATCAAATAACTTCCAAATCCAAGGAAGCAACATCCAACCCACGACTGTGATCCTCAACAACGGCCAAAATCTACTTGGCACTGGAACAAAAGTCCTAACCAACGGTGGCAACATTCTCAACAACATCAGTGGAAACATTATATCTCCCAATAATACCGGAATGCTCGGCCAACAGACGGTAGTATTGAACACTCTCCCCAATGGTTACGTCATCCAGCCAAATTTCGCAACCGTCGACGGACAGGTTGTGAGTCAAATCGTCAATCAAGAAAACGGCGCAACCACCTACGTTCAACAGCCTCAATCCCAGCAGCAGCACACTCAAAGGATCATAATAACGTCTCCCGATATCAAAAGAAAGGCCAAGAAAAGAAAGAATAGTTCAAGTTCGTCCCCATCGACAACACCGTCAAGTTTATCACCACAACAGTCGCCGACCATTCAACAACAAGCCGCGACTGTTCTGCAAAACCATCAAAACAACGGGCAAGCTCAAGTTGTTCAAATTTCAACGGGGCCACAATACCCCACCCAGGGATTCCAAATAAGTCCTGGTATCCAAGGAATTGTAGTCAACAAAAATGCTCAATCGCCCGCGCCACAACAACAAATCCTATTCCAAAACGGTCAAATCATTCAACCCATCAACATGCTCGGTCAACAACTTCTAGTACCTGCTGGTTTGGTTATGGCAACCCCGGATACTACTCTGTTACAAATTCAGAACGTCGGCACTGCATGCGGCAGCATTCTAACGCCACAGGGCATGATGCTTCGTGCGGCGAGCCCGCAAAATAAAAACTTCTTATCTCCCAGTGGCGGTGGTCAACAATTTATTGTTGGCAATAATGGCCAACTGAGTCCAATTGGTCAGATCTACAGCACACCAATGGGTATAATGATGCCATCCCAGGGTAATGGCGGTACAACAACATATGTTCAACAAAACGCGACTATTGTTCAACATCAACATCAACAACAGCAGCAGCAACCAGCCCACCAGCAACAACAACAGCAACACCAGCAGCACCAGGCACAAGCAATTCAACAGCAATCCCAAGTCGTTCAACATCAGTCTGTTTCAATTCAACAGCAACAACAACTACATCACCAACAACATGTACAGCAACAGCAACCTCAGCATTCTAATAATCAAACAATCACTGTGATCAACAAACGGCTACTGGACGAAGTAGCAAACGTTCAAAGAACCGCCGCTGCGAGTCCGCCCGACACAACGACTCACAGTCCAAGGAGTCCCGAACGACCTCCAAGTCAACGAAGTGGTGGAAGTGATATGGTAACAAAAGAAGCCAACATCTATCATTAATTGTGCTTCTAATATTCACTGTTGCCTTTGTTTTTTAGGTTCAATGCGTGTCGAGTTCGGAACCAGATGGAGTTGTGTCACCACAGAGTGTAGACAGTGCTCAATCCCCAACGACTACCGATTGTGATAGAGGTATGTTTATATCATTGAAGGTTAATTTTCATTATCTACTAAATTTAAGGGCAATAATGAGCCATCTTGTAAATGCTCGGTTTGGAATTAAAATCAGTAAGACAAACTGGACAGATACCACCTACCCAATGATATTTGAATGCTTTCAATTGGGAAAACAATAAACTAAAAAGAATAATAGAAAGATGAAGAGGAAACCTAGACGGATGGAGCCCAAGGTTGTGCTATGCATGTTGGACTGTCTTTATGCCCGCTATAGGCGTAGTCCTCTTCCTTCCTCGTCTGCTTTGCCACTTTATACATATTCGTCGCTTTCTCTCTCTCCCTCTCTTTCTTTCACTCTTTCTTTCCCCCTTTCTTTCCCTCTTCCCCCCTCCCCCTATTTCTCCCAATTATTGCTTCACAAAATCCAAAAGCCCGACAACACACCACAACTTCCTTTATATCGCAGTCCTATACCCGCACACTAAGATCACAATACCAACGATTTTAATGAAAGACAATAATCGGGTTGATAATAATCTAAATGAGCCGATAGGTTCTTTAAGAGATACAGGATATTCTTCAGCCCATTCGTGCCTGGCCCCAGTTTGTAAGGCGAAAATTCATCCTGAACTACTCGTCGAGCAATGACACTCATTGAGGACCCAGTGGTATGGCTTTCAATTTCGTCGTTAGAGCGGTGGTAAACCTGCCCTACCTATCTGTCTTCTATAGGTATTATCATCGCCGTTGCACCACCTTTCCAAACATTGGGGTATGCGATAAAATTGTGTTTTGCATCAATTGCGAGTTAACATCTACCAACACCTATGACGGGTTGAGTACAGCATTTTATAATGTTATGTGTAAAAGGGCGCGTTTTCTTGTGGCATAAGTCATTTTAAAGTCGTTGGCAATTGCGTCCCAAGAATGCGCGGCCACGTATGGCGCACATTGTCAATGAATTTCTAAGCAAAAACAAAAAAAATACATTTTCAACCGAATCCGCCTTTATAGTCTCAATCTAGCCCCGAATGACTTCTTTTTGTCCCCATTCTTAGCAGAAATTGGTGTTACAGCGACAGTAGTGTCAGTCTTCATTGAACAACAACTCTATAGGAACGTCTCGTCAAAACCAACGAATTTTCAATTCTGGATACTCGAACAAAGTCAACTCTTAACTGAATCAACCATGTATTTGATGCTGTACAATCTGCGGTTAAATGGTTGGACTTTCTAAGATTGACAAAAATGACTCCGTCACATCTGATTGGGTGATTATTTATTAGACCTACAACGTTGGCGAGTGAGGAACGTGCGATTCGAACCCACGCTATGACGGTTAGAATCACTAAAAGATTGAATCAATGCTCAACACATAGGCCGCGTGTATGAATTCGATCATTATATTCAAGTACGCTCAACTTTAGCCAGGCGTTAGAATATACTCACAGCCAGGCCGGCTTGTCGTAAGCGGCGACTAAAGGCCGAGTGATAGGTGGGGTCCCAACTCCCTGCCGCCCAATCCATCAAGCTATAGGCTCCGTGAAATGGTCGGGAAAAATCCCTGGCCATCTTTCGGAGCTTGGCTGATGGACCGGTTCGAGAAAAGGTTGGTTTAGGTGGAGGTCGATTCGAAGGTGAGATACCACCCCGTCACGCTGTACATTCCGCGATATCGTCGAGAGAAATACTCGATACTATTTCAGATGTATGGCTGATGGCCCGGACTGACACGGAGATAAGTCATGATGGTACCTTCTGAGAGAAAGAATTCCGGAAGTAAACTAGTTTCCCATTCGGATCGGGAACATCAGGCAAATATTATGATAAATAACCGAACTTTAAGAAATTCGTCATCGCATAATCGGCTCGTTCTCGAGGCCCTGTGACGTTGCTAACAGATACACACACAACGTGCAAGCAAATAGTGAAGAACACCGAAAGGAAATTCGAATAAGCAAAGCATCAGAGCCGTATACCATAGCGATAACATAACAATTCCACATCAGTTGAGTGTACTTGAGTTTGAAATCGAATTCGTACACGCGTCAGCGGCCTGATGTGTTGAGCATTGGTTAAATGTTTAGTGATTCTAACCGTCATAGCGTCAGTTCGAATCACACGTTCTTCACTACCGTCGTCAACGCCATAGCCCTGTCCTCGTTTGACTGATAACAGCATTTTGTAACATCATGGACATTGGTTCCACCAATACGCATGTAAACGCCGTCCACCAATATTTGCAAACAGTGACACCTGATATCCTTGCCTTAACCGAGACCCAGGTCGATCCGTCAACTGATTCGACATATCTTCGTTGCTCAGAATACGACTTACATTAGAGATTCCGTTTTAAGGGTGGAGTCTGCGTCTTCACGCGGTTCGATCTGACTTGCCAGAGTATGGAGGCATTGGAACTCAATGACATGGACCTCATGTGGTTGAGGGTCGTGTTGAGGAATTCTGTTAAATGTCTTTGTTGTCTTTACCGCTCCCCGAATGATGACCGACCGGCGACACTTTTCGAACATCTTTCACGTACCATCGACTGGATGTAGATCAACCATTCAGCTTCTAAAATTATCTTCCTTGGCGATTTTAATGTGCACAGTTCCGGCTGGTTGGAACATTCTAACAGAACCGACGAGGCTGTCAGGTTGGCGGAAATGTTTGCTGTTAGCCACAACCTGACTCAACTCGTGGAAGAACTAACGCGAGTGCTGGATGCCCGAGGCGATTATGCGAACACCCTGGATCTGCTTCTTACATCCGAACTGACTATTTATACCGTAGAGGTTTCTGCGCCGCTGAAAAACTCAGTTCACTGCTTGGTATCTGTCGCGTAACCACTTGCAATTCAAGCAAATACATCGCCATGTATGGAGGTATGGGGCTGCCAACTGGGACGTTTTGCGATATTTCTTCGCATCCTTTCCATGGTCGGAGGTGTGCTTCGGACACCCCGATGTTAAGGCTTGCACGGAGTCGGCCACAGACATTATTCTTCTCGGGATGATCTACATTCCACATTCCATCAAACGAAGTTCATCTGATAAGCCGCGGCTTGATAAAAAATGCAAGCAGGTTACAGTGCCAAAAATAGAGCTTTTAGGCGATGGCGTTCCAATCCCATCGACCCACCGATGTTAACCAAACTAATTTTGTTAGAATCAGAAACGCGTGCAACCAGGCGATTGATACGACGAAGAAGGCTTACAACGACAGAGTAACAAATAAACTCCTGGAGTGCCCAACTGCTTCGCGTCCCTTCTGGTCAATGGCAAAAGTTGTCAGCAATAACTTCGCTTCCTCCTCTTTTCCTCCGTTAGTGACGGGCAGCGGGACTTCAGTCACAAATTCAAAGGATAAAGCTGATCTGTTCGCGAATTTATTTTCCGCGAATTCAAACCTCGAACCCGGCCTTTTGGAGCCACCTGTGATCGCGCCGGTAGGGTCTTCGATGCGGGATGTGAGATTTCGTCCGCGTACTATTCAACGCATTCTACGTAAACTGGACTGTAGGAAGGCAACCGGCCCGGACGGAATACCACCAATGGTCCTTAAGAACTGTGCTCCAGAACTATCTTCAGTTATCGGCAGACGCTTTCACTTATCTTTTGCACGAATTCAGCCAATCCCAAAGACGGGAAAAAAGTGTCTCCCATAAAATTACCGTCTGATAGCATTACTGTCTATGTTATCTAAGGTGATGAAAGAAGTCATCAACACTGAGTTAATTAAGTATTTGGAGTGCAACGGAATTCTGAATGATCGTCAATACGGATTCCGTGGCATTTTTTCACTCTCACATGGTGCATTCCCCCACATTTGGAAAACCTCCTTCATCACCCCCACACATAAAAAGTGTCCCAAAAACGATCTCGCAAACTACCACCACATCGCCAAACTCTCCCGCTTACTCAAGATTGCCGAAAGCAGTATAGCGTTTGCAATGATAGTGAAGAACGTGTGATTCGAACTGACGCTATGACAGTTAGGATCACTAAAAATTGAACCAATGCTCAACACATCAGGCCAATGCCGCGTGTTCTAATTCGATTTCTAAACTCAAGTACACTCAACTGATATGGAATTGTTATGCTATCGCTATGGTATACGGTTCTGATGCATTGAGAGAACCTCGGAGCAGGCGAGTGTACCTTGGTGTTCTATGCGGAAGTCATGATCGTGTGTGAAGTTCTGTTTACTACGGGAAAGTGTGTGCTGTGTGTACAGATCACGTCGTAGTCACCAATTATAGCGTTTGCGATGATAGTGAAGAACGTGTGATTCGAACTGACGCTATTACAGTTAGGATCACTAAAAATTGAACCAATGCTCAACACATCAGGCCACTGCCGCGTGTACAAATTCAATTTCTAAACTCAAGTACACTCAACTGATGTGGAATTGTTATGTTATCGCTATGGTATACGGCTCTGATGCTTTGCTTATTCGAATTCCCTTTCTGTGTTCTTCACTATTTGCTTTGCATATTGTGTGTAGCTGTTAGAAACACCACAGCACTCTATACGAATCTCTTAGTTTTCGTTGCAAATCTTTTATTTCAACATGGTTTTCTCAATGGCTGATCAATTACAACCAACCTTGTTGAGTTAACTGCTGTAGCACTAGAGCACGGTAACGAGGTCGACATGGTCTCAACCGACCTCAGTAAAGCATTGACGAAATGTCTCACAATCTTTTCCTCTTCCAATTATCTACCCTTAGTTTCGAACCTAGACTGCTGAAATGAATTTCTTTCTATCAAAAGAATATACTTCATTCCGTTCGGTTCAAATTCATGATATCCAATCCCTTCCTTGCTGGCTCTGGGATCCCTCGCCGATGCCACTTGGGCTCTCTCCTATTTATACTTGCCAGTAATGACATTGATAAGGTCCTTAAACATTCCTGGTTGTCTCTATACCCTGATGACACTAAGTTATAAAGGGTGGTTAAATTTTAAGGGCCGATGTTGATTTTGAATAAAACACAAATTATTTAGGAAATTATTGTCATTTCTTTTTATTATGATAATATTGGTATGGTTCAATTATGTGTGGAACAAAATATCGGCCAAATGGCCGCCGCGACCTCGGCGGCACACCTCCATCCGATGGTCCAAATTTTCGATGACGCCGAGGCATAATTGAGGTTCTATGCCGTTAATGTGCCGAATTATCTCATCCTTTAGCTCTTGAATTGTTGCTGGCTTATCGACGTACACCTTTTCTTTCAAATAACCCCAAAGAAAGAAGTCCAACGGTGTCAAATCACATGATCCCACGTGAGATAACACGGCCAATGAATTTGTCGCGTAAAAGAGCCATTGTTTCGTTAGCTGTGTGGCAAGTGCCATAAAAAGTTCGTTATCATCTCACGATAGCGAACACCATTCACAGTAACTGCCTGACCGCCCTCATTTTGGAAAAAATACGACCCCCAATGATGCCGCCAGCCCATAAACCGCACCAAACAGTCACTCTTTGTGGGTGCATTGGTTTTTCGACAATCACTCTTGGATTATCATTCGCCCAAATGCGGCAATTCTGCTTATTGACGAATCCACTGAGGTGAAAATGTGTCTCATCACTGAAGATGATTTTCTTCGAAAATTGATCATCCGCTGCTGCCATTTCTTGCCACCATTCTGACCATTGACGACGCTTGAAATGGCCAAGAGGCTTTAGTTCTTGAGTCAATTGCACCTTGTAAGCGTGTAAATGCAAGTCTTTATGCATAATGTTCATCAACGACGAGCGTGAGAGGTGCAATCGTTGGGCACGACGACGAGTTGAGGTGGACGGCTCTTCAGCCACACTATCGCGAACAGCAACAATATTTTCTGCAGTACGAGCTGTACGAGCATGCACTGGTGTTTTCACATCTCCTACAAACCCGGTTTGCTCAAATTTTCGCACGATTTTTCCGATTGTACGCACATTTGGACGATTAAATTGACCGAAAAAATCACGAAGTGCACGATATGCATTTTGATTTGAACGCCCATTTTCATAATAAGCCTGAATAACTTTAAGGCTTTGCTCGATTGTGTATCTTTCCATGGTTCAATTTGAGTTAGTCAAATGAAATGCAGAAAAAAACTTGACGTTTAGGCGTGGTTCACATTCAACATCGGCCCTTAAAATTTAACCACCCTTTATAAGATCATCGAGTCACCACTTGATTCTGCACTGCTGCAATCAGACCTTGACAACTTTTCTCGACTTGATGTGAAAAAAAAACTGCTTTGTATTTAACATCGCCAAGTTCCAATCCATAACCTTTTCTCATAAGCGTATTCGCTCATTCCCGCGCCCCTATACCCCTCATAACCTACCTTTGATCACTGTCCAATCTATTTGAGACCTTGTGGAAAGGAGCTTAACTCCCTCTCACACACTGACGAGACGATTTTGAAACGCAACTTTTCCCTCGGGTTCGTGAAACTCTGGTGTAAGGATTTATCCGACACCTACGTAACTCGATCCCTATACCTTACATTCGCCCGCCCACTGCTAGAATACGCTACCCAGGTATGGCCCCCTTCTCACAAAACCCATATCCGTAGAATAGAAAGCATTGAACGCCGCTTCCTACGATTCGCTCTCCGTGGGCTAGGATGGGGAAACACCTTAATCTTGCCCCCCTATATTCATCATCATCATCGGCACTACAATCGGGATCCGGTCTTGGCCTTATTTAACAAATCTCTCCACCGGTTCCGATTTCGGGCCGATGTCATCCAGTTTGGCACTCCCAAGCTCTGGGCGTCCTGGTCTACGCCAACCCTCCATCGCAGACAAGGTCTGCCGCGCTGTCTCCTTCCATACATCCTGCCACAAAGGACTTTCCGGGCAGGCTTCTCTTCGCTCATTCGAGCTAGGTGTCCCGTCCATCGGAGTCTACCGAGCTTGATTTTTCTTACAACATTAGCTTCAAGGTAGATTGCGTACAACTCATGGTTGTAGCGTCTCCGGAATCGTCCTCCCTCACATACGGGGCTAACAATTCTTCTTAAGACCTTCCTCTCGAACGCGGCTAAGAGTTCAGAGTGCCTTTTATTGAGCACCCAGGTCTCAGATCCATACATGAGCACTGGTAAGACCATGGTCTTGTACAGTAGTAGCTTGGATGTTCTGGATAAATTTCGGGATTTAAAGAGCCTTGATAGACCATAGTAGGCTTTGTTGGATTTGATCAGCCGTTCGCGTATTTCTTCTTCCATATTGTCATCGGCTGATACTATTGACCCAAGGTAGTTAAAGGATTGCACTACTTCAAATTCGTGCCCCACTACCCTGATAGTTTGACTAACGTTAGGTCTTCTCGTCGCAGAAGTTGCCACCATATACTTAGTTTTTCCCTCATTAATGTGCAGTCCCAATTTAGTTTTTCCCTCATTAATGTACAGTCCCAGTTTTTATGCCGCCTGCTCGATCTGGGTGAGGGATTCCTGTACAGCCGATTCGGTTCTAGCCCCCCTATATTAACCGTTTCAAATTAATCAATCTCAGAACCCTTGAGGAGCGTGCGGTTCTGGCTGACATACTGTTCATTCATCTGCTCCTCTTCCGCTTGGTCGACTGCGCCTAGCTCCTTAACTTAATTCGTCTGAACATAAACCCCCGTAACACGCGTAATCCTCGCCTTCCCTATATCCCCCCTCTCCACGCCTCTTATGGTTTTAACGAACCCCTCTCGGGGATTCTGAGAAACGTCAACTCAACCTTCACCTTGTTCAGCTTCGACCTAACTACCGACTACTGCTACTCTCAAGCACCGCCTCCTAAATCATTCTCACCTCCAACCATAAGCGGCGCTTTTTTACACTCTCTAATCTGCCCCCACCAGCCGCCCCTACCTTCTGCCTATAATATGACCTTAGGTTAAGCTTAGTTAAGAAAGTTTTACGCTATTTAGCTTAAAAGTACTTGTGTTGCTTGGCTTAAGGTAGCCCCATAAAACTAAACTAAAAACTAAACTATTCATTAAATTCATTTCCAACAGAGAGCAGAAAGAGTACATAACCATACTGATGTTACCTTATTTTTAAATGAAATTTGTGAAACCAATGTTTAGAACATGACCGCTGAAAGTTTGAGTTTAACGAATTAAAAAATACAAGAAAAATCAATTTTTTGTAAGCTCTTAATTCTCTTGTAATATAATTAAGTTTTTTTATTTTATTAATGAATGATTTTATCTCCTTCATCAAAGCTACGAGGGTGGCCCGAAAAGTTTCCGACTTCAACGTGGACATAGCGGCGCTCGTCAATAAAACCTAGTGAATGTAGTTGTGCAGCTTTTAACAGTTACTCACCAAAATTTCAGCCATTTTAGACGCGTAGTTTTTATTTGACAGTCGTTTGAGTGAGTCGATGTGAGTGTTTTGGTGAAATTGGACCAAATTGAGTATCGAGCTGTCATTAAAATTTTGTTTTTCAAAGGCAATACGCCTACGCAAATCAAAGATGAGTTGGATTCTGTGTATGGGGACTCTGCACCATCATTTACAACAGTGAAATTTTGAGCAGCTGAATTTATACGTGACCGTGAGAGCTTGAGAGACGATGAACGTTCGGGACGTCCAAAAACTGCAACATCATCATCATCGGCACTACAACCGGGATCCGGTCTTAGCCTTATTTAAGGTCACCGGTCCCATTTCGAGCCGATGTCATCCAGTTTGGCACTCCCAGACTCTGGGCGTCCTGGTCTACGCCATCCCTCCATCGCAGACAAGGTCTGCCGCGCTGTCTCCTTCTATACATCTTGCAAAACTGTAACAACCGACGATAAAATCGCTAAAGTTCACCAAATGGTACTAGACGACCGCCACCGAATTAAAGCGAGAGAGATAGCAGAGGCTATGAAAATGTCCAAAGAACGTATTTGTCACATATTAAATCAAGATTTAGGCATGAGAAAGCTGTCCGCGCGTTGGGTGCTGCGTTTGCTCACGTTAGACCAAAAACCTGTTCGAATGAACATTTCCAACGCTTTGTTGGCCCAGTTTAAGCGCAATAAATCCGAGTTTTGGCGCTGATTAATTACTGTCGATGAAACTTGGATACACCATTATGCGGCAGAAACAAAAATACAGTCAAAACAGTGGACTGCAAAGGGGGAATGGGCTCCAAAAAAACCAAAAACTGTTTTTTCGGCTCGGAAAGTGATGGTGACTGTTTTTTGGGATAGTCATGGAGTTATCTTAATCGATTATCTTCAAAAAGAAAAAACCATTACAGGAGCATACTACGCATCATTACTTGACCGACTGAAGGAAGAAATTGCGGAAAAACGGCCACATTTACAAAAAAAAAAAAGAAAATCCTGTTTCACCAATTCAACGCGCCGTCTCACACGTCAGCGGTTGCCATGGCGAAAATCCACGAATTACGGTTTGAACTACTTGACCATCCGCCTTACTCACCAGATCTAGCCCCAAGCGACGACTTTTGTTCCCTAATCTAAAAATTGCGCTTGGAGGACAGAGCTTTTCGTCAAATGAGGAGGCAATCACCTTCGTGAGCAGTTATTTTGCAGAGAAAAACGCCGAGTACTATTTGGATGGGGTAGAGAGATGGGAGCATCGCTGGGAGAAGTATGTAGAGTTACAAGGAAACTATTGTAGTGTAACAACATAGCCACGAAACGACCATGAAGAATCATATCAAGTAAATCAATTTGACCTTGTCACAATTAGCAAGTTTCAGGTAACCAGCATTCGTTGCCGAGAACAATTCAAGGTCGATTCTTTTCATTGAGTAAAAGAAACGAATTGCTCCGGTTACGATTTGTAAGAATCAAATGACAATCGTTTGCGAGCTTGCTGCTGGTAAATGATTCAGAAATTAATTGGGTCAAATCGTGTCATTGTTCTTACACTATGCACCAAGCTGGTGATAGGGAATAGAATAGCATAATAAGCAGTTTTGTATTTTGATGGAATTACGAATTAAGTGTGAAATGGCGTATAAAGAAATTTATGAATAATGGAGTGATTGATTGGGTGCATAAAGTCCCCAACAATTTCAATAATAAATCAATCAAATACCTAAAACGCTTTTGATTCAACCACTGCGGCGCCCTACGCCATAAACTTTAAGCGGGCTGCGCTTCATACAGCAACAGTAGGGAAGTAGGTTTTAGATAGATCCTTCCAACATTCGGATTAGTACATGGCAACTCTGACATAATATTACATGGCGATCCTGCCATGCAATGAACAACTGAATGGCGTTACTGCCATCATTACATTACACTATGTAAAAAAATAAAAATACATTTAAAAAAGTCTTTTATCTTTGTTGGGGCGGAAACTTCTCAGCCCACCCTCGTACATTGTAAAATTGTTATACTGACACTTTTGTTTAATTTAAAACTTTTTACAAATCTGAATTTGATACACAATTGAACTTAATGAAAAATAACCCTAACTGCAGGTGTTTCATATCAAACCACAAATGTTTACAAACCCTCAGATGCGAAGATGCGGAGAGTGAAAAGTCCTGCTCAACATACGTATGGATCATCCACACAGGATATTATGAAACCTGATTCTCATGGTGAGTCCTTAACATTTTACTCCATGGTAATGAAATGCTTTCCTTTCTTCCTTTTTTTTTTACTTACTGTCTCTCTACATAACTCTTTCACAATCATGTATGCGAGTGGGTGTGTGTGCGTGTATTTTTTTTTTTTGTTTAGTCATTCCATTTGCATTAAAAGTGTGGCTGTCACCAAACTGACAAAACGAAAACAAAAATTCCCCATAACCTCATAACACCTTTTATCATGAGACCAATAACCACAACGTTTCCAATATTGTCCCGCAATCCTGCAGGACTCCAAATGTTATAATTAACTGTGCGATGTTTTTGTTTTATCCTTTTTTCGTTTGTTTTCGTATTTTTATTTTGCGTGTCCCTTTGTGAGTATCCTGTTACTCCTTTTGGGAAATTTGCTTACGTTGCCGTTCACTTGTTGTTCCTTTTTTATTAATATTTCATTTTTTTTTTAATTTAAAATAACGCAACAAAGAGATTGCATTAATTTATTATAAAGGGGAAAGGGATCTGCACACAAACTGTGTGTTTGTTGTATTAAACATCCTGTTCATTTACGAAATTGTATTTACTTATGAAACTATTTCTTCTCCTTTGCATGCTGGTGGACTTTGTGTGAGTGTATCATTGTTTGGTTACATAATATTAATTGTGTATTTAGTTTTAATATTTGTTGGAATTGGCTAATTAATTTGATTTCATATTTAATCAGTTTACATTCCTTTGTGTTCATTATATTTTTAATTACGTTGAATCTCTATTGTATATAAATAAACATATAGTACATAATGGAAAACCATGCGGATGCTAGGGAGTCCTGTACAGGATGCTTTGTAGTTAGATGGTTTGCAATAATTTTTTTGTTTGTTTGTTTGGAAAAAATGATTCACATTCAAATTGCTCTACGGCGTAATGTTTTTGTTTTGCGCAGTTTTTGGAATAATCGCAGTTTTTCTGATAGTTTCCTCATAATAGTGTCCGAAACATATCCGCTCATAGCAGCTGTAACAATTAGAAATTATATCTGGATAATTTCGGTGTGTTCATAAATCTCTGCTTTTAATACGTGCTCAGTATTTTCTTCGTACACTTTTCCCGTGTTCGTTAATCTCTGCTGAAAAATGCAAAATTAATGTAATTGTGAGGAATTTAGGGTAGACCTGTGGCGTTTGTAACAGATCCACACACAATACACAAGCAAATAGTGAAGCACACCGAACGAAAATCGAATAAGAAATTGCATCAGAGTATACCCTAGCAATAACATAACAAACCACATCAGTCGAATGTACTTGAGCTTAGAAATCGAATTCGTACACATGGCGGTGGCCTGATGATTTGCGCTTTGGTTCAAATTTTTAGTGATTCCAACTGTCATAGCGTCAGTTCGAATCACACGTTCTTCACTATCATCCCAAACATCATAGACCAACTTAATAATAAATCTCAGCCGGATCCACGATCCGAGGAATAAAAAAGGAAGGATTTACGATCCAGAGGAGATACCTGTTGGCGGACTTGTTGCCAGATATTGTTGCCGAATATTGTTGCCGATTTAAAAAGCTGATCTTGTTAGCGGTTCTGTGGGGGAGCAAAAGCCGATCTTGTTAGCGGATCTGTTTTGCACTCAAAAACATATTCTTTGGAGCAAAAAAGTACCCTTCAACTTAATGTCGGAATTAATGCAATTGAGTGGAATGTAAAGCGGACCAACTTAGGCGACCGTAGTTGCTTCTGAAAAGAATCATTAAGAAAAGGTAGTGTTTTGTTGTTCACATAAAAATCATTTAATTCGATTTAATAAGGTTTGTTTAGATTACCATTTAAATACGACCGCGAAAATGGTCGCCTGGGCTCGCATGGTGTATTGCGTTCGTTTTTCGACATTTTTCATCGCATTGACTAATGTTTTGATCAATATGGCAGCTATTTCCTGACGGATGTTAGCGGATTCCTCTGGGATCTTGGACTTGCCGATATAGAACTTTGGTTTAAATATTAAATTAATGCAATTGAGTAGAATGTAAAGCGGACCAACTTAGGCGACCGTAGTTGCTTCTGAAAAGAATCATTAAGAAAAGGTAGTGTTTTGTTGTTCACATAAAAATCATTTAATTCGATTTAATAAGGTTTGTTTAGATTACCATTTAAATACGACCGCGAAAATGGTCGCCTGGGCTCGCATGGTGTATTGCGTTAGTTTTTCGACATTTTTCATCGCATTGACTAATGTTTTGATCAATATGGCAGCTATTTCCTGACGGATGTTAGCGGATTCCTCTGGGATCTTGGACTTGCCGATATAAAACTTTGGTTTAAAATATCCTTTTAAGCAGAAGTCGGGCGACGACAAATCGGGCGAATGCGAACGAAGAAGCTATTCGAAATCACAATTTCTTTGTTAGCAAACGACCGAAGAACAATGGCTTCAAAAAACCGATTGTGGCTTTAGCTGTCCGTGGTGAAACACTGTCTCGTTGAAACCAGAAGTGATCCATACCATTTTTACGAAGAATCGACATACATAACTGGTTATTATAGCCCGATAACGGTCTTATTAACGATTGCTGTGTGACCAAGTTCATCCCCTAAGTAGAAGAATAGCTGAATGGCCAAATTAATCCAAAACCACACCAAACATGTTTTGGTCGAGAAGAGATAGCTTCTCGATAATTTGTGGGAACCGATAATTTTTATTTCTAAAGAGTTCCGTTTAGTGATAAATGCGTCTCATCACTTATAAGGCTTTTTGAAAAAAATCTTCCTCGACTCCCACGATTTAGGCGATAAAATTCGCATATGCCAAGCGATGAACCTCATCGGCTGTCAACAATCGTTGAATCAATTGACTTTTGTATTGAAACGCTTACAAATCAGCACGAATTATGGGCTCTGGAGTGTTTCATCTGAAGTATAACCGCGCAGAACAACATCAAAAGTATGTCAGAGAAGTCTCAGTGTGTACGGCTGCGATATTTGCATCGAATCGGCTCGGACGTAGTCCATTTGGACGTTTGAGATTAGCAACACTACCAGAAGATAAAAATTTTCGGGGAAAACATTTTATGGTGCCCTTTGAGATGTACTTTTCACTTTTTGTTGTCTCCATGCACGTTGAGTTTTCACAATTTAAAAGTTATTTTGAATATTCTGAATGCAACAATTAGCGCGTTCTGTTCGTTGGAGAAATCTCCAAAGATTGAAGTTGCAAATACGTGCTTATTGACAGCTGTCAGACCAAATATTTTAAAGTTGCAGTGTTTTCGAATGTCGTCGCCTAGCTTGGACTCTCCTGTATACAGGGTGTTCATTTTAAGGGTATACCGGGTATTTATTTTAAGGGTATACAGGGTCTTATGGCGCAAGACTAATAACCTTGCCCAGAAAAACAAATTATTATGGAACATTTAACAAGCCTCGGGACTTGCTAAATAGTGCCAAAACCGGATCCCGGTTCCAGTGTCGATGATGATGATGAAGACTACCCTCAACAAGTTGTTTCGTTCCTACCCCGCCGCAGTATAACCCCCTTACCCTATATGATCAGAATGTAAAAGGTCTTCATTCAAAGACCAAATCTATTCTGAAAAACTCCCGACATTTTCGATTTATGCGAAACGACTCGAAAGAAGGTCACGAGAAGAGAGGGGTGGTGTTGGTGTATAGATGTAAGGACGAAAGGGCTGGGTGAGGCAAATGTATTGATAGGGTCTGTTGTAAAGATGAGGTCAAGCTGCCTACTCAAAAGATGTCGAACGTTGCTGATCTGACAGAGCCAGGAATCATCTAGTCGATCGATGAAGAGACATTCCTTGGCAGATGTAGGGTGCGAGGTGAAATGTGAATGGTCGTCAGATAAAGCCCAATTGAGTTAATATGTCTTTCGTCTCTAAGTTTGGGCAGTGCGATGTTTGCAGTCAGATGTTTGGGAGGTAAGTTTTGTAATTTTTACTGACGGGTCCAAAACGGGTTGAGAACGAGGACTAGGAGTGACAGGGGGAGCGGCTTCCAAGGAGAAGGAACGCTTTGAGTGCCTAGTGGTGCGGTAGATAGTTGGGTAGAGCGTAGAGTAAAAGGCGAACACCAAAGTGAATATTCTGGCGATGAACAGCGCTCTAACGACGAAACCAAAAACCTACCAATCCTCGGCACTCGAATTAATTCGACTCTTAATTAGAGCGACCACATAGTTGAAGCTACGAAAAGTGCGGCCATATGTATGTCGTTCCTTAAGTGATGCAAAAAATACTTCACTCCATCCAACCTGGCCACTATTTACAAGGCGTATATTCGTCCTAAAATGAAGTTTGTGGCGGTTCCGCCAAACCCCACGGTTCACTTACTTAAAAAGACCCCCATAACTGCCATCCAATCACATAATTTCGCTAATCGCATTATTATTATTTTTATTATTATTTACTGGCCTGTAGGAACCCGGAAGTTCATGACCTCACCGACTCGGCTCCGCCATTGTTCCCTGTCCTGTGCGCTCTCCTTCCACGTTCGATCATCCGATCCGATCTCCTCGAGGTCCAATCTAACATTGTCCTCCCATCTCCGTCGCGGCCGTCCTGTCGGTCTCTTCCCCGTTAGTTTACCGTCAAGAATTCTATGCACGGTCCTATCATCGCCCATTCGCGCTACGTGTCCGGCCCATCTTAATCTTCGCGACTTGATTACTCTCACTATTGTAGGTTTGCGGTATAGCTCTTCCAATTCGTGGTTGTGGAGTTTCCTCCATTGTCCTGACTCCCGTCATATTTACCGCCGAATATACCCCTTAAAACTTTATTCTCGAATACGCGGAATTTGTTCTCTTCCCGTTTTGTGAGAGCCCATGTTTCGCATCCGTATAGAGCAATCGGCATGATTATGTCGCTAATCGCATTAGCTCCTTAAATGCTTTACGCATCTAGGATTATCTAAGGTATAATCTGAAAAGCTTCAGTAAAAGAATTCTTACATTTTCATACATACAATTCCTGTAAGAGTTCTTTCTTACCTTTCTTAATTTCCCTGTAATAAAATTCACCGATATGCATATCATACGACTGCATATCAGGGAATCTTACCCTTGAGTTGGCTAATCCCAGCCTCAATGTGTACATAAAAACTATCTATGCACCCATCGGCTGTCGACCCTTTTAGCCAGCGATAAATAGTCCAACACCAGCTGCATGCAATTAGCACCACCCACGTTGAGACTATTTCCCTAACTCACACCATGAGTAAACAAAAGACCGCTGTCCTACATCGGGCATTCTGGCGATACGCAAACAATTCAATCATTCTAGTATCCCAAATGCACCTACCATCTAATGAGTTGCAACTTGTTTACTCAGTTGAACTCTCAGGTCATAAATTCCTTTTATCCTACATAGTTCTGGATTCGTTTCCCTGTAACCTTCTCACACAAGCAAAGATCTCCACGATCACTTTTTCCTTTCTTTGTTTCAGGTTCATTCCCATGGCCTTGTGTATAAAAAAAAAACAATGTGATCTTCATTAATACATACACATACATTGCCAAGTCTTTCTTCCTTGTTTTCACCACGAGAGAAACACTTTCTCTCTCGGGAAAACTCACCCCAAACGATTGAATATCGTTGAGTCGTTTTCCATCCACTGACCGCCATGGTCACGCGATCTCCCGCTCCTCGTCGCGCACCGAGGATGCGAAAATCACCGAGTCGTGTGTGTAATAATCTACGACAGACACTCCAAAAATTGGTGGAGACGAGGTAGAACTCTCGCCCATGCAGGCGTCGTGATCTCGTACCCCTCAACTTCCATATTTAGTCAGGCCCATTCAAAAGTGTGCTAAACGTGCTCGATAGGATGCAAAAACGAGGAGTGAAACTTTTTTGGGACCCAGGCGGAAATCGCCAATTCCGCCGTTAAAACATAGGCGCAACGTATCACGCCTATTTCTTTTCTATAGGTATTATCACGGTCGTTACTCAAATGAACTTGCCAAATGCGTTCCGTCCCCTTCAGACACACGTTAATCTGTGAATGCGCATCCGGTCACGTTGAAAGTCAACTTCAAGCGCATAAATAAACAAAGAGTCATTCTTTAGCCGAACCACACGAATGTGGAATGCTTTCGCTGATCATGTGTTTCATCATCGTTGTAATGTCCAGACATTCAAGCCGAAGGTATATCGATACCGCCTTTCCTTATCCACTTTCACTCTCTCCGATCCCACTGTGCTCTGACACTTAAGAGTACTTCAAAATCCCATAGTGTAAGAAAAAAACTCATCAATGCATTTCCCTTGCTTTCTTCCAATACCAGTCAATTAGAGAGTTCGCAATTCAATTCATGTTAAAAGTTAACTTCTGACGAACGAATAAACACAGAGAATCGTTCTTCAGCCGAACACTGCGTGTTTGGAATGTTATACTGGATCATTGCATTTTTTCATTATTATAAGTTCATGAAATTGATAACCAATCTACACCGGTATGTCCTTTGTTATTTATAACCAATCTACACCGATGCCATCTTTCTTATCATCTCCCTGTTATTTTGTCCATACTGTACTTTGACATCCAAAAATACCACAAAATTCTTGTTGTGCAAGTGTTCTATAGTTAGAAAAAACTCCAATGTAACATACATTGTCCTCTTTCATGTGGCAACAAAAGTTGTGCATCCTTCTAATTACTACACACAGTGCGGAACTATCCTTATAAAGGTCGAACCTAATCCGCTTGATGAGCTCTTGTAATCAGTTTCTTTACAATGTCTAAACTTTCTGCGTGTTCGTAACTTTTGTTTTTAATTTAAAGTGGGATTGAATGTTCCATGGACGCAACCTAACTACAGCATCCCATCAATTAAGACTCCCCATCAAATATACGCCTTATACCTCTTCTCAAATTGAAGCCATTCTTTCCAGATGAACGGATGGGCAATATTTTTACTTTGACCCGTGAATATTTGAAAATCCGTAAAATGGCTTCAATGGCCCTTGCCGCAATTACATTTCCAACCTTGTGCGTGGCCAATGCCGTTATTTGCGAAGAACGCCCAGTTTGACCCTGATGAACCGATGCCATTGAGTCTGTCATAAAGCACCGAACATGGAACGGGGATTTCCTCTCATTAATTTCCCTCTTTTTTCCTTCTGTTTTTTCTTTTCTGACTTTTTTTAAAGTGTTTTCCACTCAAATGGTAAAAAACAAAAAGAACCGATAAATTTAGGTTCACTTCTCAACAAAAAGGAAAAAATTCGGAAAGGATTCTTGGTCCTTTCAGAGGGCAGTCCGGTTACCGACTCTTGTCGTTAATGTCATGCGTGCCTAAAATTTCAGTCAATTATAAAAGTTCTCTTGTTTCTGCAAAAAAAGGAACACCAAAAGCATTCCCGCCAAAGTACGAATGCTATAGATCGTCCTTGTTGAAATATAGTATCTACAACCGCTTGGGAGGTTTTTGGTCTTTTATTTGTTGAAAAGTAATTTGTTGCGCATCCATGAAATATTAATGAGTCACGTCTGTCTGAATGGCTATTGAATGATTCTCTTATTCACTTCGGGCATTGTTAAGCTGGCGGAAAAGGATATTACCAATTTCATGGACTTTTTTTCAATTGAAAATTAATATACAAGAATGAAAGCCACATGATGGGAGTATATCTGTGAATCCTGCAGACAA
This sequence comes from Microdon myrmicae, assembly GCA_963931805.1. NCBI lineage: Eukaryota > Metazoa > Arthropoda > Insecta > Diptera > Syrphidae > Microdon > Microdon myrmicae. The sequence continues at coordinate 16,740,571 of OZ007499.1, forward strand.
TAATAAAACGCCCTCTTATGTCCTATTCAGTTAACAGCAGAGCATTTTAAACCCCAGGACTCCTGGTGAATGTGCTTTGTGCCGTGGTTCGTACGACGTACACGATGGTAATAAAGGACATCGTAGATGTTTTATTTTTCAAATTGATTTATGACCATTACAGTTCAATGAGCTGCTATGGTGTGCATCTTATTTGCGCTTGTTTTTTAAGATAATGATAAGACGATTGATGAGGAAAGTATAATAGTGTGGCATTAAAATGTCCTCGATGAATGCCATGAAGTGAGATGTTTTTATCCTATTTATCTTTGTTCATGTATTAAAGCAAATTTATTTATTTAATGGAATATTTATACTTCTGTAAATAACTGTTTACAATATTGGATGTATACAAACGTTTTTGCGTGTTTTTGAACTCAAAAATGAATGTAAAATTTTATTTAAAAAAAAAATGGATAATTAAAAAATGTAATTCCCATTCTTTTGTGCAATGTTCCTCCAACGTCCAACTGGCTGGCGATTTCCTTGTGTTAGTATTTCCAAGCTATTTTTGCAACGAATCTGACGAAATCGTTTTCGACTTCCTTCACGGCTTTTGAAGCAATCGGAACAGGTGATAATCTGATGGTGACAGGTCCGTAGAGCACAGTGCGTGTGGCAAGATTTCCCACTTAACTGATGCAGAGCGTGGATAGTCTATTTAGTAACACGGTCTTCGGCAGATCTATTTTCCCGATAGCCTTCCATCATGAATTCTATGGGTGGTTCTGTCGTTGCCCATTCTTGCTACATGATCGGCCTATTTTAACCTTCACGATCTAATGATTCTCACTGTTTTTGGTATAATCCAATTTACCATTTTGGAGCTTCCTTCATTGTCCTGTGTCTGCATGCGCCAAACGTTGCTGTATAGAATCTTTTTTTCACCGCCAGTCACTATTTGATCCAGAAACAGCTATTTTTATTCTTTCTGACAATTTATGTGCCATCCACATATCGAATGTCAAAGTGTAACCCATCTGGTTTAGGTGTCGAAATACGGTTGATCTGTCGATGTCAAGTTCTATCGCAACCTCTTTTTTGGCTCTAAACAACCTCACTTTTCAAGATTTCTGTGCAAACTACGACACCTTTGAAGTTTTCTGAACTATTCCATTTCTGAAATTTGCTTTCTAAATTACGATGCGTTGTCACGCTAAACTAAGCCACTTTTGAAGCGTGCTTTGTGAACCATACTACTTTCGACGTTTTTGCATTAAGCGTTCGAAATTACTAAGGGAACTGCGAAAAAGAAGGAAATAGATTTGAACAAAAATTTGTTGGCATTTTTGTGTCAAAGTTCAAGAAATTACAGAGTGGGGCAAAAGTAATGTCACTTTGTCATTTTGTTAGAAATGAAAAAAATTGGACTCTGTTTTTAGGGAAAGTTTATTTGAAGTTGTAAATATTAATAATTCTCTATCGAATAGTAATAACCGAAAACGAACAATAATGAGAAACACCAGGTCGCGAAGAAGAAGATGGCATGTAGGATAACGGGTAACGAAAGAACAGTCTGTAGAATTCTTGACGGAAGATCAACGGGAAAGGGGCCGGAGTGGTGTATGCGGCGGAGATCGTAGGAAAATGTAAAGCGTGATCTTGAAGAAATTGGATTAAGAGGCGAGGGTAAATGGACAGAACAGGGGACGAAAGCCTATCCGAGTTACTGAGGTCATATCTTGGTTTTTTTTTTTTTTAATTACACTTCACTCGGGAGAGGCGATCCTATAGCGCCGAGTGGGCGCTTCGGGACGCCACCAAATAACTGCTGCAGTTCTTTTTGAACAGTTGCAGGTTGTAACGCTCCGGGAACACTCGCGTGGGAAGGGAGTTCCACAGCTTCCCCGCTCTGTAACGGAACGAGTTCTGATACAGGGATGATTGCGCCGTCGGGACATGAACCACAAACGGGTGCGATCTATCGGATTGTCTTGTGGAGTGCACATAAGCCGAATCGCGTGGAACAATACCACGAATCCCCGAAGAACAGTACCCGTGATAATATCTGTAAAACAGACAGAAGTCGGCTACGCGCCTTCGATGTGATAGCGTCTGCAGTCACGACGTCAGCGCCGAGTCCCCGATCAGGGGGATCGCTCGTCTCTGTATGCTCTCAAGTAGGTCGAGCTCCAAACATGAGAGCAACATTCGAGCGACGGTCTAATTTGGGATTTATACAGGAGAAGAAGTTGGGGCGGAGTAAAATATTTCTTAGCTCTAAAAAGATAGCTCAGTTTCCCTGAGGCTGACCAGCGATGCTCGACACGTGTTATGCCACGATACATTCCCACAGACCGTGACGCCGAGCAATTTCAAGCTTTCCCCAGATTCGAGGGTCTGGCCATTCATCATCAACCGTTGATCCACTTTTCTTTGTGAATGTTGTTTATTGTCTCTTCGCTGCATTGAAGTCGACCAGATTGGCCCTTCCCCACTGCAGGAACTTATCTAGATCCCGATTCAGAGAGTCAATCTGGCTACATCTCAGCTGGTGCGACGCTGATGCACTAATCGGCCGATCACTCGAAAAAGAGGAATCAAGCATACTATCAGCCGCAAAACTGAACACTTTGTTATTCGTTGACTCCAACAAATCATTTATGTGAAGCAAAAACAAGGTTGGAGCCAAAATAGAACCTTGGGGCACCCCCGAATTAACAGGATACAGATCCGAACACTCGCCGTCCACAACAACCCGGATCGATCGATTCTCAAGGAAGCTCTTCATCCAATCGCAAAGTTGTTGGGAAAGCCCATATGAACGAAGTTTGCTCAGCAATGTCCCGTGCCAGACGCGGTCAAAAGCCTTGGAGATATTCAATGCGATCGCCCTTGACTCACCCTGCCGTTCAATCGTAGATGTCTATATATCGGTTATAAGTGTCAAAAGGTCTCCCGTAGACCGCCTGCCATGGAATCCGTATAAACGATCATCCAGAAGTCCATTGCACTCTAAATACTTAACTAACTCTGTATTGATGACTTTTTCCATCACCTTAGATAAAATAGACAGTAATGTTATCGGACGGTAATTTTGTGGGAGACACTTTTTTCCCGTCTTTGGGACTGGCTGAACTCGAGCGATTTTCCAGCAGGCAGGAAATCTCCTCCGTGCATAAGATAAGCGGAAGAGTCTGCCAGGAATCGGCGATAGTTCTGGAGCACAGTTCTTAAGGACTATTGCTGGTATTCCGTCCGGGCCGGTTGCCTTCTTACAATCCAGTCCCCATAGAATGCATCGAATAGCACGCGGGCGAAATCTCACATCCCACATGGAAGATCGTACCGGCACGATCACAGGTGGCTCCAAAAGACCTTGAGGCTTGAATTCGCGGAAAATAAATTCGCGAACACATCGGCTTTATCCTTTAAATTTGGGACTAACGTCCCGCTGTCTGTCACCAACGGAGGGAAGGAGGACGAAGCGACTTTACTGCTGACAGCTTTTGCCATTGACCAGAAGGAGCGCGAACCAGTCGGGCACCAAAGGAGTTTATGGGTCACTCTGTCGTTGTGAGGTTTCTTTGCGGTATCAATCGCCTGGTTGCAAACGTTTCTGTTCTAACAAAATTCGATCTGTTAACATCGGTTGGATTGGAGCACCATTGCTGAAAAGCTCTATTTTTTGCCGCTGTAATGTGCTCGCATTTTTTTGTCAAATCACGGTTTATCACATGAACTTCGGTTGATGGAATGTGGAATGTAGGTCTCCATCCCGAGAAGAATAATCTCTGTGACCGACTCCGCGCAAGCGTTAACATCCGAGTCTCCGAAGCACACCTCCGACCATGGAAAGGATGCGAAGAAATCTCGCAAATCGTCCCATACTCCAGTTAGCAGCCCCATACTTACATACATGGCGAAGCTACCTAGGCCGGTTATTCGCTTGAAATGCAAGTGGTTGCGCGACCGATACCAAGCTGCGATTTGAGTTTCCCAGTGGTGCAGAAACCTCTACGGTATAAATGCTCGGTTCAGATGTCAAAAACAGATCCACAGTGTTCGCGTAATCGCCTCGGGCATCCGGCACTTGCGTTGGTTCCTTCACGAGTTGAGTCAAGTTGTGGCTAACAGCAAACATCTCCGTCAGCCTCTCAGCCTCGTCGGTTCTGTTACAATGTGCCAACCAACCGGAATTGTACACATTGAAATCGCCAAGAACAACAATTTCAGAAGCTGGGTGGTTGATCTGTATCCATTCGACGGTATGTGAAAGATGTTCGAAAAATGTCGCCGGTCGATCGTTATTCGGTAAGCGGTAAAGATAACAAAGAAATTTAACAGAATTCTTCAGCACGACCTCAACCATATGATGTCCATGTTATTGGGTTCCAATGCATGCATGCTCTGGCAAGCTAGATCAGACCGCGCGAAGACGCAGACTCCACCCTTAAAACGGAATCTCGAATGTAAGTCGTCCCAAACAAATAATAGTGAGAACCGTCAGGTTGGCAAGACTAAGATGAGCCGTGCATATAGCGAGAATGGGCAACGACAGAATCGTTCATAGAATTCTTGACGGAAGACCAACGGGAAAGAGACCAGCGGTAAGGCCCGAAGGATATGGGAGGACAATAGAGGGCGTGATCTTGAGAAAACCGTATCAGATGGCGTAGCATGCAGTCACTCTATAATCTTCGATAGAATAGAAGGTAGCGGGATGTGTCAATAGGAAGCGGAGGGAAATTTATCGCAGTTTTTGATTCACCCTGGTTCTACCTATTTGGGAATTCACTAGTTAAATGAGACAATGGACTTTTTAATTATCACCTGTTTGAGTGCTCAGACAATAGTTCAAGGTCGAATCCTCTAGAAGAGGCGTCCTTTCTGCTAAAATCACGCGAAAAATCTTCCATCTTTCTAGAAGGTCCTTGGATTGCACGTACTCGTACGAGGGCAGTTTGATAAGTCAGTGACTTTTTGAATAAAAGATATTTTTTCGGCACATAAGCATTTTATTTCTCAATATATGCTCCTTTTAGGACGATACATTTAGTTCAGAGTTTTTCCAATTTTTTTATTCCTTCCAAATAATGTATTTCCTCAATGCCCCCAAATAGGCAATTCGACCCAAATTTCTTGCCGCCCAGCTATAGGGTTTTCCAATAGGGACTTGACAACTTTTTATCGGTAGTAAATTTTTATAATTTGCAGACGTTGTTCGTTCGTGTACTTAACCATGATGAAAATGTTGAGTTTACCGAATAAATTGACAGTGACAGTTCGAGGATTAGTGAAAGGGTGCGTTCACAAATTAAATTCAAAGTTGTCAAGTCCCTATTGTATAACCCTTTATTTCTTCAGGTCGCAGCTTGCTCAAACTTTGACAGTAGTGTATTTATAGATTGTAGTATGGGGGAGCTGGCGCCAGGCTAATAACCTTGCCGGGAAAAACAAATTATAATGGAAAATGTAACAAGCCTCGGGACTTGTTAAACAAGCCCAAGACCGGATCCCGGCTGTAGTGTCGATGATGATAATGAGTATGGGGGAGCAGTTAGTAGTTGATGGGGAGCAGTTGTATTTAAAATTAAAGGGCAATTCAAAAAGTCACTGACTGTTAAACATAACCTCGCTTACCTGGACTATGCTGAAGTGCACGTTCGGGGTGCGATGAGTCGCTGTGGTGCCATTTCTTTGGTCGTGATCAGGTGATGTAAGGAGAGTTTGTAACGCTCAGATTATTATGCCAGGAGGGTTTGGAACGTTCAGATGAATCTGAAAAAAAACGAACCAGTATAGTACCTGCGGTGAGGGTCACCGTACGTATTCACCGAATTTATCCTCGTGATGGTGTGGCCTCGTTGGTAGTCGCTTACTCGGCAGTGGCGTTGGTGTTGGCATACAACATGGCGTTGTTGACCAGGTTGGAATCAGGGGGTTTCTCTTCGAGACGATGATGTAGACTAGGGTCAGGCGATGGGGGAGTTTGTTCGTCTGCATTGGCCCTCAAGGGCTATAGGTTCACCGGACAATAACGCGCACAGGTGGAATCCAAGGTAACTTAGGCCACTGTTTTCATTTCATAGCGCACTCGTATCTCGATTACGTCTATTTGCCGCAAGCATACTTTCGTCTTGGTATACCTGCCTGTCACGTAGGAGACCGCGGTTCGATTCCCCGTCGGGGAGCCTGTGGCGTAAGACCAATGACCTTGCCCCGAAAAAAACAACTCATTATGGAAAATTTAACATGCCTCTGGACTTGCTAAATAAGGCCAACACCGGTTCCGGGTTGTAGTGCCGATAATGATGATGATGATACTTTCGTGTAGCAGATCCAGATCAGAGTTGCTGCGTAGGAGATGCATTTTTCCCCCAAATCACATCACAGAGGCGAATCGTTGTTGCTACAGATTCCCATGAATCCGTATCTCGCCGGTGGCGCCACCGTCAAGCCTACGCGAATTTATAAATTTTAAGACACTGGAGGATGGTTCTGGTTACAATGTAAGTCCTTGCACAATATTTACATGCAATCAGGAGATTTCTTTGCCTTTGGTCGCACTTTAAGACGCACAAACGCATACACTCGCTCAGTTCACTGGGAATGATATTAATATCCGTATGGTTTTTAAATTGTGCATTCGCCAAGATCCAATTAATCACGTGAGATATCAGGTGTATGCATACGTTTTTTTCCAGTTTAACTAAGAGGTGGCGCCAGCGAAAAGTACGCAGCGTATTAATTTGACACATACGTCCTTTTGTTCGTCTGAGATTTAACTACAAACACACACAAGTGGAGTCCGCCAAAAACTAGCGTCTTTGTTTTATCGCTCAGTGATTATGCCGAGTTTTGTGCCTGAAAAAGAACATTTGCGGCACGCATTGCTTTTCTTATTTAATCAAAAGAAAAAGGCTGTTAAAAGTCATCGTTTGCTGGTAGAAACATATGTTGAACACGCTCCATCAATCAGAACATATGAGACATGTTTTCGACAATTTAAAAGTGGCGATTTCAATGTGAAAGACAGTGAGCGCTCTGGTGGACCACAAAAATGTGAAGACGAGCAATTGCAGAAGTTATTGGATGATCCCCCAACTCAAACACAGCGGCAATTAGCAGAAGCATTACATGTGTCACAAGAAACAATCAGCAGACGTTTACGAGCAATGGAGAAGATCAATAAATGGTAATGGGTCCCACACTATTTGAATGAATGTCAAATTGAAAATCGCAAAGTCACTTGTGAGATGCTGCTTCAACCCCACGAAAGGAAATCATTTTTGCATCAAATTGTGACGGGTGACGAAAAATGGATTTATTTTGAAAACCCCAAGCGGAAGAAATTATGGCTTTCATCTGGCGAAGCTGGTCCTTCCACCAAGGCCAAATCGCTTCGGCAAGACGACCATGCTCTATGTCTGGTGGGCCAAGAGCGATATTGTGTATTATGCACTCTTGAAGCCCGGCGAGACCATTAATACACAACGCTATCCTCAACAAATCATGAATTTAAACCACACATTAATTGAAAGACGACCGGAAAGGGCCAGAAGACATGGCAAAGTGATTTTGTTGCATGACAACGCGCCGTCTCACAGAGCAAAAGTAGTGAAAGACACCTTGAAATCGCTTGGATGGGACATCCTTTTGCACCCGCTGTACTCCACAGACTTGGCGCCGTCTGACTATCACCTCTTGGCATCTGACTATCACCTCTTCGCATCTGACTATCACCTCTTCGCATCTGACTATCACCTCTTCGCATCAATGGGGCACGCGCTCACAGAGCAGCAGTTCGACGAAGTCGGGAAATGGCTCGACAAATGGTTTGCCCCGAAAGACAAGCAGTTTTTCTGGCATCATCATGATCAGCACTACAACCGGGATCCGGTCGTGGCCTTATTTAGCAAGTAAAGTTTTGTTAAATTTTCCATAATAATTTGTTTTTCCGGACAAGGTTATTAGCCTTGCGCCAAAGTTTTTCTGGCATGCTATTCATAAATTACCTGAAAGATGGGTAAAATGTGTAGAACCGATGGCCAATATTTTGAATAAAAAAAAAATTAATTTCCCTAGAAAATTACGTTTTTTTTTTTCGAAAAAAACCGGAAAAAACGTATGCATATACCTGATATCTCAATGTCGTGGATGAAGTTTTTTCAGAAGTGGCGTCACTGCCCACACCCACCGTTTAATTTACACCGAAAGGAGCGGCGGGGGCGCGAAGGCTTACCATAACCGACAACCAACACGAATTGGCAGGACTCTAGAATAGTTACAATATTTTATTTTATTTTCCAACAGTTTTTGGGTCTGCTCTGGTTTTCTTCTTCTTCTTCTTCCTTTTATTTTCCTTTTTGCTTATAATTGCACACTCTCGGAATTCATCTGGGATGCTGCTCCGCGAATCGACGCGTTTGGGAAACGGGATGAAAAAGGCAGAATCGAAATTAAAACACACACGTGCGATTTCCTTCGCACTGCTTTTTTACCGTGATCTTGTGTCCAATTGACTGTAATATCAAATTAATTAATTATATTGCTCTTTTAAGCGAATCACCAAAACGTCCAGATGTTCGACGTGCGTACAAGTACACTAGCGACTCGTGTAGAATAACACACGACATACTACTGACCATTCATGACTTGACCCATGGATATAAAAGAGAAACAACGCAACTCAGAATTATGTTCTTATATCCGGAATGTTGGTATTACGGAGGCGAATCATGATCATGCAGCTGCAGATGGTTCAAAAGTGACTATATCGTGCCACTGATTGACAAGGGTCGTATGAGACTCAGTATTGCGCAGTCTTACGGTTGGCATTTGAGTCCATACGGACGTTGATCTTGTTGCAGGTTTGTATGGTTGCTCTCGGCTTGATCACAGTTAAAGGTCACAGGGTGCTTCAATTTCTGGAGATGCGTCGAAACTGAACTTGACCGACAAATTTAAAAGGAACTTGACTCAGTCGGCGGCGCAAGACTAATGACCTTGCCCGGGAAAAACAAATCATTATGGAAAATTTAAGAAGCTTCGGGACTTGCTAAATAAGGCCAAGACCGGTCCCCGGTTGTAGTGCCGATGATGATGATGATGACTCAGTCGGAAGTGGCCTTAACAGTTGGAGATGAGGGGATGAATCATGGTTTTTGTTAGTTGAACATTCTGTTAGGTCATATCGGAATTTCGGTCAGTCTAGATTGTTCGTAATTGTCTACCGTTTCCTTTGTTGGTCGCACAACACAACACGCGTATCGAAAGCAGGTTGCCGCTACTGGAAACGCCGAGAGGGAGCCGATAGAAACAGCGAAGCGGAAGAACAAATCCAGGCCGTGATCTAGAGATCTTTATTCCTTGTGGGAGTGACCTTATTTTTCTTATTGTTTAATCGTACACAACTTTGTTTCACTGTGGTTACCTGGCACTGGTGAGGTGGTCCGATTGTGTGGGCGCGAGGTTGGTTGCAGACTGACGAAATGACCGTTGCACACATTTGAATTAGATGACAGTAGTGTGGCGTCCCTTTTGGCGATGACGAGGAGTCAGCTGGCGCGTGGCAGTTGTCATGTGGCAGGCAGATGCCGAATGTACCAGATTCCACTAGTACATTCATTTGCGAATCAGAAACACTAGATTTACGGCGTATTTGGTGCCTGGAGTGTACGTTGATGTTTTTGGGGCAGCCCGTGGATCGTGCTTTAACGTTAAGACGCGGAGGCCGTGCGTGGTGTTGGTGAGGCAGCCCGTGCGTGGTGTTTTAACATTGACTTATCAAACTGCCTTCATATAATTAGATAACCTGTATGCGGCGGTGATCACTTTACGGATTCAGTTGGGAAACAATAAATATCCATACATTTATAGATAAGGTGTTTTAAACTGTTGGAATAAAGATCTGTGGCGTTTCCCATTAACGCCACTGCTTGCCTTTTCCAGGTACGACACAAAGACAGCTTCCTAGAGCACCAAAAACCTGGAAAGCATTTACTCAACTTTCCATGGTTTGCGCAAACTATCACCTGAAATGCCTTAAATCTACAATTTTCGCTGATGCAATTCCATCAGTTCCAAACAGGTATTTCTCCTCAGGACATGGTCGCATGAAACGCACCATGTTCCTTAAAAGCAATTTGATTGCACCACCAGCAACCAACATGACTCGAACCATTTCGGTGCATATATCCCCGAACGAATTCCGCCGCACACATGCAGGAGATATTCCGTCTTTCATTTTTACCTGCAAGCACATCGGTCGCTAAACCGATCGACAATACGCAATAGCATATCTCACCACTGGCTGCGAAGGAAATCGAATTCTCGCTAATGTAAATACACATGGACACACAGCATGAGCGTGCGAAGCAACCATATCTGTGTGCGTGCACATCCTCGCCGTGACCAATGTATAGAGAATCATCCCCTATTGGTCACCGAACCGATAGAATTTGGTATTCTGTCGTTTCGATAGAATTAATCAATCTTAAAACAGATTCCGTGGAGGCAGGTCGTGTACTCAGAGTAAAACTTCGAATTAGGAGTCTGAATCGAGTGGCCACTAAAAGAGTATCTTTCTGTCATATTGTCAAGTGTTATCTGGACGGCAAAAAGTAATTTAATGTACGGTGCGAAGTTGGGTTTGTGTTCGTTAGAAGAAATAACTATTGTGTTATATTCCAATTGCTTAACGTATAAATAAAGAACTGAATTTATACCCGTTTGTGTCGAATAACGATTGTGTATATTTCCAATTGCTTAATGTATAAATAAAGCACTGAATTTATACCCGTTTGTGTCAAATAACTATTGTGTATATTTCCAATTGCTTAACGTATAAATAAAGAACTGAATGAATACCCTTGATGTGTTAAATAAAGAAGTAAAGACCTGTGGTGTTTCTTTCAAAGTGAATATTCCGTTCGTAGAATTCAAAGCCAGAGGATTCGCGGTTCTTTGCGGAAAGTGAGCCCCGAAGGAATCTGGATTAATGGAGGAGTCAGAACAGTCCTTCTTCACCAAACACATGACGAAGCGGCGACAGACTAGGAAGGGTTTGTGAACCTGTACCCCTGCCGGCACCTAATAGAAACGCGAATACTTACATTGGATTCAGACTTAACTCGATTTGACGTTTTACGTGGAGGGCACGACTTGCTTCCACGGAATCTGATGAAAGACTAAAGAATGACTTAGAAACGAACGAACACCAAATTTCATTCATCGTATAAGCGACTAATAGGGGATGATTCTCCACACATTGGTCACTATAAAGGGCGCGGAACACACACACGATGTTTGCTTCTGTTGCTCATAGTGTGTGTCGACGAGTATACGGACCGTGGATAAACCAAATCAATAGGGGGAACACCATGAGCAATGATTTGCAGCTGTGCAAAACTTTGTTTAGACAGGGGTGTATGAACATTTTGCCCATATACGGGGCGACATATGCCACCAGCGAACAAGACACTCGCACAACGATGATTGCGCCGTCGTATCGATGCTAGCGGCCAACCCAGAATTCTTGTGTGCATGTTTTAATGTCACCGAATTTGCTTCTCGACGTCTGGGCGCGAGATAGGTGAGCAAGTTTCGTTGGTTGGACAAAACTTGCTGTGACTTGGGATAAGTATTAAAATACGTCGCGCCCGTGCGCAGCAGGGTAAATCTGTTTATGTGAAGTACCGCTTGGCTCCTTGTGTATGTTGCATGTCAGCAATTCCTTACAGGGAATTCTGTTGATGCAACCATACAACGAATGAATATTTCGTTTACAGGAATTTTGATGATGCCTTGCGGTGATGCAGCAAATGCATGAACATGATTTCTCTTTCAGGGAGGTTCCGAATATGCGTTGAATGTCTGTTATGGGGGAAAACTTGTAAAGGGAGAATGCCTGCAGGTGATTGCAGGTAATGAAAGGTTTTTGGATGGGAGATTTGGTATGCCGAATTGCAAGGCAAGTAAGGGCGTTCAAACGGAACTGCCATTATACCTGTTTTTATAGGTTTTTAGTGCTCTAGGAAGCACTTTCTTACTAATTGATGGGGAGGTAAGTAGTGGCGTTCAATGGAACCGCCACAGATCTAGAAACCGATAACCAATTTTCTTACTGGTCTTCAGTTCAAAGTTTGTGACCATGATTCATACCTACAAAAATGGGTTAAATTATAGGCTTTTCGTATGTGCGGACTTCGATCTATACTTTCCACTTTGGGCTTAGCCATAAGGCGACTAAGCTATTGAATTTTGACCTTTTACGACAGGGGTTTGACTTTCCGTTCGTTAATGGAATAATATAGGATGACAGATCGTTAATAACAATAAAAAGAATTAGGACTTTGACTAACTACGAAAACTATGGAAACTGTGAACTTATTTCTTGTTAAATGAATTTACATAATTCCTGCACATATAACAATATTTTGTTTATATTAAACCTGTACATAGCACTGTACGTTATTACCCATACTAAAAAATAATTAAGAAACCCTTTCAAGCTAGCACTTCTACGAGACTATCCAGCTTTCGGTTGGTCAGTGATTTTAATTCTGTCTCTGCAATGTACATAAGAGATCCGCACTTAAAATATAACAGGAAGCTTTATTAACCAATTCATGCTGGTAAATGGCTTGTAAGGCTTGTTGGTGCTGGTTGCTCCCTTAAATCCTGATTTTTTTTATATTAACGATATACCGCTATGCTCTTCAAGCCGATGTATGCTGTTCAATGTCCATAATATACTAATTCTCTTCCATCATCATGGTGTCATTATTAAGTGTTATAACATATCATCTGCAGCATATACTTTTTCTAAAACTCCACAATAGCTCATAAACAATGAATGATGAATTTTTAAATAAAAACAATATTCGACCAAAAATGTGTCCTTCTTCGTACAGAATCACCTACGAATTCACCACCAGCATCATCTTCAATGCCAGCGATTAGTTCAACAATTCATAAAACAAATTCTACTGCGAGCAACAGGACGATTAAGTCTGTTTCCACAGTTGCTGTTCCGAGTGATTTTATCCACAATGGCGTACACAAGTCTTTTGCGATTGGTGAACTAATTTGGGGTGCTGCTCGTGGCCATCCTGCATGGCCGGGTAAAATAGTGAATCCACCTGATGGGATATCAACGCCCCGGGATTATCAGAATGAAAGCATTTGGGTACAATGGTTCGGTGGTGGAGGCCGATCTCACGCTGAGCTTGTTGCCGTGAACACCTTAAAAAGTCTATCGGAAGGTCTAGAGGCTCATCATAAGGCTCAAAAGGATACAAGAAAGTGAGGATATAATTTGTTTATTTTTGTCGCTTTATAAGTATATAAAGAAGAGCTCTTAACATATTATGCTTACTGGTGATCACTAAGGATTCAACGAACCAAGTTTTTCGTTGGTTAGATATTAAGCCAGCATTTACTTTTAATTGGTTGTAGCTTACGTTCTAAAAACATTTCCAGGGATATTATGAAGAGGTGTCGAAAATCCCTTTGGCCGGTGTGTGGACATTATACAAAATTGATATTTAGAATATTAAAACACAATTTTACTATAAATGTAGGTTTACTTCGACCACGGTTTAAGATTTTCAATTGTCTTATTTAAAGTTTATTCAATCGTAAAACTTTTTTTTCAGTTGAGCCCAAATTTGTTTGATAAAGTCTAATTTATATTTTCAAAACTCTGTACTACGCTAACGACAATATCATTTAGGAAAATCTACTTTTCTACTAATTTTTGGGTGTTTCAGTATGAGTTATTGTAATATTTACAGTGATATTTCAAAACGATATGGAAAGAGCCTCTCGTCTTCGTAGTGTTGTAAAGGGAATGGTATTGGAAAATTGCAGTTCTACCACTTTTGTCAGTTTAGTTTAACCACACCTCAAAAGCAATCTATCGCGTTGCATATTATTCACCAAATTATAAATATCTAAAAGCTCCCAAGGCTCCACTTGCGGTTTTTAAGTGTACACCGTTAAAATAGTGAAGATTTTTGTTAAACTAATCAAATTTTATTCCCGAATCCAAAAGACAACATTTGTATATTATTTCGACAACGGTTTGTCTTCTTTTACGTGTGAAGTAATAATCAATATAAATTCAAATATATTCAAAATTCCTATACAAAATGACTCTATTACGACACAGGACGCCTGTACATAACTGTTTTTAATTTTGTTTATGAGTAGCCGAAGCCAACTGACTCAAAGTGGCGAAAAACGACACCATTCGCCGCATCTCCAACTTGTTTGAGAAACACATTCACCAATTCAGACGCTTGTTCGAAACGTAGCTTCGATTAATTATTTCTCGTTAAATGAACCTGGCAAAGCTGTCTCAATACTTTTTTAAGTTAAATCAACTTACATTCTTATAGTCCAACTTACATCTAAAACGATATTCCCAGTTTCACATTCGCTTACATATATGGTATTTGAACGAGTATTTGGATATTCAGTTACATCTAAGACCTAGTGCCTTCTTATAGTTTAAATTACAGGTAGAATATTGTATTGAGGGTTATCATCATCATCATCATCATCATCATCGGCACTACAACCGGGATCCGGTCTTGGCCTTATTTAGCAAGTCTCTCCACCAGTTCCGATTTCGAGCCGACGTCATCCGTTTGGGCGTTCTGATCTACGCCATCCCTCCATCGTAGACAAGGTCTGCCGCGCTGTCTCCTTCCATACATTCTGCCACAGAGTACTATGGCGTTTCTAGCAGATACACACGATCAATAGTGAAGAACAACACCACAAAAAGCACATACATTAAAGACGTATACCATAGCAATAATATAGCATTTCCACATCGGTCGAATGTACTTGAGTTTAGAAATCGAATTCGTACACGCGGCCAGTAGCCTGATGCTTCATTGCTTTGCGGCGGTTCCGCCAAACCCCACGGTACACTTACCTTAAAAACCCCCATAACCACAACCCAGTCTGCATAAGCGTTCGCTAATGCAATCGCATTAGCATCTTAAATGCTTCACGCATTATACAGATCAAATCTATAACCTAAAAAGTCCCTGTGAAGGAAAACTTACCTTCATGCATCTCTTCGCATATAATTTCCTGTAAGAATTTCTTTCTACCTTTTCAAGAATCCCAGGCAAATATCTATTCCCCATACCTGCACCGCAATCTCCACCCAGCATACCTGAAACATTTCCTTCTCCAAGGACATTTAATGCATACAATGCGTTAGATAAAATTCCTAAAAATAGCTCCTTAATGTGCATATGCACCATAAATACAAAACATTCGCCACCCATTGTTATCAATTGAAATGCAACGTCGGGCGGCTTGTTTTTACAGCTGCAGCAAGCCGACCGGCAGTTCATCATCAATAGACAAACAATCATCAATTTCGTACGTCGCCACAAACTAATTTCCCTGCATATACAAATGCAGGCAAGGGATTCGGTTCTGTCACCAATCCCATTAGCGCCTTTTTTCTTCCCAACGTCTATTATAGCGACGATACACAGCGTAAACATGACCCTCATTACCGGACGAAGCATTTGGTCGCTTCTCCCTTTGTTCCTTTTTTTTCTCGTTTCAGGGTTCGTTTATCCTTTGCTAAATGCAACGATAAACACGGTGATGAGTACGATCACACACATACCACCATGATCTGCATTACAAGATCTGGTTCTTTCTTGTGGTAGGTAAAACATATCCTTAGTGGAGAGGATATCTACCAACACCACAAACTCACCCAAAAGTGAATCACCTCTGCACGAGATGATTATCGCTGAGTCCTGTTACAACCACCGTTCGCGGCGGTCGGTTCACTCCCGCTCTCCGTCGGCTGCGGAGATGCGTTTATAAACGGGTCGTTTGTGAAGTGCTGGTTGAATCGATAGCTCACCACAGTTAAAGCGGTAGTGAAGATTAAAGTGTTCGGAACTAATTTAACTGCAAGCGAACTTTTCTGTTAATAATTGAATAAATTGACTGTCAAATATAACTGAACAAACCTGTTCAACATGTAATCGAAACAGTGTAATAAAATAAAAATTAATTAAGAACTGCGTGCGTTTTACCTCCTTCTCCTGTGTGTAATGTTTCCGCTTGATAAACAACGGAGTGTATGTGGAGACGAGGTAGAACTCTCGCCCGTGCGGCGTCGCGACATCGCCCCCCACAGCTTCGCTTCTCACCCGTTTCATTGTATGTTCAAACCAACGTCTTCACTATCCTTGCTTAACGCAACAACCCGACGTGATCTGTACGACATAACACACACTCCCATACGTACACAGAGCTTTATCACTTACAATCACACGACTTATACGCAGAGCACCGGCTCACTCGCCTGCTCTGACGTTCTCTCGATCGCTCTCTCACTCGCTCTTTGCTCAGTCTTTCGCATTCCAAAGTTGATAGTAATGAAAGTTATTGGGAAGGGAGTGATGTGGCGTTTCTAGCAGATACACACGATCAATAGTGAAGAACAACACCACCAAAAGCACATCCATTAAAGACGTATACCATAGCAATAATATAGCATTCCCACATCGGCCGAATGTACTTGAGTTTAGAAATCGAATTCGTACACTCGGCACTAGTCTGAGGCGTTGAGCTTTGGTTCTATATTTTAGTGATTCCAACCGTGATAGCGTCGGTTCGAATCAAACGCTCTTCACTTTCGTCGCAAACGCTATAGTACTTTCTGGACAGGCTCCTCTTCGCTCATTGAACTAGGTCTCCCGCCTACCGGAGTCTATCGAGCTTAATTTTTCTTACAACAATAGCTTCAAGGTAGATCGCGTGCAACTCTTGGATGTAGTGTCTCCTTAAGACCTTCCTCTCGAACGGTGCTAAGAGTTCAGAGTGCCTTTTATTGAGCACCCAGATCTCCGATGCATACATAAGTACTGGTAAAGACCATGGTCTTGTACAGTAGTAGCTTGGATTTTCGGAATTTAAAGAGCTTTGATAGACCATAGTAGGCTTTGTTGGATTTGATCAGCCGTTCGCGTATTTCTTCTTTCATATTGTTATCGGCTGCTACTATTAACCCAAGGTAGTTAAAGGATTGCACTACTTCAAATTCGTACTCCGCTACCTGATAGTTTGACCAACGTACGGACCTACCTCGAGTCCAGGTCCCCCCTAACATCCACTAATCCCCTTTCGTAAGTTTCCCCTCTCTACCTCTAAAAAGAAAACAAATCGCCAAGTAGTTAATTTGCATAAACTACTTTGTGCAATTTCTACTTAGTAGATAAATAATAATAAAACAGCGTTGGCGCCGGATAAAAAATAAACGTCAACGGCAAATGAAAATATAATTGACATTCGATGTAAAGCTTCGAAAAATAAGGAAGAATCAGAATCTTGATGATCTAGCAATGGCTTCCACATAAAAGATAATTCCTTCTCTAGCATATCCCGTACTTGCTCATTTATCACCTCTTTCTTGCACTCAGACAGATGGTACATTCGTTGATTTATCGGTGCTTGACCCTGTATCATCGGTATCTCATGCGTTATGGCACTGGTATACGTCAGGAGGTCACCTTTGAGGTGGAAAATATCGTTGAACTCCTCACATATTTCCACTATCTATTGACACTCTTGAGGACTTAGGCTTTTCCCTAAGTGGAGTTCCTCGTGTAATTGTGTCAACCTTGGATCTTTTGGTGATTCCTCCTCTGGGAATAGATGCCGGATATACTGGAGGTGTTCCCCCTCCGAAGATTTTTTATCCAAATTGTATCCCGTAGAACGGTTCATTTTCCAGCCGAAAGATAGAAAATTCCTTTATTGTATGTACTTCCACCATAACCCGGTCTATGGTTTGGAGGTAGCTTGCGATATTGAGTACCTCTACTTGGGCACTCTTCGCTTTCCCTGCAATACAATTGGATATGAAAATCCCTGATTGTACTGCTTTAGGCACTACCACTTCCCGGATTTTCATGGGAAGTCGGCATTTTTCGTGAACGTGTCGGTATTATAGCCGGTTTGTTCAGAAAAATGTCTACCTTTGAAGCGTTTGGCAGTGAATGTTCCACCACTGCTTCTTCTTCGTTAGTTTTCCCTGGTTTGGCAGCTATCAATATGGACTTGGGGTGCTTGGAGCCTGACAAGTTTTCGCCACCTTTCCCCTGTTTGGGTAGGGTATCCGGTATACTTCCGACCGCGGTCTTGACCTCTGTGGAACCCCTTGGCTCGGTTTTCCGACTGGTTGCCTTATGTCTGGACATCCTCTTCCTGTCTTTTGTGAATTCAACGGAAAAGCTTACCGGATTTACTTTTGTTTGGGAGAATTCCAAACAATTCCCGGGTCCATTGATTTTACAGTTCTTAATCAGGAAGTCGTTCCCTAACAACCCATCTGCTGACAATCCCGGTAGGGAGTCTATTACCTGAAAGCTACAGGCGATTTGTTGGGGCAATTTGAATATCCCCTTACAAAAGCCCCTAGACTTTCCATTTCCAAAATGCGTTTGGAGGGTACTTGCCTTTTTGTTGTCCAACTTTGTTCCATTTTGGAGTGCCTTCAGCTTAATAAGGCTGATCTCCGCACCTGTGTCCACTATTAGACGTGTAGTGTTCTACATCCAATGTCTAATGGGAGCTGGACAATTGGAACTTTTGTTGGTAGTGGCTGAGGACAGATTTCTTTAGTTGGTGGCTTTAGTTCGGTCGGGTTGGGGAATTCCGACCCGACCTCTGGGAGTTTTCCGACGTCTCCCATTTTGCTTTTGTCGACACACTGCCTCAAATAGGCACCATTTACCGTTCTTGTGTCGCCGATGCCCCCGTTGACGCGTCCGTAGCGGTTGAATTCGACTGGCTACGGTTCGATTCGGGTCGATGGCGTTGTAATCGGTGCTAGCGTTGTTTCCATTTTTGAGCCTCCGAGTGTTCAGTACTACTCGAACTAGTACTACTCTTTGCTCGACTCTGTTCACCGCCTTTTGGCTCCTCGATAGTATAATGGTTAGTATACCCGCCTGTCATGTGGGAGACCAGGGTTCGATTCCCCGTCGGGGAGCCTCTGGCGCAATAGTAATGACCTTGCCCGGAAAAAACAAATCATTATGGAAAATTTAACAAGCCTCAGGACTTGTTAAATAGGGCCAGGATTGGATCCGGGTTGTAGTGCCGATGATGATGATGATGATGATGTTCACCGCTTTTGTCGCATGGCTGTTTATTGTCCTTCGAATTTTTTCTTCTTTGGACTGTTTGCCATTCAGTATTGACCGTACAAGTCGGTGGGGTGTGGTCGCGAAGTACAGACTTAACCACTTTGGGTGCGTCTGTTGGCTTTTGTGGTTTTGCCCACATTGTTTTGATACGACACTCGTCCTACGTGTGACCCTTTCGGCCACAAAACTCACAACAACATCGAATGCTGTACACTCGCCGATTCGACGCTGTTGCTTGCCCTTGATTTGCGGCATTCACGGGTGACTTCCGTTGGTTCTGCGACCGTGGTTGTGTAGGTTCGGGATTATCCGCTTTTATTTGTGTAGTTAGTGTCCGACAGTCTTGGGCATCGTGCCCATATCGATCACACTTCGTACACATCGGTGTGTTTCGGCGTCGAAGGCATTCGTCGTACAAATGCCCTTTCCTATTGCAGAAATTGCAAGTCATGGGTGCAACCCATTGGTGTGGTGCACGTTTGTCTCTGCTTTGACTAGAGGAGTCACTGTAATAATCACATCCGCCTCCTTGAAGGTGCCGTGCTACCTCGAGCTTCTTTGGTTTAGACCCTGTTGGTCTTTTGGAAGAATGCGGTGGTTTTTCCCAGGTTGTGGGCGTGTAACAGGGTGAGATATTTCTGGGAACCTATTGTTAGTGTTCCTATTCTGTGTCCCTACTACCTGAGACGCATCCTTTGTAGGCCTATTTTGCCTTTGCCTCGATTCCTGGGGGTTTGGTCGAGTATCCCCGTAGGTTCTATCTGAAACCCTATTTGTTTCCTCTGGGAGATCCTGTTCATCCTCCCAATCGTAAAATGGATTGTTTTTTAGCATGGGTCTATTTGATGAGGTGGGAGCATGGTATGTGTCGTTCCTTTCAGGTGAAGGTGACTGGTTAGGATACCTCGTTGGTATTTCCTCACTTTACCATCCACTCTCGCTCCTCATCTCATTTTCGGTTTTCTCTAATTCGAGAACCCTAGCAATAATCCTATCTAGTGGGTCCTTTTCTGAATTCACTATCAGATGTCTTAGTTGGTCATTCCTGATCCATACCATCAGAACCGATTTTGCTAGTCTTTCGGTCCGGAAGGTGGCTATGCTATTTGCATTCCCATACTTACGTATTGCCGCCTCATTGCAGTCTGTTACTGCTTGCGTTATCATCATCATCATCATCATCGGCACTACAATCGGGAACCGGTCTTGGCCTTATTTAGCAAGTCCTGAGGGTTGCTAAATTTTCCAATATGATTTGTTTTTTTTCCAGAAGTCGTTGTTCGAACTCCTTGAAAGTCGCTGGAAGGTTTTCCTTAAACATGCGGCGAGCTTTCCCACTTAATCGCATGGGCAACCACCGCTGCGTTAGGGCCTTTCTGACCACTGAAGACTGTCACATTGTTTTCGACTAGGTCCAACATTTTTTCTGCACCCGGCATAGCGGCAATGGGTTGTTCCGTTTTATTTTCCGCGGATAGTTTCCTTGCGTGGCTCCTCGTTTGCATCAACGGTAATGACACGCGCATTTAGTTCTTTTTCGTAAGGAATGGCTACCGGGATTATTCTAACCGTGGTTCGCCATTAACCGTAGCGAACAAAACAACACGATTGTGGAACAAATGACCCAACGACGAAGGACAAGAACCAATCTAGATAAATGTTGAAAAAGGAAAACAAAGAAAGGAGATAAAACCTGAAAAGAGAACACCAGAAACAGTGGAAAATATTTGGGTATACTATATTCAGAATTTTCCACCCAACGTTGATTTCGTTCTCTCTCCTGTAACTTGGAAAACGAAAAGGAGAAAAGGAAAACAATATTTTTATTTATTTTATTTATTATTATTTTTCTACCAAGTGGAATTTGCACAAAGTAGTTTATGCAAATTAATTACTTGGCGATTTGTTTTCCTTTTAGAGGTAGAGAGGGGAAACTTACGAAAGGGGATTAGTGGATGTTAGGGGGACCTGGACTCGAGGTAGGTCCGTAACAGTCTTCTCTTCGTAGAAGTTGCCACCATGTACTTAGTTTTTCCCTCATTAATGTGCAGTCCCAGTTTTTGTGCCGCCTGTTCGATCTGAAGGACTCCTGTACAGCCGAATCGGATCTACCGATGATGTCGATGTCATCATTAGTTTTTCCCTCATTAATGAGGGAATTTAATCATTAATTTTTTTATAATACGTATCCACAAAACAACTTATTGACACCCTTAAATTTAAATAGTGGAAAACGAAGAGGATTAGAAAATCTTTCTCTCTTCTTCCGTCCGCACAATCCTTTGAATTTTAAGGGTATAAAATATGTAAAAGAATGGCCCAAAGATAAAACACCTCCTTATTGCGTAATCAATAGGGTGGATGATAAAAAAGCCGATACAATGTGTTGGCCGAATGATCGCCAATATCAGATGTCTTTAATAACTCGTTTACAAGTTTTATTAAGTATACACTCCCAATCACTGGGATGAGACCACAAATTTTGCAATTGATTTTCGCTCATTATAGCTGTTGGAAATTTTGTACCCGGAAACATATACTACCTGTGAATAGGTACGTATTTTCCCAAAGGAAATTCATAAAATGGAAGGGTAATTAGGAAACGACCGTTGGAATTTCCCAAGATCAAATAATAAACTACTTACAAAGGGTATAAAAAAGTGCGTCACTAGGATGAGGCCACATGCAAAATTTTAGAAAAGAGGGAAAAAATTAATAAAATGTTTACATTTTATGGTTTTAAAACATTTATTTATAACGTTTTTCTACATTAATAATGAGTATGTCCGCCGATTTTGAATATGAATATAAGACGGTTTGGAATAGAATCATAGAGTTTTTTTTAAATTGTCTAAGGAAATTTGGTCCCAGGAATCACGTCATGTCTGCCGCCTTCATAAACTTTACAAGATAGCCATGACGAAACGTTTTCGATTGTGTTTAAGTCCGGCGAATAGGGCGGCCATGGCAAAAGTTCCACGTCTTCTGATTAAATTCATCTTCTAACAACCCTGGAAGTGCGGATGTGGGCACTGTCTTGTTGGAAAATCCAAGACAGGGTTCCGAAAATGTTTTTAATTTTTGGAAATGACCGTTCCACCTGTGGACAAAAACTCCAACTCGATTGGGCCATAATAGGTAATAGCTCCCCACACCATCACACCTGGTGTACGGCCAAAATGTGATGTGATGTTTGCCAAAATATGCTCCTCCTTTCTCAGATCATGGAAATAAAAGTTGAAACCATCGGGACCGTCAAGGTAAATTTTATTTTTATCCGAAAAGACAACGCGTTTCCATTCACTGGTCCAAGCGACATGTTCTCTTGCAAAATTCATTCGATGCTCCTTGTGTACTTGCCTCAAAACAGGTTTCTTTTTCAATTTTTTTCTCTTGATAGTATCATCATCATCATCGGCACTACAAGCGGGATCCGGTCTTGGCCTTATTTAGCAAGTACCGAGGCTTGTTAAATTTTCCATAATAATTTGTTTTTCTGGGCGATAGTATCACTTTTTTTTTATTACCCACAGAATCAATCGCTTTTCTCGTGATGTTGTTGCTTCAGATGTGCGTCCTTTTTGATTTTTCCCATAATTGTGTGGATCCGCAAGATAAGCCTTACTTCTGTTAAGCCTCCTTGCTATTTCTCAGCCTGAGAGTCCTAAATCCTTGAAAGCATCTATTTGTTCTCTTCCTGTCGCTGTCAATGTCATCCCGGAACCCATTTGTGTTTCAAATTAAATAAAAACAGTTCTTTTCAACACTTTTTTAAATATTCTAAACAAAAGTTTAAAAAAAAATCGCTCATGTGCACTCCTGCAACGAAATATTCGCAATGGCCTTGTTGTATATAGTTGTACAACATCTAATATTTAGTTATCGTTATATGGTGTTACTGGTTTTGCTGTTGGTCTTCTCATAGTTGACAGCGTCCTAATAGTAGGTTATTATTATATAGGCCTAGGTTTTCCTCTTAATCGAATAGAAGATAAAATAACTTTTCTTGGTAATTTTATTGTCAACCATACTTCCTCTTTGGGAGATTCGTCCTGGGGTCCGTACTCTGGTTTTGGTCTTTCTCTCAGTTGAATAGCAGACGAAAGAACTTTTCCGTCCGGTTGGTTTATCGTCAAACACACTTCTTCTTCGGGAAATTCGTCTTGGGGCTTATCATAAAACGCACTATTCGTCTTGGGGTCCATGCTCTGGTCTTGGACTTCCTCTCAGTTGATTAGTAGACGAAAGAACTTTTCCGTCCAGTTGGTTTATCGTCAAGCGCACTTCTTCCTCGAGAGATTCGTCTTGGGGCTCATACTCTGGTCTTGGACTTCGTCTCAGTTGATTAGTAGACGGAAGAACTTTTCCGCCCAGTTGGTTTATCGTCAAACGCACTTCTTCTTCGGGAGATTCGTCTTGGGGTTCATACTCTGGTCTTGGACTTCCTCCCAGTTGATTGGTAGACGAGAGAACTTTTCCGTCCAGTTGGTTTATCGTCAAGCGCACTTCTTCTTCGGGAAATTCGTCTTGGGGTTCGTACTCTGGTCTTGGACTTCCTCTCAGTTGATTAGTAGACGAGAGAACTTTTCCGTCCAGTTGGTTTATCGTTAAACACACTTCTTCTTCGGGATATTCGTCTTGGGGTTCGTAGTCGGGTCTTGGTCTTCCTCTCAGTTGATTAGTAGACGAAAAAACTTGTTCGTCTACTTGGTTTTGTCGTCAAACACAATTCTTCTTCGGGAGATTCGTCTTGGGGTTCATACTCTGGTCTTGGTCTTCCTCTCAGTTGATTACTAGACGAAAGAACTTGTTCGTCCAGTTGGTTTATCATAAAACGCACTATTCGTCTGGGGCTCCATGTTCTAGTCTTTGTCTTCCTCTCAGTTGATTAGTAGACGAAAAAACTTGTTCGTCCACTTGGTTTTGTCGTCAAACACACTTCTTCTTCGGGAAATTCGTCTTGGGGTTTATCATAAAACGCACTATTCGTCTTGGGGTCCATGCTCTGGCCTTGGTCTTCCTCTCTGTTGATTAGAAGACGAAAGAACTTTTCCGTCCAGTTGATTTATCGTCAAACGCATTTCTTCTTCGGGTGATTCGTCTTCGGGTCCATGCTCTGATCTTGGACTTCCTCTCAGTTGATTATTAGACGAAAGAACTTTTCCGTCCAGTTGGTTTATCGTCAAACGCGCTTCTTCTTCGGGAGATTCGTCTTGGGGTTCGTACTCTGGTCTTGGTCTTCCTCTCAGTTGATTAGTAGACGAAAGAACTTTTTCGTCCACTTGGTTTTGTCGTCAAACACACTTCTTGATGTTACATATGTTAATTTATTTCTTGCTTAAGGCTGGGAATAACCACCCCTGTGTACTCTTGGTTGATAATTTATTCTGGCTCACAGCCTGTTAGTTTTAATAAGATAGTCTATTCACTACTTCCTAATCTAATCAAAGCAAAGGGCTCGCTGTACCGTTGCAAGGCTGCAACCCTCTGCTTGATTGATTAGTTCTGCTTTTCTGTCCATTTGCAACCACACTTTTATACCTGAATTATTAGTGAGGAAGTGCAGACGATGCGTTTACCACAGCCTGGACTTTGATCCAGAACGTATGTCCCATTTTGAGACTAATTGCCTGGCACAAGTCATTCACATTTCCCAATGACAATTTCCACTTAATTGCCCTGCTTTAGGTGCAAAGCATCGGCTTAAACATTCATTCAATTTGTAGTGGCTATGGCCGAACCAATTATAGTACATTGTTCCACGTTCAAATCGTATCGTTCAACCGATTTGCGTTTCGTTGCTGTGTCTGTCCTTTCGCAGATCTCAGCATTTTGATTGACGCTCAATTAAATCATCGCTTATAGCCCTTGAAGGCACCGACCGTGTCATATAACTTGTATGACACTTGTTTTCGGGCATGAAGCAAAAAACATGCATTCGAAATACAAAACCGTGTAGGTCCGCGAGCAGGTGCCCGCTTGGTTTTTGAATGTGAAGCAGAATGCATTTAGCGAGTGGCCTTGGGAAGGGGGTCAATTGTTTGATTGCGATGATATACGATAAGCGTTTTGCTTTGAAAGGTGGGTATGAATGAATAAATATCGCAACGATATGAATATTAATTGCCTGTGGGAAAAAGGTGGCAGTTGATTGTTTGTGAATTGCATTGTGTTAGTTGTGAGGATGTTTGAGAGGGGTTGTGTAGCGAGCTATAACAGCCTCATCCAATTGGCGCACTTTTTTATACCCTTTGTAAGTAGTTTATTATTTGATCTTGGGAAATTCCAACGGTCGATTCTTAATTACCCTTTAATTTTATGAATTTCATTTGGTAAAATACATACCTATTCACAGGTAGTATATGTTTCCGGGTACAAAGCTTCCAACAGGTATAAAGAGCGAAAATCAACTGCAAATTTTATGGCCCCATCCTAGTGATTAGGAGTGTATTAACTTCGAGAATTGGACTTACCTAGTCAGGGGAATTAAAAACTTTTCTGATTTGAAACCGACTGTTTACATAGACCTTGCATTTAAAAAAAGGAATAAGTAAATGAATACTTATATATTCATGTTACACGGTAATTAAGTATCTCTTGGAAGTTCACTTCGTCATCAGAATCTTAAAAATTATAGTTGTGAGTATTAGACGTAGTTGAGTACCAAAATTAATTTAAAAAATAGGCAGATCATTGTCGATGATGTTAGTATTAATAGTTAGTAGTACTTCGAGGTTAATGTTAATTTGTTTCTATTTATTAGAAATTTATTTCTTGCAATATTTATTTATTTATTGTTTTATAATTTTGATATAAAAAATGAAAAACAAAAATTTAATTCGTTTATTTTATTTTTTCTCCTTTTCCGTTTTATTTTGTACTCCTTCCGTGTCCAAAATTGTCATCATCACACGTAACACCACACAAACGACACTTTCATTAAAAAAAAAAAAATAATCCCCATAAAAAATACGAAATGAAAAATGAAAAAAAAAAATCCAGGAGCAGAAAATTAAATTCCCAACTCGAACGTGCCATTCAAGAAGCCATGACTGAATTGGATCGTATTTCAGCAGCACCATCGGGCAACAATTGTTCCCAACCAACGTCTACATCTCCATCATCGATACAAACAGCTAATTCTGGCTCCGCTAAGAATCGAGGACGAGGTCGGACGACAATATCGCAAAGTCTAACTCAACAAAGGTCGAAGCCAATACGAATAGCCCCAGCGCCACCAAATGCTACTACGATTATCAACCCAGCTAATAGCACATCCCTCAATGGTACTAAGCAACAGGCGACCACTAGTATTAACCAAGTGTCCAGTCAGCAGCATCAATTGCATCAACATCACCAGTCCCAGACACAAACTAAATGACCAGAATCCTGCGCGCTCTCGTGGTCCATGCAAACATTCACTCTAGTCATCCATAACAACTAATCCTCCTGCAGGCATAGCTGTTCTATAAATAAATAAATGTATATTTTATAAATGTAATATAAAGATAAATGAATACCATGAATATATATGTATTATGTACGTGTATATGTATTATTTATATTTATACATATATGTATATATTTATTTATATTTACACATGTATATGAAGCGCTGGTATTGTTAGTGCAGGTTCTGGTAAAAATCCACTGGCATCTAAGGAGCGCGCAGAACGCAGAAAAAACTTGCTTAGCAAAACAATTATAAAATAAAAGAAGAAACAAAAAACTCAAAACAATTACAAAAGAATCTTAGACTTATTGTATTTTTTTACAACACTGACGACAAAAGTATATCGTTTGTATATATTTAATATAAAAACAATAAACGTTTTTGTTAAGGGTAACCATTAATTTATTTCAGCAAATAGACAATAAAGTATTGTATTTTTACAAAAAAGAAAATGTATAAACGAACAAAAATCTTCATCATAGGCTACTGCAACATTTTGTTTTTAATTGATTATTTATTTTAGTACATAAGTTTTCCGCTGATTACACAACAAATACACACCACAATGTTGCATCCAATTTTTATTTGTTACAACAAACTGTAAAACAAAATGAACAAGGACTATAAAGACAACTAGACTCCCCCATCCGCAATGCACAACTCGTGTCCTTGTCACAGGTCTCTTTAGGTGCATGCAAATTATAAACAGAAAAACAAAACAAAATGTACACATCATATTTACATCATTATTGCTTATAAACACAATTTTATAAATTGCCACTTGCAAGTAAAATAAACGTTAAAAATAATAAAAAAAACAGAATAGATTAGAAGGAATTAAAATCAAAATAAGAAAATCTTAACAATACATATATGTATCCGCGCATCCACATAGTTACGCTTTAAGTAGAATCTGATTATATATAAAATTTGTATGGAAAATAAATGAGACGACTAGTATCTATCATATAATTTGCATTTAATTTACCACAAATAAAATATAAAACAAAAACCCACATTTAAAACAAATAAATTAGCAGCAAAATCAACAAACAAATATAAAAACAAAGTATTGTGTGTTTTTCAGGATTTGAATTTATATAATATTATTGTGTGTATACAAAATATAAAAAAAAAAGATGAACCAGAGTAAAACAAAATAATGGCAGGATAATTTGATTTAATTATTGTAATATTATTGGGGGCGTTGTTAATATTATTCACATTATAATTGTATTGTAAATGTATATAGGAAATGAAAGAAGTGGGAAAAAGAAATTTAAGATGGATACGGTCACAGGCAGAACAATTCTGTTCCCTGGATCTGTAATGATTATAAAGTGAAATAAATGCAACAAGATGAAAATGTTTAAAATAATTAAAAATGTTATTGATGATTTTGATTGTGTTTTATTTATTTTAATTGACTTTTCAGGTACAATGTGATCCGGTAAGTATGTTTAGAATGGAAAGTATGTGATAAGAGTTCTTTCTTTTATATTCAATTAAGAGATACTCAAATATGTGCCGAATTGAATTGTTTGTGCGAGGGCATGGAAAAATACTTATGGTTAGTATCATTTTTTTAATCTTTTAAACTCCAAAAACTTTAATAATTCAAAGATACATAAAGTATAAATTTAGCAAGAAATCAAATCACAAGGTAATACCGCGATATTGAGTATTTATGTAGAATACAAACTAAAGTCAAGTGCCGCTTCAGTCAGCTTAAGCAACGCAAACTGGGTGACTGAGTTAAATTGACAACTTTTCAAAACGCTATAATGTTTTTACTTCTGGTCCTTCGAGCCGGATCCAGTCTGTGGATCCAATCCACTGCTGCCAGCTCGCAGCATATAAAAAGGTCGCGGGACCCACCGTTGTCAAGTTCGTGAAAACAATCACGGCAACGCCCAGAGAACAGCGCAATGACAGCGAAGTCGACGATGGCCACGGCTGCATTGGCCGAAAACCTCATGGCGGCCCAGTTCGCCGCACATGAAAAGATGATGGGAACTTTCAATAAGTTCAACAAGAGAGGGTCACCGACGCTGGCCACAGTGGAGGCGCAAGAGCACGACCTCCAGCTGAACTGAGATGAGATGCGGAATCGGAACAGCTCATATGCCTGACCACTCCATGGACGGCCATCATCCAATGGTATTTGAAGAGCGATTCATCGACCAGGCCGAGGAAACATACCTTGACGAGGCCACGGAGCTTGCTGAGGTAAGGCACGCGCTGATCGCCGACCGTCCGACCGCTTACAAGACTGCGCCGGACACCGTGTATCAACCCAACAGTCATTTGCCGCCATTGATGGCGCAACCACCTTGGTGGCTGGGAACTCCTTACACGCCTGGCATGCCTATGCCACCTGGCCATTCACCCAGAGCACCAGTGAGGAACGATGCAAATGCATCCGATGCACCGAAGGAATCCTTTTATGCAACCGTACCAAATGAGATATTGTATTGCCATTTGTCCAAGAAGCACATGTGGGATTATCAGTCGTTCGAAAATCATATTAAAGGACGCCCCCATCTGGCTGTACGCGAAAGTCTTGAGAAAGGTTACCGACTTAAATCCAATTTGATTCGTCAGGAAACTAAAATCTCTCAACAATTGAGAACTAGCGAACTGGATCGTTTCAAGCGTCTAGGAAGATCTAAGGGGCGTTCATTGGAGTATTGCACCATGTGTGGCCATAATTTCCATGCTAACATGATGGGTCATCGCAAGCCTGAAGGCAACACGCAATTGAAGAAGTTCTTGCATCCGAGATGTCCTGTATGTTATAAGGAATTTTCTACCCATATCGATTACGATACTCATTTATTGTCTGTTGTCCATATGAAGAAGGCTGACTTGGCAAATTGTAAACCTGGTGAACCTGAAGAAGAGTTTTTGCCCATTTTGACTGAAGAAAAATAATTGAAGGACGTTCGGCCACCACAAAAACGTAAGAAGAGAACCACCGATCAAGGCAATAAAAGACCACCGAGGCTGTTCGAGGCCCAGTTTGCGTTCGACCCAGTCTCTCCAATTACTGTGGACGCCGACCAACTCGACATTAGCAAGTTGCCCTCAGTGCAGCTGACAGAAGTCACCGCCAAACAAGCGGTTAAGGAATCACACACACACACTCCCCATGAGTAAGAACCAGCAGGCCGGCGAACGGAAAGGGGTCTGCCCAGGTAATGAACAGCATACCAGTCCAGTGTGTATGCACCAGCAGACCACCGGCCAGAGTGGCGCCTGCCCACAGATCAACTCGGCCCATGTCCCGATGCTCGGACCAACGCCGAAGCCCCAACGACAATCGATGCTGCGCACGTGCTGTGGGGCACAACATCAGGTGGCCCTTCCTCGTGGGTTGCGAATTTACAACTTCGACCCAGAGGAACTGGTCGACCATACGACTACTGATGACAGATCCCAGCAGGGGACAAAGAGGAGACATCATCGACGTCGACATCGGGGAGACGCGCGGTACATGCATCCAGCTACCGCCGACCCCCCTCCTGGACCATTCATCAGACATGCCCCTCGCCCGTTGAACAGCCGCGTGGACAACAGGCAATTGAAGAGCCGGACGCCTGGCCGCCCAAAGGCTTCAAGGCATCACCCAGCTACCACCATCGACCAAGGAGAACGCAATCGGCATCCTTTCACTGGAGGAGGAACTCCCCGATCAAGCTCCGGACGACCATCCTCTGGAGCCAGAAGATTCGCCAATGATTAGCGAAGGCGGGCGGAATGTTGCGGATTCGCACTGGACGCAACCAGCGTATTCGCAACTGAATGCTGCCCTTGACAACAAAATAACAAATGTCAGCAACCAACTGACATAAAGAAATAATTTGGTTGTCAAGGGAGAACACAATAAAAAACTTCTTCTTCGTTTAACATTCGGCCGACACAGTTCGCATTAAATGATAATCAGGGAAAATCAAAATAATCAGTAAATAAAGTTCATATTTATTAACACTAAACCAACCGAGTTTTAAGGAGGATTCGTTCTGGATGTTCTGCTGGCAGTCAACGGAGGGTGTTCGTTTCTCTTTTTTTCTCATTACACGCAATTGTTTTCAGTCAGCGGTAACCATCACATGTGCCTGCCAAGAGAGTTGAGCAGTATTGCTGACGCCATTGCTTTGGCCCTCCATTGAAGATCACAGTTCCGTATTGTTTATAGAGTAGTTAATTCCAGCGGAGAGACCACCTGGTTCTTGACGTCATTCCACGTCACTCCTACGGAATCAACAGTATTGCACACCAGGAGACACCACCATTCCTGAAGTCATCACCCTGGCCCACAACAATATCTATTGTCCGTGGAAGTTGCTGTCAATGCCTGTTGTTCGCAAACAATTTCTTAACAAAATTATTGAAGTAAAGCGAACAAATGTAAGAAATACACAAAACTCAGAATCTGCTGCAAATTTCGACATGATCTCTGTAACCGGGTACCATATTGTATTAGTACTATATATTGTGAAATGAATCTACTGTGTACTCTACTGTAAGTAGTTTTTTTTTTTTTGGTTTCGGTAGGAAGGTGTAAATCTTCAAAAAAAGGACCGATCCAGAGGCATGCCGGGTTTTTACCGACTAAAACCACCTTCCGCCAGACTCATATTCCCGTTGATCCCCGCGGAACTTTCTTTTAGATATTCCATACTCCGCTCGTCGCGTCGCAACTGCTGCATCATTTCACCGAAAATACCATTTGTTACGGACCATGCCTGTTTTGAACTAAGCATGTATTCTATTTCCCCGTCGGGGAGCCTCTGGCGCAAGACTAATGACCTTGCCCGGAAAAAACAAATCATTATGGAAAATTTAACAAGCCTCAAGACTTGCTAAATAAGGCCAAGACCGGTTCCAGGTTGTAGTGCCGATGATGATGATGTATTCTATTACTCCTGGTGGAGTAACTGTCCGTCTCATATGTCTCTCCAAAATCGTTCGCGCGGTCTCGAATCTGATGCACTCTGTGAGTGCGTGTTCGGCATTTTCTATTTTGCATTCCCAATACAAGCAGTATGCGTGATTCACATGCTTATACTTGTGCAAGTATTGCCGAAAGCATCCATGTCCTGATATTAGCTGAGTCAAGTGGTAATTCAGCTCACCATGCTTTCTTTTCATCCATGTTTCTATATCAGGTATCATGGTGTGGGTCCATCTTCCTTTGGTGGAAGAATCCCAACTTCTTTGCCATTCTCTAAGGCTTGAGAGCTCTAATTGTGACGGCATTCTCCGACGATTCTCTTGGGAGACCTGTGGGGGTTCTTTTAAGCTTACCCAAAGAACCCCCCATAATTGCAACCCAACTACCATGGTTTTTCGCCAATGCAATTGCATCAGCATCTGAAAACATTTCCTTTTCCAAGGCCATTTAATGGATGCAACGCATTATCTAACATTCCTAAAAAGAATTCTTTAATGTGCATATGCATCATAAATCCCAAACCATTCGGCACCCTTTGCCATCATTAAAATGCTATGTCGGACAGCTTGTTTTTACAGCTGCGACAAACCGACCAGCGTTTCGTTTGTTCAATCGACAAACAATTACCGCATCTCCAGCATTTCCTAAATACAAACAATCACCAATTTCGTGCTTTGCCACAAACGATTTACTCTGCATATACAAATGCAGACAAGGGATTCGTTTCTTCCACCGACCCAAGATACGATATACAATTTTCATTGTATAAAGTATCCCAATTCATTAGCACCTTTTTCTAATGGCTATGCGTCTATTTACGCAACGGCATCACTCATCCAAGACTTTTATGATGCCCTTGTCCCATCCTTCCTTTTAGCACCATTTCCTCGATGCATCGCCGTCTATTTATTTAGCCGCAATGCACATCACAAACAATGATCTTCACGATCCCTTTGTCCTTACCGTCTTTTTGCTTTGTTTTTCCATGACCTTGTTTCATGAGAAAACCAAGTGATCTTCACGATCACACATACGCCCAGATATCTAGATCTTCATTACGAGATCTGGTTTTCTATTCCACAAAGAGAGACTTTACGTTTCTCTTGTGGTAAGTAAACATATCCTTAGCCGAAAGGATATTCACCACAATTAATTGAGGATTGAATTCAAGTCAGAGTTCTATCCTCGAGGAGTCTTTTTCCATCACCCGACCGAACCGGTCGGGTATCGAACTCCGCCCCCGTAGCGCTGCGGGACGCGAAAGTCAACCGCGAGTCAAGTGATTAACGTTTATCACCAAATCGTGAATTGTGTACGTTTGAACGATTCAATGAGTGCGCTTAAATCAAGATATGTGAAAGATTCCAGTGCCAGTTAATTCAGGTTTTTCAGTTAATTAATCAATAAGGTAACTTTTCAATGAATAAATAATATGAGTCCGCTTAAATTAAGATATGTGAAAGATTCCAAGTGACTGTTAATCCATGTATTCCTTTACCCAATCAATAAAGAGCCAGAACAGTGAGTTTCATCTACTCCCTTTATTGGTGCATGTCTTGTGGCGATGCTTCGATCCTTGTTGGTGTTTTCTTTCGTGAAATCTTTTAATGACGATGGGAGAAGAAGTAAAACCAGTGCAGTTGCAAGTTGCAATGTCAGGTGGCGTCCCCCCACCCAAAATATTTATAGCATCTTCGGATACCGTTCGGAATGCACAACATACTCTTAGTGATGCCAGCCTATGTGCGGAATTCACTCCCCTCATGTACGACTTATACTGTGCAGCTCCTGCCCATATGTGAGCTGCATACATTATAATGGAGGTGTTGACACTGGTTATGAATTTCCTTATGTGGGGCCGGGTCCTCCAACATTGGGTAGCAGTCTCGCTAAAACTTTGCGTCGTTTCGTGTCGTTTCTTCACTCGTTTTCCCCAGGTGTTCCTTTAAGATCAACCTGTTGTCGAGTATAACACCAAGATATTTAATATAACGACTGGATTTTATTATTTGTCCTTCCATTTCCAAATCAAGGTGTTCAACTTTCTTGGGGCTGCTTATTAAAACTGCCTCCGTCTTATGACCAGCTAGTTTCAGTCCGGCCATATCTAGCCAGCATTTAATGCTCTGCATTGCTTAGGAGCAAATATTCTCCAGGTCATCTTGTTGTTTAGCTACGGCTACTATTGCCAAATCATCTGCGTACCCAATGATTCTAACCCCTTCTGGTACATTGCCCCTGAGCACACCATCATACATGATATTCCATAACAGTGGACCAAATACAGATCCCTGAACTACACCAGCTGTTATTTTATACTCCTGTGGTTCCTCATCTGTGTCATAGAGCGGCCTTCTATCCGAGAGATAGCTCGCTAGCATACGCACCAAGTAGAGTGACACTTGTAGATCATCTAGAATCCGATTCCAATTCATCGAGTTAAACGCATTTTTAACATCTTGCTTCACCACCGCGCAATATTTTTTGTACCACCTAGCCATCGTTCTCCAGCTATCGCATTGCGAGCGATGTCGCACACCGCAGATAGTGCCTTTCCGGTTGATCTACCTTTCCGGAACCCATAATGCGAATCAGAGAACCCCGATTCCCCCTCAGTGAATTGTTCAAGGCGAATGGCAAATACTCACTCAAGCAGTTTTCCTGTTGTGTCCAGTATGCACAAAGGGTGATAAGACGACGGCGATTCTGGATTCTTGACTTCTTTTGATATAAGCACAAGCCTCCGTTTTTTCCATCAGTTAGGAAATTGTCCTGTTTGAAGGCAGGTTGTGAAGAGACTGCTGAAGACTTCCGCCTTTTTTTTTAAAGCAGTCTTCACTACAGCGTTAGGGATACCACCCAGTCCCGGGGTCTTGTTTTTTTTTTTGACAACCCTTGCAGCCAAGAGCACCTCGTCGGTGGTCACGGGAGGTATCTCTCCTTCAGTGATACTCCACTCCTCTTGCACTCTCAACACCTCATCACACTGCGGGAAGAGGACAGCAACGATTCTTGCCATGTCAGTTTTACTTTTTTGCATTTGACTACTGTTGTTCTGTAGTCTTTTCAGGACTATCCTGTAGGCGCTGCCCCATGGGTTGTTATTTAATTCATCTCTTATGGAGCAGAACGCGTCATATTTACTTCTGCGGATTACATTCCTCAACTCTTTCCGTTTGTTGACGAATTCCGCATGTAACTGTGGGTAGGTGTTACGGTTTCTTGGTCTTTGTTGCAAGCGTCGTAACCTGTTGCACTCCCATCGCATATGGGCGATTTCCGAGTTCCACCAATATACTGGTTTGATAGCCGCTGCTGGTTGTCTTTTTCGTGGCATAGAAGCATCACATGCGGTAGTTAGCCACCTCATGGCTTTTCCAGTCAGTCTGTTCGCATCGGCCTCTGCGTCAAATTGTTCGATTTGGTCTTCCAGTATATAATCGAGCAGTTCCGCATTGAGGTCCTTTTCTTTGCACCCATTTTTCTGGGCTTTCTTCGCCAATTTGCCAGTGATGAATCCTCTGTGTGGTAATATTTCGTACATCACGGCTTGGTGGTCACTTTGGGTGTAGGTGTCAAAAACTCGCCACTTCATACTTCTTGTTAACATTGAGCTGGCAAATGTGATGTCGATTTTGGACCGCCCTCTCTCATTTATGAAGGTGTCATCAATACCATCATTAAGTAACACCACATCTAGGACTACGAAGGCTACGAGTAGTGCCTGGCTTCTACTGTTGGCCCTTCTGCTTCCCCATTCTACTGCCCAAGTGTTGAAATCTCTATCAACTATAAGAGGACTCTTATCTCTAGCTTCTTGTGTTATTCTCTCCAAAAAGCATTTGAAATATCCTATTTCCCACCTTGGCGGAGCGTAATAACAGTAGAAATGAATTCCTCTGATCTTGGCGTAGGCAATTCCTTCCAGCCGCTGGACGCTTCTGCATTCCACGAGGGACTTTCCAGTTGTCCAGATGGCCGCTGTTCCGCTGCTGTCTTCCTCACATGTAATAGAACCAGTGCCAGGCATCCTGTACTGTTCATTGATGAGTACCACGTCGGTACCATATTCCCTAACCGTTTGGGAAAGGAGATCTTGTGCTGCTCCACAATGGTTTAAGTTGATTTGAATGCACTTAAACCGGTCAATTTTTATTGATAAGATTGGGCATCGCCTTTTTAAATGCTCGGCATTTGTAACCTCTTGTTGAGTGGTGGTTACCGCCTTCGCGTCCTGATTCGCAGAACATGCATTTGGGTTTTGCTTTACAACCCATCGCTTTGTAGCCTGTTTCTCCGCATTTCAAACAGTTTTCCGAACGATCTTCTTCGGATTTGCAGGATTTCGCCACATGACCGCATTGCCAACATCTGAAACATCGTGTGGGTGCGATGTGTTCTCGAAGTCTGCATCTCACGCATCCAACCCGTAGGAAACCTGTAGCCAGTAACATGCTAGCCATTTCTCTTGGTAAGCGGATCATGGCAGCCTGCGTACCATCTGGTTTTCTTCTTAAACTCCTTACCGCTTCCTTTGGGATCGCGTTCAGCGCAGGAAACTCTATAGCGATCGCTATGGATGTCAGGATTTCGTCCACAGTGGTCACCTCATCTAAATCATGGCACTCAACCGTGATTTCCTGTGACACTGTTTAGACATTAGTATCTTCCTTTAGTACTTGTTGTACCTTTGCTTGCAGTGTCTCGGTGGTGGCCTCTGGACGGCGTTTCAGTTCAAGCAGCAATTCTTTTGCTGTCTTTCGAACTTTATTTACGCAATTTCCGAGTTCACTTAGCTCGGGCTTGGCCTTCATAAACTTCAGTATATCCGCATATGTTTTCTCCCCGGTTTTGAATATTGTAAGTATTAGGTATATTGTGAAATGAATCTGCTGTGTACTCTATTGTAAGTAGTATTGGTTTGTACCATATGAAATGTCCGATTTTATAGTAAAAAATTAAAAGCCAATATTATTTTTCCGTAAATTTTTATTCAATCAAAATAGGATCCGTTGGCATCTACGACATTCTTGCAACGTGATACAAGGTCCAATATTCCTTTTTCGTAGAAGTGCTGGCTTTATGAGGCAATGAAATCTTCAAATGCTTTTATGACATCTGCTCGGTTCCGGAAGACCTTCTGCCGGTAAAATGAATCCAGATTGCGGAAAAGATAGTAGTCCGTTGGAGAAATGTCAGGAGAATACGGTGGATGCGGAAGAATTTCAAATCCCAACTGCCACCGTTTTTGCACCGTTACTACTTCTGTGGTATGGGGTCTAGCATTGTCATGCAAAAGGATCAGGCACGGCCCGATTTGACCAACGCAGGTTGCTTTTCAGCCAATTTGGCATGCATTATGTCGATTTCCTACAATATTTGATAGGGTTTATCGTTTCTCCTACTTGAAGAAATAAAAAGTGGATTGGTCCTTTCGATGTCCAAGATCGTTAATATCAATTCTTGCACTACTCTCTCCTTTTCCCTGCGCTTTGTCAGGCCTTTTTTACAATCATCATCATCACAATCGGCACTACGACCGGGATCCGGTCTTGCGCTTATTCAGCAAGTCTCTCCACCGGTTCTGATTTCGAGCCAATATCATCCAGTTTGGCACTCCTAAGCTCTTGGCGTCCTGGTGTACACCATCGCTCCATCGCAGACAAGGTCTGCCGCGCGGCCTCCTTCCATACATCCCGCCACAAAGGACTTTCCGGGCAGGCTCCTCTTCGCTCATTCGAGCTAGGTGCCCTGCC
This sequence comes from Microdon myrmicae, assembly GCA_963931805.1. Taxonomy (NCBI): domain Eukaryota; kingdom Metazoa; phylum Arthropoda; class Insecta; order Diptera; family Syrphidae; genus Microdon; species Microdon myrmicae. Next base: position 16,777,921 of record OZ007499.1, read on the forward strand.
CACCGGGGCTTGATTTTTCTTACAACATTAGCTTCAAGGTAGATTGCGTACAACTCATGGTTGTAAGGTCTCCGGAATTGTTCCCCCTCAGACACACAACAATTCTCCTTAAGACTTTCCTCTCGAACGCGGCTAAGAGTTCAGAGTGCCTTGTATTGGGGATCCAGGTCTCGGATCCATACATGAGTACTGATATGACCGTGGTATTGTACAGTAGTAGCTTGGATGTTCTGGATAAATTTCGGGATTTAAAGAGCCTTGATAGACCATAGTATCCTAAGAGAGGTTGGCGCAAGGCTAATAACCTTGCCCGGAAAAACAAACTATTATAGACAATTTAACAAGGGTCAGATATGGACCAGATATCGGTGGAGAGACTTGCTAAATAAGGCCAAAATCGGATCCCTGTTGTAGTGCCGATGATGATGGTGATAGACCATAGTGGGCTTTGTTGGATTTGATTAGCCCTCCGCGTATTTCTTCTTCCATATTGTTATCCATATTGACCCAAGGTAGTTGAAGGATTGCACTACTTCAAATTCGTGTTCCGTTACGCTGATAGTTTGACCAACGTCAGGTCTTCTCTTTGCAGAAGTTACCACCATGTACTTAGTTTTTCCCTCATTAATGTGCAGTCCCAGTTTTTGTGCCGCCTGTTCGATCTGAGTGAAGGAGTCCTGTACAGCCGAATCGGATATACCGAGTATGTCGATGTCATCTGCGTAGGCATGTATCTGGTCGGACATGGTGACAACAGTCCCTCTAGTTGTAACGCCAGAGTCACGGATGCTTTCTCCAACCTCGGGTTGAAGAGGAGGCAGGCCAGACCGTCCCCTTGTCGGAGTCCATTAAAGATGTTTATTGGTTTTCACAATAATCCGGCTATTTTTATTTGACTAGTTACGTTAGTCATGGTGAACCTACAATGTCGTATCAATTTGTTTGGAATGCCGAATTCTCTCATGGCATTATATAGTTCTACCCTGGCTATGCTGTCGTAGGCGGCCTTAAAGTCTATAAACAGGTGATATAATGGAATCTTAAATTCCTGACATTTTTCCACCGCTTGCCTAAGGGTGAATATCTGATCAATCGCTGATTTACCTGGGATGAAGCCACACTGATATTGACCAATGGTGGTTTTAGGGTAAGGGGCTATCCGATCTTGTAGGATAGTGGAGAGTATCTTATAGGCGGTACTCAGCAATGTTATACTCCTATAGTTACTGCCCGTTGTATTATCTCCGCTCTTATGTACTTATGTATGGGGCAAATTATTCCGCGACGCCAATCTTCCGGCATCTCCCCTTGCTCCCATACGTGCACCACAATCTCATGAATTGCGTGATGTAACGCTGCCCCCCTTTGTTTGATCAGTTCAGCTGATATGCCATCAGCTCCGGGAGCTTTATTTGATTTGGCCTGTCTTATGGCTTTTGCTACTTCCTCAATGCTTGGTGGCGGCAGCATTTGGTCTTGATCTTGCATTGGTGGAGCTCCCAATTCTTCTGTGAGTTGGCCATTTAGCAATTCATTGAAATGCACTTCCCATCGCTCCAGAATGCCGTCGGGATTGGTGATCAGATTACCCTCTTTATCCTTGTAGTAAGTACAGTGTGGTGTGTACTGCATCATACTGCGGATTATTTGGTAGAAATTCCGCGCCCGATGCAAACCTCGCTCTCTACTTTTCTCTATTTTACAGACAAGTTTTTTTTCCTCAGGCACTTTCCTTTTGTCTGTAGAGCTTTTCAGATCTTCTGAGCTCTTTGTATTTCGCCTCGCGTACCTGCGTCCTTTGAGACCGCTGCATTGCCCGGTATGTAGCATTCTTACGTTCAGTTGCTAGTTTGCACTCATCATCAAACCAGTCGTTCCGATCTCTACGACTACTGCCTAAGATGAAGTTGGCAATAGTAATGACAGTATACTTAAGGCGTGTCCATTTCTCTTCTACGCCCGGCATTCTGGCCTCAGGACTTATTCTCCATCCATCGAAGAAATATGTGGTTCGATTCCGGGTGTAGAGACTCCATTAAGGCTAAAGTGTTGAGCCTCCAGTTGTATAAATCAAACAATACTGAGGAAAACGGGAAAAGATTTAAGAGAGCTAGAAATGACTGCAATCCGTATATTCAACGCGCCAAGTTCTTGCCTGACCAGAGAGTGAGACAAAAATATTACACTCTCCCACAGGTAGTAGAAACTTCTGGGCATTCGTGAAAAACATTCGTAACTCAGTCTCTTCATCCATTCTATCGTTTATAGTCGATGACAGACCAGTCCCCACTGCAATACAGAAAGCGAATCTACTTGCTGCACATTTTGCAGCCAACTCAACGCTGCCTGATACCACATCAGTTCCGCCTCAACTTGAGCATAAGCAGCACACCATGAGCCAGATTCACTTCCGAACGCGTAGTGTTGCCCGCGCACTCAAAGAGCTAAACGCACACAAATCCGCTGGTCCGGATGGCATTCCCCCAATCCTCTTGAAGAGATATTCCTCTTCACTCTATAAACCACTGCGGAAACTCTTCCATTTGTCATATTCTACTGGCCGTTTTCCAAATAGATGGAAGACAGCGAACATTCAGCCAATTCCCAAAAATGGTGACAAATCATCCCTTTCTTCTTATCGACCCATAGCACTAATCTCTATTCTCTCCAAGGTAATGGAATCACTTATCAACCGTCAACTTTCGAAATATCTGGAATCAAATGACCTCCTCAATGACCGCCAATATGGCTTTCGTAGCGAACGGTCCACAGGAGATCTGATGGCGTACTTTACCGAAAAGTGGAGCCATTTCATCCACTACCTCGATAAAAGCAAGATAGTCGCATTGGATATTTCAAAAGCCTTCGAGAGAGTTTGGCATCCAGCCCTTTTGTCAAAATTGCATTCATATGGAGTGGGCAATTCCCTGAACCAATGGGTAAGAGACTATCTTTCTGGCCGTTCAATTCAAGTGGTTCTTGATGGTGTCAAATCTGTCTCCCATCAAATTAACGCAGGTGTTCCCTAGGGTTCTGTACTCTCACCCACTCTCTTCCTGATCTCTAGAAATGAACTCTTGTCAATTACTCACAACCCAATTCATTCGTTTGCTGATGATAGCACGTTGAGTTTCTCATACTCATACGAACACTCCCGTCCAAACTCTTCGAACGTCACTACCAACCAGCAACTTATGCTTGATGCATTGAATTCAGACCTCAACAAGATCTATCAGTGAGGATTATCTAACCAAGTAGAATTCAATGCCTTAAAGACTCAGTGATGTCTCTTGTCGTCATAGCGAGCTCCAAAGTAAATATACTGTTTCTGAACGGCACTTGCATCGACGAAGCCAAGGAATTATCAATCCTCGGCACTCGAATTAATTCGTCTCTTAACTGGAATGACCACATATTTGAAGCTGCGAAAGGTGCAGCCAAATGTATGGGATTCCTTAAGAGATGCAAAAGATACTTCACTCTATCCAAGCTGGCCACTATTTACAAGGCGTATATTTGTCCAAGAATGGAGTTCTACTCCCATATTTGGTCAGGCGCATCCAAAACTGCACTACACGTGCTCGACAGGATGCAAAAACGAGCAGTGAAACTAATTGGGGACAGAGCCGTAAGTCGATCAATTACGTCCTTAGAACACAGGCGCGACGTATCATGCCTATTTCTTTTCTATAGGTATTACCACGGTCGTTGCTCAACTGAACTTGCTGAATGTGTTCCGCCTCTTCAGACATTTTCCCGCAATACCCGTCAATCTGTGAATGTGCATCAGTTCACCTTGAAAGTGGACTTTAGGCGCACAAATAAACATAGAGAGCCATTCTTTAGCCGAACCACACGAATGTGGAATGTTCTGCCTGATCATGTGTTTCCTGGCCGTTGTGATGTCCAGACATTCAAGACCAATATACATCGACACCTCCTTTCCTTATCCACTTCCTCTCCATCCGCTCGCACTGTGCCCTGACATTTAAGGCTACTTCAAAATTCCCTTTTGTGCGCGCGTGTTGTGTGTCAGTGGCGTCATAGACAAAGATGATGTACAAGAGGTCATTGATACACTCAAACAGAAAAACGTTACCCGATTCTAAACTCAAATAACCCCCAGAATGATGATGCAATTAATTGCACATTTCGGCATAACCATTACACCGCAAAAAAAAATTAATGCAATAAATGCATGTGCCAAAACGATTACCAAATAATTCAAAAGCAATTAATTGCATATTCCAAAACGATTGCCAAATAATACAAAAGCAAATTAATTGCATATTCCGGAACGATTAACAAATCACGGAAAAGCAATTAATTACATACGAAACACAAAAGAATTAATTGGGTCGATTCGCAATTGCGGATGTTAAACTGTGCTGCAAATCAATGAAGAAATATTGGCTGACATCGCGGTACAAAGCAATTGCGAGTTGAAGTTAAAATGCGGAAATTGGGTCACTGCGAAATGTAATTGCATTATCGTCATCGGGAGGTATTGACCCCGAGGTGACGAGAAGTGGTAGGAAGAAATTAGCAGTCAGTGAGAGGTTGATAGTGAAGAGAAGGAAGTCTGATTTTGGTCGAGAGAATTGGAGGTTGGTAGTGATTAAGTCCGGTTTTTATCGTTGAAAAAGTCCTGGAAGGAGAATTGTAAAACAAAGTGAATGTTAAATTGGGTCACTGCGAAATGTAATTGCATTATCGTCATCGGGAGGTATTGACCCCGAGGTGACGAGAAGTGGTAGGAAGAAATTAGCAGTCAGTGAGAGGTTGATAGTGAAGAGAAGGAAGTCTGAATTTGGTCGAGAGAATTGGAGGTTGGTAGTGATTAAGTTTTTATCGTTAAAAAAGTCCTGGAAGGAGAATTGTAAAACAAAGTGAATGTTAAATTAATTTTTTTTTTTTTTTGTTAGACTTCTCTCGGTAGAGGCGAACCTATAGCGCCGAGTGGGCGCCCCGAGATGCCATCAAATAACTGTTGCAGTTCTTTTTGAACAGTTGCAGGTTGTAACGCTCCGGGAACACTCGCGTGGGAAGGCAGTTCCACAGCTTCCCCGCTCTGTAACGGAACGAGTTCTGATACAGGGATGTTCGCGCCGTCGGAGATGAACCACAAACGGGTGCGATCCGTCGGATTGTCTTGTGGAGCGCATATCCAGATCCTGATTCAGAGAGTCAATCTGTCTACATCTCAGCTGGTACGACGTAGATACACCAATCGGCCGATCACTCGAAAAGGAGGAAACAATCGTACTATCATCCGCAAAACAATGTTGGAACAGTATTGTAAAACAAAGTGAATGTTAAATTGATGTTGGAACAGGATTGTAAAACAAGGTGAATATTAAATTAATGTTAAGAACGGAATCGTGAAACAAAGTGAAGGTTAAGTTAACGCTGAAACAGAAATGTAAAACAAGGTGAATGTTAAATTAATGTTAGAACAGAATTGTAAAACAAAGTGAATGTGAAGTTAATGCTAATTAATAAAAATAAACAAAATAAAAGTGGGAGGAAGTCAAGGAAAGAGTCTGTGTTTTGAATTTTGGTGTAAGAAGATTTGGCCGCCGTTCCCTTGGCGTCGTGACTTTGGTTTTGTAGATTATCCCAAGACCCATAACTCGCGTTAGTGTAAAAAAAAAAAAAAAAACTTTTTTAGGACCACCGTCACAACGGTCCACTGCAAAATTCAAAAACCGTTTGTTCCCTCTCTCTCCCTTATCTTTTTTCAGCATCTGCGTTCTTTCGCTGAAAATTCATTCTCGACGACGGCCGACTTCGAAACTAGCCAAAGCCATCACCGCCGAAGGGAAACTGGGTTTACACGCCCACTGCATTTAATTCAAAATTATCTTCGTGCGTTTAATTACCACACTTAAATATTACCAATTTTCCACGCAGCTGAGCGTGTGTCCTGCCAAAACAAAGGCGACAGGCGAGTTACTCACGTAACACTTCTTAGCCCCTTCAAATTAAACTAATTCATTCTGATTATGAACCACTTTATATTTTAAAAACTTAGTCTATAAATTGTTCTAAACTCCTTTAATGCCGGAATTAAAATGTTTATCCTATTTTTAAAACGTGTTTAAAACTAAAGCAAAACAGTGAAAACAGAGTATAAAAAATTCCGTGGCTTTTAGTCAAGTGTGAAATTTGTTTATGTATTTTACAGTATGAATTAATTTATCGTAGAAATTTCCAACAAACGCGTTTCGTATTAAAAACATACAAAAATGCAAGAGTTTAAAACCAACGTGTAAACCCAGATACACCGTTAATACGACGCTGTTTTTTGCACAAGGTGCAAACCTGTTTGGAGCCTGAGAAAGATGCCATTACTGTCACTGTATAAGCAGTGAGTGCATACAAGGACTTAGTACAACTATTTGGAATTTACGGGTTTTAACAAGCTACTGAAGTGTTTATTGTACTCAAATGGATTGTTTCGCGAATAAATATTCAGGGGGAGAAATGCAAAATCATTCCGATGCAGGATTAAAACCCGACAAAATTTCGCGGTCGGATCAAGCTGAGCCGAGGGACCCCATCAATGCGTATCTTGTATTTATAAATCTACCTGAAACACTTACCCTCGACGGCTTGGTCAATTTGTGTTCCTCACGTGGGAAAGTGCTTCGTGCCAACAAACATGGCGATGGAAACAAGCACTTCGTCAACTTCGCTTCCGTCGCGTAAGTTAATACTCCTTTTGTATGAAATTGTTCACAGATTTATTTTTCAATTACAGCGACATGGAGAGGGCATTCACCGGTCTAAAGAACAATCCATATGGTTTTAAGGTTTCCATAGGCCGAACGGTGAAAACCAATTTACAGTCCCATATAAATATGGGCTATGAATCATGGGAAGGTTCGCCAAAGGTAGTGAACGCTGAAAGGTATATATCCCATCCATAATTATGTTAATTGTTCACTTTTTTAATGAAACTATCAGATTTGCTCAGGTTCCTCAAAATTCTATGAAGGACAAAGCAGACACACCAGACGCCAAAAGATATTTTGCTCAGGAACGCTACTTCACCAATGGTAGGCAAAGTAAGGAAGACGAACTTGAAAAGGATTCCGGTATTAATGGGTCCAGTAATGCCTCGGAGAAGGTTGCCGATGAAGAGCAGTATACCGAAATAGACGAACCACAAAAGTTGAATTTCTGTAGAACCGTCGATCTGTACGTTGGTCTCTGGCTTAACACATTCAATCTGTAGTGGTAATAGAAGAATTCGTAGTTAACGGTTTAATGTGTTACGCGTGTAACTCAAAATAATTTAATAGTTGACTATACTTTCTAAAATAAATTATAATAAATTTCCAGAATTTCAGCAAAGAAGAAGATGTACTTACAGGGCAAGGAAACATCATCACCAAGAGATCAAGAAGTGAGTTTTAATTCAGACTACTCAAAGAGTATATTAGAGAACTGAAGGATTATCTTTCTAGGTTCGGTACGTATCCCGCTTGTACAAGAAAGGCTCCTCTGGTTTCTGTGAAAACTGTCAAAAGGAATGCGAAACTATGTGTGAAAGGTGCTCATCATGGTACTGTAGTGAACACTGCCAGAAAAGCAGTTGGGAGAAGCATCGACGGATTTGTGGCAAACCCCTGTAGGAATACTGAAATCAGTTCTCTGAACAAAAGTAAAAAACGAAGCCTTTCCCAATTTCAGATCCGTGATTCTATCCTTGTTCCAGAAGTTGTCCGAAACACAATCAAAGGAATTCAATCCCGATTGGGAATACTTATCTGAGAAGAGGAATGCTTCTTCTGAATCCACAGTCGAAGCTCCCCTACCACCGAGTGGCAGCAAAGTAGTTTTGGTGTCAGTTTCAAGTGTTAACGTGATGTTCATTCGCTCTTTAGTACATGACGACATTCTAAATTACTTCAACACGACATGGCGAGTGCAACATGAAGGGAAATTCCAACAACCCATCCAAAATACACCAAAAATTGGTGATATCGTCTTGGTGAAAGCAGCTAATGGTCAATACAATCGTGCTATTGTCCTGACCAACGAAGACGTTAACAACATTAAGGTTCTATTTATTGAATTTGGTTATGTGGATTATTTGCCACAGAGCAAATTATTAACTGCGCCAGATTTATTGTGGCTGCTTCCACGGACTGCTCTATTAATAGAACTCAAGGATATTCCTAAAACTTCAACTACACCCGAGGTCAAGACATTAATTGATACTTATATAAATAAAGAACTGAGACTGGTTTATGACACTGATCCCACAACAAAAAAGGTGACAAATGTTGAGCTCTTCGAAATAAAAACCGGCAAAAGTTTTAACAAGGCGATTCTCGCTCGTTTACCGTGTGGAATTCCACAGAACTCAGGCAATATTGTCACTGCAGAAGTAAGACGAAATTGTCTTGTTCTTAATGTTCAGGTACATCATTCTTCTTTTCTACTTTCAGAGACTGCAACATTTACCTCTGCCCGTTGGTAAAAACATTAAGCTAATTGTTATGGATAATTCTGTACTACATACCAAATTCATATCTTGTACGGTGGCTTCGTATGAGAGGGTGATAGAATCCTTCACCCAGGATATTCAAACCTACATGAAATCTTACAACAGTGATGAAACGTATAAGCCGCGGTAGGTTGTGCATAATTGATAACTATAATTTGGAAGCTTTTCTCTGCTTCCAACTTCTGCCTTGTCCCTTTTGAGATATTTTACAGCCTCCTTCGTCAAATGAATCTTCAAGCAGATTCCACTTAATTAGCATGGTATTAGCGGCTAACCTTTTTAACTTCACATATCTAGCAGGTTATCCTAAACATGGTTGATAAGATGTTTTTGGAAAAGGACCTTGTAATTCGATGAAGGTTTTAAACTGCTAGATAACAGTTACACGTTATTTTCTCAGCACTGAGAAAACTCTGTACTGGTTCTATTTAAGTCTCGTTTACATCAGCTGCATCGAAGTTTGTTTTATAAGTCTATCTTCAAATCACGTTGACTTTGCTTATAATTAGAGCTCTCTTTTACACTACTATTACTATTTATTGGCCTGTAGGAACCCGGAAGTTCATGACCTTGTGGGGTTGTTATATAGTGGTATTGGTTGTGGTTGTGTGCCAGCACGGCCACGGGTTCAATATTCCCACGCTTGTCTAGTTTAGTGTGAGGGCAGAACCCTAATTTATTTAGCTTAATGCAAGCTTCCATTAACTTAAATTAAATTAATATAAAACGCCTTACAGACTATCATAAAACTAGAGTAAGAAGGAGAAAAAAAGAAGAAAAAAAAACAGGAAGGTGAAGGTGACTGTGGGATGGGGGAGGTAGGAGGCTAGGGAGGAGCGAGTGTATGTGGGGGTGGTAAATTCGGCATTTGTGAGACAGTGACAGTGCAGGGCATGTCTACGTACTGGTAGGGGGGCGGGGTTGGTGAGCCTGGGGGAGAGGTTGAAATTGTGGGTGGGGGTGGGGGAACTATTTTGGGGGTAGGAGAGGAGAGGTAGGGTAGCGGGGATTATTGTAGGGAGGGGGCGGGTTTATTCAGAGACGTCGTTTAAGAGTGGGGGTGGAGATGGGGAAAGAGTTGGCCTGTCGTAGCATACGCGAGATGGGTTCGTTAGCGCCGTAAGAAGTGCGATGAGCAGGCACAGTCGTGGCTTACGTACGTTACGGGGGTTTGTATGCAATGTTAAAGTGGAGAGCACGCTTGGGCAATTGATTGAGCCAGACAGAAGGCGGTGGACAAAGATGATATCGGCATGGATTCTGCGCTCTTCAAGTGTGTTTAGATCGATTAGACGGAGCCGGCTTGTGTATGGTGGTAGAATTAGCCGATTTTCCCAGTTAAGTCCGCGGAGGGCGAAGCGCAAGAAACGATGTTGAACTCCCTAAATCCAGCGAATGAGAGTCACTTGATACGGGGACCAGACCTGACTAGCGTATTCGAGTAGTGGCCGAACAAATGTTGTGTAGAGTGATCGGGTGACATGGGGGTTAAGGAATTCCTTCGACCAGCGTTTGACAAACCCAAGGGCGGCGTTAGTCTTGAGGATTATGTAATCAAAATGTGCGGTAAATTTGAGCTCCTGTCGCATAGGACGCCCAGATCGCGAATCAATTCAACCGATGTTATCGGCTGGTTCAGTAAGAGATAGGAGCGTGGGTGAGTGGGGGAACTCTTCCGAGAGAAGGTGATTGTGTGGCATTTGGCGATATTCATTTCTAGACAATTATTTTGGCACCAAGTCGAGATGCGGTCAAGATCTACTTGGAGAAGTGAGGAGTCCAGGGGAGAGCGGATTGTCTTAAACATTTTGAAATCACCCGCGTAAAGCGAGATGAAGGAGTGATTAATGCAGGAGCCTATGTCGTTTATGGTTAGGATAAATAGGAGTGGGCCGAGGTGACTGTCCTGGGGGACACCTGAGGTTGGGAAAAAAGGATCGGAGAGGGTGGATCTAAATCGCACGCGGCAGGTTCGATAACTAAGATAGGATGAGACCCACTTAATCAACAGGGGTTCAAAACCGAGGGAGGATAGCTTGAAGAGAATGAGGTTATGGGAGATTTTGTCGAAGGCCTTACTAAAGTCGGTAGCGACTACGTCGACCTCATCGCCGTTTTCTAGGGCAAGGAGTGTGTGGGAAGTGAATTCGACAAGGTTAGTAGTAATGGACCTGCCTGAAAGGAAGCCGTGCTGGTTCGGAGAGATGATGGGTGCGCAGCGAAAACTTAACGCCACATATAGTAGGCCTTCGAACAGTTGAGGAATGTGCGAAAGCTTAGCAATGGGACGATAGTTGGATATATCGTTTTTTTTTTTCCTTTTTATGTATGGGGGTTATGTAAGAGGATTTCCAAAAGTTAGGGAATAGACCTTGAGCAAGAGATAGATTGAAAATTGACGCGAGCGGGAGAGAGAGAGAAGAGGAACATTTTTTTTTAAGAGGATAGCAGGACTCCCTGGGCCGGGACTGAAATCATCTTTCAGTTCTTCAAGTTTCTTTGTGACTTGGTGTTGTTGTATGTGAAGAGGGATGAGAGGGCCGAGGGAGAATTCAGACATGCCAGTAAAGTGGGAGGGGTTAGGCTCGAACGAGTCGTCCGTGAAGGATAGTTTGAAGAAGGACGCGAAAAGATTGGATATGGTTTGGGAGTCCGTTGTAGTAGTTGAGCCGTAGAAAAGGGATGTGGGATAAGCATCAGATTTCCGTTTGTGGTTGATGAAGTGGAAGAAAGATTTGGGGTCGTTGATCAGGTTGAATTGAGCTTTGGCAAGGTGAGTGTGGTAGAGAGAGCTGTAAAGCTCGGTGAATTGGTAAAAGTAACCCAGATAGTTGGAGTAGTCAAGGGGAGAACGCGTGTTTAGGAAAGTGTTCCACAACTTATTCCTTTTGTTACGAAGGCTGCGTAGTTTGTGGTATACCATGGGGGCGATGAGAATGATAACCTGTGTCGGGAGTATGGGACATATAGGGATATGGCGTTGTGGATTTCTGTGTAGAGCGAGGCTGTAGCGTCCTTTACACTTATTTCATTTACGCAGAGTGTGATATTGCTGAGGTACTCATTTATGAGGCGGAAATTGGCTTTTCGGCAGTTGAAAGAAAATTGATAGGGGGGGCGGAGTGCTGTGGGCTGAGTAGTCGTGGTATAAGGATACCGGAACGGGGGGTGGTGGTTGTCAATAGTTGAGAGGGTGTGGGGACTAGAGACAACTGAAGAATTAAGGGGGTCTGTCGTGAACACAACGTCAAGTTGTCTGCCCAGATGGTTAAGGACATTGCTTACTTGGCAAAGGCCAGAGTCGGTGAGGCTGTCTATAAAGAGACATTCCTTGGTAGTAGTGGGGTTTAAGATGTAGTGAGAGTGGTCGTCAGACAGCATCCATTGGAGATTGGGGAGATTGAAATCGCCAAGGACTACAATGTCGTCTTGGGAAGAACTAGCCTCAGTTATGCGTTCCATTGCCGCAATAGCGAGTGAGTATGACTCGATAGCTTGCGATGGAGATATGTAAAAGCATATGATGAACACGGACTTTGAGCAGTGTTCAATTTTTATTGCAACATAGTCGAGGTTGGGAGAAGAAGAGATGGTGATAAGAGAAGATGTAAGTCCGTTTTGGATGGCAAGCAGCACAATAGTTCCTCCTCGAGCCGCTCATCAACGATAAATGAAACAACCCCGCTTGTTTTTGACTTAAACTCAACATTCAAGTTTATTAGTAAATACCCAAACATAGAATTATAACGGATTTCAACTTAAACACAAAATGGTTATAACTTAAATACAAGTTTGTTTTCAACTTAAACACAAGATTGTTCTCGACTTAAACACGCTTCGTTTCAACAGCACTACTATATTGCACACGACTCAGTGAGGGATATTATTGAAGGGATATATTTACACACGATCGATTGGAGGAATAACTTGACCCTACCATAAGGGCGACCGATCCCTGTCGGTGGATGAAAAGCGACTCAATGTAAATGACTCGTCCAGAGTCTGTGGCGTTTGTAACAGATACACACACAATACACAAGGAAATAGTGAAGAACACCGCACGAAAATCGAATAAGAAAATGCATCAGAGCCGTATACCATAGCGATAACATCAGTCGAATGTACTTGAGTTTAGAAATCGAATTTGTACACACGGTGGTGTGCGCTTTGATTCAATTTTTGGTGATTCTAACTGTCATAGCGTCAGTTCGAATCACACGTTCTTCACTATCATCCCAAACGCTAAGTCGGTCGTCCACTAAGGGTGGTTTGCATTCTCGCGAGAAACGTGCAGTTTCTCTCCGTGGTGACCAATCAGAGAGGATCTCTCTGCCGATCTTGGCGGGATTGTTTTGCGTGCTCGTGTTGCCAGGTCACGGGCAAATGAAAACGAGAAAAGGGGAATGAGCAAAAGGGTATTGTTGGTGGCGCGCATGCAGCTGGGTAAAACAGGCTGCTCGCCAATAGAGAAACTTGTGCCACGATGAAATGGGATACTTGCACCACGATGGTTGTGCACGGCATCCATGACCGTGGAAAGGGTCGAATTCCCTGTGTGCATGTTTACATGTAGAAGAATTTGATTCTCGGCGTCTAGACGCGCGATGCGTGGACTGCTTTTGTCGGTTGGATAAAAGGCAGCCGTGAAAGAGGATAAACCAGGAAAATGTGCTGCGCAAGTTATTGTTGTTTGTTGAAAAGTAAAAAAATATGTTTTTTGGAGGCTATGCCTCTTTATTTTATTTTTCATTTATGAATTTACAGGTCACTATGAACAAAATTTACAGTTTGTCTATGCTATTTATACTTAAGATACACTTCTTATCTTATGATGAGTACATTTGTGATTATTGTTAGATGGATTTCTTATCTGACTTGTAATGATGAGTCAGTACATTTCTTATCTTAAGGTGAACATAAGGATGCATATTGGTTGGGTGATTCATACGTTAACTCGCGCGTGTGTGGCAGGAAACCCTGGCTGACAGGGGCGCCGGCGAGTTTCCCAAAGTATGTTGCATGTTAGGAGTTCTTTTCAGGGAAATTATAATGATGCATTGTCTGCACTAAAAGATGAATTCTGGAGATGCATTATCTGCATGAATTGATGAATTCTGTGATGCATTATCTGCATGATTTGGCGAATTCGGTGATGGGGAATGTTTGCAGGTTGGCGAGCCGGGGTAAGAGTTGTGGTCGGACTTGTGGGTGAAATTGTAGTGGGAATGTGGGTGGTTGCTCGTGCGGCTCTAAGGAACCCCCACAACCTCACCGGCTCGACTCCGCCATCGTCCCCTGTCCTGTGCACTCTCCTTCCACGCTTGACCAGACGATCCGATTTCCTGAAGGTCAAATCTAACATTGTCCTCCCATCTCCGTCGCGGACGTCCTGCCGTTGGTCTACCGTCAAGAATTCTACGCACGGTCCTATCGTTGCTCATTCGTGCCATATGTCCCACCCATCTTAAACTTCGCCACCTGATTACTCTCACTGTTGTAGGTTTGCGGTATAGCTCTATTACACTAATAACCAAATATACAAATACCGTGTAATTACTGTACTAGTATACCCGGCTGTCACGTGGGAAACCGGGGTTCAATTCCCCGTCAGGGAGCCTCTGGCGCAAGACTAATAACCTTGTCCGGAAAAAAATCATTATCGAAAATTTAACAAGCCTCAGGACTTGCTAAATAAGGCCAAGACCGGCTCCCGGTTGTAATGCCGATTATGATGATGATGATGTGTAATTACTGTATCCGAATTTGAGTCTGTGTAATTATAATTACACGTCTAGCTTTTATTACACGTAGAGTTAGATACACCGATATCCGTGTATTTACGCAATTCGGCTTATATGCGCTCCACAAGACAAACCGACGGATCGCACACGTTTGTGGTTCATCTCCCGACGGCGCGATCATCCCTGCATCAGAACTCATTCCGTTACAGACCGGGGAAGCTGTGGAACTCCCTTCCCACGCGAGTGTTCCCGGAGAGTTACAACCTGCAACTGTTAAAAAAGAACTGCAACAGTTATTTGATGGCATCTCGGCGCTATAGGTTCGCCTCTCCCGAGAGATGTCTAATAAAAAAAAATCTATTTTGATACAAAAAAAAGAACTGAAATATTAACCTTTTCAGGCAACAAACCTTTTTTTTTGCTTAAGTAACAATGTTTTCCGCAGTTGATGATGATTTCTCTGAGCTAGCTTATGTTCCTGGTATTGTTAAGTACTTTTTGCCAGTTCTGATACTCCCGGGTACTTGGTGGCTCGCGTTTTCCACATCGTGCCCCGTGAGTAGGGCGTTAGAATATACTCACAGCTAGCCCACTTGTCGTAAGAGGCGACTAAAGGCCGAGTAGAAGGTGGGGTCCCAACACCCTGTCGCCCGGTGAAATACCACCCCATCAAGCTATAAGCTCCGTGGAATGGCCGGGAAAAATCCCTGCCCATATTTCGGAGCTTGGCTGATTGACCGGTTCGAGAAAAGGTTGGTTTAGGTGGTAGTCGGTCCCAAGGTGAGATACCACGCCGTCACGCTGTACATTCCGCGATATCGTCGGGGGGAATTTTCGACTATGTTTCGGATGTATGGCTGATGGGCTGGGCTGACACGGAGATAAATCATGATGGTACCTTCCGACATAAAGAATTCCGGAGGTAAACTAATTTCCCATTCGGTTCTCTGGGGGGGATTGTGGTAGGGGGGTGATCATGCAAATATTTTGATAAATAACCGAACTTTAAGAAATTCGTCATTCCAAAATCGGGTTCTTTCTCGAAACTCTGTCGACTTTCGACTGATAACAGCATTTTGTAACATCAAGGGCATCTGTGGCGTTTTTAACAGACACACACACACAATACATAAGCAAATAGTGAAGAACGCTGAAAGAAAATCGAATAAGAAAAAGCATCTGAGCCATATACCATTGTGGTGTTTTTCCTGCCACAGAAAATTATATATATATATATATATATATGTAGATAAATTACCTGATGTTCAGGAGACTCATTCGGAAATATTCTTTGCTCGGCTCCGGTCTGAGTTGCAGTCTTCCTTCCGGCTGTGGTCTCCAACTCCTTCGCAACTAACAATTTTGCACTGGTCCCGGGCTGATGGGGAAATGAATAGATTTTCCTTTGTTCCTCGTTTATCTTAGACAAGGTTCACAGGCACTCGGGAGGAAGCACAAGACGACGGTGGGCGCCCGATGACGAGTCAAACCACTGTGCATGAGAATTATGAGCCGGAAGCTTCCTTATGTCTTTTCCATTATATGGTCTTCCGGCACTGGAGTAACATGCTCAAGCAAAACACTGAACACTTGCCCTTCGAAACTGGTCGATCGAATATGTTACATTTTTCCTTTTTTTACTTTTCGACAATAAGGCACGGGGATTTTCTTCTTTTTCCTTTTTATTTCCAAACTCAACTTTTTACTTTTCGACAATAATGAACGGGGATTTTCTTTCTTATTTAAATTTCCAAACTTAACCTTTTACTTTTCGACAATCATCAACGGGGATTTTCTTTCTTATTTCAATTTACAAATTTAACTTGTTACTTTTCGACAATAATCAACGGGATCTTCTTTCTTATTTTAATTTTTAAACTTCACTTTTTCTTTTCGACAATGATGAACGGGGATTCTGTTCCTCTTCCTCGCCTGTAGCTCCACACTCAACGGGATGCAAAAAACAGTCTGTCCCCGACTCGACAACAAACGGAATCTTTTCAAAAACAGTATTCCTTCAAAACACTAACCTGTTCTCTCTCTCTCGCTCTCCCTCAACGTCCACTCCGAAAACAAAAACAAACAGAATTCGAACTCGCCCACGATCCACACTCGAACTGGGGCGTGTTCGAACACTCACATGTGGATCGTACCCCACAATCAAACTATACCAAAACAAAACTAATTTAAAACAATCAAATGATGGGGCGGAAACCGAACGTAACACCATAGCGATAACATAACAATTCCTCATCAGCTGAGTGTACTTGAGTTTAAAAATCGAATTCGTACACACGGCAGTGGCCTGGTGTTTTGAGCATTTGTTCCAGTTCCACTTATGGTGTATTGCGACAATAGTGAAGAACGTGTGATTCGAACATACGATGAAACGGCTGGAAAGCGAAGCATTGAAGCATCAGGCCACTACCGCGTGTACGAATTCGATTTATCAATTCAAGTAAACTCAACTGATGTGGAATTTGTTATGTTATCGCTATGATATACGGCTCAGGTGCTTTTTCTTATTCGATCTTCTTTAGGTGTTCTTCACTATTTGCTTGTGTGCTGTGTGTGTGTCTGTTAAAAACGCCACACATCAGTTTCACCAACATGAAAGTAAACGCCGCCCACCAATATTTGCAAACAGCGAAACCTGATATCCTTGCCCTACCTAAGACCCAGGTCGATTCCTCAACCGATTCGACATATCTTCGTTGCTCAGGATACGACTGGCATTCGAGATTCCGCTTTAAGGGCCCGATCTGGCTTGTCAGAGGATGGAGGCGTTAAAACCAAGTAACTTGGACATCATCTGCCTGAAGGTTGTGCTGAGGAATTCTATTAAATTTCTTTGTTGTCTTTACCGCTCCCCAAAAGATGATCGTCCGGCAACACTTTTGGAACATCTTTCACGTACCGTCGACTGGATACAGATCAACCACCCGGCAGCTGAAATTGTCGTCCTTGGCGATTTTAACGTACACAACTCCGGCTAGTTGGTACATTCTAACAGAACTGACGAGGCTGGGAGGCTGGCGGAAATGTTCGCTGTTAGCAGCAATTTGACTCAACTCGTGGAGGAACCTACGCGACTGTCGGATACCCGAGGTGATTTTGTGAACACCCTGGATCTGGTTTTGACATCCGAGCCGAGCATTTATACCGTGGAGGTTGCTGTGCCGCTGGAACACTCAGATCACTGATTGGTATTGGTCGCGCAACCACTTGCATTTCAAACGAATAACCGATCTAGGCAGCTTCGCCATGTATTGAGGTATAGGGCTGCCAACTATGATGAATTGTGAGATTTCTGCGCATATTTTCCGTGGTGGCAGGTGTGCTTTGGAGACTCCTATGTTAACGCATGCGCGGAGTCTGTCACAGAGATTATTCTTCTCAGGATGGAGATCTACATTCCACATTCCGTCAAACGAAGTTCAGCTGATAAGCCTTGTTTCGATAAAAAATACGAGCAGATTACAGCGGCACAAAATAGAGCTTTTAAGCAATGGCACTCCAATCCCACCGATTAATAGAGCAAATTTTGTTAGAATCAGAAACGCGTGCAACTGGGCGATAGATACCGCGAAGAAGGCTTACAACGACAAAGTGACCAATAAAGTCCTTGAGTGCCCAACTGCTTCGTGTCCCCTCTGATCAATGGCAACGGCTGTCAGCAGTAACTTCACGTCCTCCTCTTTTCTTCCGTTAGTGACGCGCAGCGGGACACTAGTCACAAATTCAAAAGATAAAGCTAATCTGTTCGCGAATTTATTTTCCGCGAATTCAAACCTCGATGCCGGTTTTTTGGAGCCACCTGTGATCGCTCCGGTACGGTCTTCGATTGGGTTGTGAGGTTTCGCCCTCTTATTATTCAACGCTTTCTGCGTGGGCTGTACTGTAGGAAAGCAACAGGCCCGGGCGGAATACCAGCAATAGTCATTAAGAACTGTGCCCCAAGCCTGTCGCCGGTTCTTGGCAGACTCTTCCCCTTATTCTATGTACGGAGGACATTTTCTACCTGCTGGAAAGTGGCTCGCGTTCAGCCAATCCCAAAGAGGGGAAAAAGGTATCACACAAAATTACGGGCCAATACCATTACTGTTTATGTTATCTAAGATGATGGAAAAATACATCAATGCCGAGTTAATTAAGTATTTGGAGTGTAACGGACTTCTGAATGATCGTCAATACGGATTCCGTGGCGTGCGATCCACGGGAGACCTTTTGATCCTTATAACCGATATATGGACATCTGCGATTGAGCGGCAAGGTGATTCAAGGGCGGTCGCGTTGGTTATCTCCAAGGCTTTTGACCGCGTCTGGCACGGGGCATTGCTGAGCAAACTTCGTTCATATGGACTTTCCCAGCAGCTTTGGGACTGGAAGAGGAGCTTCCTCGAGAATCGATCGATCCGGGTTGTTGTGGACGATGAGTCTTCGGATCTCTATCCTGTTATTTCCGGGGTGCCTCAAGGTTCTATTTTGGCTCCACCCTTGTCTTTGCTTCACAAAAATGATTTATTGGAGTTGTTGCAACGTAAAAGCGGGTGCAACAAAAATAAAATACTGTTCCTTCGCTGGTTTTCTTTTACGGCAGCTGCTATTGTTGATGGGTTTTTTCAGCAGGTGATTGTAATGATTGCCAGCAGTTGATTTTAAATAAATGTTTTCGGTAATTGGTAAAATGTACCACACTGCGTAGTTGTAAGTAGATTGTTTTCACTGTTTCGTTAAATGGATTTGTTTGCGTTGTTATTTTTCCGGAGTCCACTTATTTTCTTGGTTATTTTTCCAGAGTTCACTTTTTTATTCGCTCTTATGTCATTCATTCGTGAGGAAGATCGTTTAATGATTATTTATATTAATTATGTAACAGATTCAACGGTTAATAGGGTGTTCAATTTTGCGGATGATAATACGCTTGTTTCCTCTTTTTCGAGTGATCGGCCGCTTGGTGCATCAACGTCGCAGCAGCTGAGATCTAGAAAGATCAGCTCTCTGAATCGGGATCTGGATGAGGTCCTGTAGTGGGGAGAGCTCAAAAATGTCGACTTCAATGCAACGATGACACAATATACCACATTCACAATGAAAAGTGGATCATCGGTTCCACAGGTGATGATGAATGGGCAGTCCCTCGAAACAGGGGAAAGCAAGACATTGCTCGGTGTCACGGTCTGTGGGAATGTATCATGGCATAAACAAGTGTCTAACATCGCCAAGTCCCCCTCTGGAAAACGGAGTTATCTTTTTAGAACTAAGAAATATTTTACTCCAGCCCAACTTTTCCTCGTGTTTTTTTTTTATTAGACTTCTCTCGGGAGAGGCGAACCTATAGCGTCGAGTGGGCGCCCCGAGATGCCATCAAATAACTGTTGCAGTTCTTTTTGAACAGTTGCAGGTTGTAACGCTCCGGGAACACTCGCGTGGGAAGGGAGTTCCACAGCTTCCCCGCTCTGTAACGGAACGAGTTCTGATACAGGGATGTTCGCGCTGTCGGGAGATGAACCACAAACGGGTGCGATCCGTCGGATTGTCTTGTGGAGCGTATATAGACCGAATTGCGTGGAACAATGCCAAGAAGTATAAATCCATAATTAGATCCGCGCTCGAATATTGCTTTCATATTTGGAGTTCTGCTCCTAAACATATCCTCGACCTCTTGAGAGCATATCGAGACGAGTAATCCGCGTGATCGGGAACACGGCGCTGACGTCGGAACTACAGTCGCTATCTCATCGAAGGCGCGTAGCTGGCCTTTGTCTGATTTACAGATATTATCACGGAGACTGTTCTTCGGAGATTCGTGGTGTTGATCCGCGCAATTCGGTTTATATGCTCTCTACAAGACAGTCCGACGGATCGCACCAATTTCCGGTTCATCTCCCGATGACGCGAACATCCCTGCATCAGCACTCGCTCCGTTACAGAACGAGAAAGCTGTGGAATTGCCGCCCAGCGCGAATGTTTCCAGAGTGTTACAACCTGCAACTGTTCGAAAAGAACTGAAACGGTTATTAGGTGGCATCTCGGGACGCCGACTCGGCCTTATAGGTACGCCTCTCCAGAGAAAAGTTTAGTAGAAAAGCAAACAAAAAAAAAGTTACTGCCTTTAATTAGCCCAATTGAGAAATTTTGGTCTATCCAATTGAGGTTTATTTTCAAGGGCCCCTCATCGTCAGTCAAAGAGGTCTGAAACCACTTTTAAGTTATGTTAGTGAACAATACCCTCTCCGAATGCATTACATATTTTTGGTGCTGCTTCGGCACCTTTTGCACCCAATTTTAACTCGGGTACGTGTGATTGCAGTTGTTGTAGTGCCGATGATGATGATGACGTGTGATTAAAAAAAAACCTTCATGAAATGAAAAAATGATGATACTGAAAACAATCCAATCCTCTGTAAAAAAAAAAAATCTATTTTCAGAATTAACGAAATTTGTCTTGTTAAATATGAGAAGAATGAAGAGTGGTATCGAGGGCAGTGCTTAGAATACGTTGGAGAGAGCCATTCAACAATTTTCTTCATCGACTACGGAAATATCAGCACCATTCCTGTGCGATGCATGAAAAAATGTCCCGAAGACTTCAACTTCCCTGTGATGACTTTCGATTGTGAGATCCACGGTTGGTATAGTTTGATAATATTTCTTCCATCAAAATAATGAACTTCCTGGAATTTAAATCGTACATCGTTTTGTATATATTTTGATCATTTGTATTTTTTCAGGTCTCCCAGATCACATGCCGCATTACATGAAGCAAAAACTGGAAGCGGAATTGACACCAAGAAAAGAAATTATGTGCGACGAAGTTGTCAAGACTAAAGACGACGATAAATATAAAATAAATATTGAAAGCATACTTAACAAAATTCTCTAGAATGATTTTGCAATAAAACATGACAAATTGAAAATGTATATTTTTAAATACTGCGATTAGTCGTTTTGATGTCTAACATTTCGGTTGAATAAATAAATATTAGCGGCATTTCATTTATTTTATTTTTTACGTAAATACAACTCATTTCTGCAAAGCAAAAGTTTTTGTTTTGTAGAGAAATTTATCAAGGATCTCGCCCCAATTATTTGGCACAGTTGGTATTTCACTGACGGAATGTGCATTAGGACCCAACTTAATACTAATTAATTGTGGCGAAATATCATAAACGAAAGAGTTATCAGTTGAATGCACGCATGCACAATTAAAGGCATAACAGTGTCTGTAACAACTCACCTATTAAGGCGATATTAGAAGTGTAGTATCCTACTACATAACCTCATTTACCATAGTCAAATTAACACACAATATGCGCTATTAATGTAGTATCTCACTACATAACCCCATTGCACACGATGCAATTTCTCATTCACAATCAATTAACAACAACAACAAAATCAGTGAGAGAAAATATAAGCATAAGGACATGTCGAAATGCGGACGAGGGAGATAGCACGTATGTCTGCGTCCTGAAAGTAATTTGATAGAAAATGACTTGAAAAACATGTGGTGGCAGGAAGGCCGACTTGGGTGAGACAAGGAAGTGTTTGTCCTCCATCGTACCTCTCTTCTGACTATCTTGTGGCAGCCGTCGTTTGTTCTCCATAATTTAAAATATCTACTTTATATTGTAACTCAAAAATGATTATAGTTTTTTTTTTAACATACTGTGTTTATTTGACCAATAATCAATGTTTACATTGAGTACTACAGCTAACTTATAATTCTAGTGATACAATTGTTTACATGCATACATTACACATTTTCAAACATAACTGAATGTGTTAATAACTATTTGAGTATTTTAAGTTTTAATATTAACAGTTTTCCTGGAAAAGGTCAGAAAACCAGGGTTTTTATTTTTTTAATTTAACTTAACTCTAACTTATTCAAGCTTAACCTAATTTATATTATCATCATCATCATCATCATCGGCACTGCAACCGGGAACCTGTTTGTTCTTGTTAAATTTTCCATAATGATTTGTTTTTTTTTTTCCGGGCAAGGTCATTAGTCTTGCGCCAGAATTTATATTATAATAAGTTAAATATTGTAGCGAGCTTAGGGTTCGGTGGATTAATTATTTTTAATAAATAAGAGCCGTTAAATCGATTTTGAATTAGTCCGTTAATAACAACCGTTACTTTTACTGTACACTTAACGATTTCTTGACTTATCGCTTCCGTATTTATGGCGTCTTTGTTGCTTACTTCCTACTTCTTGAAAAAAAAAAATAGGGTGGCGAGAGGCCGACTTTAGGGAAACAAGAACAAATGTGTCCTTCATCTTGTCTCTGGCTTCTGGCCGTCTTGCGATAACCAGAATCACCTACAACCGTGGGGATGTTGGGCTCGGTCTCAAGATATTTGAAAATAAAGGGGATGGACGTATCTAAGGATAATGTGGACAGGGTTAGTTCAATTGTTCTCTAACTACTTGGATGGGGGGATGGTGGGAAAGAAATCGTACAAGACCGGTGGGTCTTGAGTGCGGTAGTAAACGCAGATCACGTCTTTGGCATTTGATAACCTGCGCTTTGGTCGGTGTGTGTGTCTGGGTTTATGCTGTCTTGTACTGTGCGAGCGTGTTTGTAGTGTGTCAGTAGTAGACCCTATGGGATGGGTCCAGGAATTCTCTATTATAAAGGAGGATGTTGTTGGGATGGGTGCTTTCGTCAGTTTTGTACTGAAGAAGAAATTGTGGTGGTCTGATCCAGAGAGATCGAAAGAGAGAAGGGTCAAGAATGCAAGACTCCCGTACAAGTGGGTTCTCGCTGTTCTGAATACTTTCGAGGTACTTGTATGCTAATTGTAGCAAGCACTCATCGATAGGCAAACTGGAGGCACCTTCGTATAGGTGTTACGGCCACTATTGAACAGGCAGGGTGAACAATAAAAATAAAACGCGATTGTTGTTTAAATTGAGGATATATATTTTACACGTCCGAACGGCACGAAAGCTGGATGCTAAGAAGAAAGAAGTGAAAGTTGAAAAATGTGA
Organism: Microdon myrmicae; assembly: GCA_963931805.1. Taxonomy (NCBI): domain Eukaryota; kingdom Metazoa; phylum Arthropoda; class Insecta; order Diptera; family Syrphidae; genus Microdon; species Microdon myrmicae. The sequence continues at coordinate 16,801,184 of OZ007499.1, forward strand.
GTTTGGCGTTTCTTGGTGTGGATGACAGTTGTGTGCCTTAAGGGCCTGAATGCAATGAGAAGAGTGAGTGTTATAGTTTAGCTTTGAGTGCGTACAATTTGAATACAATTTTTTAATTTGTTTAACACTCCCACTAAAAAGTTAACTTCAAATTGATTTCACAGTTACGATGTTTTCTGACTGTGTTGTGAATTGCGTGATAAAATATTGTTTGAGTTGTTGTGTGTGGTGACGTTTTAGTTCCTCTAGTGGAGTTTTTGTGGACCCTTGACATCTTGTATGTTGAGCATCCTTCTTTGTTCCTCGAAAAATGCTCTCGTCAGGGGCTTGGTCATCAAATCTGCTTGCTGGTTTTTGGAGGCGACATGCTCTAAAGCAAAGATTTTGTTCTCGAAACTGTCGCGTATGAAGTGATATTTCACGTCAATATGTTTGCTCCTTTTGTGGAACTCGGGGTTTTTGATGAGCTTGATGGCGCTCATGTTGTCGGTGAGGAGGGTGCTCTCCAGATCTTGGCACAGGTTGAGGTCCTCGATGAGTCTCTTCATCCAGGTGACGTCCTTCACAGCTTGAGTTGCAGCGACATATTCTGCCTCAGTGGTAGAAAGTGCCACCGTCTTCTGCTTGCTGGAACTCCATGACACGGTTGACTCTCCAAACCTCAGAACAACGCCAGATGTTGATTTTCGGGCCTCGACATCTCCTGCATAGTCTGCGTCACTGTAGGCCCGGAGTTTGTTTGTCTGCTCGGCTGGAAAATAAAGACCATACCCGCTTGTACCTTTCAGGTACTTGAGTATCCTCTTTACCGCACACCAGTGGATTTTCTTTGGGTTCTCAAGATGCTGGCTGGCACTGTTGGCTGCAAAGGTGATGTCTGGTCGGCTACCTACGGAGAGATACATAAGGCTTCCCACGGCTTGTCGATATGGAAATTCTGGCGCCTCCCTGTCACCATTTTTGTGCATTTCTGCACTTATTTGATGATGATGGTCTGCCGGGATTGCAACAGCATGTGCGTGCTCCATGTTGAAGCGCTGCAGAATTCTCTTGCAGTAGGCCTCCTGGTGGAGAAGAATTGAACCATCTGTCATCCGTTCAATCTGTAGTCCAAGGTAAGTGCTCAAATTTCCAAAGGTAATATCGAAGTCCTGGCGAAGTTGGTTTATTAGTTCCTCAATCATTTTCTCATCTTTTGCAGCAATCAATCCGTCGTCGATGTGAATTGCCAGCATCAACTGATTCTCAGGATCTACACAGTAATCAGCTCTAGTTGGACGTAGTCCAGCTTTGGCCAGGAACTTCGTGAGGTGTTTGTACCAGCATCTCGACGCCTGCTTGAGTCCATACAAACTTCGGATGAGTTTGCACACTCGGCTGGTACCATCTTCATAACCTTTTGGCTGCTTCATGTAGATGACTTCTTCCAGCTTTCCATAGAGAAAAGCTGTTTTAACGTCGAACTGTTTGAGGGAAAGATTTTGGGAGGCTGCAAAGGATAGAATGAGGCGAATGGAATCAAATCGGGATACGGGACTAAAAGTCTCATTATAATCGACACCAGGAGTTTGACTGAAACCTCTGGCAACAAGCCTGGCCTTGTATCGTTGGATGCTACCATCAGGGAATTGTTTCACCTTGTAACACCATCGATTGTCGATGACCTTCTGATCTGGTGGTGGTTCCACCAGAAACCAAGTGTGATTCTTCTGCATCCATGGCTGCTTTCCAATTTTCAGAGTCCTCGGATTTGATGGCGTCATCGTAGCTTTCAGGATCAAGTTGGCCAGTCACTGAAATCAAAACAAAAGGATACCGAACTGGTTGGCGAATTAGGTTCCTGTTTCTCAGGTTGTAGTTTTGCAGTGGTGCAGGTTCTTCGACTGGCTCTTCATCATCCGTTAGCGCATACAGGGGTTCTTCAGCTTCGCTTCCAGAATGTTCACCACCGTTCACCAAGTTCGCGATCTCTGGCTCCTCGTCAATTTCAGCAACTCAAGGAACACTCAAGGTCATTGTTGCTGGCTCATTCCTTGACTTGTCTGCTGAAAATCTTTGTCCAGTGAATTTCACATCTCGAAAGGTGTTTACCTTGTTTTCAGTAGGAAACCAGACTCGATACCCTTTCGTCGTTTCGTCGTAACCTACAAATATGCCCTTTTTGGCTTTGACATCCCATTTCTTTCTCTTTTCCTTGGGGATGTGAGCGAAAACTTCCTCACCAAAAGACCTGAGTGAGGCAAGGTCTGGTTTCTTTCCCAGCCAGAGGTCGCAAGGTGTTGCTCCATTTTTGTTGCTGGTTTCAGTCCTGTTCAAGGTGTAGGGTGCGTAGAGGGTTGCCTCTGCCCATAGCTTCTTTGGGAATTCTCCTGCATGAAGAATAGTCCTGGCCGACTCAACAATTGTCCTGTTCTCGCGTTCTGCTGACCCGTTTTGCTCTGGTGTGTAGGGAACCGTTGTTTGGTGTATCACGCCGAGATCACTGGTGATTTTCTCCACGTCCCTGTTGGCAACTTCTAAACCGTTGTCAGTCCTGATGACCTTGACGCCTTTGTCCAGGTGTTTTTCTGCTTGGAGAAGGAATTTCTTCAGACACTGGGCTGTTTCCGACTTCGCCTTGATGAAAAACAAGGTTCTCCAGTGGCTGAAGTCGTCCTTGATTAGCAAGAAATAACGAGCGCCTCCTATTGATGTGTCAGGCATTGGGCCGCACAGATCAGCATGAACAAGCTCACCAACTCGTTCGGTTTTTGAGGTACTTTTTGGAAAAGGGAGCCGGTGCATCTTGCCGAGGGTACAGTCGTCACATTTGACTTTGTCGCCCGTAAAGGGTAAGTTCATCCTCTTCAAAATCCTTCTAACCTGCTCGAAATTCTGATGAGCTAACCTTTTGTGCCAGGTGAGGAGTGTTTCTTGTTTGACGACGACGTTTGCCTGGTGCTCATTCGCCACGATTCTAAATTTCATCTCGAAAAGTTGATCAAATCTTTCTCCCACTGCAACGATATTTCCATCTTTCAATAGATGGCAAGTCTTGCTGTCTGATTTTTGAGACATGCCTTTGTCAAGGGATGCTCCTAGGGAGAAAAGATTGAAGCCCAGATCTGGAACATAAAGGACGTTACTCAGGTATTTCAGCTTCCAGATTTTTCCGTCGAAAACTTCAACCTCGATGTCTCCAGATCCCACAGCTGCGATCGTTTTGCCATCACCAACTCGAACAGATTTTGTCTGCTGAAAATGGACGAAGTTTGAAAACCATTCGCGCCGATGAGACATGTGGTCCGTAGCACCAGAGTCGAGGTACCAGATGCTGGAACAATCCAGGTTGTCCGAACCGAGAGTCAAAGCACTGATCAGCGCGTCGTTTTTCCTGTTTGAGTGGCCCTCCTTTTCTGCCTTTCTCTCATTGGCAGCTCTTCTCTTGAAACAGTCTTGCTTCCAGTGGCCCGGCTTCTTGCAATAATGACAGGATTTTGAGGATTTCTTCTCTAAGTTCTTTTGTCGTGACTTCCCAGCTATAAAAGCCACGTTGTCGCTTGCATTTGCAGGCTCTAGCCTGGATTCTTCGACTGAGAGTCTGGAAATAAGGTTGGTAAGATTTCTCTCATAGGGCTGTGTTGATTCCCATGCACTGATGAAATGTTTGAAGGTGGAGGGAAGAGTCATTAAAATGTTTGTGATTATCTGCTGATCAGAAATTTTCTCACCCATAACCTTCAATCGATGTGCAAGGTTTTCCAACTTGGCAACGTGTGTAGCAATGCTGTGAGCTGGGTCCTTCTGAACACTGTACCATTGTTGAAGTAGCATGTGAATGCTGGTCTCCGACTTTCGTTCATAAACAGATGAAAGTTTGTCCCACATTTCCTTGGAAGTCGTGCAGTTGATGATGTGAAGTAGCGGTTCCTCGTCGACTGATGTGGCGATAGTACGCTGTCCAGTTTTGTCCATGAGACACGTGCTGTTCGATGAGCTTCGGTTATGTTGTGGTGAGGAAGTAATGTGCCTAACACGGACACTCTGTTCACTTCCTCCTCCATCATAAAACTTCACGGTCCGATCAAGGTTTCGTCAAACCGAGTCCTCACTTCACTAGAAGAAATCTGTTCACCAATGGTTCTCAACCCCTGGATTAAAACTCCGCCACAAGACACACCAGAAAGGAAGGTAAATGAAATGCACTGTTTTAATATTACTAATCGGTCTATTTATTGGTTTTTAAACGAAGTGACTAAAATTTATTAAACATGAAGTGTGCACTTGCGATTGCACGATGGGTTACAATCTGTTTTCCAGTTGACATGATTTTATTTTACTGTTCAAATTTTATTGTTCACCTTTGTTGAAATTAGTTCGACGACCAACGTTAAATCCGCACACCAAACAATCGAACACACAAGAACACAAAGATAACACTTGAGGTGAAGAGCGGATAAATATGGCACTTAGCACGAGAAAACTATTGATACGCGACTCCGGATATATTCGGGTATGGAAGTGTTTACGCTTCTCCGCTGCCGGCGGAGAGCGGGAGCGAAACGTGACCCTTCTGGTCCGCGGATGTAAAAGGACTCAGCGATCGTCATCTCAAGCAGAGATGATTTCGCTAAGAAAAAGGAAGAGAGAGAAAAACTCTTCTCTTAAGGGTGTGAATATATCCTTGCCAAGGATATGTTTTATCTCCCACAAGTGTAACGTAGAATCTCTCTTGTGGGAACAAGAAAACCAGATCTCGTAATAAAGGTCATGGTAGTATGTGTGGGATCGTTCCGATAGATGCGATTCACACGTGCAGTGGAACGACGAAACAGGCAGGCGGCAAAGACAATAGGGGAAAATGACCAAATGCGCCGTTGGTAATGCGGGTCATTGTTTACACGATGCCTCGTCGCTATTTTCGACGTTAGGAGAAAAAGGTGCTAAAGCAAATTGGATTTTTATGGCATCTTTGGCTGCAGTAGAAACCGGGTTCATATTTGCATTAGGAAATGCTGGAGAATTTGGTTTCGGCGTCTATTGCGCTAATTATATGCAGCTGCTTGGGTTGTTTATTGATAAGACAAACCAAAAAGGTTGCCAGGCATGTGTATGAAAAGGTATATGACGCGGCTGAGAAAATAGACGGCGCGATATTTATGGTCCCTGTCATGACGGTTACATTGAATGCAATCCGAATTATTTTGTTTACAGGAATTCATCTGAGGGAATTTGACTGGCGACGTAGATGCCGAAATTGATTGGAAATTCCTGGTAAGTTAATAAAGAAATCTTAAGGAGCAATGGTATGCGAAGAGAATGCATGAAGGTAAGTTTTCTTTACAGGGACTTAAAGATCATAGATTTGATCTCTTAAATGCGTGGAGCATTTTTAGGTACTAATACTGTTGCATTAGCAAATTTAAAGGAGTTGGGTAGTAGTTATCGGGGGTTTTCAGGTAAGTAGACCGTAGGGTTTGACGGAACCGCTACAGTACTCCCCCCCCAGTGACGTAGTCACGACAAATAGGTAGGGCTGTAGGGGTGCTCGAATGAATGGTGCTATGCTGGGCGGAGGGCTGGACACTTGACGAACAAGGTGGCCCTGCGCACTTCGGGAGGCGCTGTAATTAAATCGGGGGAACTGTCATGGTGACTAGTTCCAGGTATAGTATGAGCCTTTGTCGATAAGGTGGACACAGTTGTTACCGCTTGATGCCATCAATGGCAAAGGTGTGCGGCGTGGTCAAAAGACCTGTTATGGGTCACTTGGGCTAACAGGTTTATCGTCCGAATAGGTCGGAACCTATCGGAAATCTGCTCGCGTCCGCAGTCACGAAGTAGCATGTGCGGGAAGATGCAGATACAGGCACTGAGGGTATTGATCTGGTGTTGGCGGTATCTGCCAACAGGTTATACCTATCTAATAGGTATAATTTCATTAGGAGCTCGCCGCCATCGTGGTAATGGTGCCAGGAGATGGGACCTATTGGTAACTCATTGACATCGTGCTACGACGTGTTAAATTAAAAATTTAAGGAAACCAAGTCCAGAGTCGGTGCCTTTCGTCCATACGTTTGTATGACGAACTGTTTGCCGCTGGGACTGGTAAAAGAGGGCGGGCACTCCAGTTGCGCGGCTTACCGATCGAGGGAGGTGCGATACATCTGCTCCGGTGTCGACCCCGGAGCTTGATAAACGGCAGCCGCGACCTCGACCAAGCGGCGCTTTGTTAGGAGGGCCGGCCAGTCGCGCTCGGTTAAGTTGGGCGGCTTAGGTTATGGGGCTCCTGGGGTATGGTTGGTTGTGTCTAACCACAAGGCGGCCTAGAGTAACTGCTGCACTCTCCGAAGTATTATGCACCTAGGTATTTGAAGCGGCGTAGAGGGGCGTGTATAGCCTTTAGTTGCCGCTAAAGGTGAGCCATGGTGGCTAAAGATTGGGGAACCAGGTATATTGTCTCAGTCCGGTGGTATCGGTTTGACCGGTTTGGTGTGGACCAGTGTTGCTGAGACATTTGGGAGACGTTAGGAGATCTAAGGACGAAAGTCCTGAAGTTTAAATAAAGAGGCAAAGCCAGGTGTCGTGCTGGGTGCTGCTACGCGTAGTAGCTGTGGTAACGGGGGGAGCTGGCTTGCTGAAATCGGGTAGAAAGGTCGAGCATTGATGAACGGTTTCGCGTGATAACTGTTTTTGGCGTGGATGGGCGCCAATATATGAACAGGGGCAGGACAAGTTGTTAGCGGTCAAGGAGAGTCGAGAAGGGTTGCATGGGGTTGCGTGAAGGCTATGGTTGGTGAGCGTGAGCGCCAACCTTCAGAAAAGAGACAGAAAAGGGCGAGGGTGTTTCACGCGAGACAAAACCGGGCGTCCTATTGATTATATGCTACGCGTAGTAGCTGTTGTTACCTAAGGGGCCGGTTTGCAGAAAATGGGTGTTGAGTAATGGCGAGCGTGTGCGCCAATATTTAGAAAAGGAGCCTTAAAAGGGTGGATAGAGGCTAGTTTTGCCAGTATTTAAAGAAGGCCAAAGGTCATCACTTTGAACTCGAAGAGTCCGGAGGGTGTGATGAGGAGCCGGTTAAAGGAGTTAAATTGAGCCGATGTGGGGTCAAGTGAGGTTGGGTGGGGTCGAGTGCTTAAGGGGCATTGTGTCCCGATGTAAGAGACGAGCTGTTAAAAGAGGAGTTGGTTGTGGAGGAATGAATGGAGTAGAGAGGAGTCGTGTATACTAGCGAAAAGGTTTGTGCATGTTTAATCAGTGTGACTTGTCGGTCTGTGTAATTTGTGTTACGTATTTTTAATATATTTAGTATGTCTCTTTTCTAGGATTAATATATCATTTTACTCTTTTTACAAATTCTTTGTTGATATAACATAATTAGAAAAAAAAAACAAGAAACAATGATATCGTTTTTTAAAAAAATTAGCCATGGTTAATCAGCACTACTGCAGGCAACAATGGATGATGAGTATTCGATGAGTTTTGGACACTTAAGGACATATAGATGTATATAATCAATATGTACGTGTACTATGATTTTTTTCACGAAGAAGAATTCTTGCAGTGGTGATCTGTACCCAGAAGGGGTTTACAATATTTGTTATTTTTAAAAAGAAAAAAAAATTTATTAAAAGGGTATTTCTTATTTTAATTTTACAATGGTTCTAGCTTCTAACAAAATTAATGCGGTTTTTGCATTGGGCTGGTGATTAATAGTGTGTGTAACGATTCAATTTGCATACGGTTTTAATTTGCTAACCCAAACTGTGGTAAAATATACATCCCGTGATTGTTAGTTTGACATTGCAATAACATGGTGAGCTAATTTGTAACAATTTGCTTTTAAGATTATACTGTATAAGTTTGTCAAATTTACAAAACTTTATCAAGTATGTGTTTGTTTGGATGTTATTACAATACATTAATTTTCACTTAACAATCCATAACAATAACCATATTGTACAAATATAGAAAGTGAGTAAAGATTTTGCAATTTGTATTATTTTCTTATGAAAATCTTTATATGTGCTTTCGAATAGCAGCAATCTCGCTTCATTTGTTTTTGTAAATGGCCGTGTACATATTTCGTATTTAACAGAAAAATGAAAAGATAAATGAGGTAAGTCTCGGGTTACAAAAAATGTAAAAGAATGACAATGCCCATGTAAAATTAGGAATTTATTCTGTCTATTTTATTGCTATAAGGTAAATTCAACGCGACTCTGAAGGAGTTTACACCTATTCATTTTCATTTTTCTGTGTTTCTTAATAATTGGGCATTTCCTTGGTTAATCAGATTTATTGCCTTTACGTAACGGATTGATTTGTGAGAATACATGAAATAACCTTAACAAAAATAAGTTCACATGATATTTCTTATTCTTTACTTTTAGGTAGTTGTTTTACTTATTTTTGTTGTTGGTTGCCTTTAAGTTAATTTAAATTGTTTACTGTCGTTTTATTTATTAATATGTATGTAAAGAGAAAAAAAATTAAGGGACTTTAAAACGATGCCATGCACTGACAACTCATGGCAACGCGTAATTTACCAATTAAGAGGCATGAATACTGATAGTTGTGTATAAAAAAAGAAGGTCAATAACAGCTTAAGCATAATTTTCCATGGGAAATGTGGATAAACAGTTTTATGTTGGGTTCTTGTTCGATTGACTATGTTGACAATCGGAGTCGAGTTCTAACCACCGACGACATCAGTCACGAATTCACAGTGAGAGCTGAGAGAAGACACATCCTGGACAGTGAAGTAAAGTTATTTAAAACAAAATAAATTTTATTTAAAACAAAATAAATAGATTAAAAAAAAAAAAAATTTATAATTTAAATTAAAAAAAAAAAAAAAAAAAACAGTGAAAAAAAAAAATTAGTGAACAGGAAACATCTTTAGGTTCGATATATTTTAATTCAACTCATATTTATTTTACTATTTGTTTTTATTTAGAAGTATTGTTTTTAGGTCTACTTGTTTCCCTTCTTGGTTTTGTTTGTTCCTCTTCTCTTTTCCTTGCGTCCCACGCGTTTTTTGTTTCCTTTTTTGGTGCTCGATGTTTGCAACATCGAAATAGATGGACACCTGCTCTTCTCGTGGTGTGGGCCATCAGCCCGATCAGGGCATGATGGCTCTCATAAAGAGATTGAGGGAGGACCTCGAGGCTCTCAAGGCAGAGAACGCTGTCTTGAGAGATAAATTGTCGCGAGTGGAAGCCGCACCACCCGCATCCCCGTCCAGTGCCAGTTCGGAGGCTTCTGATTCGGAATCGGAGCTCGAGCCCGAGTTGGAGAGTCTCGCTGAGAGTTCCGACGAAACAATGGATGACGGTGACTCGCGCACCCCCACCCCAAACTCGTCTAGAGCCCCTAAGCGGAAAACACCGCTTCCCATAATAAACTGCGAAGGAGGACCTTCCAATAAGCGTGCGGCCACCGGCTCCCCGCCAACGCCGCACCCCAAACTGTTGTCGAACCCCGCGATAACACCAACTCATGTGAGGGTCGTACCTCCGCAGCAGCCTTGCCCACCACGACCAACTCCATTAGTTAACCCAAAACCAAAGGCTGCTGGTGTTACCAACACTGTTCAGCCAGAGGTCGGGGAACGCCCACCTGTTTCTAAGAAGAAACAGCAACCCGGGGTCTTTGCACGAGACCTCAATTTAAAAAATTTCGTCGGTGACATGAACCGGCTAGGGATTTCTAACTTCAAGGCAAAAACCTTAAGTCCATCCCTAAATAAAATCATAGCCTACGATAGGGAAACCTATCGCACGGTTAACGACAACCTCAAGGCCAAGGAGGTGAATTATTACACTTTCACTCCGGCCGACGAAAAGTCGAGGACAATCCTCTTAAAACGAGTCGCTGCCTCTTGGGAAAAGGACGACATCGTAACTGCTCTTGAGGCAACATTTCCTAAGGTCAAATTCATTGACGTCAAAAAATTCTCTCCCCCACAGCGGTTTGTGAACATCAGACCGCAAAGATACACCAAGCTGAACATATGGCAGCTTCTCCTTGCCCCAGGAACCGACATAGATTCCATAATACGGACAAAGTCGCTTCCAACTTTGCATCAGCAAGTTGTCTTCGAGGTATTTCATAACAGAGAAATGCCTCAATGCAGACGTTGCCAACGTTTCGGGCATGTCTCCCGAAACTGCAACATGAGTCGCCGTTGCGTTCGTTGCGGAAAATCCCACGATATTGGCAAGTGCGAACTTCCGCTAGCGAAATACGATCCCGCAACAAATGTGCAGGATGAAATAACACTGACAACTTGCTGCAACTGCGGCAACAAAGGGCATCCGGCCAGTTATAGAAATTGTCCTAAATATAAGGAAATTAAACTAAGATCCAAGGAGACTCGAGCTAAGCAAACAGCCAAGTCAGACTTCGGAAAACAGGCCACACAAAACCTCATCCAAAATGGATTCACATTTGCTGACATGCTTAGGGGTCAGCAGGCAAGGAATACAAAAACCCTTTCAACTCCTCCCCCTCAAAAACATATTCAAGTCCCTAAGCGAGCCCCGGTAAAGGCCAACACGACGCCTCAAATTCAAGCGGTGGTGCAAAAGCCTCCGAGGGGGCAATCTTCAATGCTCGAGAAACTACTTAGTTTCTCCCGCTTAATTGAGGATATCCGACCCCGATATGAGAAACTATCAACCGAGGCAGAGAGGGAGGCCCTCCTTTTCACTGCATATGCAAGACATACCCTCCACAATGGATTCCAAAATTAAAGTTATCCTCTTAAATGTCAACTCCCTTGTTTCGCATTCCAAGCGTATGATAGTTTCTGACTTCATAAAGGAAAGCCGGGCGGACGTGGTACTTGTAACCGAAACTAGGTTGCATCCATGTCACCGTCCCGTATTCCCAAACTTCTCCATGATTCGAAGAGATCGAACGCTCACTGGCGGTCCCACCATCAACGGAGGTGGAACTTGTATACTGGTTAATAGCGGACTTCGCCATGAACCTATTGACCTCCCACACCTAGAGTCCATAGAGGTATCTGGAGTTGAACTGCATCTGGCTAGTAATGGTAGAGTGAATATATACTCCGTATACCACTAGCATAAAACCAATAATGGCCCCATTAATCCCGAAGATATCGGCAAACTAATAAGGACCTCGGGGCATACACCCTTCATCATAGGCGGCGATTTTAACTCCAGACATCCCCACTGGAACAACTCTGTCTCTTGCCCAAATGGCACAAAACTGTACCAATGGTACACCGCAAACAGGTATGCCCTCAACTTCGAAATAGTTGCACCTACGGTTGGTACTCGAGGTAACTCAATTCTGGACATATTTATTGTGTCCAAAGACTTACTTCCACAAATCACTCCTCCTCAAGTTTCAGCGGGTGTATCTGACCACAATGCTGTGACCACATTCATTCGCGGCTATCGAGCATCCCGGGATCATATCAGATACATACCCGATTATGGGCGGACAAACTGGGACAACTTCAATATTACATTGAACGATAAACTCCACCATTTCTCTCTTCCCACTGACAGGAACCTAACGACGGTTGAGATAAACAACGTTGCAAAACGACTTCACGAGATTCTAGTTGAAACTTCGGAGACTCATGTCCCGAAGTATAAACTTGAAAAGACCTATCAGATTCCCCATGACGACATCACTCTTCGTCTCATCCGGGAGCGTAAAAAGCTCTGCAGAATGAGATATCGTCACCGCTTTACGCAAAGGGAGCCATTATTGCGATCCATTATTCACAATATTGGTACACTGATAAAACAGAGAATCCAAAACAATCGTACCCGACAATTGGAAGACAAGCTGAAGGGTATTCAGATGGACCAGAACGTTTATAAAAATGTTAAAAAGATATGTGGCACTTCCCGCGTCACTGGGCCAATTATGCACAATGGTGTTGTTGTCAATAACGACACCAATAAAGCAAATATCATCGGAGAGACCTTCGAAAACAATCACAAACTCACTCTCCAAGATGGCGACCCGGAAACTAATGCAATCGTTAGTTCAGAGGTCCACAGTAAGTTGGACGACTTTAACGAGCCAATTGTTGTCTTTAACCCAACTAACAGTGCATACTTCGATGACACACGTGATAATGGTCACGGTTTCATCACACCAAATACCCTACAGAGTCTGGTTAAATCTCGACACCCTAAGAAGTCACCTGGTATCGACAACATGTCATACCACTCGTTGCGAAGGCTTTCTGCCTTATTCTTTATAAAGCTCTCCATTCTGTTCAACCATGCTTACAACATGGGGTACTTTCCCCAAGCTTGGGGGCACGCTATTATTTGTCCAATAGCAAAAGTTGGGAAACCAACGTATCACCCCTCAAGCTTTCGCCCTATCTCGCTTCTCACTTGCATCAGCAAAATATATGAAAAATTCATATACGAGAAGCTAAATAACTTTGTCAGTGCCAGGCACCTAATACCTGATTTCCAATTCGGATTTCGAAGAGCGCACAGCACCACTATGGCTCTCAATTTATTTCAAAACCACGTCTGCGTGCGGCTCTTTAATAAGGAACCCACCGTTGCGGTAAGCCTAGACATTGAAAAAGCTTTTGATACGACTTGGATCGAAGGTCTCGCTTTTAAACTACTGAATTCTGGCCTCAGTAGAACGCTATGTAGCATCATCTACCAGTTCGTTCTAAACAGAACCTTCCAAGTTAGAATGAATGGAAAGCTTTCCCGAACTTTTGACGCCGCTGCAGGCGTACCACGGGGCTCCATTCTAGGCCCCATCTTATTCAATATTTACACCTCCGATATTCCCCGCCCTGTGGACGGGAGAGTAAACCAAATATGCTATGCGGATGACGTCCTGGTGTACACGTCAACCAAAGGCCCTAACCTCGCAACAAATCGACTCAACCGTCACTTGGACGAACTGTATCAGTATTACAGTCGATGGAAAATCCGACTTAATCCACCCAAAGCAGTAGCCATAATTCTCAGTAGTAAACACTCCCAACCTACTTCTCGATATTCACAGAATATTCGAATAAAAATGGGAGATACTACGATTAGACCACAGGACAAGATGAAATATCTCGGGGTCACTTATACCCCAAAAATGAATTTCATCAAACATGTGACCCACATTCTCCAAAGGGGCCTTGGTCGGTCTAAGCAACTGCACAACATCCTGAAGTGGAGGAACAAAGTTGACACCAAAGTTAAGCTTCTCTGCTATAAGCAGCTAATCCGATCTGGAATATCGTACGCCTTTCCCATATGGTCCTGCATATCTTCGGCTCAAATGGAAAGACTTCGGGTTTTCGAAAGGAAACTCCTCAGAAGATGCACCAATCATTCTAGAAGGCCTGACGGTCGTCATTACCCCAACTCTCACCTATACGAAGGCGCCTCCATTACCCCTATCGACGAGTACTTGCTTCAATTAGCATATAAGTACCTCGAAAACATTCAGAACAGCGAGAACTTACTTGTACGGGACTCTTGCGTTCTTGACCCTTCTCTCTCTCGATCTCTTCGGATCAAACCCCCACAATTTCTTCTTCAGTATAAAACTGAAGAAAGCACCCTTCCCAACAACATTCCCCTCTATAATAGAGGATTTCTGGACCCATCCCATAGGGTCTACTACTGACACACTACAAACACCCACGCACAGTACAAGACAGCATAAACCCAGACACACACACCGACCAAAGCGCAGATTATCAGACGCCAAAGACGTGATCTGCGTTTACTACCGCACCCAAGACCCACCGGTCTTGTAAGATTTCTTTCCCACCATCCCTCTATAAAAGTAGTTAGAGAACACTTGGACTAACACTGTCCACACTATCCTTGGATACCCCCCCTTTTTTCTTCTCTTTTTAGATGCCGCGAGACCGAGCCCAACATCCTCACGGATGTGGGTGATTCTGGTTATCGCAAGATGACCAGAAGTCAGAGACAAGATGAAGGACACATATGTCCTGTCTCGCCAAATTCGGCCTTCTCGCCACAATTTTTTTTTTTTTTTTTTTGATTGACTATGTTACCTTATGTTTAGAATCCTTTTAATGTTCTATATTTATATGTTAATAAAAAAATAAAAAAATAAAAAGGATTTACTTTTGCACAAGCACCACCTTAGAATACCGATGTATAATAATAAAAATATATTGGGAAGGTTGACGAATGTTTTTCGTCGTTTATAGATTAAACAAAAAAAAGGAAAAGCAAAAAGTAAAAACAAAGAAAAGCACCTACACAAATGCATATATTTCCGGACATATATGCATCTGTATAAATATCAATTTCTTTTATAAGTGCTTTATGAATTAATAGGAAAATTTAAAAGATTTTAAGGCGGCGCGATGCAATGACAATTAAAGTCAACATTTAACTTCACTTTGTATGTAGTTGGGCAGGAAAGAAGAGAAACGCCAGTTGCTTATTTGGATTTTTTTTTGTCGCTATGGCGAATTTTGAGAGTTATTGAGGGAGAAATATTTCTCCAAATAATTGCTACTTTAGCTAAAAAAAAATTACCCAATGATTTATTTAAACAAGCGTCAACGCGCACAAATGTTTTTTTCCTTTTTTTTTTCGGATACAGATGTTACATTTAATTTCGCTCAGAAGGAGCTTACACCAGAGGACAAAAAAATAAAAAAATTTTTTTTTGAAAAATACCTGGTTATTGTTTGATGCAGATGATGTTGGGCGCTGTTCCGAGTGAAGTTGGTTCGCTGTTGCTGGTCCGTGATGGAAACTGGTGTTGATGTTTCGCCAAGTGCTGTTGTTGGGGCGATGTCTTTGCCCATAGATTGTTTTTCTGCAATTGCCGCCACAATTGCTTACTGAATTATATTGCGATATTTCTGGTATAATTTTGGTTAAACAAGTTCGCGATATTCGATCAATGTTAATAATCAAAACACGGCCAACTATGATGACAATACAGACGTCTTCCGACTCCCTTTCCGGAAGTTTGCGAGTTCTTTCGCGCGGTCACCAATGTGGTGAGGAAGTAATGTGCCTAACACGGACACTCTGTTCACTTCCTCCTCCATCATAAAACTTCACGGTCCGATCAAGGTTTCGTCAAACCGAGTCCTCACTTCACTAGAAGAAATCTGTTCACCAATGGTTCTCAACCCCTGGATTAAAACTCCGCCACAAGACACACCAGAAAGGAAGGTAAATGAAATGCACTGTTTTAATATTACTAATCGGTCTATTTATTGGTTTTTAAACGAAGTGACTAAAATTTATTAAACATGAAGTGTGCACTTGCGATTGCACGATGGGTTACAATCTGTTTTCCAGTTGACATGATTTTATTTTACTGTTCAAATTTTATTGTTCACCTTTGTTGAAATTAGTTCGACGACCAACGTTAAATCCGCACACCAAACAATCGAACACACAAGAACACAAAGATAACACTTGAGGTGAAGAGCGGATAAACATGGCACTTAGCACGAGAAAACTATTGATACGCGACTCCGGATATATTCGGGTATGGAAGTGTTTACGCTTCTCCGCTGCCGGCGGAGAGCGGGAGCGAAACGTGACCCTTCTGGTCCGCGGATGTAAAAGGACTCAGCGATCGTCATCTCAAGCAGAGATGATTTCGCTAAGAAAAAGGAAGAGAGAGAAAAACTCTTCTCTTAAGGGTGTGAATATATCCTTGCCAAGGATATGTTTTATCTCCCACAAGTGTAACGTAGAGTCTCTCTTGTGGGAACAAGAAAACCAGATCTCGTAATAAAGGTCATGGTAGTATGTGTGGGATCGTTCCGATAGATGCGATTCACACGTGCAGTGGAACGACGAAACAGGCAGGCGGCAAAGACAATAGGGGAAAATGACCAAATGCGCCGTTGGTAATGCGGGTCATTGTTTACACGATGCCTCGTCGCTATTTTCGACGTTAGGAGAAAAAGGTGCTAAAGCAAATTGGATTTTTATGGCATCTTTGGCTGCAGTAGAAACCGGGTTCATATTTGCATTAGGAAATGCTGGAGAATTTGGTTTCGGCGTCTATTGCGCTAATTATATGCAGCTGCTTGGGTTGTTTATTGATAAGACAAACCAAAAAGGTTGCCAGGCATGTGTATGAAAAGGTATATGACGCGGCTGAGAAAATAGACGGCGCGATATTTATGGTCCCTGTCATGACGGTTACATTGAATGCAATCCGAATTATTTTGTTTACAGGAATTCATCTGAGGGAATTTGACTGGCGACGTAGATGCCGAAATTGATTGGAAATTCCTGGTAAGTTAATAAAGAAATTTTAAGGAGCAATGGTATGCGAAGAGAATGCATGAAGGTAAGTTTTCTTTACAGGGACTTAAAGATCATAGATTTGATCTCTTAAATGCGTGCAGCATTTTTAGGTACTAATACTGTTGCATTAGCAAATTTAAAGGAGTTGGGTAGTAGTTATCGGGGGTTTTCAGGTAAGTAGACCGTAGGGTTTGGCGGAACCGCTACAATGTTTTCCTCTGGAAATTCCTTTTCTCCGCTGACGATGTCCCATACTCCACTAGAGAGTAGAACGATGCGTACCTGGAACTTCCACGTATTCCAGTTCTCAATGCCTTTGAGTTTGGTTATCCTTATTGATTCGTTCTCCATCGTGGTGTTGTAAAATTTCACTGTTGCACGAAGGCGGACTTAGAACACGAGATTTAAGGCGAAAAGAATTTAAACAACACAAAAATATTTATCGTTCCGCGAATCTGGGCCCATAACCTATTGAACAGGCAGGGTGAACAATAAAAATAAAACGCGATTGTTGTTTAAATTGAGGATATATATTTTACACGTCCGAACGGCACGAAAGCTGGATGCTAAGAAGAAAGAAGTGAATGTTGAAAAATGTGAGTTTGGCGTTTCTTGGTGTGGATGACAGTTGTGTGCTTTAAGGGCCTGAATGCAATGAGAAGAGTGAGTGTTATAGTTTAGCTTTGAGTGCGTACAATTTGAATACGATTTTTTAATTTGTTTAACAGCCACAACCACCCATCCCATAAAACTTACCTCTGTGGAGCCAGCCTCCACCACTAACGGCGATACACGCCACGAACATCCACTTAAAAGATGTGACATTATCTAAATAAAAAACATTAGCCCATACAACAAATGGCCCCACATAAATTGATGGCAAGCAAATGAAACTAAACGTTCGATTTGCGCTAATCAATTAAACCCCAAGTAAATTGAACTGAGCGTCCAATTTGCTCACATAAAAAACCTCAATACAATCATTGAACTAAGGGTTCACCACAAAAACCACTAAGAGCCGTGTGCAAGCCAGATGCCGTCGTCCAAACACAATCGATGAGAATCATAAAAATGCGCGCCAGCAATTTTATGACTCCTTAGAAAAATGGTTACCTAAAACCATTAAAAGTCCTCGAGTATGTTATCAGTGTCATATATAAATACAGCTTTAATATTTGTTTGATGTATAGAGTCGTGCTGTATGTGTCGTATGTTGTCAAGTTCAATGTTGTAAGTGTTTTTCCTCCAATATCTTTACTTTGTAGGGAGCCAGTATTCGCAAATTTGGGCTAATGGTTCTTTCATAAGAGTTGTAGATCTGCGCCAAATGCTGCAGGTCTGACTAATTTGAATTGGGTCTGTGGTGAAAAGTAATGGAGGCGTCAGTATTGTAGGTAGGTAGCCTTCTCAGTCGTCGTCTTCACTTGGCATTCCATAGACGACTTCAGGTGCTGGGTTTCCAAGGTGTTGGTCCGTGGTAATTGGGTCAGAAGAGCCCTCTTCTCAAGCACAAAAACCCGTTCGAGATGTGTTGTAATTTCCCATTTGTTGAATCTGCAATGTTTTCCTTGAATTCTCCCAATTTAAATACTGCTTCTAGTTGAATGAGCTGTTGTTAAGTTCAAAATCAGATCCAACAAAAAAAAACAATTCGTACAACAAGTCCACACTTTATTAAGTACACCTTCAATTACAATTGAAGAAAAATTATATACGGTAACAAAAAAACGGTTAACAAAGTTCGGTTTTTTCGGCTTTTTTTTCTGCCCTTTCATCCACAAAAACACTTTACAGGAATCTTTTCGATTCTTCTTCTAAGTCCGATGCTTTTTCTCTCCCGGCAACGGAACGTCAACCAACAAAAACCGTACATCAAAACATTGACCCTCTGTCTCTCTCGCTCCCCATTCACGCCCACTTCGAAAACCTAATTCGAACTCGAAGAACTGCACGATCCACACCCGAATCGGGGCGTGTTCAAAAACTCACTTCTGGATCGTGCAATTCCTCCACCACCTTACCATCATACTACCTTAAAACAAATTATGTTAATAATTAAATACAAAATGATTAATTGATGGGGTGGCGGACGCACGTAAAATACCCCCCCCCCCCCCCCCCCCACAAGACTGCGTGGTATTCTTAGGAGAGGAATGTCACGCCGGAGAGTGGACGGCGGAGAGCAAACAAACAAACAATCAACAAACCAACCAATAAATAAATAAATACACATGCTTAGGTGTTAAGGTTAGTAAGGATTTTCTATATATTTAGTACTACTTATATATTAGGGTTAGTGAAACAAAATAAATAATGCTTAAGTGCTAATGTTAGTACGTTTTAGGCTACCTATATACTAGGGTTAGTAAAAATAAATAAATAAATAACACTTATGTATTAACCTAAGAGGGGGAACAACAGACAAGCCCTCCACAAAACCAAGGACAACACAAACGCCCGCGGCGGGTCCGACACTTAATCCGATGGTCCGACCGAAAGCTCGACCGCCCACACGATCCGGTTACGACCCCCCCGCCAAGGCGATGTGATCCCCTCTCGTTCAACCACTCCAAAATGCCACCCGGCCGGCGAAAACGTCCCGCTCCTATATATTTAATTTAATTCTCCTCTTTTAGACTCGGTACTTGCCCCGGTCCATGGGTTGGTAGATCGGGGGGTTTGTCCCGTTTCGGCGGCAAAACCTACCATCACCCGACATTATAGTGCGCTTTCGCACTTGCTATTTGAGATCCAACCCCCAGCACTGGGGTTTGCCTCTGCAGTCTGCGATGGGACTGCGCCTGCAGCATTAGGCCTGGCCTTAAAGACTTTTCGTCAGACTCTCAAGTTGGTATCCCTCGACGAAGGTCCTTAACAAGGACGAAGATTCCGGAGGGTAACCAGAGTCTGGCCAGCTAGGATCAGGGTCTCCAAGTTACCGGAAGGCTTAACCTTTCCGTAATTGTTCTTTTATATAAAAAAAAGCGTTGTCTATAACTATATGTTCTTAACGTCCACTGTTTGGGGTTCATCCGGATGACCACGTGGGTAGCACGTGGTCGAACAGCTTTTCGCAGCCCTCCCCTGTATGGGTAGGGTCTCCGGGCGAGTACCTGACGCAGTATCGACCTTAACAGGTCCCTTTGGCACGTCTCCCCGTTTGGCTGCCACACGCTCAACCCTTCCCGTCCCATAGTTGACAAATTGAATGGAGAATGGCACGGGATTTACGGTCGTTCGGGGAAAAACCAAACAACCACCCGGCCCGTCTACCTTACAATTCCGAGACAGGAAGTCGTACCCCAACAATCCGTCTTCCTCCAAACCCGGCAAGGAGTCTACTATTTGGAAACTGCAGGGAATCTCATGGTGCAACTTGAAATTCCCAGTGCAGCATCCCCTCGACTTGCCTTTGACAAACAGCGCTTGGAGCGTTGTAGATTTATGCACATCCATGCCATATCTAGGATGGAGTGCCTTCAGCTTCAACGGGCTGGTCTCAGCGCCGGTGTCCACGATTAGGCGCGTAGGGTTCCTACGGCCAATGTCTAAAGGGAGAGCGACAATCGAGACCTGAGTCGGCGAAAACTGAGAACAGCTGGAGCTGGGTTTCGTTTTTAGTGCGGTCGGGTAGGATCTTGCCGACCCGACCTTGGGGAGTTTCCCGAACTCTCCCATTTTGCCTTATGTCGACACTCTGCCGCCTTGTGAGTGTATCGACCGCAAAACTCGCACAATGTTCCGCTCCCCCGTTCAGGAATATTCCGCTCGGGAGTCCCACTGGACTCCGAACTAGCGGAACTGGAGCTATTCTTTTTGCCCACTTTGGGCCCAATGCGCCGGGGCTGCCATTCCCGGCTCCCCGCGTTGCCTGATGCGGCGTCATGTCTCGCATTCGTTTTTGAGGACTTCGAGTCCATGGAGTCGGGTCGCTTACCGCCACCGCTCGACACGGACGATCGTCGCCCATCATTTCCACCTGCTCTCCGGGAATCCTTACTCTCCGCGCTACTATTACCGGCGTTCCGATTTCGCCGACGCTGCCTCCGACGCCCTCTGCGCCTATTTCTCGCGCTTGCTCCAGTCCCCAAACGGGTGTCCTGCTCTCGGCCCGCAACAGGTGCTGTTCCGGCGTGCCGCTTATGGGGAGAACCCTGGGAACTCTGTTGTTGTTCCCACCTTTGCCTGTATTCGCACCCGCGCAAGCTATGACCTTGTCGGCCACAAAACTCGCAACAGCACCGGACGCTGAATACTCTTGGGCCTGATGTCGCCGTCCCGCCACCCGTAGACGGGGGCTGCGGCTCTGGTAGGGCTCTCCGCTGAAACTGTGGTCGCTGATGAGGCGGTTCTTGCCGTGCGAATCCGCCCTGCTGACCTCTACCCATGTATGTAGTCTGGGGACCGCGCGTCCTCGTCGGACGATCCGGGCAGTCCACTATGTCGTGGCCATACCGCCAACACTCGCGACAGAAGGGAGTGTTTCGTCTTTGTAGACACTCGTCGTATACGTGACCTCTCAGATGGCAAAAATTGCATATGGTCTGGGATTCCAGGGGGTGCGCCGATCGACCAACCGGATCCCTGAACGGATTGTCCCGATCCGATCGATCCTGTGGCACATACGTCCCCTGAGCCAAGCTCTGCGACTCTCCACTCTGGCTCGGCATGGTATTTGACCACGCTCCTCGTCAGAGGAGGCCGGAGCATAGGCACCAGCATCCCGTCGATAATTGAGAGGTCCGTACGACCGCTCCCGAACGAAACTATCCTCCCCCCGCCGACGACTAACAGGCTCTTCGCCCGGCAACACGAATGACACCGCCCGGGGATTTAAATGCGATAAAACCGGCGCCGGCGCCGCGGTGCAATCCCTAAAAGTGGAGGAAGGGCCATCTATAAAAGTTGAAGAGCTTCCTAGTCCTACATCCAATGATTCAGACGCTGGATCGGCGATTCCGGGCCGCGCATCCACAAACAAGTCGTCCTGCCTCAACATTTCCCTTCGAGCTCGTTCAAATCCAGTTAGGTGGTCCACCAGGCTTCGAAAAGGGACATTACCCAACGTGAGAAGGAAGTGCTTTAGTCCTTCCTCCCTCAGACCCCTTACCAACACCGGTTTGGCCATGCCCTCAAGCTGGCTGGCGAAGACGGACTTACCCTGGCGACCATAAAAACGCTCAGCTGCCTCCTCGCACCGTACCACTGCCCGCTTCACTCGGGAAACGAAACTTGTGGCATCCTCGGAAAGAAGTTGTCGCATTTTGGAGAGTTGAGCACACAACTCCTCATACGACACCCGGGGTTCGTTGGCCTCTCTGAGACGCTGTTCCGCTTCGAGGAAGGTCGTGGGTGGTCTCTCCTCGAACATTCTATAGGCCTCGCCGCTCAGTCTAGAGGGCAGCCACCGGAGGAAGGTATGTTCCTCCTCCACCGCCAGCCCATCCAAGGTCCTTCTACAGCCCTTGAGAAACGAAGAGAGTCTCTCAGCTGTATCCGGGCCTTCCTGTCCCGAAAACATGGGTACCGCCTTCGACACGAGGTCGAAAACCCTATCAGTGCCCAAACATAGTCCGTACAGGACATGGTTGCGGGCCCAGTTTAAAATATGAGGGCATCGGCGTGTCCTCCATGCTCCCAACAGGCTGTTTACTGACGGTGGGAGGGGGGCGCGTTGGCGATCGGTCGTCCACAAATTCGTCCCGCGAATCATGGAATGCCTCTGGATCCACCTCGTCAACCGGCGGCTCGGGAAATGCCTCGGGCCGTGCCCGGGCAGGGGTGGCCTCTCGGACATCTCTCTGACGTTGCCTTGTTTGCATCTGCAGGCCGTCTACTAAATCTCACTATTACCGACACCAAAGTCAATCCCGGAGACCCCGTGGAGAGAAAAAAAAAACAACCTCGTCGCCGACAGTATCAACCACCAGAAAGGGTGTGGAAAACAAAAAGGAAAACAATTCCCACTACAAACAAACAAACACTCTCAAAGGGGGACCAACAACAACGACCCCGCCCAAGAAAGGGGAGAGAGAGAGAGAAAAGGAAAAGAACCCGGAAATGAAGACAAAAATCCTTCAACTCGACGATGAGGTAACAACACCAAAAATATACCTAACAAAATCACACGCGTATTCAAAAGAAGGAAGAAAAGGCAGAATCACAATTTCAAAAAAAAATATCCCAGATTAAGCCAGTGCTACAAATAAATGGTTATCACATATATAAATAAATAAATAAATAAATAAATAAATAAATAAATAAATAATAGCACCAATCAATTTTCAAGAATAAAGAAAAGAGAGAAAAAATTTAACTACATATATATACATATAGGTTTCAGCTCTGCCTGCAACTCCGCAATTTCACTCCAATTGATACGTTGGCTGTCTCTTCCGTTTCGAAAATGAACAAAACCATAACCTTTGGAGACGCACTCTTCATCCACAGCGACCTCGCAGCTCAATATTTTTCTATATGGACCTGTATCGACTATTCTGTGCAGACACACAACTCCGATCGCCTCACTGAGCCGCTAAGCCAAAGCAGCAAACCTGCCGCGGTCCGTCCGGAAGGTCTGTCCAGTCAGTTTGTGACGTGTCCTGCGACTTGAGATGCACAGGTTTCTCCTGGATTTGGGCTTTTCAAGCACTTACGAGTTTGACTCAGGCTTCCTCAAATCCTGTCCGCAGCTCCAGTTTGTCATATATAAATACAGCTTTAATATTTGTTTGATGTATAGAGTCGTGCTGTATGTGTCGTATGTTGTCAAGTTCAATGTTGTAAGTGTTTTTCCTCCAATATCTTTACTTTGTAGGGAGCCAGTATTCGCAAATTTGGGCTAATGGTTCTTTCATAAGAGTTGTAGATCTGCGCCAAATGCTGCAGGTCTGACTAATTTGAATTGGGTCTGTGGTGAAAAGTAATGGAGGCGTCAGTATTGTAGGTAGGTAGCCTTCTCAGTCGTCGTCTTCACTTGGCATTCCATAGACGACTTCAGGTGCTGGGTTTCCAAGGTGTTGGTCCGTGGTAATTGGGTCAGAAGAGCCCTCTTCTCAAGCACAAAAACCCGTTCGAGATGTGTTGTAATTTCCCATTTGTTGAATCTGCAATGTTTTCCTTGAATTCTCTCAATTTAAATACTGCTTCTAGTTGAATGAGCTGTTGTTAAGTTCAAAATCAGATCCAACAAAAAAAAACAATTCGTACAACAAGTCCACACTTTATTAAGTACACCTTCAATTACAATTGAAGAAAAATTATATACGGTAACAAAAAAACGGTTAACAAAGTTCGGTTTTTTCGGCTTTTTTTTCTGCCCTTTCATCCACAAAAACACTTTACAGGAATCTTTTCGATTCTTTACTCTAAGTCCGATGCTTTTTCTCTCCCGGCAACGGAACGTCAACCAACAAAAACCGTACATCAAAACATTGACCCTCTGTCTCTCTCGCTCCCCATTCACGTCCACTTCGAAAACCTAATTCGAACTCGAAGAACTGCACGATCCACACCCGAATCGGGGCGTGTTCAAAAACTCACTTCTGGATCGTGCAATTCCTCCACCACCTTACCATCATACTACCTTAAAACAAATTATGTTAATAATTAAATACAAAATGATTAATTGATGGGGTGGCGGACGCACGTAACATCAGAAAGGTACAAGACGGCAACACGGCCGGATCATCCCTGAAAGGGGTCACACAAGTGCTCGCGTATGACATCGCCGTGTTGGGCGATAATCTCGAAACTATAAGTAAAAACTGTGAAATCATCATGCAAGCAGCAGAACAGGTGGGCCTAGAAATAAACGAAGACAAAACAAAATACATGATTACGACGAGAGTAGGTGGACCTCAGAGAACACATATGAACGCCAGGGGCAAGATATTTGAAAATGTCAAAGAATTTAAATATCTGGGAACGATACTGACGACCAGACGCGAAACGTCAAAGGAAATTAACAAAAGACTACATTCCGGCAACGCTAGTTGGCATGCAGCCAGTAAACTATTAAAATCCAAACTGCTATCACGTAATATAAACCTCCGTGTCTATAGAACCATAATCATGCCGAAGTTCAAGAATTGCGAATCCGCGTATTCGAGAATAAAGTTTTAAAGGGTATATTTGGCGGTAAATATGACGAGGAGTCAGGACAATGGAGGAAACTCCACAACCACGAATTGCAAGAGCTATACCGCAAAGCTACAATAGTGAGAGTGATCAAGTCACGAAGATTAAGATGGGCCGGACACGTAGCGCCAATGGGCGATCATAGGACCGTGCATAGAATTCTTGACGGTAAACTAACGGGGAAGGGGCCGACAGGACGGCCGCGACGGAGATGGGAGGACAATGTTAGATTGGACCTCGAGGAGATCGGATCGGATGATCGAACGTAGAAGGAGAGCGCACAGGACAGGGAACAATGGCGGAGCCGAGTCGGTGAGGTCTTGAACTTCCGGGTTCCTACAGGCCAGTAAATAATAATAATAATAAAACCATTAAAACAACCAGCGCCAGTTTTCGTTTTAACCAAATTAAGATAAAACAAACAATAGGCAATAAACCACAATGCACCTTCGCCTCGGTGTTATTGATCTTTCGTTCATTCGATTCCCACGGAAAAAATCTTTGCCCATTCGGTTAAAGATAACAACAGGTACAATAAACACACTATTGATTTTTCTTTGTGTTTAATACCGAAAAAAGGTTCAGGCGGGAAAAAGGAAATATCCTTTGATTTGGCGAAAGGAACCAGATTTCGAAAAAAGAAAAGAAAAATGAGAAAACAACTAACGAAGGTGGAACTAGTTTTTTGACCGAGACAAAGAGACGAGAGCAGAGTTGGTTTTGAGGACTTGACGAAAACGGTCATCTTCAAGGTGGTTGGTTCGAGTCGTTTGCCTAAGGCGGTCGCGTGTTTGTTTTCGGAGTTAGTGTGTTGGTCAACCGGGTAGTGAGTTAAAAAGAATTTTAAAATATAGTCCGGAAATTAAGTACAGTGTGGTAAACTGATAAGTTTTTAACTATAGTCTTGGAGATAAGTTTAATTAAACAAAGAACCATAACATTAACAATTACGTTTTAAATAAAAGTTTGAAATAAAGAAACAGTCTTTTACTTATGGTGTGTGGTGTTTAAAGCAATTGAATAAAAATAACATTACATAGGTGAGAGTTTGGGTAATGGCGACCGTCAGGCCTTCTAGAGTGGTTGGTGCATCTTCTTCCTACTTCTTGATCTGCGTGTGTCGTATTTATACCGTTTCCTCATTCTGATTCGGTGTTTCGTTTCCGTCCGTTCCATAGCCTCGAATTTTCTACTGCTCATAGTCTCCAGTTTTCCAGTACTTTCTAGAATATTCTAGTAGTTTGTTTTGGACTGTGGCGGTACTACTGACGCCACTGCTGCCTTTTCCACTTACCTCCAAATCTTCCTGCCCTAAAGCTCTGGAGACCTCATTGTTTTTTGCTTATGCAATCGCATCACCGCAAGCATTTTCCTCACCAAGGACATTCACGCATTCAATGCGTAATATCGTTCATCTCAGCATTGTTCTAAAAGAAAATATTTCGGTTGCAAGACTAGATAACCGAAATGGATTATGGAAACAATCAGCAGAACCCGCACATTGCTGTCCCACACGTGCGCGACCGATTTTTATAGTGTATCCCTATCCAGGGCGGCTTTTATGCAACCTTCAAGGCACCAGCGCAACTCGCGCCTAGCTGCCAAGAGCCGAATTCATTGCCAGTGCAAATACTCACACTGGAATTCGACCCATGACTCCCTATGAATGCAATACGCAATTGACATGGATGTAAACACAACCATCATTGTGTAATATCCCAAATGCAATCCCCATTTAACGAGTTCCAGTTTTTTATTTAGCTGACCCTAATCACGGACCGATGCATTAGGTCGCTTCTCCTTTGTTCTTTTTCCCTTGCTGTAGGTTTTGTTTATCCTTTCTGAAATGCAGCGATAAGCACGGTGATGCGTACGAACACACACACACAACTGCACTAAAAGATCGCATTTCCTTGGCGGTCACACCCTTAAGAGAAAAATTTTCTCTTTCTCTTCTGTTCCTTAACCCTAACCGAGGATGGAATTCCAGTAAGAGTTTTATCCTCGGAGAGTCTCATTCCATCACCAGACCGAGCCGGTCGGGTCTCCACTACGCTACCTAAGCGATCGGTACGCGTTAGTACGATGGGCCACCTTTTTACCATCGAGGGGAGCGATCGGAGTTCGCACCCTTGTGAGTCGTGTGTGTGCAAAATGGCAAACGTCAATATCCTCCGTCCTGCCTGTGCATGTGACATTTAAAATCGCATAAAGTCAAATAACTTCCGATTACGAGCAAAGTGTTAATTCGGTAATAAGTTTGATGTGTAGGCTGATAAAGTGTGATGTCTACATCAGCGGAGTCATTAATCGTACTTATTTTTAAAGTAGTTTGTTTTGCGCCAAACCATTAAAGGAAATAAAGTGTTGAGTTTGAATCAAATTTCAGAATGTAAACATAACCTTAAAGTCTTATACCAAAAAGAAAAGAGAAAAGTAACAGGTGTGCTCCAAATTGTAATCTATGACATTATTGTAAAAGATAGAGAGTCGGCTGGAAGCATTGTGAGGAACTGGTTGGCGTACACGAGAAAAGTCTAGTAACGGAAAGGTATTTGTCGCGTGCTAGAACTAGTTAGTTCAAGCCATTGAACTTAATTATTATTTTTGTTATTAATTGTTAGTATTAATTCTTTATAGTTTTTTGTAAATACCCTCATGTTTTGGCAGCACTGTTTTGTGTGTGTTACCACCATTTTTATTGTTTCGTTTTTGCTTGTCATGTTGAATTGTGTAAATTAGTTTAGTTTTGGATTAAACTCGTTGTCGTTGTCGACATGCTATCGTTTCGTTGTCGTTGTCGACATGTTATCGTTTCGTTGTCGGTGTCGACATGTTATCATTTCGTTGTCGTAAAAATTAAATAATCTTCGTTCGTTGAATCCAAGAATAGTTTCGTTCGTAAAATTGATTTGTTATACACATATTGAATAAAGGAGAAATATTGTGATGAACGTTATATGTCGTTTTTCTTTATTTAAATCGTCGTTCGTTTGGCAATTCGAATATTTTTGTGAAATTACAATTTCAAATCGTCGTCGCCCGTACCCGGTAAACGCACCGGGACTTGGTCCTTCGAGCCGGATCGATTTTAATTTAAAAAATCGGTGCTCTTTTTGTTTAATCGGTCTTGGAAAACAATTTACAGCTTTTCGAACATTTAAATCAGTGTTTATTTTAACTGGCCTTATCCACGTGTTTGTGAATAATTGTGTTCGTGAAAAGATTGAACTTAGCCGATCTCGTGTGCGTGAATAACTCCATTCGGGAATAAAACAAATATAATATTTGTATTCAATAAATTTTATTCGAAGAACAGTGAACGGTCGCCACGTGAATCACGAAAAAAGACGTGAGATTAAAGAACAACCGGACGTTCATTTAACGAGCATTCAAATAAATCATTGACAATTAAATTCGTGATTAAAACAAATAATAGTTGGATTTTTTTGTGAATAATTGAGGTCCGTGAAAGGACTAAAAGCTTTCTAAATAAAGCAGTATTCAAGGAGTTAACATTCATCCCCAGACCCACACTAGAAGTTTAGTGTTGATAACCAGCTCCACAACGGAGAGAGTGGTTAAGGTCAGTTGCAGCCAGCGGAGAACACGGTACACTGCAGGTAAGTCGTTTTTAGTTGTTAAGAAGTTAATCGGTTACCCTTCCACATTATCATAGTCCATATCCACCCGTCCCGATTCCCATGGCGTTATCTTTTACAATAATTAAATATCGTTTGTCTTTCGGTAGTATTCACCTTTTTTGAGTTTTCGTGGTTTTAATATTGTCGCGTGGGTGAATAAATCACAATGTCCGAGGAGCAAATCAGAGCCTTGACTAATAAGAGGGCTGTTGCTAGACGCTCGTTGACCTACTATGTCAACTTCTTAAACAATTTCGATCCCGCGATTGATTTTTTCGTCCTTGAAATGAGGTTTTCCGATATAGAAACGGTTTTTGAAAAGTTTATGTTCGTTCAGGAAGCTCTGGAGGGCTTATTATAACCAACGAATGAGCTTTTTGAACATAGAACCGACTTTGAGGAGCTCTATTACCGGGCTTATGGCATCGCTGCGCGACTTCGAAGCGATATCTATCGTTCCATTGGTGAAAGCGAATGTCTCATACGAAGAAAATAATGCCATAAAAAAGGTGGTGGAAAGCACAATGAATATATCGGGAATACCTGACTACGAATACCAGCCAGGTGATTCCATCGGAGTTGTAGTGTTAAACAGTGATGACGATGTCGAAGTCGGATGAGTTATCGGTATCCGCAGACGACACATGTGAAATAAGATTCAATCCTCAGGATGTGCTAAATATTCCCGAAAAGACTTCTCTTCGTGCAGTGGCACAGTACTCAGAAAATATCGATGAAATTAATTTCATAATATCGGTGGCCTCGATACAAGGCGCACAACTAGATATATATAATGAACTAATTGTTCATAGATCGTTAAAAACACTTTTCGTTGGATCTTTTCGTGAGAAACGTGCAGTTCACAGAGATCAATTAATCGATTATCGCAACAATGGTGTTATCCAGAACTACGATAGTTGTTCTAAAATTTCGTGTCGAACCTTCTATATTAAAGAAAGGCAACATCGCAACAAAGTTCGGTGGAAGCCTTACGCAGCGGAGTACGTTAGCCTTACGAAGAAGGTTCATTTAGAATTACTCGGTGGATTCGCCACCGAGTATTTTATCACAAGCCCAAAGCGCTTCTTTTCGGGACAGAAAAGGTCAGTCGAGATCCATTATGATGATGGAACTAACTTGCTCAAAAGGCATCAAAAAGCCGTATTTAGTTTTCTTATTGGTCAAGGAATTGATTGGCACTTCATTCCGCCAAGAGCTCCTCACTTGCTTACTTATGAGCAATTGGTAACGTGTATTATCAAGGTTGATGCGATATTAAATTCCCGTTCCATATCACCCATGTCCTCCTCCTATCCAAATAATCTTGAACCTTTCACTCCTGCCCACTTCCTAGTGAGTAGCCGTTTAGCTTCTTTCCCGCAATTCGACTTCGCAGGTACGCCAGTTAATCGTATATCCGACTGGCGCCACGCGCAACAATTGAAGCATCATCTTTGGAAGCGTAGGCGCAAGAAATCCCAACAACAGCTGATTCGATTCGGTCGCTCCCGACCCCCAGAGTTTCGACTGAAGGAAGGATCATTCATGCTCATTATTGAAATTGGTCCTGCTTATATGGCCCAATGGAAACCTTATAAGCTACAGAAGATCATATTTGTACACAACGGTTTTCAATTGATACGTTCAATTACTTAACGTATATATCGTCGAATGAAAGTACAATATTTTCCCACTTAAGGTCGAAAGATGTGAAATTCTTAGGAGCAGACAGGAAACTTTGCAACTGTATTCTGAAACATAGTCTTATTTCTTCTCCAAAATCATCGATCTTACAAATACAAATTTATCGTCGCTCGTTCCCGGTAAAGGCACCGGGATTCAACATGGTCCAGATATTACAAATACAAATTTCGTCTTTCTGCGAAAAGAAGAGAATCAAATATCATTTTTAAGCATATGTCAGCATACAACTACAGCATTGGTCTCATGTGGTTATCTCAAATATGCTACAGGTGAACAGGGTGGCATCATCGGCATCTTAGCATTCGTTCGTCACATCATCATCAACTCTCCTGCCGAGGACGAAGGCTCTACAACTAATTTGAACCTGATGCTTCAAGGCGGGCTGTATGTCGCGTGCTAGAACTAGTTAATTCAAGCCATTGAACTTAATTATTATTTTTGTTATTAATTGTTAGTATTAATTCTTTATAGTTTTTTGTAAATACCCTCATGTTTTGGCAGCACTGTTTTTTGTGTGTTACCGCCATTTTTATTGTTTAGATTTTGCTTGTCATGTTGAATTATGTAAATTAGTTTAGTTTTGGATTAAACTCGTTGTCGTTGTCGACATGTTATCGTCTCGTTGTAAAAATTAAATAATCTTCGTTCGTTGAATCCAAGAATAGTTTCGTTCGTAAAATTGATTTGTTATACACATATTGAATAAAGGAGAAATATTGTGATGAACGTTATATGTCGTTTTTCTTTATTTAAATCGTCGTTCGTTTCGCAATTCGAATATTTTCGTGAAATTACAATTTCAAATCGTCGTTGCCCGTACCCGGTAAACGCACCGGGATTCAACAGTATTCTTGTCACCACGTTTTTTGTGTTCAATTTTTTTCACTCTACGTTTTTGTTCAACGTTTATGAATAAACAATTCTTTTCTACAATTGGCGAGTTCTCTGGTGTTCCCTACCCACTGTAAAACCAAGATAAAGTGACGATCTAATTAATAGCTTAAATCAGTGCGTTTGACTTTCTTTCTTGCTCTGCGGATTGGAACTTTTACTCACCAGGTGAACTATCTTTCAGCGACACTTTTAGTGACGGTGGAGACGACGTAGAACTCTCGCCCATGCTGGCGTCGCGATCTCGTACCCGACAGGACTTTCTAGAATATTCTAGTACTGATTGTCATATGCGTCACACCACCCCCCGCTAGATTAGTTCGTCCCGAACTGAGTTCACTGGTCTCCTGGGTTAACAAAAAGTCGCCAGTTGGTCACGATGTACCACTTTCATCTTGGCGTTCGGTCTTCGCTGAATCCTATAGACAACGGCGTTAATTCTTGTGAGAATCTAATACGGTCTTTCCCAATGTTGCTGCAACTTCTGAGACCCTCCTTTTTGCCGATGAGGGTTATAAGGCCACACGTTATCGTCTGCATTAAGTCCGGATGCGTTGGCTCGAACGTCGTACCTTGTTTTCATACTGTCACTTGATACCTTGATTTGCTTTCGAACCAAATGATGAATCTCATCGAGGCGATTTCTCCATTCGGCTACGTAGTCTTCAGTCTTATCCATGACGTCTGGAGGTATTCCGAAACGCAGATCGGCTGGTAATCGTATCGTAGAATGGCCTGTCGTATCGTGATTAGCCGATCTATAACTCAGGAGAAAGGTTTGTACATATTTGTCCCAATCTCGATGGTGATCATTAACGACATTCGATAAGTGCTCTTTTATTGTTCGGTTGAACCTTTCGACCATTGCGTCTGACTGCGGATGTAAGGGTGTGGTCCTGGTTTTCCTTACGCCCACTGCCGCACAGATGTCTTGAAATATCTGTGATTCGAAGTTTCGAACTTTTTCGGAATGGAGCTCACAGGGATCCAATTATTGATAATCTGCTCAATGATGGTTGTTGCTTCTTGGTTTGGGATTGGAAGGACTTCCACCCATTTGCTGAAGTAATCCATGATGACCAACATGTAATTGTTGTTGTCGTTTGTTTTTGGGAATGGTCCTGAGATATCAATCGCAATTCGCTCGAAAGGGGCGCCCATGTTGTACTGCTTCATAGCGCTCCTTGGTTTTGCTGTTGGTCCGTTGGTCGCAGTGCAAGTCGTGCATTTTCTACACCAAGACTCGACGTCATCTCTCATGTGAAGCCAGTAGAATCGAGATCGTAATTTTGAAAGTGTCTTATTAACTCCCAGATGTCCACCGGAGGCCCCGTCGTGCATTTCTGTTAGTACATCCTTCACTTTTGATGGTGGGACTAAAATCTGCATTCGATGGGATTTTCCGTCCGTGGCTTCCCATTTACGCTTTAGAATTCCATCTTCCACCAGCAAAGAATTCCATTGTGCCCAATATGCTTTAAATGTTCCAATCTTGTCGGAAATATTGTTCCAAGTTGGCCGCTTGTTCTTTTCTTTGTATTACAGGATTAGCGACATATCTTCATCCTGAAGTTGAGCTGCGCGTATACCATCACTTGTCCATCCGTCTAGTACTTCTACTCCTACATTTCGAAAGTCGTACACCTCTTGTTTTAAACGATCAATTTCTACTTCCGAATCCTGAAGGCGACGCTTTAGGGTCAAAATTTCAGCTTGCCTCTCTGCTAGATCAGTTGATAAGCGATTGTTCCCCTCAATGACCTTTTCTCGGCTGGTATTAAGAGCAATTATCTGTTGATGCAAGGATATACATTCGGTCGTGGTACTGTCCAAGTCTGAATCATGCTGAAGGCTTCTCTTGTGATTAGCGCATGAACAACAATTCCCATTTGATGTTTCATTCATTCGTCGACATTTCCTACAGTCAACAGAGATGTGGCCGACTTCGCCGCATGTCCAACACCTCATATCAGGTCTTGGGGTACATGCCCGATTCTTTGGCAGGAACATTCCTGGACGGACATTTCTCGGACTCTATATGTACTCCTGGTAGCCAGTTTAGCAGATTCATATACCAATGCGAACGACAGTATTTCATTAGTCGTCTTCTTTCCTGCCAAGCGAATGGCCTGTTGCAAGTTCCGATCTTGAAGTGCGTTTATAAATGCATCCATGGCTACGTCGTTCAGAAATTCCTTAGTCATATTTGAATAAGACAAGTTTGCCAATCGCTCAATGTCTGCGTGCAACTGTTGAAGATTTTCTCCAGGTTTCTGTTTTCTGCTCCGCAGTTGCATGCGGTAGACCTGCTGCATGTGGTTGTCTTCATACCTAACTTCAAGGCCATCTCTTACAGCTTGAAAATCTGTTGGTTGTTGGAAATGCTGGTATGGTTTGTAGCAATTCTGCAGCCGCCCCGCGGAGTGACAAGATTAGTGATGTTGACTTTTGCTCATCCGACTACTTATTATAATTGACCGCGCCGTCAAACTGACGTATAAATACGGAGATGGGTCCCGTTCCATCGAAGGTTGGCGGTTGTATCCTTGTATCTTTATAGTCATGTTGATTGCTAGGCGATGTCTTATTTCTCTCAACACACTCAAGTCTCTTTTCGATTGGCGTTATTTCATCTTTCACTTTCTTAAATTCAGCTTCGTTTTTTAGATCCAGATTTTCCACTTCGTTTCGAATTTCTTCCTTAAAGTGTTGAAAATTACATTTCATCGACTGCGTTTGGGCATCCAACTTTGCATTAACATCTGTAGCTTGCGCGTCGAATTTTGAATTTTGCGCGTCCAATTTTGTATTAATTTCTGTAGCTTGCGCGTCCAGTTTTGTCATCATCATCGTAAGCATCTCCGAAATGTCCAACTGTGGCGAACTCTTCTCCGTTACATTGGCGCCATCTTGACTCGCTGTTTCTTCTCCATTAGGACAGTCTGGCCCAATCGTAAAAACATATGTGTCGACATCAATACCATCTTACTCCATTGCTGATTGCAGACGCTGTCGAAGAATTTGCTTCTGTCCTCTGCTATCCAGATTACGGTCTTGAAGTTTCTTCTTCAACTCAGGAACGCGAAGATCCCCCAAATGTCGATCTGATATCGTCACAGCACACTTTCATAGGCTTATTTACTTCACTAATAATTAATCCCACTTCTGACACCAGTTGTCGCGAGCTTACGGTTCGCTGGATTAATTATTTTTAATAAATAAGAGCCGTTAAATCGATTTTGAATTAATGTAACACTTTGGGGATGTCTTCCCCAACTGTAGCCGAAGTCCAGATGTCTCCTAGGCTGCGGCAATTGCTAAGTTCGTTTAGTTGACTCACGTCCGGTTGTGGTGGCAGCTGATGAAGTGAAGTAGTATTCGCGCCAATTGTCCACACATGTGGTGTGTGTCAACCGAATTTGGCAGAAAAGATCCGGCGTCGGTTCTCGTTCTACGTGTGAGCGAGACCATCGTAGTGCCGCGTCGACTCCACGCCAATTCAGCCGTAACTCTCCTTTGTGTGTAAGGGTGACCGAGAGAGTGCTTGAGTTAATTAGTCGAAAGCTACTCTCAGTGTGTTCTTTTTATTGGATTCGATTCGAGGGGCAACTCCTGCACTCACTCTTGAATATGATGAGGTCGGCTTGTTGATGGTGGTTGTCCCAACAAGCAGCAAGGTGTGATGTCTTCGTTGGCATTGCCGGCACACCTTGCCGGAGTGACAGTTGCCCATCCGGTGTCGATCCAAACAGCTGTAACGCGGCTCTTTTTGTCTGCAAAGTACTTCCGTCGGGCAATCGCGAGCGACTTCGCAGGCGGAGATGTAGTGTGAGGCCCTGCAAAACGTGCATGGAGTCGGTTGCCTCAGCGATTCCGACAATGGTGTATGCGTCGAGATACGCGACTTGAAGTTAGATATGAGACCGGCAGCATTCTGGTGGGCTCCTTTTTGGTGATTGACTGCAGGGGCAGTTTCTTTTCCACCTGCTTGGTTGAGAGCGTTGGTAGCTGCACTGAAGGCAGCTCACTAGCGAGGATGAGGTCGGCCTGAAGATTGGTTCGGATTGTCGGGGTAGCTGTCGGTAATGCCGGGAAGTTTAATGCAATCTCGTATTGAGCAACGACGAGCTTTGCCTGTTCGTCGAGATACACTTCCTCGGCCTCGGCGATGAAGTCTTCCGCGAAATATTCCTGGTTTTAATGCTGAGGGACTGCCACGTGCCGCCTGAGGAGACCTTCCCATTCGAACAAAATACGTTTAGGAAATTTTACATCTGCAGAAGTGGGATTTAGCCCAGATTTAGTCCAGGTTCGTCCCAGAAGCAAAGCTAGCAGAATGAAGAAAGCGGAGGACGAGTCGAAGAAGCGTGGCTTAAGGGGGGAAAAAGAGAAGTCGCAGATTCTGCACAAGTTGGTAGTCCACCAAGGACTACGCGAAAACGAACTAGGTGAGAGCAGCAAGGAAGTAGGTGATACCAAAGAGGAAACGACATCGGATAACGACGAATAAAACACTGTGAAGAAACTGATGGGTGAAATTGAAGCCATAAAGACAAGACTGGGGAAAATCGGCCGCATCTGACCAAATGAACGGAGGTATGAGACCCCTGCGCCAAAACAAACAACAATCGCCACAGAGGAGAATATTATATCAAGGACTGGGTATACGGTGACGGATAGGGCTGGGATGCTCTGTGAATTCGACCCTAGGAATACAGTGGGACTACCCTCCACATCATATGTAAGAAGACTCCAGTAAATTGGAGATGTCTACCTATTAGATGGAAGACCAGTCATGATGGCCAGTAAACTGGCAAGAGCAGCAAAACGTTGGTGCATGGGAGTCCTTCACTCATCATTCGAGGAGTTCCTATGCGATTTACTAAATAATTTCCTGACGGAAGACGATGCAGCTGATCTGCACGAACGTTTGCGAAATGAAAAACAAGTGGCGAATGAGGACATAGAGCAATTTGTATTCGCCATGGAAACGCTTGCATCGAGAGGCCAGACGAGAGGACTCTTGTAAAATACTTAGTACGTGACATAACCAACACGTTGTGTGGCGATATGCTGAAAGCAGCACAGCCCAGAGCCTTATTTAGCACATCTCGAGGTTTGTGAAATTTTCCATAATAATTTATTTTTACGGGGAAGGTTTTGATCTTGCATTGGTGGAGCCTCCAATTCTTCTGTGAGCTGACCATTTAGCAATTCATTGAAGTGCACTTCCCCTCGCTCCAAAATGCCTGCCGGGTCGGTGATCAGATTACCTTCTTTATCTTTGCAGTAAGTGCAACGTGGTGTGTACCGCGTCATACTACGGATTATTTGGTAGAACTTCCGCGCCTGGTGCGGACGTCGCTCTCTACTTTTCTCTACTTCGCAGACAAGGTTTTTTTCCCAGGCACTTTTCTTTTGTCTGTGAAGCCTTTTTTCAGATCTTCTGAGCTCTTTGTATTTCTCCTCACGTACCCGCGTCTTATGAGACTACTGCATTGCCCGGTATATAGCATTCTTACGTTCAGTCGCTAGTTTGCACTCATCATCAAACCAGTCGCTCCGATCTTGACGACTACTGCCTAAGATGAAGTTGCCAGTACTAATGACAGCATTCTTAAGGCGTGTCCATTTCTCTTCAACGCCCGGCATTCTGGTCCCAAGACTTACTCTCCCTCTATGGAGCTCTTCGAGAGTGAGTCTTAACGCATGACCAAATGTGTTGCTGGTGCTCTCATTGCATAAGGCAGCCGTGTTGATCCGAACCTGATCCGCGGATGCAATACGTCTCCGTAAGGCAATCCGCGCTCGGAAAACTGTACCAACAAGATAGTGATTCGAGTCGACGTTGGCACCTCGGGATGTTCGTACCGTCATCGGGCTCGAGGAATCATTATCATCATCGGCACTATAACCGGGATCTGGTCTTGGCCTTATTTAGCAAGTCTCGAGGCTTGTTAAATTTTTCATAATAATTCATTTTTACGGGCAAGGTTATTGGGCATGCACCATAATTAACAAAATATGCAATAAAAAATGTTCTTCGGAATAAAATAACGCGCCGGAAGGGTCGAGGAATGGCGGCGACCTATCACGTCTCAGTAAGGCAATCCGCACTCGGAAAACTATACCAACAAGATGGTGATCCGAGTCGACGTTGGCACCTCGGTACATTCGTATGGTCATCAGGCTCGATGAGCGGCGGAGTTCTATCAACACGTGGTCAGTTTGGTTGCGGGTGGCTTCATCAGGTGATACCCAGGTGGCTTTGTGGATATCTTTACGTGGAAACCTGGTACTTACAACGACAACGTTTTTTGATGCTGCCAGTTCGATGACTCCTAGTCCATTTCCAATAGTGTTCTCATGCAAACTATGGGAATCTGCGTAGTTCCTGAAAACCGGCTCCCGACCTGTTTTCGCATCCAAATCACCAAGAACGATTTTCACATCGTATTTTGAGCAGGCATTGAGGGCCCATTCGACGTTCTCGTAGTATTCTTTTTTTCGTTGTAAGGGGACTACTCGGTAGGTCCGTGAACGTTATGAGGCTTAAATTCTTAAAGTTGCCTGGCACGCGAAGAGTGCATGACCTTTCGTTTGTTGCATTAAAGTCGATAATGGCAGGTTTCAGTTTTTGACTGACTAGAAAGCCTACCCCGAGCACATGGTGTTTTGCATGACAGCTGTAATAAACTCGTTTCTTTGAATAACACCACTCCCCGTCCATCTTATTTCTTGTAATGCTGTTATGTCAGCCTTATATTCGGAGAGGTCATCGGACAGCTGCTGTGCAGCTCGAACTCTGTATAGTGAGCGGACGTTCCATGAGAAAATCCTTAAATCATTTAGCCATTTTCGTTTCCGTGGTCGGTGTCGTGTATCCGGTCCATATCCGAGGCTTGTTAAATTTGCCATAATAATTCGTTTTTACGGGCATGACTTAATCAGCTTAATGTATGCAACATTATAAATATAAATTTATGAATGCGTAGTAAATAATTATATTGTTACAAATTCAAAACCGACACACTTGTCAACCGTTAGCGTGACCTCATGGCGTCGCACCGAGCCTTAAGCCAACTAATACGACATCAACACGTCGATTCTGGAGCCATCTAGAGGAATACTGGAGAATACACAAAACTGACAGAAACGTCAGAACCAGACGGAACGACAAAAAGAACACGTGGCAAGACTAGGATTTGAATTGCTGATCGTTGGAACGTTGAGTTTGCATTGATACACAAGGAGATTTGCTGATCGTTGGAACGTTGAGTTTGCATTGATACACAAGGAGATTTGCTGATCGTTGTAACGTTGAGTTTGCATTGATACACAAGGAGATTTGCTGATCGTTGGAACGTTAACTTTGCATTGATACACAAGGGGATTTGCTGATCGTTGGAACGTTGAGTTTGCATTGATACACAAGGGGATTTGCTGATCGTTGGAACGTTGAGCTTGCATTGATACGCAAGGAGATTCAAAAGGAGAGCTAGAGAACACGGATTAAGGAATTTAACGGAGGAAAACAGAGGTTGCCCTTTAAAACATTGAAGCACTCCTGCGATCCAGAGGTCGAACTCGCGCAAAGAAACGTATAGTTTAAACTGGACATAGTTTAACGGTCGTGTGCGGAGGAGCAACGTAACAATTGGTGTCAGAAGTGGGATCGCAATGGTAAAGTTTGCCGACCTAAGGATACCTCAATTGAGGGATGAATTGGAATCTCGACGATTGCCCGGAACAGGACAAAAGGCGGAACTGCAAGCACGATTGCGGAAGGTTCTGGAGGACGAGGGCATCGAAGTTGAAACCTATGAGTTTTACCAAGGTGCTACGGGACCTTCATCCGAGGTCAAGGAGCAGTTGATGGAACCCCAACCAACCCTAGCGTTCGACATGAACGTGCTTTTACAAGCAATGGCGGAACAGTGCTCCCGCGTGGAGAATCAGTTGACGGAACGCATAGAGAAGCAGCTGACGGAGCAGTCCCCGTGCATGAAGAACGAGTTGGCAGAACACACTTCACAAGTTAAGGACCAACTAGCGCACATCGAAGGAAATGCCGCTAAGTTGCGGGCGAGGCAGGACCAAATGG
Organism: Microdon myrmicae; assembly: GCA_963931805.1. NCBI lineage: Eukaryota > Metazoa > Arthropoda > Insecta > Diptera > Syrphidae > Microdon > Microdon myrmicae. Next base: position 16,839,941 of record OZ007499.1, read on the forward strand.
AAGGCGAACTACATCACTTGGAATCGAAACTTAGGGAGTTGGATATTCATGTGCGTGAAAGACAGTCAAGCGTAACAGTTACGATTGTCAATGCGATGAAACTTAAGGCCCCAACCTTTGATGGAACTGTGCCGTTTAGTGTTTTTAAACTACAGTTCGAGACGACAGCACAAACTTATCATTGGACAAGGACGGACAAAGTGGCAGCATTGGTGGTATCGTTGAAAAGCCCCGCCGCCGATGTGCTACAAACTGGTCCTGCAAGTGATCGTAGCAATTATGACGCAATAATGGCTGCAATCGAACGGCGTTACGACAGCGATCATAGGAAGCAGATGTTCCAGATAGAGTTGATGAACCGCCACCACAAAGCAAACGAGCCGTTACAAGAATACGCGATGGAGATAGAACGGCTCGCGCACTTGGCAAACGCAGATGCACCCGCGGAGGTAATAGAAATACTCAAAACCCAGGCGTTCGTAAATGGGTTGAAGGATGCAGATACGAAACGAGCAACGTACTCTACGCCGAAAAGGACATTCGCAGAAACAGTGTCGTTTGCATTGACACAGGAAACAGCAAGTCTGTTAAGCAAACCAGTGCATAGAGTCCATCGCGTGGAAGTGGAACCGAACGAATCCCTGGAGAAAAGTGTGAGAGATCTCATAACGACGATGACTCAAATGATGTCAACCGGACGCAAGGGCTCCGATGGGAAATGTTATAATTGCGGAAAATCTGGGCACTTCTCATGGGATTGTGATGCACCACGCAAGGGAAAAGAGGATGGAGGAAAGCGAGGACCAGAAAACGCTCGTGGTGCCTCTGGAGAAACCCCATCGTTAAACTAAAAAGGACCAGCTCAAAGGGGCAAAAGCTGGTTCCCGTAACGGACTGCCCCACAATCCCCGTTTCACAAATAAGTCGGAGCAACAATAATCTAAACGTGAGTGGGGCTGTGAATGGACGATCGCTGATCTTAACTCTGGATACAGGCGCAACCCATTCCATCATTAGATCGGACCTGGTAGGAGATGATGTCGGATCGTTGAATGGTTGTAAACTGCGGACAGCTACAGGAGAGGAGGCTGCAATTTCTGGGAAAGTGAAAACGAAAGTTCAGATTGTAACTTTAGAGGTGATTCATACTTTCCTAGTGGCTGGGATAATAGAGGATGTAATACTCGGTGTCGATTTTATGTTGACCAATGGTCTGGCTCTTGACCTAAAGAAGAGAATATTAAAATGCGAACACTGGAGATGGAGCGCCACACATTACGAATGTGAGAGCGAGCTTTCGTCAGCAGATTCCACCCAAATCGGAAGCAGTTCTTTGGGCACACGTAGAGGGAGACTGTGGAGCAGGCAAGCTGTGGGTAGTGGAAGCATCAGAAACAGCCACGAAGGTATTGGTTGGCCGAACCTTGGTACAGGTGGGCGAGAGTAAGCAAATCCTAGTTCGAGTACTGAATGAGTTTGGTTCACCGGTCACACTTGATAAGGGAATGGTGGTGGGACAATGCCAAGCTGTGGAAGCTGTGGTTAACTGTGACAACCCTCCCCAGGAAGCCAGGAATAAGAGCACAAAAACGCCTACCATGATGGATATCTGGTTAAATGAGCTAGATGGACAGGAAAAGACAATGGCCAAACGACTACTAGCAAAATATAGCGCCATATTTGCCAACGGCGACAGTAAAACCGGAAGAACGGACATCATTCAACATCGTATAGGTACCGCTGACGCCAGACCGATTCGACAAGCGCCACGAAGAGTTCCACTGGCCAAATGAGAAGAAGCCGAACGGATGGTAGACGAAATGCAGAAGGGTGGAGTTATTGAGCCATCAACAAGCCCTTGGAATTCGCCGGTCGTACTAGTTAAAAAGAAGGATGGAAGTACCCGGTTCTGCGTCGACTACCGGAAACTCAACGATGTCACCAAAAAGGATAGTTACCCACTGCCACTGATAGATGACACGCTGGATACCCTATCGGGTTCGAAATGGTTCTCAACTTTGGATCTGCAAAGTGGATATTGGCAAGTGGAGATCGAGAAAGCGGATCGAGAGAAGACTGCTTTTAGCATTGGCGACGGATTGTGGCAATTTGCGGTGATGCCATTTGGATTATGTAACGTGCCAGCAACTTTTGATTGGAAAACATGCCTGGTGTACCTTGATGACATTATCGTCATGGGCCGGACTCTTGACGACCATCTCAAAAATTTGGAGGGGGTCTTCCAGCGAGTCGCTTCTGCTAAACTGCGGCTGAACCCAAGGAAATTCGATCTATTCAAAACCTAAGAAACCTATTTGGGCCACAAAATCACAGCCGCAGGAATTCACACAGACGCAGGCAAAATAAATGCTGTCAGAGTTGGCCTCGACCCACAAATGTTCACGAAGTGCGAAGCTTCCTTGGACTCTGCACGTATTACAGACGCTTCGTGCCCGGATTTGCCAGTGTCGCAAGGGGCTTACACGATTTGACAAAGAAAAATTTCAAATTCGTGTGGAGCAATGAGCAAGATGTCTTCCACCGACTGAAGGAATTGCTGTGCACAGCCCCAATGTTGGTTTATCCAGTTCCTGGCAAAAAGTTTGTGTTGGACACAGACGCTAGTGCGTATGGAATAGGAGGTGTACTCGCGCAGATTGTCGACGGTCAGGAAAGAGTGATTGGGTACTACAGCAGAGTTCTTGGTAAGGCGGAAAGGAACTATTGCGTTACAAGGCGCGAACTCTTGGCAGTGGTGGAATGCGTGAAACACTTCCACAAATACGTATATGGACAACATTTCCTTGTAAGGACGGACCATGCGGCGCTCAGATGGTTGCTGCAGTTTAAAGATCCAGAGGGGCAAATCGCGCGTTGGATAGAAAGGCTGCAGAACTATGACTGCGAGCTACAACACCGAAAAGGAGGACAGCATGGAAACGCCGATGCACTCTCTCGACGCCCATGTGCAGTGGAGTGTAAACATTGTTCAAAGGCTGAACGAGGTGAAGGGATAGTCGACATCCGCTTATTGAGTCTCGGACCTGATGCAGAATGGGACTCCAGTGCTATGAGAAAAAGTCAACTGGACGATGCCGATTTGGTCAAGATCCTGAAAGCAAAAGAATTGGATGAAAGACCAGCAAAGGAAGGAATGTCATCGGAAAGTCCAGTGGCCAAGGCGTATTGGGCGCAATGGGACAGCCTGAAATTAATAGACGGAGTATTACATCGCCAATGGGAAAGCAATGATGGTAGATACACCTCCGATTTAATCGTCCTACCAAAATCAAGGATAGCAGCCGTGTTGGAAGAATTCCATAATGGACCAAGCGGAGGACACCTCGGTGTTGCAAAAACCCTGGAGAAAATAAAACAACGGTTTTACTGGGTGAATGGCCGGGATTCAGTTGCTAACTGGATTAAAAACCGCACGCAATGTATGGCAGCCAAGGGCCCAAAAGTCAAAAGCAGAGGGAAGTTACAGTAGTATAATGCCGGAGCGCCATTTGAGCGCGTCGCAGTGGATGTAGCTGGCCCTTTCCCTACTAGTGACTCCGGCAACAAATATGTACTCGTGGTGATGGACTATTTCAGTAAGTGGCCCGAAGTGTATACGATACCAAACCAGGAGGCTAAAACTGTAGCCGAAGCTTTCGTGCAGAATTGGGTCACGCGATTTGGAGTACCGATCGAGTTACATTCGGATCAAGGGAGGTATTTCGAGTCTGCTATCTTCCAAGAAATGTGCTCACTGCTGGGCATAAAAAAGACACGGACGACAGCTCTGCACCCACAGTCGGATGGAATGGTTGAGAGGTTCAACCGTACGCTCGAGGAACATTTGCGAAAAGTTGTCGACAAATGTCAGCGTGATTGGGACAAGCACATCCAAATGTTTTTAATGGCATACCGATCAGCAGTACACGACACTACCGGACACCCACCTGCACACATCACCTTTGGTACAGACTTGAGGCTCCCATCGGACCTGAAATTCGGTAGCAACGGTGCCACTATTAAAGCCGGAGGCAGCTATTGGGAGGTGCTCCAATCCGAGATGGACGAAATACACCGTCTCGTGAGGCAGCGGACGCGATTGATGAGCAACAAAATGAAGGATCGGTATGATCGAGCCATGAATTCCGAGGGATTCCAAGAAGGCGATTTAGTACTATTATACAACCCCCAACGGAGGAAGGGTCTGTCCCCAAAACTGCGGACATCGTGGGAAGGCCCATATAAAGTCTTAAAGCGACTAAACGATGTGGTGTATCGCATACGGAAGAGGCAAGGGAAGATAAAAGTTGTGCATATAGAGAGACTATCCCCATTGGGATCATGGAATTTGGAGTCTTAAGTAGGGAGTAGTGTTACAAATTCAAAACCGACACACTTGTCAACCGTTAGCGTGACCTCATGGCGTCGCACCGAGCCTTAAGCCAACTAATACGACATCAGCACGCCGATTCTGGAGCCATCTAGAGGAATACTGGAGAATACACAAAACTGACAGAAACGTCAGAAGCAGACGGAACGACAAAAAGAACACGTGGCAAGACTAGGATTTGAATTGCTGATCGTTGGAACGTTGAGTTTGCATTGATACACAAGGAGATTTGCTGATCGTTGGAACGTTGAGTTTGCATTGGTACGCAAGGAGATTCAAAAGGAGAGCTAGAGAACACGGATTAAGGAATTTAACGGAGGAAAACAGAGGTTGCCCTTGAAAACATTGAAGCACTCCTGCGATCCAGATGTCGAACTCGCGCAAAACGTATAGTTTAAACTGGACATAGTTTAACGGTCGTGTGCGGAGGAGCAACGTAACAATATTTTAAGCATTAATTAACAAAATCATCATCCTCGGCACTACAATCGGGATCCGGTCTTGGCCTTATTTAGCAAATCTCGAGGCTTGTAAAATTTTCCATAATAATTTATTTTTACGGGCAAGGTTATTAGCCATGCGCCATAATTAACAAAATACGCATTAAAAAATTTTCTTCGGAATAAAATAACTCAATATAGAAAAGCCAAACATAGCACGAAAAATATGAAAACATCGACACGTTTAATTTATTTCGAACAACGTGAAATTCATTATGGCAATACCGTTGGAGTATAACTAAATGATGTGTTTTTGCATTACATTCCAAGTGACAGTTCTTTACTAGCGTCTGCTATAGTGCCGCGAAATCAAGTGCTCCGCAATATCAATTTAAATATATTCAACCAATTGATCAAGATGAATAAACGTACAATAAAACGGTAAGCAAATACAGATCACATATTTCATCTTCACGCGATAATTTTTTTATTACTATTATTATTTAATTCTCATTGTTGTGTGCATTATGTTTATAATGGCTTTGAGTGAAATAGTTTACATGTATCGTATTTAATTTTCATTCTTACGCTGTGGGGCATTATTTTTCACCAGCCGGCAATCTTTATTTGTTAATTATTTCCTGGGTCTAAATCTTTTCATATTGCGACTTCAGTTTCCAAGGACGATACCCGGTTAAATTCAAGTACACCACGTGGGAGTACAGTTATAGAGAAATGTTAGGTTGATTGACTTGTTTTTAATTAACAAAAACCCTCAGGACTCTAGTAGCCAAACGTGAGGATTTATCTGTTTGTATTATTTTTCGTTAATATTGATGTGTGCGTTGATTGCTTGGTGTTGTACTAGGCCATGTTTAAATAGGCATTGAGCCATTTATTTCCTAATTACGGGTTGCTATCCTCGGTTTTCATGGTACTATTTGTCTACCATTCTAAACCGGCTAGTTTGAAAAAAAGCATCCTTATCCTATGAAACATGGCAACACTTCTTGGCCTGAAATTCTTCACTTTTATTTTACGCCATTTTGTCCGACTGTTTTGTGTTCGATGATTGTTCGACAGAGGGTAGATTTCTCTGTCGCCTCTTTTTTTTTTTTATTGAAAATTAAATATTTCTTATATATATTCTTATAAGATTAACAATTTTTGTCGTTTGACTCATACGCTACTTTTTTCCAGCTCTAGAAATTTATTGTTTTTTCACTACATGTCTTCAGTGATATCACATATCGTGTTCAAATAAATTCAGAAAAGTTATTCCATACTAAAGGAAATTTCTGTAATTTTCTGATTGCCCGAATCAGAAGTTAGTTATAATGTGTATTAAATTATAGAAGATATATTTTATAATTTTGCTTCGATAAGGGTAAACATGTAAACCACGGGGCAGATATTATGAATGGTGTTTATGGTCCCAACGCGATTTTGGTTCCCTCGACTTCGTTCCGATATTTTTGTTATTAACACTAAAGCTACCGACATTTCATATAAACCTATCTCTACCAGTAGGGGTCAAATGATCCGTGTTTTAAAATTATATATTATAAGATTTATAGCATGTAATAACTCATAATCATCATCATCATCGGCATTAGAACCGGGAACCGGCCTTGGCCCTTTTGCAAGTCCTGAGACTTGTTAAATTTTCCATAATGATTTGTTTTTTCCAGGCAAGGTCATTAGTCTTGCGCCAGTAATAACTCCAAGTCCAATTTATTGTATGAATAAAACAATTTCAATTCCATCTTCTTTATTTATTAAATTGAAAGAAACATAAAAATCTTCAATTTGGAGATAAATAATGTATAAAACTTATGTACGTTCACCACACGGGTCATTTGACCCGTCTGGTAGGTTTAGTGTTAAAGGTAGCTTACACGGTTAGGTCCGCCGTCTAAAATGTCGATAAAATCATGAGGATGATGGAAGTAGACTGAGAGGTCGCCCAAGAGCTAAAGATCGACCACAAGACACTGTTGAACCGCCCGCATAAAAAAGGTGCTGGACGTATACTGTGTATAATCTGGAATCTAAAAAAGAAAATATAATGTTTGGGTGCAAAAAACATGGTCTACAGAATTTTCACCTGCGAATCGGTGGCCCTTACAAAAATTGATCCATTTCTTCGACGAATTCTGGCTGCCGCTGGGGGGGTAACACAAGACAATATTACGGGGGAACGATCGCGATCAAAGGGCAACCAGGACTAGGAGCCAGTCCCTTTTTATTGGAACTGACAATGAATCATATACAATAAAGTGCTTTCATGTCGCCCAGCTATAAAATTCGACTTCTATCGTCTGCAATTGGACTGTTTGAAACTAGCGATTAACCAGACTTGGCCAACAGGAGAAGCGTCGCGTTCCGCCTTGATTCTAAGTCGCACGCATCTATAATGTGTCACCAGAAACTCTACGAGCTTGGTTGATAAAAAAAAAGAACGTTGAGGTGTATAGTCGACCCCTTAGCCCAATTGCTATTATCGTCAATGAGATGTGGAAAGATTCATACACAAGAGGCAGTAAGAACGAAGTTGGGAATAACCGTTCCTCTGCGCCAAATTAATCGAGTTATTTGAACCCATCGATTACAACCCTCTTTCACTGGAAGTCCATACTCACCTGTACATCATGTGTTTCGCAGGACTAGATTTACAGCATCCATCTTAGTTCAGTTGTCCTTTAAAATGCTGAGTACCGAGCACAAAATAGACACAGTCGCCATGTATAAATTCGACCCAAAGGCATTCTTTTCAAGCCGGAAGCTTCTACTTTCACTCGTATTCTACAACGTGGTGTTGCTACGAGAGAATGGTAGGGTGCCAATCCGTGCAAAAATGGTGGGTGTATATGTTTTAGGCATGGCACAGGTGGGATTACTCGCCTGTCAATTTTGTCGCATCCCGATTGGGTATCATTCGTACAATCTTGCTAGACAGGATGGGAAAAATCAGTTGGTTTTTCATCCAGAAAGGGCTGCTGTTGCTGCTTCATATTGATTGTGTAGAAGTTAAGTCGGAGAAGTACGATTCGGAAAGTTGCTGCTGAGGCTCGCATGTCGACGGGAATATATGACCCGACAATAGTTATCTCTCCACAGATTTCTGGCACCTCAGAAGATGACGTCGGTGGAGGTAATGTAGTCAGATGTTGCGGACGAGGAGCAACCATGACGGTGGAGACTTCAATAGAAATCACGATCGGCTTTGTTGACACTGTCGCAGGTAACGTAGCCGAGGGAATTGCTGTTACACCGGAATTATGTGGCGGTCTGTAGTGATGGTGCATAAGTGGACATAGTATTTAGGTCTTGTGGCTCCATCGCTTCTTATCTTTTCTCGGAAATGGTGGGCTTTTTGACACCTCGAGCCACAAATCAAATTACAAACACTTCACTAACTTCGATTGTAACACCACAAGAATCACTGATACAAAACCCTTTGAGAAAACTAAATTCATTACCATCATCATCGCCACTACTATCGGGATCCGGTCTTGGCCTTATTTAACAACTCTGAGGCCTGTTAATTGGCGCAAGGCTAATAACCTTGCCCGGAAAAACAAATTATTATGGAAAATTTAACAAGCCTCAGACTTGTTAAATAAGGCCAAGACCGGATCCCGGTTGTAGTGCCGATGATGATGATGAGGCTTGTTAAATTTTCCATAATAATTTGTTTTTCGGGCAAGGTTATTAGCGTAAAACTAAATTCGCGATACTCAAAAAGGTAATTCACTTGAAATGAGAGAGGAGCTGCTTAAACAAGACGAATTGTCGGTTGATAACATTTTGCTTTTACTGGCTCCATAACCTCTTGTTCGCTACATGAGAGGAAATCATCATCATCATCATCGGAACTATAACCGGGATCTGGTCTTGGCCTTATTCAGCAAGTCTCTCCACCGGACGCGATTTCGAGCCGATGTCATCCAGTTTGACGCTCCCAAGTTCTGGGCGTCCTGGTCTCCTTCCATACATCCTGCCACAAAGGACATTCCTGGGAGACTCCTCTTCGCTCATTCGAGCTACGTGTTCCGCCCACCGGAGTCTACCGAGCTCGATTTTTCTTACAACATTAGGTTCAAGGTAGATCGGGTACAACTCATGGTTGTGGCGTCTCCGGAATCGGCCTCCCTCACATACGACGCCAACAATTCTCCTTAAAATCTACCTCTCGAATGCGACTAAGAGTTCAGAGTGCCTTTTATTGGGGATCCAGGTCTCGGATCTATAGCGTTTCCGAAGATGGTGAAGAACGTGTGATTCGAACTGACGCTATGACAGTTAGAATCAGTAAAAATGGAACCAATGCTCAACACAACAGGCCACTGCCGAGTGTAGGAATTCGATTTCTAAACTGAAGTACACTCAACTGACGTGGAATTGTTATGTTATCGCTATGGTATACGGCTCTGATGCTTTTGCTTATTCGAATTTTCTTTCGGTGTTCTTCACTATTTGCTTGCATATTGTGTGTGTATCTGTTAGAAACGCCACACTACTCCCTCCTCAGTAACTTTGTTACGATCAACTTCGTGTGCGAATGACGGAGCGAGGAACGAGCGAGCGAGAGGACGCCAGAGCAGGCGACTGTGTCGGTGCTCTATGCGGAAGTCATGATCGTAGTAGTAAGGTCCTGTTTACATATGGGAGATTGTGTGCTGTGTGTATACAGATCACGCGAGAGGATTGTTGCGTTTAGCAAGGATAATGAAGAGGGTGATTTGAACATTCGACGAAACGGGTGAGAAGCGAAGTAATGAAACATCAGGCTACTGGCCGCGTGTACGAATTCTATTTCTATACTCAAGTACACTCAACTGATGTGGAATTGTTATGTTATCGCTATGCTATACGGATCTGATGCGTTTGCGTTTGTGGAATTGTTATGTTATCGCTATGGTATACGGATCTGATGCGTTTGCTTATTCGAATTTCCTTTAGGTGTTCTTCACTATTTGCTTGCATATTGTGTGTATCTGTTAGAAACGCCACAGATCCATACATGAGTACTGGTAAGACAATGGTCTTGTACAGTAGTAGCTTGGATGTTCTGGATAAATTTCGGGTTTTCAAGAGCATTGATAGACCATAGTGGGCTTTGTTGGATTTGATCAGCCGCTCGCGTATTTCTTCTTCCATAATGTCATCGGCTGATACTATTGACCCAGGGTAGTTAAAGGATTGCACTACTTCAAATTCATGGTCCGCTTCCATGAGAGTTTGACCAGAGTTAGATCTTCTCTTCGCAGAAGGTGTCACCATGTACTTAGTTTTTCCCTCATTAAAGTGCAGTCCCAGTTTTTGTACCGCCTGTTCGGTCTGGGTGAAGGAGTCCTGTACAGCCGAATCGGATCTACCGATGATATCGATGTCATCTGCGTAGGCAAGTATCTGGCTGGACTTGGTAACAATAGTCCCTCTACTCGTTAAGCCAAAGTCACGGATTGCTTTCTCCAACGCCGGGTTGAAGAGGTGGCAGGCTAGACCGTCCCTTGTCGGAGTTTATTAAAAATGTTTATTGGTTCGGACAGCAATCCCCCATTTTTACTTGACTAGTTACGTTGGTCATGGTCAGCCAACAAAATCGTATCAATTTATTTGGAATGCCGAACTCTCTCATGGCATTATACAGTTCTGCCCTGGCTATGTTGTCGTAGGCGGCCTTAAAGTCTATAAATAGATGACATAATGGAATCTTATATTCCAGACCTTTTTCCATCGCCTGCCTAAGGTTGAATATCTGACCAATCGCTGATTTGCCTGGAATGAAGCCACACTGATATTGACCAATGATGACATTAGCGTATGGGGCTATCCGGTCTTGTAGGATAGAAAGGATTATCTTATAGGTGATACTCCTATGTATAGCTCTGTGATATCTCCCTTCTTATATATGGAGCAAATTATTCCGGGACGTCAATCTTCCGGCGTCTCATCTAGCTCCCATACGAGCACCACGATCTCATGAATTGCGTGGTGTAACGCTGTCCGTCCTTGTTTGATCAGCTCAGTTGGTATGCCATCAGCTCCGGGGGCTATTATTTGATTTGAGCTGTCTTATGGCTTTTACTGTTCCCTCAATACTTGGTGGGGGCAGCATTGGTGGAGTCTCCAATTTTTCTACGAGCTGACCATTTAAAAATTCATTGAATTGCACTTCTCATCGCTCCAGAATGCCTTCAGTATCGGTGATGGGATTACACTTTTTATCACTGTAGTAAGTGCAGCGTGATGTGTAGGGCGTCATACTGCGGTATTTGATAGAACTTCTTATTTGGTAGAACTTCTGCGCCTGGTGCGGACCTCGCTCTCTACTTTTCTCTATTTCACAGACTAGATTTTTTCCCAGGTACTTTTCTTTTGTCTGCGGAGTCTTTTTTTCAGATCTTCTGAGCTCTTTGTATTACTCCTCGCTTACCCACATCCTATGAGATTGCTGCATTGCCCGGTATGTAGCATTCTTACGTTCAGTCGCTAGTTTGCACACATCATCAAACCAGTCGCTCCGATCTTTACGACTACAGCCTAAGACGGAGTTGTCAGTACTAATGACAGCATTCTTAAGGCGTGTCCATTTCTCTTCAACGCCCGGCATTCTGGTCCCAAGACTTACTCTCCCTCTATGGAGCTCTTCGAGAGTGACTCTTAACGCATGACCAAAGGTGTTGCTGGTGTTCTCATTACATAAGGCAGCCGTGTTGATCCGAACCTAATCCGCGGATGCAATACGTTTCCGTAAGGCAATACGTTTCCGCGCTCGGAAAACTATACCAACAAGATAGTGATCCGAGTCGACGTTGGCACCTCGGTACTGGTCATCAGGGTCGAGGAGCGGCGAAGTTCTATCAAAACGTGGTCAATTTGGTTGCGAGTGGCTCCATCAGGTGATACCCAGGTGGCTTTGTGGATATCTTTACCCGGAAAACTGGTACTCGCAACGACCAAGTTCTTTGACGATGCCAGTTCGATGACTCGTAGTCCATGTCATTAGTGTTGTCATGCAAACTATGGGAACCTGCGTAGTGCGTGAAAACCGGGTCCGGACCTATTCTCGCATTCAAATCACCAAGAACGATTTTCACATCGTATCTTGGGCAGGTATTAAGAGAATTTTAGAATTTTTTCGATTCGGTTCATTTTCCATTCGCGCTTTTCCGTTTGTTGTTAATGGTTTCCTCTTCTTCACTACTCCCGTTCTCTAGGATGCTGAATCTATTCGTCCGTTGATCTTGATATTCAGCCCTTTTACGAAGGTCTTTTAGTTTGTTAATGTCAAACGACTATTGAGGTTTTCCATTCTTCCGGAGTGACTTCCTTATCCCATATTGTTTTCATCAGTTGGTGGATCTTTCGAGTGGTTGCCTCTCCTCCATGGTTCACAAACTCTGCCGGTATGCAGTCAACTCAGAGAGCCTTGTTGTGTTTCAATCGATTTATTGCGTCTACAACTTCGAAAAAAGGCTCTGGGATCTGAGGCTCGACTGTATGTACGCTTGGTGCGTTTATTTCTGGTTGATGGGTGCCCACGTTGAGCAGGTGTTCAAAGTACTGCTTCCAACTTGTCACGATATTGTTTGTTTCTGTGACCAGACAGCCATTTGCGTCTCGAATAATGTTTTAAAACTAACACCTCGGGGCACTGACTCAGTGCTATAGGTTTGTCTTTCCTGGAAGAAGGAAAGTAAAAAAAAAACAATTCGATCACAACCGATCACAACGTAACTCCTTACTATTTGTACACTTTTCTTAACGCTGAACCGAATGGTTGTCTAGCACAACCACACAATTCTCGGCTCGTCACTGTCTTTTCAAAGACACACTTATAGTCCCTTCCCTGTGTTTTACTTAGTGTACGGCAGATGGTGGATGAAAACTCGTCTCGGCAATCGAACAACTGTGGGCGGCTGAAATGATAAACAGGAGCAGCATGACGAGTGTTGCTGACCGTGTATTCGGTCATGAACAGATGGAATTATCGTTAGTCGATGTTTATTCGGCACATAAAATAAACATAGTTCACAACTTCATATGTGATACAAAGCAAATAGTTGAAATGAATTCAGATTCAGAAAGACCAAGAAAAGGATCTTGCATAAAGTTGTTCGGTCATATTTTAAAGCGCAGTACCGTGGTCTGGTGTTTCGTTTAACAGAGGGGCTTGTCTTCAAGCTGTAATCACCATTCTTGAAACATCGAAACCGTTTCCTACGTGCTTTTTCGGTTGGAGCATTGTCACCATAAACTTCCACAAGCAATCGCTGCGCTTCGCCTGCAATTTTCTTCCAATTAAAACAGGATAATAAAACCTCCTGCAAATGCTGTTTAGCTTAAAAATTTGACACATTAAAAAAAAAGTTGTACGAATCTCAGAATTTAATATTGTTCACAGCTGTCTAATCTCTTTGAAATCACCGAAATCAACTGTTACTAAAAAATATTCATAACAGCCAGAGCCATCATTTGAAAATGGACCAAACTCCTAATATTAACCATAATAATATATACATAAATTGACTTTCGTTCATCAACAATACAATGATTTGTTGGGATATTCCATAGCAAAGCTTGCCGGCTTTTGTTCTTATTGTTTTTATATTCGTGGATTTAAAAAAAAATTGTCTTATCCTTTTTTTATATGTTTCCAGTTTCTCCCAACCAAACAACAATGGGTTCTCTCCATTTCAACAACCGCAACAACAGCAACAAAACCAACAGCAAAATCAACAACAGCAATTCCAACAAAGAAAAGCATTTGATCCAAAATCAGATAATACTAAAAATGTTCAGGTAAGAAAGTCATACCTACGTCTGATGTTCTTTGCTCCGGCATTTTCTAGGATTTTTCCGATCCGAGTCTTCTCCTATTCGCGTTTTTGCGTTTGAAGAGTTTCGTTATCTCTTTTCGAATCGTCGCGTATCTTTCTGCGTTGACTACATCATATCTTTCTAAGTGGATCACTCTGAGGCGTTTACGTAAGAAAGCTTGTTTTTGGTGAAGATGTTTAATTCAAACTTAGAAAGCTACTAAATTAGAACACCTGAATCTAAAGAATATTTTTTAATTTGGACCAGAAGTTCAGGATTGTGAAAATTCCAAATCAAGAAGGTTATTGAGCAAATTTAGAAGTGTAAAACTATTACTATTTATTGGCTTATAGGAACCCGGAAGTTTATGATCTCACTGGCTTGATCGCGCCATCGCTCCCCGTCCTGTGGACTCTCCTTCCACACTTGACCGTCTGATTTAATCTCATCAAGGTCAAACCTTACATTGTCCTCTCATCTCCGTCGCGGCGGTCTGTCCGTATCTTTCCTGTTTATCTTCCGTCAAGAATTCTACGCACGGTCCTATCGTTGCCCATTCGCGCTACATGTTCAGTCCATCTTAATCTTCACGACTTGATTACTCTCACTATTGTAGGTTTGTGGTATAGCTCTTCCAATTCGTGGTTGTTAAAGTTTCCTCCATTGCCCTGCCTCTTCATCATATTTACCGCCAAAGATACTCCTTAAAACTTTGTTCTCAAATACGCGAAATTTGTTTTCTTCCCGTTTTGTGAGAGCCCATGTTCTGCATCAGTATAGAACAATCGTCATGATTATGGTTCTATAGACACGGAGCCTTATGTTACGAGATAGCAGTTTGGATTTCAGCAGTCTACTGACTGCGAGCTAACTAGCGTTGCCGGAGTGTAGTCTTTTGTTAATTTCCTTCGACATTTCATTACTGGCCGTCAGTATCGTTCCCAGATATTTAAATTCTTTAACTTTTTCAAATATCTTGCCGCTAACGTTTACATGTGTTCCCTGAGTACCACCTGCTCTTGCCGTAATCATGTATTTTGTGTCGTCTTCATTTATTTCTAGGGCCTCCTCTTCTGCCGCTTGCATGGTGATTTCACAGTTTTTACTTACAGTTTCTAGATTATCGCCCAAAACGGCGATGTCATCTGCATATGCGAGCACTTGTGTGTCCCCGTTCAGGGATGATCCGGTCATGTTGTCGTCTTGTACCCTTCTGATGACATACTCGAGCACAAGGTTAAAAGGACACGGCGATAGACCATCTCCCTGTTTTAGTCCGTCCCGGATTTCAAATGGTTCTGAGAGGTGGTTTTCTATTCTAACTCGCCCTTTGTTTTCGTTCATGCAAATTTGAATGAGGGCGGCATATATTTTTGGGATTCCCAGCTCAACTAGAATATGGTAGAGTATTTGCTTTGCGACTGAGTCGTAGGCTTTTTTGAAGTCAACGAACAGTTGGTGAACCGTCTCTACGTATTCCCACTTGTTTTCCAGCAGTTGCATTATTGTGAACATTTGGTCGCTTGTTGACCGGTTCCTAAGGAATCCACATTGGTAGTCTCCCAGTATCTCTTCTGCGTACGGTGTGATTCTCGCCAGAATGACATTTGTTAATATTTTGTATGCGGTTGGGAGCACTGATATACCTCTGTAGTTTTCGCAGTCAGATCTGTCGCCTTTTTTGAAAATGGGAACGACTATTGAGGTTTTCCATTCTTCCGGAGTGACTTCCTTATCCCATATTGTTTGGATGAGCTGGTGGATCTTTCGAGCGGTTGCCTCTTCTCCATGCTTCACAAGCTCTGCCGGTATGCAGTCGACTCTGGGAGCTTTGTTGTTTTTCAATCGATTTATTGCGTCTACAACTTCGTTGAAAAAAGGGCTCTGCGATCTGAGGCTCGGCCGTATTTTGGTTTCTGTCACCAGACAGCCGTATCTGTCTCGAATTAATTTGGCTCTCCCTCGGTGTCCATTTCTAATTGAATTTATGTCGGCATACTTATATTCTTTGCTCTGGCATTTTCTATGATTTTTTCGATCCGACTCTTCTCCCATTCGCATTTTTTGCGTTTGAAATGTCTCATTGTGTCTTTCCGAATTGTCGAGTATATTTCTGCGTTGACTTCATCATATCTTTGTAAGTGGATCACTCGGAGGCGTTTACGTTCTTCAATCTTCGCCCTGCACTTGTGGGGGTTCGAGAAGTATTATGCCTAAACACGGGCAATTGGTTCACTTCCTTCCCACTTGTAGTTCCGCTGAAATCCAAGTCGCCAATTAAATTGTCCACAAAAATTTATCCCAATGTCACGGGAAGAGTAAATGACGCGCTGGAGCACAGGAATGTTGTTTTGATATTAATCCGTTTTTTTTATTGTTCTGTCTTTCTTAACCTAACTTAGAACTTATGATTAATGTAATTAAATTGAATTTTATAAATTCTATACTGGTGAAACACTTCTTTTTCGACACTGTGACCGCAGTAATTAAAATTTCGATTTAACGTATTACGTGACCGTAGATTGTACATCGATTCAGGAGACGTGTGCTCCGTTTGGGTGATAATTAGTGACTGACTCAATTAGGGATGAAATTTCAATTTTGAATTCGCGCAGCTATTAGCTCATTGCGCTCTTTTCATGAATCTTCTCATTTGCATGTCTCACTGAGGTGAATAATACTCGCGCATCATCGACAGTCGCTGGACATGCGAAGGATGAAAAGAAAGAGCGCAATAACTTCAGGGTTGGCCTAGCTTGTGCGCTTGTATCAAATGCAGTCCCTGAGAATGACATAATCATCATCATCATCATCGGCACTACAACCGGGAACCGATCTTGGCCTTATTCGGCAAGTCTCGGGGCTTGTTAAATTTTCCATAATGATTTGTTTTTTCCGGGCAAAGTCATTAGTCTTGCGCCAGAGGCTCCCCGACGGGGAATCGAACCCCGGTCTCCCGCGTTACAGGCGGGTGTACTAACCACTATACTATCGAGTGTTACGTGCGGTTTCCGCCACCCCATCAATTAATTGTATTTAATATAATTTGTTTTAATGTAGTTTGATGGTAAGGTGGTGGAAGAATTGCGCGATCCACAAGTGAGTGTTCGAACACGCCCCGATTCGAGTATGGATCGTGGGCGAGTTCGAATTCGGTTTTCGAAGTGGATGTCGATGAGCGAGAGAGAGACAGGAGGATATTTGAATTCGGTTTGTTATGATTCCGTTGTTGACGGTTGTTTTTGAAGATACGGTTTTTTTGCGACATAGAGAGTGAGTTAACAGTTGAAGAAAGGAAAAGAAGACAGTTGTTTTAAAAAGCTAAAAAGAAAGAAGTTCGAATGGTAAATGTAAAAAAAAAAAGTTAAGAAAAATGTAAAAAGTTCCAGCAGTAAATGTAAAAAATAAAAAATTAAGCAAAAACGTAAAAGGTTCCAACAGAAAATGTTAAACTAAAAGTTGTAAAGCAAATGTTCTAATATTAAACATAAAACTAAAAGCACAAGTTTTTTGATTTGGATTGGCTCAGTCTATCCATCATGCTGGTTCTTTGATTTATCAAAGACACATTCGTGACCGAAGCCGGAGGTGGTAATCTCCTCGCTCGTTGGGGCGATTGGACTCGCAGAAGCACGTCGACTTCTCCACCAAACACCATTTGGCGGTGGCCGCCCTGGTCGTGTAGGGAGTAAAACCTGAAGAGGAACCACAGGTGGTGGAGCAGTCTGTAAAGAGGAGGAACAAGAGGAAGAGCCTGGAGAGGAGAAACAGGTAACCAATTTGGTATTCACACACACAATTTTATGTGGCATCGAATCTGTCACACGAGGAGCCGAGAATGACATAATGCCCCAGTGTTATGGCTGTGGAGATCTCAGAGTGCATTGAACTGGTGAGTGACAGAATTATGGCGGACAGCGAATATATTTCCGATCTGCGGAAAATCCGAAGTGACAGTTTGGTTAGGTAACTTATCGAGAGAACTAATTAAATATTTTGATAAATTCTCCAGCGGTTTCATGACTGCAACAGTGTCGTCTGATTCGACTTGTTTTTGCTAACCGACATGATGTGATTTCCGGTGGAAATCGCATGGGCTAGCTAAAATGGTATTGCCGTATGGCAAAAGGGTAGCTAAACTCAATTATGCATTGTCTGCATATAATTATGAGTTTAGCTATGCGTCCTTTAGGAAAACAATGATTCTCAAGTGAATAGCATGAACGGTGGGATAGGGGTTGATGTGAAGCGCTGTTAGCGTTCGAAATTAGGTTAGGATTGTGGGCTGGTTCTCCATGTTATATAGAGAACCCCCACACACTCATCGTCAAACCAAGGTTTAGACTTAATTGTTTTCTTAAATTCTAATACCTTTTGGGCTTTTTGTTTGATTGTGTCTCTGATCGATGTCCATTTAGTGTACACACTATTAGCTTCCTCTTCCCCACTGCTCCCATTTCTAGAATGCTAAATACACTTACAGTTAAACTCAAAGACTCTTCTTCAGTCGAACCACGCGAAATATGAACACTCTCCTCCACCACACCGTATTGGTCTATTTTTTTCTTCTTTTCTTCATTTGATACAATCTCTATAAACTTTAATTAGTACAGTTAAATAATAGAGATTGTGAATGCCCATTCTTGTATTTTGTTCCTACATGCAGTTTCGATTACTTCCGTACTTGCGCAATTTGTTATTTAATTTGTTACTATTTTTAATTGGACTGTTACTTTTTAAATTCTAATGTTATTTAATTAATGTCAATAATTGTAAGCCATAACCGCGTCTCCTATATATTTAGTTGTTCCACTCTCCTCAGCAATATGTCACCCATAGGATATTCTGATCGCTTATTACAGCCAAATTTAGACTGTTTCAACGTCCATGATTACTGCAAGAACTTTCATCTTCAATGAGAAACGCTATCCAAGTTGAACACAGGCGTTTATATTTATAATACAATAAACAATAGAGTACTATGGCAGCTTTGCACGAAAATATTATTGATCGGTTGTCAGTTGTCAAAAGCTTCTTTTATAATTCTCAGTTTGTTGATACAGAGTATGTTTTTATATAAGTGGGAATTCTATAAAATTTGATAGATCCCACCAGGAGGGTACAAAAGTCAGGATGATCTCCGAGTGCAGTGTGTAATGTTATTGTAATGTAACAATTTATATATGGTATTATAGGAAAAGGTGGCGCAAGGCTAATAACCTTCTCCGGAAAGGCAAATTATTATGGACAATTTAACAAGTCTCGGATAAGGACCGGATACCGGTGGAGAGACTTCTTAAATAAGGCCATGACCGGATCCCGGTTATAGTGCCGATGATGATGATAGTTATAGGAAAAGGGGTATAAGTAAGGGGACGGGATTTACTTGGTGTTTTTTCTTGAAGTGTTGGAACGTTCCTTGGTCGTTGTGGCTGGTTCCTGGGTGTTGAGTTTTGATCCCCCTGATCCGGTCCGCTTGTCCATTGTTCCGGGACTTTGTGTTGAGGTGTAAAATGAGTGGCTTGGCCTTCGGTTGATTTATCTTTGTTCCTTTATTCGAAAAATTTGCTCTTGGTGTTTTTTTTTCTTGATTTTATAAAACTTGTAATGCGTCCGTTCTATGTCCTATCTGGTTCTCTATTCATTATTTTATTTTTTTGCTATTGACGTTTTTATTTTTTATTCGGCGCCAACGCCTTTATTATCATTTTTTCTACCAAGTAGAATTTGCATAAAGCAGTTTATGCAAATTAGCTACTTGACGATATTTCCAATTTACCGGTAAAGAGGGGAAATTCGTGGCTTATAGTGTGTTGGGCGAAGGCATGGACATGAGATCCGTAACAATACCTCCCCCTCCCCCAATAGTGGTAGGTTCATTCTTAGAAGGGGAATGAAGCTCGGCTACAAAATTATAGAGTAGCATGGAAGCTTACACCGGCTGTGGTGCGTTACTTCCCTTTGTTTGTCATGTTTTGTCCGTTTTTGGCCTCCTCTGTTCGTAGTAGAGTTTCACCCTGTTGTCACCATGTTTCTTCTTTTCAATCTTCACTACCGTGAACCTCCCGGTATTGTTACCGGTCTGTTCAGGAAAATTTCTACCTTTGAGGTGTTTGGTGGTAGGTGTACCACCAATGCATCATTTTCGTTAGTCTTCTTCGGTGTGTGGGATGTTATCTTGGGGTTGGTGTAATTGGAGTCCGACAGGTTTTCGCAGCCCTTCCTCTGTGTGGGTAGGGTTTCCGGTTTACTACCGCCCGCGGTCTGGACCTCTTTGTATCCCCTTGGTGTGGGTTTGTGGGGGCCGGTATGTGTGCCAGAACACGGGCACCGTTTCACCTTCATCCCCAACGTAGGCACGACGAAGGCAAATGTTCACAAGGGGGGTCCAAGGGGAAATGAAAACACTTGTTTGGTTGGTCAATGTTCTTCTATACTTTCCCTTTCGGTTTTTTTATTCGTTAATTTCTCATATATCCCCATTCACATTCTTCGACTTACATATATGTCTAAGTTAAGATCTAACACCTGCAGTAATACATTCCAATAATCAAATAACGACATAAAATGTTAAGTCCGCTGTAGTTCTATTTCCAAAACAGTTTATGAACCGAGGTTATTCTATTAGGGAGCTCAAACGGGCGGATTGGTTCGCACTTAACTCCGGATAACTTAAAATCACACCTGGTAGTTTGTTAAAGTTCTACTTGTTTAGGATGACTGCTTCGATTTCGATACCAAGTTTCACATTCCGCGTGTAGCTCGCGGGCTCGGTGGGTTTTGACGGTATAGTCCACCTTAAGAGGAAGGTATATTTCCAACCGTGCGACATTAAGCCGTATTATTATAAATTAATGCTTGTGGTTCCCGAGTTTGTCCCGAAGTTCGGTTCACGACTGTAAGGGTCCTCGACTTGAAGGAAAAACACGCGCGTCAAGCCTCGCCGCTTGATGGTGCGCGGCTGGCGATTATATACCGACTTTACTTGAACGCCCGACGTGGTGTATGCGCGCTTCAATGCTTGGCGAGATACCCTCTACGTGGTGGCTGCTAAAACTCGACTTGAAGGAAAAACACGCGCGTCAACCCTCGCCCATGGTGCGTGGCTAGCGATTGTATACCGACTTAACTCGAACGCCCGACGTGGTGTGCAACTCGGTGTGGCCGACCGCGGTGCCGGTGGAACGACGCTGGCGCGTGTGTGCACGCAGCGTTGGCTGTGAAGCGACTAATAATGATGAAGGCGAAATCCATTCAGGGTGTCGTGGCAGTTGAGTCATAGCGAAGTAAGACACTGCCACTTACTAGGAACTTGAAACGGGTTGCTATGCGTGCATAGAGAATTTAGTTCCAGCGAATTACTGCCGTACATGCTGAATTGGATTCCTCTGTCGCTATGTATACGGAGAAATCGGTTTTGGAAACACGACCAAGTATGGGCATGAGTTGTCGGTTAGACGTTGCGATGGTTGTTTCGTGGTAATGTAACGCATCGTGTTGGTGGCTTACCAGTAAGGAGAATTGGTTTGGTTGGGATGGGAGCCGAAATGGTTTTCGGGGAAAATATATGTTGCTTGGTTACAAGCGAGGGAAATGGCTTAAGCAGGAAGTGAGCCGGAATGATTTTCAGGGGAAATTAATGCTGCTTGGTTGTAAGCGAGGAATATAGTTTAAATAAGAAATTAACCGAAGTGGTTTTTGGGAAAAATGTATGCGGTTTGATGTAGATGAGGGAGATAATTTATATTCTGTTGCAAGTTTTTGGAAATGCGTTTTATTACAGATTGGGAAATGGATTCTTGGTAAGTTTGGGGATGTATGTGATTGCAGATTGGGAACGGATGCTGTTGCATATTGGGAAGTGTGTTCTTTGCATGTTTGCGTTGCAGGTTGCAGGTTTGGGTTATATTATGGTGACGCGCTGTTAGCGGTCGAAGTTAGGTAGGAATTGTGGGTTGGTTCTCCGTGTGATATAGAGAACCCCTACAGGTTCCCCACCGGCTGCCCTATGTCCTGAAATCCCCTTCCTGTCTTTTGTAAACCTAATGGAAAAGCTTACCGGATTTAATCTTGTTTGGGAAAATTCCAAACAGTTTCCCGGCCCATTAACCTTACAATTTCTAGACAGGAAGTCGTTCCCTAACAACCCATTTGCTGATAATCCCAGTAGGGAGTTGTGGCGTCTCTAACAGATACACACACAATACACAAGCAAATAGTGAAGAACACCGAACGAAAATCGAATAAGAAAATGCATCAGAGCCGTATACCATAGCGATAACATAACAATTCACATCAGTGGAATATACTTGAGTTTAAAAATCGAATTGTACACACGGTGGTGGCCTGATGGGTTGCGCTCTGTTTCAATTTTTGGTGATTCTAACTGTCATTGCGTTAGTTCGAATCACACGTTCTTCACTGTCATCCCAAACGCTATAGAGTCTGGCGGATTTTGAAGAGTCAAGCGTCACTGTGTTCCGCCGAACACTGTCCATGAACAAGAAAGAAACACAATGGAACAGGAGCGAATGCCGTCACAAATGAAACAGAGATTTATTTTTAATTTTATTGTTGAAATTTGTTTCTATTAATACACGTCTTATTATTTCCTTTTATTTGTTTTAATACAACACATTCTTGCACACGACTTTATGTTTTTACTTTTGCACACGTCTTTTTTTATTTTTATTTCTATTGTTTCTATTTTTTATAATTTGTTTAGTTTACAATTAATTCTCCTCGTTTCGTATACTACACTTTATGTCAACACTTGGACGCACGGTAATCTTTTATTAAAATTATAATGCACGGATGAATAAACTAATAAAACTATTTTTGAAAACAGAAATCGCGCTCACGCTTTACGTCGTTTGTTGCAACCTTGCCGGCGAGTATTTATTTCATTGACCCGTTACTTTGACACACGCGACGTATTGTCGTTTTTTTTTTTTTTTTTTTTTTTTTTTTGATTTACTGTGCTGCGGACCGACCTTGTAGGGTTTCTCTGTGTCGAGCGTGGTTACTTTCTCTCGAGGATGACCCTATTCACCTCCATCGTTTTCTTTTTCCTCCTTTCACTTTCCTTATGTGGTGACACTCTCACTCGAGAATCTTTTCACCAGAGAGAATCCCGCTCAACATACAGACGCGGAGGTTATTGTCTGCATGCTGTAGATCACACTGTGATCCGCATTTCACACATCTAATGGATTATTTACGTAAACAATCGGGTGAGGGTTTTCTTCTAGCTGATCATGGGACAATGTAATTATCGTTGTTTACATATCCCTATGGATTAGTATAGTGGTTAGTATACCCGCATGTCACACGGGAGACCGGGGTTCGATTCCCCGTCGGGGAGCCTCCGGCGCAAGACTAATGACCTTGCCCGAAAAAAAAGCAAATCATTACGGAAAATTTAACAAGCCTCAGGACTTGCTAAATTAGGCCAAGACCGGTTCCCAGTTGTAGTGCCGATGATGATGATGATGATGATGGGAACAACATTGGTTTATTGCTGGTGCATCGCATTGGCCTTTGCTTAGACGAAGTGATTTTCCAGCAATTAGCTTATCGCCGGAGATGCGATGTCTGTTGACATCTGGCGCAGCTGAGCCCACCGTTTGTGTATATCCAGTTAATGGATTGGTACACAATTTCTATGCTGTGTAGTGTCCTTCGATCGCCGTGCGGGTGTAGGACAATTGGTCGGACTTGTGACCCACGTATCTGTGGATACGTGGGGTTGTTGCCCCCCAGATGCATGTTTCCTTTATTTCAAGTGGAAAGGAGGACTTTTGAGGACACGTGTCTGTGGGCATGTGTAATTTGGATAAAGGTGAGTAGTTCCTTGGTGGAACGACGATATCTCAACCTATAGTGGATTGTGTGGTTCGTAGAACCGCCACAAGTCTATCAACTGCAAACTACAGGCGATTTGTGGGGGTAATTTGAGTTTCCCGTTGCAACAACCTCTAGACTTACCCTTGCCAAAAAGAGTTTGGAGGGTAGTTTCTTTTTCTGTACCCAATGTGGTTCCATATTGGAGTGCCTTCAGCTTAATAAGGCTGATCTCCGCACCCGTGTCCACTATTAGTCGTGTAGTGTTTCTACAACCGTTGTCTAATGGGAGCTGGACAACTGGAACTTTCGTCGGTGGGAGCTGAGGACAGGTTCCATTATTTGGTGACTTTAGTTCGGTCGAGTGGGGGAATTCCGACCCGACTTCTGAGAGCTTTCCGATTTCTCCCATTTTGGTCTTTGTCGCACACTGCCGTCGTGTGGTTGTGTCGCCTGCAAAATGTGCACCATTGACCTTTTCTCTGGAGTCTCTGACGCGTCCGTGGCGGTTGAGTTCGATTGGCTACGGTTCGACTCTGGTCGATGGGCGTTGTACATGGTGCCGACGTTGTTTCAGTTTTCGAGCCTCAACATGTTCAGTATTGTTGGTACTAGTACTGCTCTTGTCCCGTGCTTGTTGATCGCCTTTGTCGCATGACTGTCTATGGTCCTTCAAATTTCTCTTCGTTTGGACTGTATGCCATTCGGTATTATCCGTGCAGGTCCGTGGGGTGTGGTCGCAGAGTATAGGTTTAACCACTTTATTGGCTGTATCTGCTGGTGGCGTTTGGGACTTTATCCACATTGCCTTGCAATGACACTCGTCGCACGTGTGACCCTTTCGGCCAAAAACTCGCAACTCTACGATTCGATGCTGTTGCTTGTTTCGAAGGAGTTGGTCTATCTTGCCCTTGGTTTGTTGCATTCGGGGGCACCCTTTGTTGGGTTTGTAACCGTGGTCGGGGAGACTCTGGATTCTGTGCAAGTGGTGGTGTTTTTTGTGCACGACAATCTTGGGCATCGTGCCCATATTGATCGCACTTCGTACACAACGGTGTGTTCCGGAGACATTCATCATACAAATGACCTTTCTCGTTGCAGAAACTGCATGTCATACAGTTGTGGAAAAAATAATAGAAACTAGCTTGTTCTTCGACATTATAATCGTTAAGAAAACATGTATTTGGGGAAAAATAAGAATTAAAAATATACTAATAGATTTGGTGCACTGTAATACATAAAAGAAATACTAAATTTAAAAAAAAAAGCGAGAAATAGTGAAAAAAAATAGTGATTCCGGTTTTGCTTGGATTCGCCTGGAAAAAATAATAGAAACAAATCACTTTTTTGTTTGTGTTTTGTGAAGAATTAATTTACAGTAAAAGTGTTTCATATCCTTTTAATACTTAGTTGTTGCACCTTTGTTTTTAATGACTACTTCGCATCTTCGTCCCATGGAATTGATTAGTTTGGTACAAGTCGCGGGTGGTATAGAGTATCATTCATCTTTTATTTTGGACCAAAGTTCTTCCCTATTTTTGGCTTTGCAGTCTCCGATCTTGCGCTTAAGAATGCCCCAAATGAGACACATCGTTTACAGATCTGCGTTCCCTGTGTCTCGATTCCTGGGGGTTTTGCCAAGTATTCCCGTAGGTCCGATCTGAAACCCTACTTGTTTCCTGTAGGGGATCTGGTTCATCCTCCCAAGAGTAATACGGATTGTTCCTCAATATGGATTGCGTATTAGGTGGAGTGGGGGCATGGTATCTGTCATCCCTATCAGGTGAGGGTGACTGGTCATGGTGTGTATCCCTCCACCACAGTGGGGTTCTATCATACCATCCGCTATTAATCCCCATCTCATTTTGAGTTTTCTCTATTTGGATAAGTCTCACTATAGTCCTGTCTACTGGGTCCTTTCCTGATTCTAATATTAAGTCTCGGAATTGGCCTTCACTAATACCTACCATTAGAACCGATTTTACCAATCTGTCTATCTGGACGGCGAACGTTGTGCTGGTATCGTGGTCGTACGTGCGGATTGCTGCTTTTTTGCAATCCGTTACTGCTTGTGTTATTCTTGACGTGAAGTCTGCGACATCGTCTTCGCGGGGTTGTCGCATATGAGAGAGTTTCGAATGCAACTCCTCATAAGAAGCGTGTAGCAGTAGTGCATTACGGAGTTGTTCGTACTCCCTGAATGTTGCTGGGAGGTTTTCCTTAAAAATGCGCTGGCACTTGTGGGATTTTCATGGCACTGGCACTCTTCACTTCGCTGGTACTGTCTGTGTTTGTCTGTTTTCGGCACTTTTGCGTTGTTCCCGGAACTGTTTTTATTGCTAATCGGCACTGTTTTGCTTGTTTTCGCGTGTTTGTTCTACACACTTCTTTACATTGTTTTTCTCACCGTGTTCACTTTTTATTGATCTTTCACGGATCGGTGTCACTCTTTGGCGCATTTTAATTTGTTCGAATGTTGGTGATGCTGTGTTCCGCCGAACACTGTTAACACAGAGAACACAACGGCGTGAGACAACACAATTGAAACACCAGCTCTTCTTTTGGAAACGCTCTTTTTATTGTTTATTTCTTTTCGCTTAATAGTCTCAGACACAATCTTAGTATTTTGTTCTTTTGGGTAGTATGTTACAAAATAAAACACAGATTTCCACCACGCCTTGAATTGTCTTAAATTTTTACAATATCCTTATTTATTTCTGTCACATCGTATATTATCTTTTGCTTAGTGTTTTCAGGACAACTACACAAAACAAATGGTGAATTAAAATTGCACACGCTGGGAATATCACGAATGTGTCGCGACGAGGAGTCGCTGTGCGTTGAACGTCGGGTATTAGGTTTATGATGTTTACCTTCGGTGGCAGTTCGGTCAAATTACTTAAGTTACTCGCGTCTTTTGAAAGGTTTAAACTTCGGATCGACGTTACTTTCTCGTTTTAATCCGCCGCGCGGACCGACCTTCTCGTTGGGCTCTCTGTGATTGTACTCTATCGACCTCCTCGGTGGGGTTCTCTATGTTCGAATTAATTTTCCCTAAGACGACCGCCCTATCTAAATTTTCCTATCCATTCTATCTGTCTCTTCTCTTCAAGAGAAAATTTCCATTTTGGTTTTCGATTCAACTTCTTATCGGAATCTTGTTTCGAAGGATAAAGCGTGCCGCCACTTCTTTCTTGATCCTATCATGGGCTTTGTTTACGTTACCCATCTGGCTTACGGCAACAGAGTTTTTGTGTGCTTCAGATGGGTAACAAAGAAACCGTGGGATTTGGTTTGTAGATCGCATTTCCTAACCATAAACATCTAGCGTGGGATAGGCGTTTCCAATGTTTATGATCGCAAGAATTGTTGGTCGGCGGGCGAATCGCTAGGCCTTTGTTTGCGCACGTGCGCTTGTCGGTTTGGGATCTTGCGAGGAATTTATGGTGCTAATTGCTATTAGCTACATAAGGAGGTTATTCTGTTTGTTTTCAGGAAAATGCGTTTAATGGATGAATCGAATGTATGCATTGGATGGATGCATTGAATTCAATATTAGGGAATTTTGAAGGTTAAGTTCGATTGATTTTTGCTATTGCATTCAATGTTGGTGTGTGAAATGTTATCTTCTGTTTCAGGGGGGAGTAAGGACTTTTAGGACACGTGTCTGTGGGCGCGTGTGATGGATACAGGTGAGTATGTTCCTTGGCGGAAAGGACAACTCAACCTATAGTGGGTTGTGTGGTTCGTAGAACCGCCACAGATGTATAAAGCTTCCAATAAATGTATTGATCACTCTTTCAAAATATTACGATGTCCCTATTTAGCAAATCGCAATCATGAATAATTTTGCCGATTTGTGAGGGTGCGAAGCTCCAACTGCGCTCTTCTCAAACTAATAAACATACGTAGAACTTACTGAATGTGTTCCGCCCCTTCAGACATTTTCCCGTGATACCCGTCAATCTGTGAATGCGCATCAGTTCACGTTACAAGTGGACTTCAGGTGCACAGATAAATATAGAGAGTCATTCTTTAGCCGAACCACACGAATTTGGAATGTTCTACCTGATCATGTGTTTCCTGGCCGTTCTGATGTCCAGACATTCAAGACCAATATACATCGACACCTCCTTTCCTTATCCACCTCCTCTCCACCCGCTCGCACTGTGCTCTGACATTTAAGTGTACTTCAAAATCCCCTTTTGTGCGCGCGTTAGTGTAAAAAAAAAAAAAAAAATGCAAGTTTTAGGATTCCAAGCTTCTGAAAACTACAAAACTACAAAAAAATTAACTTTTTTTTTTTTTTGCTGATAATAGGATAGAAACCATCAAAGTGATGAGCCACGAAAAGGCCACCAAAATCCGAGTTCCTGTACTTTCTGCAAAAACCCAGCTTCAATGGTATGCGAACGTTGTGAAGACTTCTACTGCTCCACAGCTTGCCAAGAACAAGATTTCCCAACCCATCGCTACATCTGTTTCCAGATGCCGTAAGTGAATTAATCTTAAATATATAAATTAACATTTATAACATGTTCGTTCTCTGCCGCAGAAAACTAGTAAGTGTAAACAGTAAATTCCCTGTCGAGAATTGTCCGCCATTGAGTGACGTACAAAAAAGGAATTCCCCGAGACCAGCGCCGAGTAAGGCTTTATCCCCTGAGGAGACCAATGAAACTCAAACGAGATCGCCAGCATATCCTGCTAAAAATAATCAGTCCGATGGTGCTCCCAGATTTCCGAAACAAATAAACAAACAGATGCAACCAACAGCTAATAGTGTCAAGGAAAACGTAAAGCCTAGGGAACCCATTAAGTCAGATTGGGTTCAAAAAGAATCTGCCAACGTTGATGCCAATGATCCGATGGCGGGATTGCCAAAAAATAATAGCAAAATAATAATATGCTCATTCCGTAGCTCGAATCGGTTGTGCATTCGGTCGGCTGAAAAAGAAGACGACGATGATTTCATGAATACCATGAGACTAATCAACGAGTTCGGCAGGGTTGCGGATCCTTTGAAAAGGTTACCACCTCGGAATTCATACGCAATCACTGACTTCAACAACGATGGCTTATTTTATCGTGTCCAAGTGATGTCGGCCTTCAATGAGAATGAGATCCAAGTGCTGTATGTAGATTATGGCAACGAAGCTACGAAGAAGTTAAAAGATCTTAAGGAAATTCCAAAGGAATGCGCTGAACTGAAGCAACACTTGGCCATACTTCACCTTCACAATGTGCCGCACTTCAAATTGACTACAAACTTGAGAGAATTCACAAAACAATTCGAAGACGTCGACGGAACTGTAGTTTATCCATTCAAGAATAAGTACTGCATCATAAATCTAAGCGATACCAAGGAATCACTGAACGATAAGCTCCAAGCCTTCTGTAAGACCCTTCAAAATGAAGACGAGCACCCAATCAAAAAGGAACCAGTGCCTGAAAAACCAATGCAAAGTAATTTTAACACCAACAAGAAAGTTACTACTCCGCCATCAGCTCAGAAAGATACCAGTCCCGAGGTCGGACTAAAACTGCCTGTGCAGCAAAAACCCACCTCGATTGAATCTCTCAAAAATCGCCAATTGTCTGTATTGCGGCCCACCATGGAACCAGTACGAAATTTTACTTGCCCGCCATTCTAATTCTAATGGTTTTTTTTATTTCAGCCTTTCGAAACCATTCTTTTACCGCATGACGGCAAGAACTTGAAAGTTATGATCGTGGACAATTCCCAGCTATTTTGTGGTTGTTTCGGCTGTATTTTGGTTGAGGACAAGGGCAACTTACAGAGCATTCAAGTCTTTCTGGCAAAGTATAACGATCAAGGACGGGTCTATAAGCCTAAGTACATTTTTTTCAAGGATACCCCTTTTTAAGAAAACTGTCTCTATCATTCTCCTTCTTTCCATTGCAGAGTTGATGAATACTGTTTGGCAAAGTACGAAGATGTGTGGTATCGAGCAAAGGCCTTAAACTTAACGGACACCCATGTAGAGGTCATTCTGATCGATTTCTTGAATGTAGCCGTTTTAACAATGCAGGATATAAGACGGTATCCAGCGAATCTAACTAATCCTTGCAAGACCAGTCTTTGCATGATCGATGGTATGTTTGTCATTACAATCCTGAATTTGAAGCAGTTCGAAAGTTTGCTGTTTGATTTCAGTTGATATTGATGCATTACAACTAGACGAAGAAGTCACAGAAGCATTGAAGAACACACTCCAGATCGGTTCTGAGCACAAGATCGACGAAGTTATGGGTGTCGAAGAGGATAAAACTAGTATTGTTTACGTGAAGATGAGCGAGATTTCCGAGCTCCTTAACTAATTAAGTTTTTAAGCATTCTGCAAATATTTTTACACCATCCATCATTTAAATAGCTCATCATATATTATAGTTGTAATAATTATATTATATCAATTTTAACAGCGTAAGAACTTGTAAAATTTTGTTCCATCTTGATAATTGTGAACATTTTTTACTCCTAAGAGTAATCTTAAATTGGGATAATATATGAAAAATCAATAAAGACAAAAACGAAAATTAGGTTCCTAGAACCCTTTCAAAACCACGACTCTTAGCTTCTGGTGTTACCATTTGCCTTCTTTTAACAAGAACACTTCACAGACTTGGTTTTTTGGCTCTTTGTGTTCATTTAGTTCTTTAGTTTAAATCGGCACTTATTTGGGAAAAACGAAAATAAAAATCCATACATTCTATATCGTCATCATCATCGGCTCTACAACCGGGATCCGGTCTTGGCATTGTTTCATCATCATCGGCACTACAACCGGGAACCGGTCTTGGCCTTATTTAGCAAGTCCTGAGGCATGTTAAATTTTCCATAATGAATTGGCATTGTTTAGTAAGTAAAATTTGATACATTTTCCATAATAATTTGTTTTTCTGGGCAAGGGTATTAACCTTGCGCCACATATTCTATATAAAGCGATAAATATACGTTTACAATAATTTATTCTTAATTCCAAATCCAATAACCTACTGGTTGTCTGCCATTACTCTAAAGTATACAAAGTAAACATTTTTAATGTTGACAAAAGTTAGCTGTTCAGCTAACAGCCGACGTACGCTCGATTCAGTAAATCAGTAATAATTCAATAATTCGAACTATTCTCTATTATCTGGCGCCCTTGCCCGGAAAAAACAAATCATTATGGAAAATATAACAAGCCTCAGGACTTGCTAAATAAGGCCAAGACCGGTTCCCGGTTGTAGTGCCGCTGATGATGATGATGATGATTCTCTATTATATATAAAAAGGAAGCGGTGGCAATTTTTACGAATAGATATACAACTTGCTTGCTTGATTTTTACCTCTGTGATTCGAGGCTTCAACGTGTGAAGATAACTGTTCACCGAGTTATTCTCACAGTAATGTGGTATATATATACATATATATTACTATTTATTGGCCTGTAGGAACCCACAAGTTCATGACCTCGCCGACTCGACTCCACCATCATTCCCTGTCCTGTGCGCTCTCCTTCCACGCTTGATCATCCGATCCGATCTCCTCAAGGTCAAACCTAACATTGTCTTCCCATCTCCGTCTCGGCCGTCCTGCCGGTCTCTTTCCCGTTGGTCTTCCGTCAAGAATTCTACGCATGGTCCTATCGTTGCCCATTCGCGCCACATGTCCAACCCATCTTAACCTTCGTGACCTGATTACTCTCACTATTGTAGGTTTTGCGGTATAGCTCTTCCAATTCGTTGTGGAGTTTCCTCCATTGTTCTGCCTTCTCGTCATATTTACCACCAAAGATACTCCTTAAAACTTTATTCTCGAATACGCGAAATTTGTTTTCTTTCCGTTTTGTGAGAGTCCATGTTTCGCATACGTATAGAACAATCGCCACGATTATGGTTCTGTGGCGGTTCCGCCAACCCCACGGTTCACTTACCTAAAAAAAACCGCCATAACTCCCATCCAATCACGTAATTTCGTTAATGCAATCGCATTAGCACCTTAAATGCATTACGCATCTAGGATTATCTAAGGTATAATCTAAAAAGCTTCAGTAAAAGAATTCTTACCTTTTCTTGCATTCCCTTGGCATACAAGTTCCTGTAAGAGTTCTTTCTTACCTTACCATAAATTCCCTGTAATAAAATTCATCGGTTCGCATGTCATACGACCGCATATCAGGGAATCTTACCCTTGAGTTGGCTAATCCCAGCCTCAATATGTGTACATAAAAACTATCTATGCACACATCGGCTGTCGACCCTTTTAGCCAGCGATAAATAGTCCAACACCAGCTGCATGTAATTGGCACCATCCACGTTGAGACTATTTCCCTAACTCACGCCATGAGTAAACAAAAGACTGCTGTCCTTCAGCAGGCATTCTGGCGATACGCAAACGATTCAATCATCCTAGTATCCCAAATACACCTACCATCTAATGTTTACTCAGTTGAACTCTCAGGCCATAAATTCCTTTTATCCTACATAGTTCGGGATTTGTTTCCCAGTAACCTCTCACATAAACAAAGAGCTCCACGATCCCTTTTTCCTGGCTTTGTTTCAGGTTCATTCCCATGGCCTTGTGTATGAAAAAAACTAATTTGATCTTCACTCACACATACATTGCCAAGTCTTTCTTCCTTGTTTTCACCACGGGAGAAACACTTTCTTTCTTGGGAAAACTCACCCCAAAACGATTAAATATCGTTGAGACGTTTTTCATCCGCTGACCGCCACGGTCATGCCACTCCCGCTTTCCGGTGTGCACGGAGACGCGAAGAATCACCGTGTCGCGTGTGTGTAATAATTTAGAGACAAAAAAAAAACAATAAAATAAGTAAAAATCATGTGCCTCATAGACATAACTCGCATTTCTCACGTTCAGTGTAGTGTTTGCAACCGCCGAGTCGAATATTATATTGCTGCAGTCTTCGAAGATTGTGTTTTTATTGACTTCACATTGTAACCTTCACGCAGTGCTACCGTAAAATGTTAGTACCCAATAAGAAAATGAAACGGAAACAATAATCCACGAAGTCAAACAAGTTATTCCAATAATAGTGTTTTTCTTTTAATATATAAATAAAACTAAACAAAAGGAATCCTGTGTTTAATTTTTCCGCGTTGTCTTGGCGAACAGTTTTATTTCTCCTGTTTGTGCTTTTCTTTGGTGCACGTTGGAACTTTGTCTTTGTGATGCTGGTGGAAGGAAGTGAACTGAGTGCCCGTGCCTGGCACAATACTTCCTTCCCCACAGTTCTATAGACACGGAGCTTTATATTACGTGATAGCAGTTTGGATTTCAACAGACTGTGTCCCAACTAGCGTTGCCGGAGTGTAGTCTTTTGTTAATTTCCATCGACATTTCGTCACTGGCCGTCAGTATCGTTCCAGGATATTTAAATTCTTTAACTTTTTCAAATATCTTGCCTCTGACGTTTATATGTGTTCCTTGAGCTCCACCTGCTCTCGCCGTAATCACGTATTTTGTTTTGTCTTCATTTATTTCTAGGGCCTCCTCTTCTGCCGCTTGCATGGTGATTTCACAGTTTTTACTTACAGTTTCTAGATTGTCGCCCAAAACGGCGATATCATCTGCATATGCGAGCACTTTTGTAACCCCGTCCAGGGATGATCCGACCATGTTGCCGTCTTGTACCCTTCTGATGACATACTCGAGCACAAGGTTAAAAAGACACGGTGATAGACCATCTCCCTGTTTTAGTCCGTCCCGGATTCCAAATGGTTTTGAGAGGTGGTTTTCTATTCTAACTCGCCCATTGTTTTCGTTAATGCAAATTTGAATGAGGGCGGCATATTCTTTTGGGATTCCCAGCTCAACTAGAATATGGTAGAGTCTTTGCTTTGCGACTGAGTCGTAGGCTTTATTGAAGTCAACGAACAGTTGGTGAACCGTCTCTCCGTATTCCCACTTCTTTTCCAGCATTTGCCTTATTGTGAACATTTGGTCGCTTGTTGACCGGTTCCTACGGAATCCGCATTGGTAGTCTCCCAGTATTTCTTCTGCGTACGGTGTGATTCTCGCCAATACGACATGTGTTAGTATTTTGTATGTGGTTGGGAGCAATGATATTCCTCTGGAGTTTTCGCAGTCAGATCTGTTGGTTTTTTTTTGAAAATGGGAACGACTATTGAAGTTTTCCATTCTTCCGGAGTGACCCTTATCCCATATTGTTTTGATGAGTTGGTGGATCTTCCGAGCGGTTGCCTCTCCTCCATACTTCACAATTTCTGGCGGTATGCAGTCGACTCCGGGAGCCTTGTTGTTTTTCAATCGGTTTATTGTGTCTACAACTTCGTTGAGAGTGGGCTCTTGGATCTGAGGCTCGGCTGTATGTATGTCTGGTGCGTTTATTTGTGGTTGATAGGTGCGCACATTGAGCAGGTTTTCAAAGTCACGATATTGTTTGTGTCTGTCACGAGACAGCCGTTTGTGTCTCTGATTATTTTGGCTCTCCCTCGGTGGCCATTTCTAATTGAATTTATGCCGGCATACATACCTCTTATATTCTTTGCTCTGGCATTTTTTATAATTTTTTCGATCCTAGTCTTCTCCTATTCGCGTTTTTTGCGTTTGAAATGTCTCATTGTCTCTTTCCGAATTGTTGCGTATCTTTCTGCGTTGACTTCATCATATCTTTGTAAGTGGATCACTCGGAGGCGTTTGCGTTCTTCGATCTTCGCCCTACACTCATCGTCAAACTAAGGTTTAGACTTAATTTTTTCTTATATCCTAATACCTTTCCGGCTGCTTATTTGATTGCGTCTTTGATCGATGTCCATTTAGTGTCCACACTATTGGCTTCCTCTTCCTCACTACTGTCATTCACTAGGATGCTAAATCTATTCGTTAGTTCGTCTTGATATTCAGCCCTTTTACGTAGGTCTTTTAGTTTATCAATCTCGAACTTTTTGCTCGTCTCCCGTGACTGTCCATGTGGGTTTGCTGCAAGCCGACTTCTAATTTTGCCCATCACTAGAAGGTGATCGGAGTCGCAATCTGCTCCTCTATATGATCTTACGTCAAGGATATTCGAGTGGTGTCTTTTGTCTCTGAGGAAGTGGTCTATTTGGCTACGCGTTACGCCGTCGGGTGATATCCATGTGGCTTTATGGATTTGCTTGTGCTTGAACATCGTATTTTTCACTACCAGATCTTTTGACGCTGCGAACGTGATAATTCGAATTCCATTATCATTTGAAGCTTTGTGTAGGATTTCTTTACCAATAGTTGATTGGAAGATATCTTCTTTCCAATTTTCGCATTGAGGTCCCCGAGGAGGATTTTAACATCGAATGATTACATCCCATCAAATACTTTCTCTAGGGTCTCGTAGAACGTGTCCACTCCCAATGAAAAAACCAGAAAAAGATCAAGAAACCGCACAACAACGGAAAATAGACAGAACCGTCAGAAGGTTCTTCAAAAGAAAACTGTGTTTCCGGTATCACCTCCTCCGTCATCTCGCCGTCACCTTGTGGGGAGGAAATAACGTACCAGCATGGGTACACGGTTCACTTCCTCCTCCATCCTGTATTGTTCGCCGCGCAAATCACCGAACCGAAGGAACGAAACAAAACAAAATCTACGCCACACAAAAACACTGGAGGGAAAGTTAATGTTCTTTTATTTTATTGGATGTATTGGTTCGTTTTCACAAAAACTATTGAACACTTCGTATGAACTTAAGGATAAATAAACTAAAACTTCCTAGAGTTGAAAAATAAAACACACACGACTCACGGGGGTGCGAACTCCGACGCACCCCTCGATGGTAAAAGGGTGGCCCATCGTATTTACGCGTACCGAGCGCACAGGCAGCGTAGTGGAGACCCGACCGACTTGGTCTGGAGATGGAATGAGACTCAAACGATATCCTCTCCAATAAGGATATCGTTTTTTACCTACCACCAGGGAAACGTAACGTCTCTTTTGGTGGTATAGGAAACCAGATCTTGTAATACAGTTCATGGTGGTATGTGTGGGATCGTTGAGATCAATGCTATTCACACGTGCAGTGGAACAGCGAAACAGGGAGGCGGCAAAGACAAAAGGAAAGGCGACCAAATGGTTCGCTCTTTAATGAGGGTCATGTTTATACGATGCCTCGTCGTTATTTTCGACGTTAGGAGAAAAAGGTGCTAAAAGCAAATTGGATGTTTATGGCATCTCTGGCTGCAATAGAAACCGGGTTCATGTTTGCATTAGGAAATGCTGGAGAATTTGGTTTCAGCGTCTATTGCGCTAATTATATGCAGCTGCTTGGGTTGTTTGTTGGTAAGACAAACAAAAAAGGTTGCCAGGCAATGTATATGAAAAGGTATATGGCGCGGCTAGGAAAATAGACGGCGCGATATTTATGGAATTTGTCTGGTACCGAATTGGTTCAGAATACCAAATAAGCAAACAAAGAAATCTTATGAAAAATTGTATGCGAAGGGATGCATGAAGGTAAGTTTTCTTTATAGGGATTTTAGGGTTAAAATAATTGGGTCTGTTTGATGCGTGAAGCATCTAAGATGCTAATGCGAATTGCATTAGCGAAAGCTGGTGCAGACCCGGGTTATGGTTATGGGGGTTTTTTCAGGAAGGCGAGCCGTGGGATCTGGCGGAATCGCCACAGTACTCCCCTCCCAGTGACGTAGTCACGAAAAAAAAGGTAGGGGCGAGGGAATGCTCGATGGTGGGTGCTATGATGATAGGGAGGTTGCTTCGGAATGCGCTGTGGTAATGTTAAGGGACTGTCGTGGTGACCAGTTCCTGGTTATTGTTTGGGCCTTTATCGATAAGATGGACACAGTTGTTACCGCTTGATGCCATCAAGGGCAAATGTGTGCGGCGTGGTCCATCGGCCTGTTATGGGTCTCGTGGACCAACAGGCTTATCGCCCGAATAGGTCGGAACCTATCGGAAATCCGCTCACATCCGCAGTGACGAAATAGTGTGTGCGAGAAGGAGGGGAACTTATCCCAGGGTAATTCCCATCCGCAGTGACGGGTTGCCGTGTGCGGAATGGAAAGGGACCAAGTCCAGAGCGGGTGTCTTTTGTCCATACGTTTGTATGGCGATTTGTTTGCCGCTGGGACTGGTAAAGGAGGGCGGGCCCTCAATTGCACGTTTTACCTATCGAGGGAGGACCGGTACATTGGTGCCAATGTAGCGGTAGCTGCGACCTCGACCGAATGGAAACTTGCTGTGAGGTGCCGGCCGTCGCTCTTGTTTAAAAAAAAAAGAAAAATAGGGGATTTTGGTTAGGGGGCTCCTGGTGGGTGGTTGATTGTGTCCAACCCCAGGGCGCCCTAGGGTTATTAGATGTGCGCTCCGAAGTTTTATGCACCTAGGTATTTAAGGCGGCGTAGAGGGGCGTGTATAGCCTTTAGTTGCCGCTAAAGGGGAGCCATGGTGGCTAAAGGATTGGGGAAACTGGTATGTTGTCTCAGCCCGATGGTATCGGTTTGATTTGTGGGCCGGTGTTGCTGAGACATTTGGGAGACGTAGGAGATCTAAGGACGAATGTCCTGAAATTTAAATAAAGGGGCAAAACCAGGTGCCCTGATAGATGCTACGCGTAGTAGCTGT
This sequence comes from Microdon myrmicae, assembly GCA_963931805.1. NCBI lineage: Eukaryota > Metazoa > Arthropoda > Insecta > Diptera > Syrphidae > Microdon > Microdon myrmicae. Next base: position 16,877,046 of record OZ007499.1, read on the forward strand.
GGTAACGAGGGAAGCTAGCTTGCTGAAATCGGGTAGAAGGTCGAGCATTGATGAACGGTGTCGCGTGATAACTGTCTTTGGCGTGCATGGACGCCAATATTGGACAGAGGCAGAAAAAGTTGTTAGAGGTCACGCAGAGTCGAGAAGGTTGCTTGGGGTTGCGTGAAGGCTATGGTTGGACAGAAAAGGGTGAGGTGTTTCACGCGAGGCAAAACCGGGTGTCCTATATATTATATGCTACACGTAGTAGCTGTTGTTACGTAAGGGGTCGGTTTGCAGAAAATGGGTGTTGAGCAATGGCGAGCGTGTGCGCCAATATTTAGGAAAGGACCGAAAAAGAAGATGTTGAAATAGTGGGCATTGTATGCCAATATTTAAGGAGGGCCAGAAAGGGGTTGAAGTATTACGAGCGAGACAAAACCAGGCGTCCTATTGATTATGTGCTACGCAGAGTAGCTAAAGTGTGATGAGGAGCCTGTTTGAAGGAATTAACTAGGGGCGTTGTGTGCCAATAGTAAGAGAAAAGCCAGACGGGTGTTGAAATGGGTCGAGTGAGGTTGGATGGAGTAAAGGGACGAAACGAGACTAAGGGGGCAAAGGGAGCCGAAGGCTGTCGAGTGGAGTCGAAAGGTGGCCAATGAGGCTAAAAATAAGTCGAAGGTGGTCGGGTATTGTCGCGAGTAGTCGAGAGAAGTAGGAAGCGGAGTCGTGTGTAGTCGAATTGAGTCATGTGAACTTGTGTGGAGTCAACAGTGCTGTGCATCTTGTAAAAACGGTTGTGCACTGCTAAATACCCTGAAGGGGCTTACAATATTTATTATTTGTTTTTAAAAAAAAATTGCAGCAACCGTTTCTATTCAAATAGATATGATGTAGTTTGGTTTAAAATTATTATATATCAACGTTTATTGTTAAATCGTTTTGGATAGCTTAAATTATTATTTTCGTTTAGATTAGTATTAATCAATATATCCATCAATAAACCGATTACTCTGCAAGGTGATATTTCTGTAGATTTTATTTCTCTTTTGAAGTCTTTTATTGTTTTTCTTGCTTTATTTTATTTTATGCATTATGTTTAAATGTTGGATAGGTCAGAAGGACTAAGTGTAAGGTTAACAGTTAGTAAATTGATTAGACAAGGCGACTGCAAAAATATATTGTATTAATATCGGCTACAGCTATGTCAACAATTACGCTGGCCAGCGAGTGTTTATCGATTATAATTGCTGACGAGCTGAGCCGATATGGGGTATAGTTTTACAATAGGAACTCGTTAAGTTAGAACTGTGTGTGAAAATGTCTGCTTCAATAAGTAATTCCATGATTCCATGTCTGGATATAACCTACTTATCAATTTTGGGAATTTTAATTTTTCTTAAAACAAATAATGTTAATTATATGCTTTAAACATTTTAATAAAGACTAAGAGAAAAAAAAATCGAGATTGCTTATAATATATGAATATATATACGTAAATATATATATATATATATATATATATATATATATATATATATATATGTAGAGAGAGAGAGTAATATAATTGTAGAATTGAATATATATTAAATGTTTTACAATTTCTTGTGTATTTAGAGATATTTGTCTTTGTTTGCTTATAATGATTAAAATTCAAAATGTTTCTTGTTATTTGGATTCGTCTTAACATAAGATTTAAACAACAAAGTAAAGGATAAAGTAAAAATTGAAGACTGCTTTCCATTAATTTAGTTAGAATTTATCTGTGGTGTGTATATATTTATATTAATTTGAATCAAACCTGAATAAAAACAAGGAGAAGCCGTTAAAATAATATTTAAAGCAATAAACTAGGAAAACAATGAAAATATTTTTTTTACACGTTTGACATACATAAAATTTATGAGGATATTCAAAATAATGAAACAATTTAGTGAGAACACAAACAATTATTATTATTGCTCATCTAACTTTAATAGCTAAGGAAAAGCAAAAGAGATTAAAGTTTGCTTTTTGGGGATATGAAATATTTTATTTAATCATACGTACAACAAAAAGGCATAGTAAAAAAAAGGCGAAAACAATACATTAATATGTATTCATATCCTCGTATTTTTAATATAATTAAACTTGATTTCCTTTTTCATGGACACAATATATAATGGTAAAAGAGAAAAGAAAACAAAAACGACAATAAACAAAACATTACAACTGCACGTTCTTAGATTCTCTATGAAATCATTTTCTTTATTTCGGTAAAGGGTTTTGTTTTGGTTTATTTATTTATTTCCAATTATGTTAACCATGTTTTTGTATGAATTTGAAAGAAAAGATAATAGCAGAACTGAATACGTGTAACATTTAATATAAAAAAAAAATATTATGTCTTTTTCGTACGTTTATAGGTTACAAAACAAAAAAGAAACGCACCTATATAAATGTATATATTTCCGGACATATATCCATTCATATAAGTGTCAATATCTTTTATACATATTTAATGAATTTTATTTATTGAAAACCTTGTTTCGGTATTTGGATTAGAAAGCATAGTTTTTTAATAGTTAAATCAGTTATACTCTTTTCTTACACTGGTAGAATAACTGCCTCTAACCAGTTGTCTACATTTACAATAGAAAATCGTTTTCGCAAATTAGAACTGTGCATGGAAATTTGTACTTCAAATCACTAATTAATTTTACACAAAACACAAGCTTAATGATTAGCCTACTTGATTAGTTTTTCGGAATGCAGTTTTTTTAAAATTTAAATTTCGCCCGGAAGGAGCTTACAATAGAAAAAGAAAAAAAAAACAGGAAAAAATTGAAAATTTCGAGAAGAGAGGAAAAAAAAAAATTGAAGAAAATTCAGGAGAGGATACCTGTCGTTCTGTTGATGGTTTCGATGGTTGCTGGTCGGTGATGGTTACTGGTACTGATGTTATGCCAGGTGCTGTTGTTGGGCTGGCGTTGGGGCGATGCTTTTGCCCATTGATGTTTTTCGCCAATTGCCGCCACAATTGCCCACTGATTGTATATTTATTCTGGTGATGGCGTGTCGACTGGTGTTATTGGACGATGGTTATTTTTGAGGTTGTTACACCCTTTAATTGTCTTTTGTTTATTGCCGCCACAATTGTTCACTGAATTTATATTAAGCGATAGATAATTTTGTCGAACAAAACTCCAAGAAATTTGACCGATGTTAACAACAAAAGGACGTCCAGCTATGATCAACTATACGAACGTATTCCTGTTCTAGATCGAAGTGAGAGTTGATGAAACAGGAGTCGAAATTTTTGTTTTCAGCACTAAAAAGTCACTGTTCGAGAAAAAAAAACTATTTTCACCGTTAACAAAACGCGAATGTTCGAAGGTTGCAGTGTTCTTTTTACACTCGCGGGTCACCAATGTGGGGAAGAGAAGTATTGTGCCAGACACGGGCACACGGTTCACTTCACTCCCCATCCTCACCGAAACAAAGTCCACCAGTTAACAAATCGAAAAATTGTCACACATAAGAAGTAAAACTCCGCCACAAGACAGTTAAAAGAAATTTATAAATTGTTTATTGTTTGTCTTTTACATTTTTGTATGATTTATACGTTTTCACAAAAACTATTGAACACTTCGTATGAACTTAAGGATAAATAAACTAAAACTTCCTAGAGTTGAAAAATAAAACACACACGACTCACGGGGGTGCGAACTCCGACGCACCCCTCGATGGTAAAAGGGTGGCCCATCGTATTTACGCGTACCGAGCGCACAGGCAGCGTAGTGGAGACCCGACCGACTTGGTCTGGAGATGGAATGAGACTCAAACGATATCCTCTCCAATAAGGATATCGTTTTTTACCTACCACCAGGGAAACGTAACGTCTCTTTTGGTGGTATAGGAAACCAGATCTTGTAATACAGTTCATGGTGGTATGTGTGGGATCGTTGAGATCAATGCTATTCACACGTGCAGTGGAACAGCGAAACAGGGAGGCGGCAAAGACAAAAGGAAAGGCGACCAAATGGTTCGCTCTTTAATGAGGGTCATGTTTATACGATGCCTCGTCGCTATTTTCGATGTTAGGAGAAAAAGGTGCTAAAAGCAAATTGGATGTTTATGGCATCTCTGGCTGCAATAGAAACCGGGTTCATGTTTGCATTAGGAAATGCTGGAGAATTTGGTTTCAGCGTCTATTGCGCTAATTATATGCAGCTGCTTGGGTTGTTTGTTGGTAAGACAAACAAAAAAGGTTGCCAGGCAATGTATATGAAAAGGTATATGGCGCGGCTAGGAAAATAGACGGCGCGATATTTATGGAATTTGTCTGGTACCGAATTGGTTCAGAATACCAAATAAGCAAACAAAGAAATCTTATGAAAAATTGTATGCGAAGGGATGCATGAAGGTAAGTTTTCTTTATAGGGATTTTAGGGTTAAAATAATTGGGTCTGTTTGATGCGTGAAGCATCTAAGATGCTAATGCGAATTGCATTAGCGAAAGCTGGTGCAGACCCGGGTTATGGTTATGGGGGTTTTTTCAGGAAGGCGAGCCGTGGGATCTGGCGGAATCGCCACAACCTCACCTGCATTGCCTCGGCGAATTGGTCGACAACACCAGCGCCTTCCTAACTTACTGGGTTGGCGCACGCGCTGTTATACTATAATAATCATTATGTTATAACTTTATAACAATAATTAAAAGCAAGAGCTGTTAATTACCAGCTTAAATGACAGGCTTTATTTAATTTTAATTCCTTCAAATTTAATTCTTCCTCTTCGCCGAGACAAGAGCGGTGGGAGAAGTTAACACGTAACAATCCTCCCTCCCCCACCATGATGCGTGCCATTCTTCGAAGAGGAATGACACGCCCAAGAGGAAACGGGGAGCACTTCCAACAGTGTCCCCGGCGGCGGGTTCCCCCCAATATACAACTAGAAAGGGTCAAACAAAAACAGGACGAAGGGCAAAGACAACAACCCAGAAAGAGGATGCAAAAAAAACAATACTGATAACAGCAGTTATACTAATAACTATAATACAATTTTAAACGATTAATAATAATAGTAGCCCCAATGGAACTATGAATTACTTAATCAGGGAAAAGGTTTTTTTTGTGTAATATCCCAATAGTAATAATAATATAACATGCAACATCCTAATAGTAATAACAATATAACATGCAACATCTTAATATTAATAATAATAATAATATTAGTAAGATCGACTACAAAAATACCAAGAAAAAAAAAAACTGCAACATTTCCATTAATAGCAATGACAACCACAGCTACAACGCAACAATAAAAAAAAGTATGAGCAAAAAAAAATATAATACATCAACAGTAATACCAACAATATGAACAACAACGGTCCCAAATGCGAAGAACACAAACACTCTGGGACCTCCCCATCTCCCCCCCACGACCCAACCCTGACAAAGGGAGAGAAAAAAGGAAAAGAGAGGAGGAACTTAACCCAAGGAAAAGGGGGACAGACCAACATCATCATCATCATCATCATCGGCACTACAACCGGGAACCGGTCTTGGCCTTATTTAGTAAGTCCTGAGGCTTGTTAAATTTTCCATAATGATTTATTTTTTCTGGGCAAGGTCATTAGTCTTGCGCCAGAGGCTCCCCGACGGGGGATCCAACCCCGGTCTCCCGGGTGACAGGCGGGTATACTAACCACTATACTATCGAGGAGCCCAGACCAACATCAATTTATCACATTTAACCACCTTGTCCTCGGGGGCCAAACCTTTTTTCAGCAGGACCATTGATGGGGAAGGGGAGCCGAGACCCTTTGAACACAGCTGAGAGTTTGACCGCCCACACGATCCGGCTAGGGCCTCCTTCACATAAGTGAGGTGCCCCCCTCTCATCGCATTCAGCGTGCTACTTGCCAGGCAAATTTGCCTCCCAATGACACGGCACTAGGTTTCCGACTCGTTTCCGTGGCCAGATTTAGGGGTTGGTATGTTGGGGTTGTCCCGTTTTGACGGCGAAGCCAACCTTCCCTTTAATTTCAAATGCGTGTTGGCATTTGTCTGACCACGTGAACTTCAGGAAATATTCCACTAGCCCGCATTGGTACGCCCCAGGTAGTCGCCTCCAGGATGTTTAACTTCAACCGACGGCTTACCTTCCGAGAATCAAAGTTTAGAGTTGGGGGTGTTTCCTCCGAAGATTCCTCCTCGGATATGGGATCACTTGATTCGTCATCGGAAATGAGTCCCGTTGACGTGTTAATACGCAACCCCAGGGGAATTGTGAGATTTTCCCTGGGTGTGGCAACTCCACTGCCCGATCATACCTCTAGCACAGAGGTTTGCGCCTATAGTGTTGGGCCTGGTCTTAAAACATTTTAATATTTAGTCTCATTGACTGGCTTTTCTCGACGAAAGTGCTTAATGAAAGGCGAAGATTTCGGAGAGAAAACTCAGTTCGATCAGGAGGGCCCCGAGTTCTGAAGGGTTTGCTTATTAGCCTTGTATCGTGGTTAACCCTTCTGGGATGCTATCTGGGCGTTAGGGGCGCGGTTTTGATACCCACACGAGGCTGAACATTTTTTCGTACAACTCCCCCGTGTGGGTAGAGCCTCCAGGCGAGTACCGGCTCAGTATCGAACTTGCTAGGTCCCCTTTTCGCGGGTCCCTGGTTGGTTACCTTACGTTTAACCCATACCGTCTTATTATTCGCAGAGCCAATGGAGAAGGGTTCCGGATTTACGGCTGTTCGGGGAAACACCAAGCAACCACCCGGTGCATCAACCTTGCAATTTTTTGACAGGAAGTCGATTAAGGCAATCTCTTGGTGCAGCATGAAACTTCCATGCTAGCATTATAATGTTTGGGATGATAGTGAAGAACGTGTGATTCGAACTGCCGCTATGACAGTTAGAATCACCAAAAATTAAACCAATGCGTAACACACCAGGCAACTGGCCGTGTTTGGAATTCGATTTTTAAACTCAAGTATATTCAACTGATGTGAATTGTTATGTTATCGCTATGACATACAGCTCTGATGCATTTTCTTATTCGATTTTCGTTCGGTGTTCTTCACTATTTGCTTGTGTATTGTGTGTGTATCTGTTAGAAACGCCACAGCATCCCCTCGACTTGCTTTTGCCAAACAGCGCTTGGAGCGTTGTGGATTTATGCACATCCACGCCATATCTCGAGTGGAGTGCCCTCAGCTTTAAGGGGCTGATCTCAGCGCCTGTGTCCACGATTAGGCGCGTAGTGTTCTTACGGCCAATGTCCAAAGGGAGTTGGACAATCGGGACAGGTGTAGGGGAAAACTGAGAGCAGCTTTGGGTGGATTGCGAATTTATTACGGAGGGTTGGGATTTCCAGACCTGACCCCTTCCATTTTGCTTTCTGTCGGCACACGGTAGCCATGTGTGTGCGCCGACAGCAGAACTCACACCGTCTTCCACTCTTCCGGAGGATCGTTCTGCTCTGAAGCCTCGTCGGTCTCTGAGGTAGTAAAACCTGGGTGGTTTGGGTCTGCTTTGTGCCGACTGTGCCGGGTCGTAGCTTCTGACTTTTTGAGTCCTCTGGCTCATTGAGCCCGTGAGTGCGTCTTGGATATGCCTTTGGGCCTCTAGTACTCTGAACTGACAGAGCTGGATCGGATTTCGCCTGCTGAGCACCGACGGGGATGTGGCCTGGTCACTTGGCGTATGCCGTCCGTGGTAGCACCCATTGTGCTCTGCCTGTGGGTCTTATATGACTCCGAAATTGTGGAAGCATATCCCGAGTTGGAGTTCTGGCTGGTGTTAGAATTTATATTGTTATAACAATTAATATTGTTTTTGGGTCACACAAAACTTACCCCTGCTCAGTCTTGAATGTTGTGTCGTTTTTCTTTTGGATGAACAGCTATAGGTTAATCCACATATTTCTCAGCCATCACTTATTCCTTTTTGCAACACTTATTACACAAACTGTTTTATTCTTTTTCTTTTTCTACTTATTACACAAACTGTTTTATTCTTTTTCATTTTCTTTTTATTTGATTCTTTCAATTCCATTAATACACGACTGTCCGCTTTCGCTTGTCCAACAAAAACCAATATTTAAATTTGATAGGAGCGCACCGCACAACCACTCGCTACCACGACTCTATTCACAAGGGAGGAAACAATCTCGTGTCCTTCGCCACATATCCTTTTTCGTTAGGAAGCGGCGGACTTGGCTAATAGGGGGCGACTATGGCTAATAGAAGGCAATTGACTATTGTAATGTGAGTGGGGTTTTAAATGGGGGGTACTTTTATTTAAATTATTTACTATTGTATTTGGGGATATTCTATTGTAAAAGAAAATTAGTGATTTGGTGGGAAGGGATCTGAAGGGAAGGATATGTGTGAAGACACGACATGTTAATAATTCAAAGGGGGGGGGGGGGGGGGGGGGGGGATAATTAATTGAACTTTAATTATATAACACTGGGCCTAGGGCCTCGACGCTGGGGCTTTCAGCGCTTGCCGCTGTTATTTCTGGGGCCCCCTGGGTTTTTAACCTTTACCTCCTGCCACTCCGCGTAGACCGTACAGGTCTGTGGCTTCCGGCGTTGACGTTTGGTCGTAGCCTCTCTGGTGTGTGATGAGATGGGTGTCACCTGGGTGTTCCTGTACTGTTCCCACCTCAACTTATGTTCACAACACTGCCACGTGTGACCTTGGCGGCCACAAAATTCGCAGCAACGCCGGACACTGTAAGCCCTCGGGTTTGAGGTTGCTGACTTGTTGTTTGTAGGGGCTGCAGTGGTTCCGTAAGTGCTCTTCTCTGGAACCCCCTCTGTTGGTGCGGTGACCCATTTCGGTGTGGCCTATCCTGCGATGGCCTATTTTTGGGTGGAGTTCTGGGATTGCGATTGGTTGCTTGATAGGCACGACAGTCTCCAATATCGTGACCGTACTGCCTGCAATCCCGGCAAAGGTGCGTGTTCCGTCTTTTTAGGCACTTGTCATAGAGGTGAACCCTTTTTTACAGAAGCTGCAGGTACACCGATTGAGTGCATGGCACCTGGACTGGCTGGCACCGGTGGAACTGGTCACCGCCAGCCTGGGGTGGATAATGTGCTCCAGCCTCCGTGGGTTATACCCGTTCTGTGGTTGAAGCTGGGTCGATGCATGGGGGGTGTGCTGTATGGGCCCCTGGGGGCATACCGGGGTTGTGGTGTTGTCGAAAGACACAGCAAACGGACCCCCAGCAGCCTAACCCGTCTGGTTCTCTGGCAGGTATTGCCTTTTAACCGAGTCTTGCAATGACCCACACTGGGCGGGTGAAGGTATCTTGACTCTCCGCCAGGATATGGGGAAACATAGGTATGGGTGTTCGCGGGTGGCGGGGGGTAGTGGTAGGACTCCCGTGTACACCCTGGTGGATGTGTTGAGTGGGCAGGATCGAAAGTCCTGCCGCCACTGTGATTGCTATGGTGGTCTGCTAAGGTTGGGGCAACAAAGGGTTTAGCTCGTGAAATGGTGCGGATGAAGAAGACTGATCCAAAAATGTTGAGGAGTGGCCGGGGCTGAAAGCCGAAGGATTAGACGATTGACCACCGGTCCCGGCTTGGTCTCATACGTCTTCCTGTAGCATCTCTTTCTTTGATCGCTCCAGCCGAATGAGCTGGCTCACCAACTCGCGAAAGGAAGCCTCAGTTATCGATCGGAAGTGACGGAGGCTGTCGTCCCAAACGCCCTTAATGATTACGGATTTCGCCATCCTTTCCAACTGGATGACGAAGACGGCCCGCTCGTAGCGGCGTTCGGCTGCCTCCCTGCATCGTGCGATGGCGAGATTAATTGATTTTTGGCATGGGGTGGTAGTGAAACAACAAAGCAATCGATTGCGCGCGATAGATAAAAAAGGAGACTATATCTTCCCATAAACGAATCACAAGTTGTATGACTTGAGATTTGTTGCATATGGTTGTAGCCTTATACGGGCTGCAAAACTCTGTGTAAATATTTTTTGATGATGAGAAATATTGATCGATAAACTCCGATAAGTTGAGGCTTGTCATACTATGCTGAAAAATGTATCGTCATGATTGTATTAGGAATAACGTTAAAACCACGTACTGTACAATGCCTTCATGTTCTATAAAACTTCACCATAGAACCTGCCGATTATATTCGACAAAAAGTTCTGAACCGCAGTGGAAAGAAGAGGACAGTATTTACAAGTATAAGAATGCTTGTGGTTTGAAAGACCTCCAGCAAAGGTTGACTTTCCTGACAAATAATTTCCGCTTACTGAAAAGACGCAAAGATACAAAGGCACAGCTAGTGTTAAGAAAACCTCAAACGGGGCTTGATCTTCAAATCAGAAAATATTGTTTGTCTATATGTTAGGAAACGTCGGAGTGTACATGTATTGATAGCCTCATAAAGCTAAATTGTGGTCTACTCCTAATAATTTCGAATCGATAGTATTGAATATCGGGGAAGTACAAATTTGAGTTTACAAAAGTGTTGTTCGTTATAAAAAGCTCGATTGAAGACTGTCACTCCCACCCGAAGTAAACAAATGAAGAGAAATTATACCTAGGTGATTCACAAGTGTTCTCTTTCTGGAAGAAAACTTCGTGTTTTGCTTTCATTATTTTTTAAAAGTTATCTTCTTTTTTTATTATAAAATGTATAGGTGTATAGAACGTTTTATTTTTTGCAAAAGTAACCCAATGGAAATGTAGTCAATATCATGAACAAACCAATATCCACGCGACGCGTGCAATAATAATAATATGTTTGTTTGAACAGCTTGTCGTGTAAAATATCAATGAATTTATCGAATATAAACTGGAAAGCAAAGGCCTGACGAAATATGGTGTTTTGCTGGCGTAGACAAACTTTTACTCGGTAATTAAAAAGCAAAATAAAAGGTTAGTAACTTCTCGATACTACCTATGATCAGATGAGTTCAGCTTCTGTTGCGTTATTAATCCCGACAATAGTCTATAGTGTCTTATACTGGACCACATCGATCGATTGTGTTCCAATAATCGGTGGAAATGTAGTTCCCGAGACGGGTTGGTAAATTATAAAAAATCCCAAATGATCAGAAACGTATTTAATAGGACATACAATTTGTAGAGATGTGTAGATACTCATACATAGTATCCTTGCAAGATCAGCTTGAGACGATCAATGGGTCCCTGATAAGGAAGCACTTTTGCGGAGGAAGTCTGATTCATCCTTCTTGGATTCTAACGGCTGCACACTGCGTTTACTTTAAGTGAGTATTACGTGCACGAAATCGTATTTGATACGTGAATGTATTTCTACCCAGAAATGAATCGGAAATAGTTGCTGCTATCGGATATGACGATCTTGAATCAGAAAATGTTATTCACCATGATATCGTGTCGATAAAGGTGAACAATTTTCTCCCGTAAGTCGCGAGTGGCTGATAAGCGAAATCGTTTTAAAATTAACAACTATTTCCAGATCATCATTGAGGAACGATATTGCTTTAGTGCGCCTTCAAGAACCGATTACAGTGGAAGATGACATGGACTTGGGATTGATTTCGAAAACCCAGAAGTTACCGGATGGCAAGTATTTAATTTGTTGAAGGCAGGGGCTATTTGGAAGTTTACTTTTGATTGGTCGGTTATAGAATTAGTTTTATTTTATATTTTCAAAGGTGATGATATATACTAGATGTATGCATAAGTTTTCTCCGGTTTCTTTGGTAAAAAACATACGTAATTTTCTAGGGAAATTAATTTTTTTATTCAAAATATTGGCCATCGGCATCTAGATATTGAGCCCACCCCTCAGGTAATTTATGAATAGCATGCCTAAAAACCGCTTGTCCATTGCGGCAAATCATTCGTCGAGCCATTTTACAACTTCCTCGAAATCGCTGATATATATCTATATATAGATATATATATATGAGGTGATAGTCAGATGGCGCCAAGTCTAGGGAGTTTGGTGGGTGCAGAAGGCTGTCCCATCCAAGGGATTTCGAGGTGTCTTTCACTAGTTTTGCTGTGTGCTGCGTACTTTTCGTTGGCGCAATCTCTGGTAAAGAGCTCCTCGATAGTATAGTGGTTAGTATACCCGCCTGTCACGCGGGAGACCGGGGTTCGATTCCCCGTCAGGCAGCCTCTGGCGCAAGACTAATAACCTTACCCGGAAAAAACAGATCATTATGGAAAATTTAACAAGCCTCAGGACTTGCTAAATAAGGCAAGACCGCTTCCCGGTTGTAGTGCCAATGATGATGATGATGATGATACATCTGGTAAATATATAACAAAAGGTTTTTTTTTTTTAGTTTTTAAACCATATTTATTTTCCTAATTCTTTTTACATATTATGTATAATATTAGGGGTAAATTTTAACCATATTTTACAATTACCATACAGTCCTTAAATTAACTTACTGCTCTCTAAATTACACAGTATAAATAGATTTTTATTTATGCCTTTCGACGTACTTTTCTGTTTTGTTATATATATGGTACGAGGGTTGCCTCTTATGTTTCGGGATTTGGCAACCCTAGTGTTGCAATCCGGCAATTGACGGCTCTGTCGTAAAGTTGGACATTTTTGAGGTTATACGCACTCAGAACGTTTTGACATACGAGCGCTATTTGTGTTGTTTACAGTAACTTAAAAGATTCATCTCGGCCCAAAAATGGAATTAAATCGTCAACATTTTCGTGCGATTATTTTTTACAACTTTCGGCGTGGATTAACTCAGCAACAGTGCATGGATGAACTTAATTCAAATTTTGGCGATGAAGCTCCATCAAGGACCAGTGTTTATCAATGGTATGGTGAATTCAATCGTGGTCGTAGTTCACTCCAAGATGAATTTCGTGAAGGTCGTCCAAAATCAGTTGTTGTTCCGAAAACCATTGATGCTGTGCGCGAACTGATATTGGAAGATCGTCATGTGACCTATCGTGAGATTGAGACAACCTTAGGCGTTAGTGGGACCAGCATACATTCAATACTGCATAAACATTTGACTGTCAAAAAAATTTGTTCGCGTTGTATCCCACACAATTTGTCAATCGTCCAAAAAAAGGCTCGTGTCAATTGGTCGAAAGAAATGCTCAAAAAATACGGTCGCGGTGCTTCGAAACACGTCTATGACATCGTGACAGGTGGTGAATCGTGGATTTACGCGTATGAGCCCGAAAGTAAACAGCAGTCGACTGTCTGGGTGTTTCAAGATGAGCCAAATCCAACACAAGAAATCAGGAAAACCAACCGCCGAAGACGGATCACTCTTCACCACGACAATGCGAGCTCTCACACATCGGCTGCGACAACTGCATTTTTGAGCACCCAAAACATCGATTTGATGGGTCATCCGCCGTATAGTCCTGACTTGGCACCGAATGACTTCTTTTTATTCCCGTACGTAAAAAAAAAAACTGGTTGGTGCATTCAGAATGCATGTGTTGGAGATACCTCAATCAGAGTGGCAAAAGTGCTTCGACAATTGGTTCAAACGTATGCAAAAGTGTATAGATCTTCATGGGGAATATTTTGAAAAACAATAAAGTGATTTTCGATGATCAATATTTGTTTTTGTTCTCTAATCCCGAAATATAAAAGGCAACCCTCGTATATACATTAAATAAGTAATATTTTAGAGAGACTCCTCGTTTGCATCTATATGTATAATTATTTTTATTTATTTATTTATTTATTTTATTTTATTTATTTATTTTTTATTTATTGTTTTTTTATTTTTTTTATTTTTTTTTTTAATTTTTTTTTTTTTTTTTATTAAGTAACAAAAAAAAACTTCAAAACGAAACGAAAAGGTAAATAAAAATAAAACAGAATAGCAACAAAATAAGTAATAAACGTAATGTGGGAAGTTGGACAGGGGAAGGAGGGACAAGGGGAAGGAGAGTGTTGCGCTTGAGAGGCATACTATATCTCAGGAAGTGAAGTCCTTTCCTCGTTGAGAAGCCACCACCATTTAGGAGATGTTCGATCTTTGGCTGATTTATCTCTTTCACTGATCGCCGTGCTAAAACGCAGGCAATCTGGGGCATTGGAGATATCACTATCATGGAGATAGTGATATCTCCATGATAGTGTCCCTGACACCACGGAGAGCGTGGTAAATAATCGGGACTCCACGTACGTCTTGGATAAGGCCTTTTTGATCCAAGAAAAGGAACGCTTCTGGGGGAATAAACCCATTCTGGAGCGTATTCTCCAGATACATATCGTTGGGATAGAATGCTCCCGAAATAAAATTATTGTCACTGCAAATTGCCCTTGCTGTGTGACCACGGATAATTTTAATTATGAAATTGTCTATCCTATTTAACCCTGATTTGTTACACAGGATTTTGTTGGGATAGAATTTTTTGTATTGCGACTCTGGTGTTCTAAAAAGTCCGAGGCAGGAACGCAAACACTGCCGTTCGAACACACGACACTTCTCCATATAAAGTGGAGATATATTTTAGCGAGCTGAGCTTAGGGTTCTCTGGGTTAATTATATTAATAAATAATAGCCATTAAATCGATTCTCTTTGCAAACACTTTGTTAGTCTGTTAATAACAACCGTTCCTTGACATTTTGCTTCTTTACTTATCGCTTCCTTACTGCTTACTTCTTACTTATTACTTCTTCTTCTCTCCCTGATCTGTGTGCGAGGTATTTATGCCATTTCCTCATTCTGATTCGGCGTTTCGTTTCCGTCCGTTCCATAGCCTTGAATTTTCTACTGTTCATAGTCTCCAGTTTTCCAGTACTTTCTAGAATATTCTAGTACTTTGTTTTGGACTTTCTAGAATATTCTAGTACTGATTGTCATATGCGTCACACTACCCTCCACCTAGATTAGTTCGTCCCGAACTAAGTTCACTCGTCTTCTGGGTTAACAAAAAGTCGCCAGTCGGTCACGATGTACCACTTTCATCTTGGCGTTCGGTCTTCGCCGAATCATATAGACAACGTCGTTAATTCTTGTGAGAATCTTATACGGTCCTTCCCAATGTTGCTGCAACTTCGGAGACCTTCCCTTTTGCCGATGAGGGTTATAAAGCCACACGTTATCGCCTGCATTAAATCCGGATGCGTTGGCTCGAACGTCGTACCTTGTTTTCATCCCGTCACTTGATACCTTGATTTGCTTTCGAACCAAATGATGAATCTCATCGAGGCGATTTCTCCATTCGGCTACGTAGTCTTCTTCTTCTATGGCGTCTGGAGGTATTCCGAATCGCAGATCGGCTGGTAATCGTATCTCTCGTCCAAATATAATTCTTGCTGGAGAATGGCCTGTCGTATCGTGATTAGCCGATCTATAACTCATGAGAAAGGTTTGTACATATTTGTCCCAATCTCGTTGGCGATCACTAACGACCTTCTGTTTGATGCTGTTTTATTGTTCGGTTGAACCTTTCGAACATTCCGTCTGACTGCGGATGTAAGGGTGTGGTCCTGGTTTTCCTTACGCCCAGTGCCGCACAGATGCCTTGAAATATCTGTGATTCGAAGTTTCGGCCTTGATCGGAATGAAGCTCACAGGGAACTCCATATCTGTTTATCCAATTATTGATAAGCTGCTCAATGACGGTTGTTGCTTCTTGGTTTGGAATTGAAAGGACTTCCACACACTTGCTGAAGTAGTCCATGATGACCAACATGTATTTGTTGTTATCGTTGGTTTTTGGAAATGGTAGTGAGATATCAATCGCGATTAGCTCGAATGGGGCACCCACGTTGTACTGCTTCATAGCGCTCCTTGGTTTTGCTGTTGGTCCTTTGGTCGCAGTGCAAGTTGTGCACTTCCTACACTAAGACTCGACGTTATCTCTCATGTGAAGCCAGTAGAATCGAGATCGTAATTTTGAAAGTGTCTTATTAACTCCCAGATGCCCACCGGAGGCCCCGTCGTGCATTTCTGCTAGTACATCCTTCACTTTTGATGGTGGGACTAAAATCTGCATTCGATGGGATTTTCCATCCGCGGCTTCCCATTTACGCTTTAGAATTCCATCTTCCACCAGCAAGGAATTCCATTGTGCCCAATATGCCTTAAATGCTCCACTCTGTTCGGAAATATTGTTCCAAGTTGGCCGCTCGTTCTTTTCTTTGTATTACAGGATTAGCGACATATCTTCATCCTGAAGTTGAGCTGCGCGTATACCATCACTTGTCCACCCGTCTAGTACTTCTACTCCTACATTTCGAAAGTCGTACACCTCTTGTTTTAAACGATCAATTTCTACTTCCGAATCCTGAAGGCGACGCTTTAGAGTCAAAATTTCAGTTTGTCTCTCTGCTAGATCAGTTGATAAGCGATTGTTCTCCTCAATGACCTTTTCTCGGCTGGTATTAAGAGTAATTATCTGTTGATGCAAGGATTTACATTCGGTCGTGGTGCTGTCCAAGTCTGAATCACGCTGAAGGCTTCTCTTGTGATTAGCGCATGAACAACAATTCTCAATTGACGTTTCATTCATTTGTCGACGTTTCCTACAGTCAACAGAGATGTGGCCGACTTCGCCGCATGTCCAACACTTCATATCAGGTCTCGGGATTCTCCGTTGTACATGCCCGATTCTTTGGCAGGAACATTCCTGGACGGATATGGTCGGCAGTTCGATGCCGCGTGCTCGAGGCATTGACAACGCATGCACTGCAATACGTGATCGGTTTTTCTTATTTTTTCCCAACTTATTGTTTGGTGATTAAGATGTTTGATGTATTGGAGACCATCAACTTTACTGTTGGGACTCAGTGATTAAATAAAGAAAGGCAATTTGCAATTGGTTTTTTTGGAGTTGACGGTAGAGAAAGGTTTCACACCTGTAAATTTAAAATTGTCGGTTTCAATATTTTTTAATTCCTCGAATACCTCCTCAGGGGAAACATATGGGTCAACTCCTTTTAGGAGCAGGAGATTATTTTCTCCGATTTCGGGGTTACACGTACACTCGCTTTTTGTCCTACCCAAAGCCGTCATTACTTTGCGATAACCTTCAATATCATCTCACATTAATTTTATTTTAGAATTATTAATATTTTTTGTTTTAAAATATTTGCATGTTAACTCACCTAATTTTATAACGTCCTTTGTTTCCATGGACGTAATTATATTATTCGTTGAATTGGTTGCCTGCTCCTGTGTATTCACTTTTCTTTCCTTTTACATTTTTTTTTCGCCATCTGTATTTGGCTTGCGTCGCTTTTTTGTAAGACTCGACTGTCGCTCCAGTCGGCTGCGGGTCATCGTTTTAAAATCTGCCTGGCCCCTTTTCATGAAAGGTGATCAACCCTTTAGCACTTTATGTTTGTTTCCACAATTTTTTTAAAACAACCGCTTTCAGTGGCGGCCACAATGTGTAATCCACACTTGCGCACTTACACTCGCTGTCCTCGATCGCGAATTTTTTTTTTCTTTCCCCTGTTGCCAAATATACGTCTCTTCTCTTTGACGTGCCGATGATGAATGTAACAAAAGGTTGTTATATGTTAAGTATTGCTTGGAGTTTTTACCGTAAGATATTCAAAGTTAGTGTCCTTTAATAGATCTTTGACACCCCCCCCCCCCCCCCCCCCCCCCCCCCCTGTTATAGTTTGGTGCAACGTTTTGTTATACCTTAGATTCTCCTTTCTTGGCTAGATCCTAACTCGAATCGAACCCACTCAGAATCGTTGAGAAGCGCAGCACTAATGCATCAGACCAATAGCCATGTTTTTTTTTTTTTGCTTTGTTTTCGGTACGAAGGTGGAAATCTTCAAAAGATACCTCTGACCAGAGACATGCCGGACTTTTACCAACTAAAACCACCTCCCGCAAGGCGCATATTCCCGTTGACCCCGCGGAACTTTCTTTTAGATATTCCATCACGGGGCGGGACGAAGTTTACCTGTTACTCCACTCGTCGCGTCACAACTGCCGCATTATGTCACATAGAACATCATTTGCTACGGACCATTCCTGTTTTGAACTTAGTATGTATTCTATTACTCTTACCGGAGTAACTGTTCGCCTCATATGTCTCCTCAAAATCGTTTGTGCGGTCTCGAGTCTCACGCACTCTGTGAGTACGTATTCCGCATTTTCTATTTTGCATTCCCAATACAAGCAGTATGCGTGATTCACATGCTTATACTTGTGCAAGTATTCCCGAACGCATCCATGTCCTGATATTAGCTGAGTCAGGTGGTAATTAAGCTCGCCAAGTTTTCTTTTCACCCATGTTTCTACATCAGATATCATGGTGTAGGTCCATCTTCCTTTGGTGGAAGAATCTCACCTTCGTTACCATTCTCTTAGGCTTGAAAGTTCTAATTGTGACCGCATTCTCCGACGATTCTCTTGGGAGACCTTATGCAATGCCCATATGTGAGTTGCATACATTTTAATGGAGGTGTTGACACTGGTTATGAGTTTCCTTATGTGGGACCGTTGTCCTTCAACATTGGGTAGCAGTTTCGCCAAAACTTTGTATACTCTTGCCGTTTTTTCACTCGTTTTCCTCAGGTGTTCCTTGAAGCTCAACCTGTTGTCGAGTATAACACCAAGATATTTAATATAGGGAATGGATCTGATTATTTGTCCTTCCATTTACAAGGGATTGGATCCGATTATTTGTCCTTCTATTTACAACTCCCATATTTGGTCAGGCGCATTCAAACGACAGGATCCAAAAACGAGCGAAACTTATTGGGGACCCAGCCGTAAGTCGATCAATTCCGCCCTTAGAACCCAGGCACAACGTATCATGCCTATCTCTTTTCTATAGGTATTACCACGGTCGTTACTCAACTGAACTTGCTGAATGTGTTCCGCCCCTTCAGACATTTTCCCGCGATACCCGTCAATCTGTGAATGCGCATCAATTCACGTTGAAAGTGGACTTTAGGCGCACAAATAGACATAGTCATTTATTAGCCGAACCACACAAATGTGGAATGTTCTGCCTGATCATGTGTTTCCTGGCCGTTGTGATGTCCAGACATTCAAGACCAATATACATCGACACCTCCTTTCCTTATCCACTTCCTCTCCATCCGCTCGCACTGTGCTCTGACATTTAAGTGTACTTCAAAATCCCCTTTTGTGCACGCGTTAGTGTACAAAAAAATCAAGGTGTTCAACTTGTTTGCGGGTGCTTATTAAAACTGCCTCCGTCTTATGTTCAGCTAGTTTCAGTCCGGCTATATTTAGCCAGCATTTACTGCTCTGGATTACTTGGGAGCAAATATTTACCAGTTCATCTAGATGTTTAGCTACGGCCACTATTGCCGACTCATCTGCGTACCCAATGATTCTAATCCCTTCTGGTATATTGATCCTGAGCATACCATCATACATGATATTCCATAACAGTGGACCTAATACAGATCCCTGAGGTAAACCCACTGTTATTTTATATTCCTGTGGTCCCTCATCTGTATCATACAGCAGCCTTCTATCCGAGAGATAGTTCGCTAGTATACGGACCAAGTAGGGTGACACTTGTAGATCGCCTAGAATCCGATTCCAATTCACCGAGTTAAACGCATTTTTAACATCTAGCGTCAGTACCGCGCAATAGTTTTTTTTTTTTTTGTACCACCTAGCCATCGTGCTCCAGCTATCGCATTGCCAGTGATGTCGCATACCGCAGATCGTGGCATACCGATTGATCTACCTTTCCGGAACCGATTTCGGAGTTCCACCAATATACTGGTTTGATAGCCGCTGCTGGTTATCTTTCTCGTGGCATAGAAGCATCACATGCGGTAGTTAGCCACCTCATGGCTTTTCCAGCCAGTCTGTTCGCATCGGCCTCTGCGTCAAACTGTTCGATTTGGTCTTCCAGTATATAATCGAGCAGTTCCGCATCGAGATCCTTTTCTTTCCACCCATTTTTCTGGGATTTCTTCGCCAATTTGCCAGTGATGAATCCCCTGTGTGGTAATATTTCGTACATCACGGTTTGGTGCTCACTTTGGGTGTAGGTGCCCAAAACTCGCCACTCACAAACGTGATGTCGATTTTGGACCGGCCTCTCTCATTTATGAAGGTGTCATCAACGCCATCATTAAGTAACACCACATCTAGGACTGCCAGGGTGCTGGCCTCTACTGTTAGTCCTTGTGCTTCCCCATTCTACTGCCCAAGCGTTGAAATCTCCAGCAACTATAAGAGGGCTCTTATCTCTAGCTTCTTGTGTTATCCAGTCCAAAAGCAAAAAGAAATGACTTCCTCTGATCTTAGCGTAGGCAATTCCTTCCAGCCGCTGGACACTTCTGCATTCCATGAGGGACTTTCCAGTTCTCCAGATGGCCGCTGTTCCGCTGCTGTCTTCCTCACATATAATAGAACCAGTGCCAGGCATCCTGTACTGCTCATTGATGAGTACCACGTTGGTACCATATTCCTTGACCGTTTGGGAATGGAGATCTTGTGCTGCTCCACAATGGTTCAAGTTAATTTGAATGCACTTAAACCTGTCCATTTTTTGAGGAGATTGGACACCGCGTCCTTACATGCTCGGCATTGTTGAGTGGTGGTTACCACCTTCGCATTCTGATTCGAAAAACATGCATTTGGGTTGTGCTTTACAGTCCATTGCTTTGTGGCTTTTTTCACCGCATTTCAAACGGTTTACCGACCGATCTTCTTCGGATTTGCGGGATTTCGCCACATGACCATATTGCCAACATCTGAAACATCGAGTGGGTGCGATGTGTTCTCGAAGTCTGCATCTCACCCATCCAACCCGTAGGAAACCTGTAGCCAGCAATATGCTAGCCTTTTCTCTTGGTAAGCGGATCATGGCAGCCCGCGTGCCACCTGGTTTCAATCTTAAACTCTTTAGCGCTTCCTTTGGGGTCGCGTTCAGCGCAGGGAACTTTATAGCGATCGCTGTCAGGATTTCCTCCACAGTGGTCACCTCATCTAAATCACGACACTCAACCGTGATTTCCCGTGACACTGTTTTGACATTAGCATCTTCCTTTAGTACTTGTTGCACCTTTGCTTTCGGTGTCTCGGTGGTGGTCTCAGGAGGGCGTTTCAGTTCTAGCAGCAATTCCCCTTTTGCTGTCCTTCGAACTTTATTTACGCTATTTCCGAGTTCACTTAGCTCGTGCTTGGCCTTCATAACCTTCAGTATATCCGCATATGCTTTTTCCCCGGTTTTGGATATTATTACCCGGTGTACCGGTATGAAGTTTTTTTTAAATAAACCACTAATTGTAAATGGGAAAGTAAAAAACATTTTATTCGAAGTATTGGCCATTGCTTTCTACACATTTCGACCACCTTTCTGGCAATTTGTGGATACCACGCCAATAAAACCGGTCGTCTTTTGAGGCAAACCATTCGAAGACCCAATTTTCGACTTCTTCGTAGGAATTGAAATGCTGCTCAGCCAATGCGTGTCCCATCGATAAAAACAAATGGTAGTTGGAAGGAGCCAAGTCAGGTGAATACGGCGGGTGGGATAACACTTCCCAGCCGAGAGCTTTTATTGTTTCTATAACGGGTTTTGCTGTATGACCCGGAGCATTATCACGCAACAAAATTACCTTTCCGTGTCTTGTGGTCCATTGTGGTCGTTTTTTGATCAATGCATGTTGTCGGTGGCGTTGCGCATCAACAGCTTCGCCAGGTTTTAGAAGTTCATGATATACCACCCCTTCTGGTCCCACCAAACACAGAGCATTGTCTTTTTTCGAACAGATCAGGCTTTGCAGTCAATGTTGACGCTTCTCCTGGATGTACCCATGATTTTTTTCGTTTAGGATTTGTAAAATAAATCCATTTTTCATAACCAGTCACAATTAGATGCAATACTGACTTCTTTTCGTGTCATAGAAGCAACGTTTCACATGTGGTGTTTCGCTTTTCCATCTGCCTGCCATTCAATTCATGTGGCACCCAGTTTCCACACTTTTCGATCTTTCCCATAGCTTTTAAACGGTCAGAAATTGTTTGTTGTGCAACATTTAACATTTGTGCCATATGTTTTTGACTTAAAGTGTCATCTTGATTCAATATTGCTTGCAATTCGGCGTCTTCAAACTTTTTGGTGGCCTTCCACGTTCTTCATTTCGCACATCAAAATCATTATCTCTGAAACGCTTAAACCATCTTTTGCATGTTGCTTCCGATAGATCAAGATCACCTTGACAAGTATTCGATGCGACTCTGCAGCACTTTTCTTGAAATAAAAACAAAAAATTAATGCTTTCCGCAAATTATCATTTTCTGGTACAAAATTCGACATTAAAAACAGGATTAAAAAAATGGTGTTGTTTTTACAATGACTTGAAGCATACTAAATATGTTTGACAGATGTCATAGCAAACAAATAAAAAAAAAATAAGGGCTCGTTCACAACAAACGTTCCCTATCGATACATTTGTCTCTTGACGTTCACTTCAGACAGGTACACCTGGTATAGCGCCCGGACGTGGTCTCCTTCTTTTCATAATGTTGGCCTTCCCAGTATCACCTTTTGGAGCCTCTTCACCCTCCAACCTTGAGGTTGGAGTGCTGTGTGTGGGTAGGGTCATTTGTCCTACCATAACTTTGATTGGGAGTGGGCTCTTGTAGAGGGTTAGGTACGAAGGAAGGAACCAGTGGGGTCTACATAAAAGGGGTTATGTGTGGGTTTAGAGTCGATGTGGTAGGGTCTGTGAGGGTAGAAGGGGTCATTCTTGGTGTGAGTGTCGAGGAGTAGCCAGGGTTGAAGACTGTTAAACCGGCTGAAGGATTGCTAACCCCGACCGAGCTTCCCAAGAAAAGGGAGTTGCGATGTCGCAAGATATCTATTTGAGACCTTTCCATCTGGGACAGCCGTGTTACAACGTCCTCGAGAGGCCCATTGCCATAAGCTAGCAAATGGTGTCGGAAGTGGTCCTCTCTAATACCGCTCATTATCACAGAAATATATGGCGAATGTGGCACCGCTTGCCTGTCCGTAACAATGCTTCGCCGCCTCACTGCAACGCACAATGGCCTGCTTCACACGGGAAACAACGTCTGTGGTGTCCTCCGCAGGAAATTGTCTCATTCTTGAAAGCTTGAAAGACAACGATTCATACGATTCATGCGGCTGAAAAGCGTTCTTTAGATGCTGCTCAAGTTCCAGGAACGTCCCTGGTGCCGCCTTACTTATCAAGCGGTGTGCTTCACAATCTAACTTCATGGGCAACCACCTAAGGAAACTGGATTCCTCTTCCCTCTCCAAACAGCTAAGGGTCCTTTTGCAAACATCTATGGACATTTGAAGTTCGATAGTCGCATTTGGAGCCTTTTTCCAGAGAACACAGGAAGCGTCTTTGAGACGAGGTCGAACATTTCATCCAGTCCCAACATTGTGTTTGTTGGCTCGGCTGATTTGGAAGAAGATGTGTTTCTATCTTCCTGGGTGACCGGTGTTTCGGTCAAAGAATTGTGTTCCTTCGGGAAACTTTCTGGGGGAGTTAGGGTCGAGGCATTTATCGTGTGTGTGACCACTTCATCCTCTTTCACTTTCTTCCTCGCTTTCATTGAGAGGAGCACGCGGTGAAACTGAGTGGGCGAAGGAAATACGAATGCGATTACGAAAGTGTGCAAACAAATGGGTCAAGAAGCAACAAAAATTTCTTTCGACAGAAAGAACCCCGAGAAGCTAGCAAAACCAATTGGAAAACGAGACGAAAAATAGCTATGAGTGGAAACAAACAAATATATGGAGTTAATGTATGCGTACACTGTACTAACCAAAAACAAAGGCCATGGAGAAAAGAATCTAGCAAATGACAATTGTTATAAAAAGTAGCAAAAGACAAGAATTCGATCCTAACACAGAGATGTAAGCTTAACACGAAAGAAAAGGTATAGAGCAAATGCGTTTCCGATGAAGAATAAGAAATAGAACAAATAGGCAATTAAACAAGGAAACCAGAGAAGGAACCACCTATAATACAACCGAAACGAAAAATATTTGTTATACTCTCTTTGTGTTTTTAACTGCTAACATACGAAGACATGTCGTTAAATAAATTATATCCTTTCTGCTATATTTATTATAACTTGGGGTTAATTTCAAAAGAGAAAAGTGGTTAACGATGAAGACAGAAAAAAAATTGTTTGTTGAAAAAATAAGAAAAATACAATAAAATATAAAAGAAATTACAAAATTAAAAAAATAAATAAATAAAAATGAAAAATAATTGAAATATAACTCAATATAAAAAGAAAATATCTTTTTGTTTTTCCACAAAACAATTTTTTTTTCGCTGCCACTCCGGGGTTGATGCTGGATTCCTCTGGGGTGCTCTTCTTTTATTTGTATGTTCCTTAACTTTTTCTAATGTTTTGGTTATTTTCCAAAGCACGATCTTGAGTCCGCTGGTTAACGGATTCTAGTTGGGTTTCAATGGGGAATTTCGTCTTTGGATGTTACCAACGCCAGTGATATACTCCTGCTTCTGTTATTATTTTTGATTAACGTATCGTACTTTCAGAACCAAACTAGTTTCCGGACACGGGGCGCTTTAGTCTTGCCCAGTACAATCGTGTATAGTTATTTGTATATATATATATATATATATAAGCCCTGTGAGTAGGGCGTTATAATATACTCACAGCTAGGCCAGCTTGTCGTAAGAGGCGACTAAAGGCCGAGTGGTAGCCGGGGTCCCAACGCCCTGTGCGCCCGGTGAAATACCACCCGATCAAGCTTTAGGCTCCGTGAAATGGTCGGGAGAAATCTCTGGCCATCTTTCGGAGCTTGGCTGATGGACCGGTTCGAGAAAAGGTTGGTTAGGTGGTAGTCGGTCCCAAGGTGAGATACCACCCCGTCACGTTGTACATACCGCGATATCGCCGAGAGAAATCTTCGACGGTGTTTCGGATATGTGGCTGATGGCCTGGACTGACACGGGGATAAGTCATGATGGTACCTTCTGATATAAAGAATTCCGGAGGTAAACTAGTCTCCCATTCGGATCTCCGGGGGGGACTATGTCAGGTGGAACATCATGCAGATATCATGATAAATGATGGAACTTTAAGAGGTTCGTCATCACATAACCGGGCTCGCTCTCGAGGCTCTGCCCACGCTTGACTGGTAACGGCATTGTGTAACATCAGGGGCATCGGTTACACCAATACGAATGTAAACGCCGTCCACCAATATTTGCAAACAGCGAAACCTGATATCCTAGCCCTAACTGAGACCCAGGTCGATTCGTCAACTGATTCAACATATCGTCGTTGCTCAGGATACGACATACACTCGATATTCCGTTTTAAGAGCGGAGTCTGCGTTTTCGCGCGGTCCAATCTGGCTTGCCAGAGGATGGAGGCGTTGGAACCCAATAATATGGACATCATATGGTTAAGGGTCGTGCTGGGGAAATACGTTAAATTTCTTTGTTGTCTTTACCGCTCCCCGAATGACGATCCACCGGCGACATTTTTCGAACATCTTTCATACAGCGCCGACTGGATACAGATCAACCACTCAGCTTCTGAAATTGTTGTCCTTGGCGATTTTAATGTGCACAATTCCGACTGGTTGTTACATTCTAACAGAACCGACGATGCTGGGAGGCTAGCGGAGATGTTTGCTGTAAGCCGTAACTTGACTCAACTCGTGGGGGAGCCGACGCGAGTGCCGGGTGCCCGAGGCGATTATGCGAACACCCTGGATCTGTTTTTGACATCCGAACCGAGTATTTATACCGTAAAGGTTTCTGCGCCACTGGGAAACTCAGATCACTACTTGGTATCTGTCGCGCAAGCACTTACATATCAAGCGAATAACCGGCCTAGGCAGCTTCGCCATGTATGGAAATATGGGGCTCCTAACTGGGACGATATGCGAGATTTCTTCGCATCCTTTCCATGGTCGGAGGTGTGCTTCGAACACTCCGATGTTAACGCTTGCGCGGAGTCGGTATCAGATATTATTCTTCTGGGGATGGAGATGTATATTCCACATTCCATCAAACGAAGTTCGTCTGTTAAACCTTGGTTTGACAAAAAATGCGAGCTGATTACAGCGGCAAAAAATAGAGCTTTTAAGCAATGGCGCTCCAATCCCACCGATGTTAACAGAACGAATTTTGTTAGAATCAGAAACGCGTGCAACGACAGAGTGATCAATAAGCTCCTTCGGTGCCCAACTGGTTCGCGCTCCTTCTGGTCAATGGCAAAAGCTGTCAGTGGTAACTTCGCATCTTCCGCTTTCCCTTCGTTGGTGACAGACAGCGGGACGTTAGTCACGAACCCAAAAGATAAAGCTAATGTGTTCGTGAATTTATTTTCCGCGAATTCAAACCTCGATCCCGGTCTTTTGGAACCACCTGTGATCTCGCCGGTACGGTCTTCGATGCGGGATGTGAGATTTCGTCCGCGCACTATTCAAAGCATTCTACGTGAACTAGCTTGTAGGAAGGCAACCGGCCCGGACGGAATACCAGCAATAGTCCTTAAGAACTGTGCTCCAGAACTATCGCCGGTTCTTGGCAGACTCTTCCGCTTATCTTATGCACGGAGGACTTTTCCTGCCTGCGGGAAAATCGCTCGAGTACAGCCAATCCCAAAGACGGGAAAAAAGTGTCTCCCACAAAATTACCGTCCAATAGCATTACTGTCTATTTTATCTAAGGTAATGGAAAAAGTTATCAATACAGAGTTGGTTAAGTATTTGGAGTGCAACGGACTTCTGAATGATCGTCAATACGGATTCCGTGGCAGGCGGTCCACAGGAGACCTTTTGACACTTATAACCGATATATGGACATCTGCGATTGAACGGCATGGTGAGTCAAGGGCGCTCGCATTAGACATCTCCAAGGCTTTTGACCGCGTCTGGCACGGGGCATTGCTGAGCAAACTTCGTTCATATGGACTTTCCCAACAGCTTTGCGACTGGACGAGGAGCTTCCTTGAAAATCGATCGATCCGGCTTGTTGTGGACGGCGAGTGTTCAGATCAGTATCCTGTTAATTCGGGGGTGCCCCCAAGGTTCTATTTTGGCTCCAACCTTGTTCTTGCTTCATATAAATGATTTGTTGGAGACAACGGATAACAAAGTGTTCAGTTTTGCGGATGATAGTACGCTTGTTTCCTCCTTTTCGAGTGATCGGCCGATTAGTGCATCAACGTCGCACCAGCTGAGATGTAGACAGATTGACTCTCTAAATCAGGATCTGGATAAAGTCCTGCAGTGGGGAAAGGCCAATCTTGTCGACTTCAATGCAACGAAGACCCAGTATATAACATTCACAAAGAAAACTGGATCATCGGTTCCACAGCTGATGATGAGTGGCCGGGCCCTCGAGGCTGGGGAAGGTTTGAAATTGCTCGGCGTCACGGTCTGTGGGAATGTATCATGGCATAAACACGTATCGGGTATCGCTAGATCAGCCTCAGGAAAACTGAGTTATCTTTTTAGAGCCAAGAAATATTTTACCCCGGCCCAACTTCTTCTCCTATATAAATCTCAAATTAGACCCGCGCTCGAATATTGCTCTCATGTTTGGAGTTCGGCTCCTAAACATACCCTCGAGCTACTTGAGAGCGTACAGAGACGAGCGATCCGCCTGACCGGGGACTCGCCGCTGACGTCGGGACTACAGTCGCTATCACATTGAAGGCGCGTAGCCGACCTCTGTCTGTTTTACAGATATTATCACGGGTGCTGTTCTTCGGAGATTCTTGGCATTGTTCCACACAATTCGGTTTATATGCGCTCCACAAGACAATCCGACGGATCGCACCCGTTTGTGGTTCATCTCCTAACGGCGCGAACATCACTGTATCAGAACTCGTTCCCTTACAGAGCGGTGAAGCTGTGGAACTGTCTTCCCATGCGAGTGTTCCCGGAGCGTTACAACCTGCAACTGTTCAAAAAGAACCGCATCAGTTATTTGATGGCATCTCGGGGCGCCCACTCGGCGCTATAGGTTCAACTCCCAAGAGAAGTCTAAAAAAAAAAAAAAAAATTATATATATATATATATATATATATATATATATATATATATATATATATATATATATATATATATATATATATATATATATATAATTATTTTGTTTTAATTTGGTTTTTCCCGTTCAGTGGGGTTTTATTATCTTCTGGCGCAGGGCTAATAGCCTTGCCCGGAAAAACGAATTATTATGGAAAGTTTAACAAATTTTACTTGTTAAATAAGGCCAAGACTGCATCCGGTTGTAGTGCCGATGATGATGATGATGAAACTGTTACCTTCAAAATATTTTAAAGTAAACTATTACTTTTATATGATAGTTTCTAACCACTCTAGGGCAGCCTCACACTAGGAAAAAAAAAGAAAGGTTTGGCAATGGTTAAAACTATTTTGCTCGGAGGACCACTAAGAGACTGTTCCAATTATCTAGGGTCATATCTCCACCACACCGAACTTTACAATTCCCTCTAACAGAATTACCTTCTAAAAGCACACCCCAACCAGATACACGACCCGAAGGATTTTTTCCACTTTTTTAATGACAAACTTAAATCGGATGGTTATCTCACCTCCCTTTCCTTTAACTCGAAAATCTCAACGGATCCACATGACATTTCTTTGCCCGGTTTTTCAAACATTCCTTCAGTGACGATTCTTTTGCTCCCGATTCCTCATATTGCAATTACTTACCAACTTTTTCCCTTGGTTCATTTGTTTTAATTTTATTGATTATCCTACGACTGAAATAAACTAACTGAACTTAGAGATGAGTTCACCCCGGTCCAGATGGTTTCCCCTGAAAAATTTCTTAGAGTTTGTTTCTTTATTTTTTCTTTCCCCTTTCGATGATCTATCTATCGACAGAATTTCGCACAAGCATATTCTTCTTAAGGCGCAAGGCTAATAACCTTGCCCGGAAAAAAACAAACTATTATGGCAAATTTATCAAGACCGGTGGAGAGACTTGCTAAATAAGTCCAAGACCGGATCCCGGTTGTAGTGCCGATGATGATGATGATATTCTTCTTAAATTATCCTCTCTTGGCTTCGAACCCGTAATGACAAAGTGGATGCCTTTATATCTGAGTAATTGGCTGTAAAGGCTAGGCTTCAGAAGCTCTATCAAATCCTTTTCCCCCCACCTCTGGTGTCGCCATGGCAGTCACTTAGGTCCTCTCCTTTTTATACAGGTGTATGTATACGTTTTTTCCGGTTTAACTAAGAGATGGCGCCAGCGAAAAGTATGCAGCGTATTAATTTGACACATACGTCATTTTGTTCGTCCGAGATTTAACTACAAACACACATAAGTTGAGTCCACCAAAAACTAGCGTCTTTGTTTTATCGTTCAGTGATCATGTCGGGTTTTGTGCCTTAAAAAGAACATTCGCGCCTCGCATTGCTTTTCTTATTTAATCAAAATAAAAAGGCTGTTGAAAGTCATCGTTTGCTGGTAGAAACATATGGTGAACACGCTCCATAATTTAGAACATATGACACATGGGTTCCACAATTTAAAAGTGGTGATTTCAATGTGAAAGATAGTGAGTGCGCTGGTAGACCGCAAAAATGTGACGACGAGCAATTGCAGGAGTTATTGGATGATGACCCAACTCAAATTCAACGGCAATTAGCAGAAGCATTACATGTGTCACAAGAAGCAATCAGGAGACGTTTACGAGCAATGGGAAGATCAATACCAGCTGTATGCATACGTTTTTTCCGGTTTAACTAAGATCTGGTGCCAGCGAAAAATACGCAGCACACAGCAAAACTAGCGAAAGACACCTTGAATATATATATATATATATATATATATATATATATATATATATATATATATATTTTTTTTTTTTTTTTTTTTTGAATTTTTTTTTCATATTTTTGAATTCTTATTTTTTTCTTTGTTTTTTGCTTAATACTTGTCTCCTTGTTATTTCAATTTTTAATTCGAATATTCATCAATTCTCTTTTTTATTTTTTTCGTTAATTCCTTTTATTCTTCTCTTATCTTTGTCTCTCATTGAACTTGATGTTTGATTTTTCTCTGGAATTTACAACTTTTATTATCTTTATCTTTAAATTTATCTACATTTTTAAATACTTATTTTTTTTTGTTTTTTTAATACTTATTATTTTCCTTTTTTTTTTCTTCTAATTTATATTAATTTATTAATTTTTGTCGTTGCTTATTTTATTGTATTTTTTCCTATCTTGAATTTCTCATTTTGATTAATCAATTTTCCTTTATTTCTCGTATTGTCACTTTACCCTCCTGTCTTTTCCTTGCTTCATTTTTCCTTAACCGTGAATTCTCCTTTACAGTCGACGTATACTCTTTGATGGAGGGTTGCGGCAAACCGGAGTGCATTGCTACCGAAAGCGGTGCAAATCTAACTCCTTGCTGTGGATTATGTGGTAAATCCTTTCACCCTCAGTGCACTGGTCTTGGAAAGACAGGTGCCTCGTGTATCAATGAGTACTCCTGTAGCTTTACTTTTTATTGTGACGAACGTCTCACCCAGACTTCTGCAGACATTACGCTCTACCACAAAAAGGGGATACAGGAGCTCCAAAGACTAGACGAGGTAGTGAAATCTGCTGAGGAGGTAAACACAGCCTTCAAACTCAGCACCAACTTAATTAAAACCCACTCCAAACCCGTCGAAGATCAAATTAGATCTAATGGCGAGTCTTTAAAAGCCTACATAGATGATCGCACTAACAACTTGTTTAGTTGATCTTAGCGCAGATCTACGTACGCAACTCAAGGCCGGCGTCCATTCCAAAGACAATCGAATGTCTGATTTATGTCAAAACAAATATCGATCTCCTTCTCCAATGCTCTTTCGGTTCGGATCAACACGGCTGCTTTACGCAATGAGAACACCAACAACACCTTTGGTCATACGTTAAGACCCACCCTCGAAGAGTTCGATGGGGGGAAAGTAAGTCCTGTGGCCAGAATGCCGGGCGTAGAAGAGAAATGGACACGCCTTAAGAATACTGTCATTAGTACTGCCAACTCAATCTTAGGCAGTAGTCGTAGAGATCGAACCGATTGGCTCGATGATGAGTGCATACTAGCGACTGAATGTAACAATGCTGCATACCGGGCAATGCAGCAGTCTCATAGGACGCGGGTATGCGAGGAGAAATACAAAGAGCTCAGAAGATCTGAAAAAAGGCTTCACAGACAAAAGAAAAGTGCCTGGGAAAAAAGCCTTGTCTGTGAAATAGAGAAAAGTAGAGAGCGAGGTAGTTCTACCAAATAATCCGCAATATGACGCGGTACACACCACGCTGCACTTCCTGCAAGGATAAAGAGGGTAATCTGATCACCGATCCTAAAGGCATTCTGGAGCGATGGGAAGTGCACTTCAATGAATTACTAAATGGTCAGCTCACAGAAGAATTGGAGGCTCCACCAATGAAAGATCAAGACCAAATGCTGCCGTCACCAAGCATTGAGGAAACATTAATAGCCATAAGAGAGCTCAAATCAAATAAAGCCCCCGGAGCTGATGGCATACCAGCTGAGTTGATCAAACAAGGAAGGACAGCGTTACAACACGCAATTCATGAGATCGTGGTGCACGTATGGGAGCAAGAGGAGAAGCCGGAAGATTGGCATCGTGGAATAATTTGCCCCATACATAAGAAGGGAGATATCACAGTGTACAACAAGTATCGGGGTATAACATTGCTGAGTACCGTCTATAAGATACTCTCCACTATCCTACAAGACTGGATAGCCTCATACGATAAAGCCATCATTGGTCAATATCAGTGTGGCTTCATCCCAGGCAAATCAGCGATTGATCAGATATTCACCCTTAGGCAGGCGATGGAAAAATGTTTGGAAATTAAGATTCCATTATATCATCTATTTATAGACTTTAAGGCAGTATGCGACAGCATAGCCAGGGTAGAACTATATAATGCCATGAGAGAGTTCGGCATTTCAAACAAATTGATACGACTTTGTAGGTTGACCATGACCAACGTAAGTAGTCAAGTAAAAATAGCGGGATTGCTGTCCAAACCCATAAACATATTTAATGGACTCCGACAAGGGGATGGTCTGGCCTTCCTCCTCTTCAACCTGACGTTGGAGAAAGCAATCCGTGACTCTGGCGTTACAACAAGAGGGACTACTGTCACCAAGTCCAGCCAGATACTTACCTTCGCAGATGACATCGATATAATCGGTAGATCCGATTCGACTGTACAGGAATCCTTCACCCAGATCGATCAGTCGGCACAAAAACTGGGACGGCACATTAATGAGGGGAAAACTAAGTACATGGTGGCAACTTCTGCGAAGAGAAGACCTAACGTTGGTCAAACTATCAGGGTAGCATAGGTACGAATTTAAAGTAGTGTAATCCTTTAACTACATTGGGTGGATAGCATCAGCCGATAACAATATGGAAGAAGAAATACGCGAACAGCTGATCAAATCCAACAAAGCCTACTATGGTGTATCAAGGCTCTTTAAGTCCCGACATTTATCCAGGACATCCAAGCTGCTATTGTACAAGACCATGGTCTAACCAGTACTCATGTATGGATCCGAGACCTGGGTGCAGGCACTCTGAACTCTTAACCGCGTTCGAGAGGAAGTCTTAAGTAGAATTGTTGGCCCCGCCCTATGTGAGGGAACACGATCTTGGAGGTGCTACAACCATGAGTTGTACCCGATCTACGTTGAAGCTAATGTTATAAGAAAAATCCAACTCGGTAGACTACGGTAGGCAGGACACCTAGCTCGAATGAGCAAAGAGGAGCCTGCCCGGAAAGTCCTTTGTGGCAGGATGTATGGAAGGAGACAGCGTGGCAGACCATGTCTGCGATGGGCCGCCCAGGGCCTGGGAGTGCCAAACTGGATGACATCGGCTCGAAATCGGGATCGGTAAAGAGATTTGTTAAATAAGGCCAAGACCGAGACCCAGTTGTAGTGCCGATGATGATGATGATATATATATCCCATCCATCATCCTCATTTTAAACATCCCATAACTCTAAGCGATTCCCGTATCGTTATCAAGCAAATCTATCAGCTGCAGTAGCGGCTGCCCAAAATAGCGATTCTAAAATCAAATCTAGCAGCAATAGCAGTTGCCCAAAGTAACGATTCTGAAATCAAATCGAGCAACTAGCAGCTGCTAAAAATAACAAACTCCTGCATTCCATCAGCAAAATCAATATCGAGCAACCGTGGCAGTTGCTCGAATATGATTGGCCACCCAAACTTTCATGTGTTTCAGGGTTCAGGTATAAAAAGGAAAACGACTACGTTTTTGCTCGCTTGTATTTTTCACCTCTTCGTGGGCGTTTGACCACAAACTCCTTTTAAAGACACAGGAATAAAATTTCGAAATTTAAAACTGAAATAGTAGTTTTTCTTTTAACCGAAGACGCTGACTCGTCCTAAACACTACGCTCTTTCCTCAATCAAAGAGGAAGCATGGCGTAGAGTTCAACACCAAGAAAACTCTCGAAAGTTAACTTGGGAATTGAATTCTTTTGTCTGTTTTGCCTTCAAGAAGACACCAGCATTGGTGATCTGGGTAGTTGGGCTACGCAAGTGGCCGGTGGCTGGTAGTTGCATGGGCCTCGTAGGTGGGCCCTGGGGCCGATGCCGACGAGACCTCCTTTTGGTTCTCTGATGGGACCTACGATCATCAGTCGTAAGTTCGACCAGTTCCTCTGGGTCGGAGTTGTAAATTCGCAACCCACGAGGAATGGCCATGTGATGGCTGGTGACAGGCCTTGTCACCTTTAAGCTGGATGTCGTGGTGGGTGGCGCTCCTGTTAGCACCCATTCCAATTCAGTGGCCTGCGCGACGAGGCCGGAACGTGGGTCCTTCCTTAGACCCTCCAGAATGAGGGTGGGGTACATGTCTGCCCCAAGGATGATGTCCACCTTGTCGGCGGAGGCGATGTTTGGATCGGCAAGCTCCAGATCCGCCGTGAACGAGAGATCCCTCGTCGCCGATTGTGGTGGTGGTACATACCCCGATAGGCACGGCAAGATGAAGGATCTCAGTGTCCATTGTTTCGAGCTGTGGAGGCGAGGAGTGAGTCCTGGTGGCAAGGCCACGAGTGCCCCCAACACCGTAAGTGGGGACGGGTGATGCTTGGCGTCGGAGGTGCAACCTTTGGGCGAGTGACGATGAAATGAAGGTGCCGCTGGAGCAGGGGTCCAGCAGAGCACGGACTTCAATCCTCCGTTGGTTCTCCGACATCACGTTGACTTTAGCCGTTGGTAGCAACGCGGAATGCTGTGAAGGGGTGCTGACTGTGTGTGCGCAGGCCCCTTCATGGCGGTCGATCCGAGGGGCGGATCCTTTGGCCCGGAGCGGCGGTTGTCCAGACATGTAACAAGGTGTGATGTCTCCAGAGGCTATGAAAATGTCCAAAGAACGTGTTTGTCACATATTAAATCAAGATTTAGGCATGAGAAAGCTGTCCGCATGTTGGATGCCGCGTTTGCTCACGTTAGACCAAGAACGTGTTCGAATGAACATTTCCAACGCCCTGTTGGGGTAGTTTAGGCGCAAAAAATCCGAGTTTTGGCGCCGATTTATTACTGTCGATGAAACTTGGATACACCATTATACGCCCGAAACAAAAATACAATCAAAACAGTGGACTGTTTTTTCGGCTGGGAAATCGATTAACTTCAAAAAAGAAAAACCATTACAGGTGCATACTACGCATCATTACTTGACCAGCTGTAAGCAAAAAGTGCGGAAAAACGGACACATTCGCAGAAAAAGAAAATCCTGTTTCACCAAGACAACGCGCCTTCTCACACGTCAGTGGTTGCCATGGCGAAAATCCACGAATTACGATTTGAGCTGCTCGACCATCCGCCTTACTGACCAGATCTAGCCCCAAGCGACTTATTTTCGTTCTCTAATCTAAAAATTGCGCTCGGAGGACAGAGATTTTCGTTATTTTGCAGAGAAAAACGCCGAGTATTATTTGGACGGGTTAGAGAGATGGGAACATCGCTGGGAGAAGTGTGTAGAGTTAGAAGAAGACTATATAGAAAAATTACTATTACTATTACCTTTTATTGGCCCACCTCTTCTGCCACTTGCATGATGATTTCACTGTTTTTACTTAGTTTCTAGATTATCGTCCAAAACGGCGATGTCATCCACATATGCGAGCACTTGTGTGACCCCGTTCAGAGATGATCCGGGCATGTTGTCGTCTTGTACCTTTCTGTTGGGATACCCGAGCGCAAGGTTAAAAAGACATGGTGAGACGCCATCCCCCTGTTTTAGTCCGTCCGGATTTCCAACGATTCTGAGAGGTGGTTTTCTATTCTAAGTCGCCTTTATTTTCGTTCAAGCAGATTTGAATGAGGGTGGCATCTCTATTGGGGACTCGTAGCTTAACTACATTATGGTAAAGGCTTTTCCTTGCGACTGAGTCGTAGGCTTTATTGAAGTCAACGAACAGTTGGTGAACCGTCTCTCCGTATTCCCACTTCTTTTCCAGCAGTTGCCTATTGTGAACATTTGGTCACTTGTTGACCGGTTCCTACGGAGCCCACATTGCTAGTCTCCCAGTATTTCTTCTGCGTACGGCGTGATTCTCGCCAGTATGACATTTGTTAGTATTTTGTATGTGGTTGGGAGCAATGATATTCCTCTACAGCTTTCGGAGTCAGATCTGTCGCCTTTTTTGAAAATGAGGACGACTATTGAAGTTTTCCATTCTTCCGGAGTGACCTCCTTATCCCATATTGTTTTGATGAGCTGGTGGATCTTTCGAACGGTTGCCTCCCCCCCACGCTTTACAAGCTCTGCCGGTATGCAGTTGACTCCGGGAGCTTTGTTGTTTTTCAATCGATTTATTGCGTCTACAACTTCGTTGAAAAAGGGCTCTGTGAGGCTCGGCTGTATGCACGTCTGGTGCGTTTATTTGTGGTTGGTGGGTGCGCACATTGAGCAGGTTTTCAAAGTACTGCGTCCATCTTGTCACGATATTGTTTGTTTCTGTGACCAGACAGCCGTTTCTGTCTCGGATTATTTTGGCTCTCCCTCGGCAGCCATTTCTAATTGAATTTATGTCGGCATACATACTTCTTATATTCTTTGCTCTGGCATTTTCTACGATTTTTTCGATCCGAGTCTTCTGCCAATCGCGTTTTTTGCGTTTGAAAAGTCTCATTGTCTATTTCCGAATTGTCGCGTATCTTTCTGCGCTGACTTCATCATATCTTTGTAAGTGGATCATTCTGAGGCGTTCACGTTGTTCGATCTTCGCCCTGCACTCATCGTCAAATCAAGATTTGGACTTAATTGTTTTCTTAAATCCTAATACCTTTTGGGCTGTTTGTTTGATTACGTTTCTGATCGATGCCCATTTAGTGTCCACACTATTGGTTTTCTCTTCCTCACTACTCCCATTCTCTAGGACGCTAAATCTATTCGTTAGTTCGTCATGATATTCAGCCATTTGGCGCAGGTCTTTTAGTTTATCAATCTCGAACTTTTTGCTCGTCTCCCGTGACTGTCCATGTGGGTTTGCTACGATCCGACTTCTAATTTTGCCCATCACTAGATTATGATCGGAGTCGTAATCTGCTCCTCTATATGATCTTACGTCAAGGATGTTCGAGTGGTGTCTTTTGTCTATGAGGAAGTGGTCTATTTGGCTACGCGTTACGTCGTCGGGTGATATCCATGTGACTTTAAGGATTTGCTTGTGCTTGGACATCGTGCTTTTCACTACCAGATCTTTTGACGCTGCGAACGTAATAATTCGAATTCCATTATCGTTTGAAACGTCGTGTAGACTTTCATTACCAATAGTTGGTTGAAAGATATCTTCCTTTCAAATTTTCGCATTGAGGTCCCCGAGGAGGATTTTAACATCGAATGATGAGATCCCATCAAATACTTCCTCTAGGATCTCGTAGAATGTGTCCTTCGTTTCTTCGTCGGTAGATTCTGCTGGGGCGTGTACGTTTATAAATACATAATTATACCATGGGCCCTATATTTTGAGCACCGATATTCGGTCATTAATAAATTGCACATATTTTACATGGGGCGTAATCTTGTTGCTTATGATGAAGCCGGTTCCAAGGTTATGTGTATCGGTACCTCCACACGCCAATGTAAACCCGTTGGTTTCGATTACTTCTACTTCTACTTATGGTAGCGTCGGCTCATCACACCTACGCCTACCGGGTTTTTCGTGAGATTGTTTTTTGTATATTGATTATTCATTTTTGATCCCACGAGTCTTGGGGTTTCAGATAGTCCCCTCTTTGATATGGTAAGGTCTGCTAACTGCTCTGATTCGACCCGGTGTCAGAGAGGCGCCGTTATAATACAGCCGATATACCCCTGGCTACAAACCACCCAATGGGCACCGTGACGTGTAACGCCCTGGATTAGGGGTGGTAGATCTTTGTGTTTATTTCTCGCTAGCCTGTCTGACATGGGGCCTACTGGAAGCGTATGCTTCCGTCGGCATAGCCTTCATTGTAGATACCTTGGCGTGGTGCGGGGGGTTAAGCTACAATGTAGAAAAATTAAAATAAATTTAAAAAAAAAAAGTCTTGCATCTTTGTTCGGTTTTTCAGCTTTGTAAATGATGGTTCTGCGTTAACCAAAATAAAAAATCAAAAACAAAATCCAATTCTAGCATAAGAAGTTTTCCTAACATGTTCTGATAACGATCACCATTAACCGTTGTCGCCCACACCTTCTATAGCCGTCAAATGCCACTGACAAATTAAGCGAAAAAAATCGACCTGGAAGATAAAAATCAATCAATGCCCAAACAGCCATCATGCTCTTAGCTTTAAATTTCAAATGTATATAACTTTTTTTTATAGCAAAATGCAAAGTCGTGGGGTATGGAGCGACAGAATACGATGGTCCAACCCAACACAAACTGCGCGAAGCAGAGGTTGAAGTAATTTCAGAAGAACGGTGTACAGATATTCTGGGGAAGATTATGGCACCACAAGAAGGCGATCGTGCAATCTGTGCAATGGGGGATTCTCAGGATAGTTGCCAGGTTTGTACAAAAATATTAAAAAACATTCGTTCATTTTTTGTATATCATTGCAATTGTTTCCAATTTATCTATGTATACATCGCTGAAGATATTGATGACAGGAAAATGGTTCGAGTGTATGAGTTTTTTGTGTGGTTTCTGGTATTCAAAAAAATCTGTTATATTAATAATTAAGTATTCGTGGACATTTCCCCTGCTTGATAGAAACCTTGACGTGGGGTGGGGGCTTAAACTACAATGAATCTGGGTGTACGTTTTTACTATGGCATAGGCAAGGATGCGAGATCGTTAAAAACACACCGACGAAAAGACAAATCACCGAACACAAACGATAAGTGCTTCACCAAAATTGTCTACAAAAACACAAGCGCCAAGAACAAAAATAAATAAAACGGCATCGGAGGATTTTGTTTTAACAGTTTTCTTTATTTAAAATTGCGGAACGCAATATTAATAATGTCACTCTTACTTTCTAAAGTTTATTTGTTATTCGTACAGTAACACTTGTTTTGATTTAAATTACCAAAATAAGTAACATTATTACACTACTGTTCATCCCTGAGGGAAACTTCTGGACACAATAACTTAGGCACGTAAACTGTTCTGGAATATGATATGCCACTTGATTGTTACGTTTTAATATTATAGTTCACTTAAACTACGCCTCCTAGCGCACTCAATTTCGGTTTGAATTCCAAAGCCGGATTTTGCGAATCGATTTCAATTAACGACAAATGATGACTTTTAAAAATAACTAATTAACCACGGGTAAGGACTTTTGACAATAACTTCTCAAGACACTTTGCGACTGGTGAATCTCGACTCCTGGCACGCGTGTAATCCCGACAGGAGATCAAATCTGACTCCCTGAGCTGGGCGACGTCGACCCAGCCTCTGGTGATTGCGATGAGTTTCCACGCATGTCATAGCAGGGGAAAACAATCTTTCCTTCGCCCCAACGACCTATGAGAAATCGGTTCGCATCAGGTTTCGGCAGGTTCCCCTAGACATCTTCCAGATAGGGTGAATGTCTTTTCCTCTGCAAGAAAGGCACACGAAACACTCGCTGGGCGCAGGAAAGGAAAAACAAACATGCAGCTGGTCAAATATGATGATCGGTGTACGGCTGGGTGTATTCCCATCGTGCGATAGGGGATCGATTTGGGTTGGCGATAAGTCAACAGAACTTTGCTGCGACGGCAAAGGCTACTAGATTTGGGTGCATGTTTATTTTAGGCATTGGATAATGCACAGGAATGCTGGCATGCATGCGAAAATAATTTCTTCTGTTTACGTAGATTACACAGAAGCATTTCGTTTAGAATAGTGGCTAGTCGTTGTTTAGACAACGAATCATTAGACATGACCGATGCTGTGATCGTTCCTCGATAAGATAACGGATTCTGTAGTCGGTCATGCAGCTGTACAATTAAATGTTTGTACGTGAAGGCTAAAGCCAAGGGTTTGTAGGCAATAGGTTTTTCTGTGTCATAGGACGATGGATCTAACGTATGTTTACTTTAAATAACACTCGATCGCTTGTGGGTAGCCAGCGATGGTTATGCTGTGTATTGTCGATAGGACGATAAGCCGATGGGTCTGCCGATAAGGCAAGAGTAAGCATGACATGCCGATTATGGGGAAAATGCTACTCAGCAATGCGTATTGACATATTCGGATGTTAATGTCGGTTACGCGATGGGAAAACCGCATTGGTTTTTTGGACATGACAGTTTGTATGCAAGCATGCCCCGGGATGAAAATTTGATGCCACGGCAAGATGGTAATCTTGCCGTGGGTTTATGTTTTCAGGTGAAAGGTGATTCAGAGTAGCTTACGATGCTCATTTGCAGGTAAGTTAAAGGCAGGTAAATTATGGTAATGGGAGGTTCTTTGGAAGTGGGTTAAAGAACCCCATAAATCACTCAGGCTCTGCTGACGGAAGCATACGCTTCCAGTAGGGCCACCCATGTCAGACAGGCTAGCGAGGAGTAACACACAAAGATCTACCACCCCTAATCCAGGGTGTTCGTGTATCCCCAGTGTTTATTTACTCAAGTTTGTTTCATTTTCTGTGCTGTGGTATCCTGGGTGTTTTTATTCTTTCCCCTCGGTGATGCCAGTGACCAGCGCTCAATGCCTTCTTTTCAGCAGTGCACCAACCAACGAACAATTTGTGGGGACGTGGTGGAACCCAGCGCCCATGCCGGCGCGCCGACTACGTACCGCTACAGTGGTGACCCCGACGTGATCTGTACACACAGCACACACTTTCCCATAGTAAACAGAACTTCACGACACGATCACGACTTCCGCATAGAGCACCGGCACACTCGCCCGCTCCGACGTTCTCTCGTTCGCTCCGTCGTTTGCACTCGAAGCTGATCGTAAGAAAAGTTACTGAGGAGGGAGTAGTGTGGCGTTTCTAACAGATACACATACAATACACCAGCAAATCGTGAAGAACACCGAACGAAAATCGAATAAGAAAATGCATCAGAGCCGTATACCATAGCAATAACATAACAATCCCACATCCGTTGAGTGTACTTGAGTGTAGAAATCGAATTCGTACACACGTCCAGTAGCCTGATGTGTTACGCATTGGTTAAATTGTTGGTGATTCTAATTGTCATAGCGTCAGTTCGAATCATACGTTCTTCATTATCATCCCAAACGCTATACTACCATAAGGGAACAAATCATAAAGAAAACACCGACTCGGCAAAAAGAAGACGTTGGGAAAAACGGAAAAAGCGGGATATACGCGTCGGGACGTGGAATGTTCGAACGTTATATAAACCAGTCTCGATCGTAGAAAACGCGAAACAATATAAAATGGACATCGTCGCGCTTCAGAAAGTCCGACGCCCACATCAAGTAATCGAAACCAACGGAATCACACTGGCGTGTGGAGGTGCCGATACACATAACCTCGGGACTGGCTTCATCATAAGCAAGAAGATTACGCCCCATGTAAAAGATGTGCAATTTATTAATGACCGAATATCGGTGCTCAAAATACAGGGCCAATTATGTATTTATAAACGTACACGCCCCAACAGAATATACAGACGAAGACACAAAGGACACGTTCTACGAGACCCTGGAGGAAGTATTCAATGGGATCTTATCATTCGAGGTTAAAATCCTCCTCGGGGACCTCAATGCGAAAATTGGAAAGGAAGACATCTTCCAACCAACTATTGGTAATGAAAGTCTACACGACGTTTCAAACGATAATGGAATTCGAATTATTACGTTCGCAGCGTCAAAAGATCTGGTAGTGAAAAGCACGATGTTCAAGCACAAGCAAATCCATAAAGCCATATGGATATCACCCGACGGCGTAACGCGTAACCAAATAGACCATTTCCTCATAGACAAAAACACCACTCGAACATGCTTGACGTAAGATCATATAGAGGAGCAGATTACGACTCCGATCATCATCTAGTGATGGACAAAATTAGAAGTCGGATCGTAGCAAACCCACACGGACAGTCACGGGAGACAAGCAAAAAGTTCGAGATTGATAAACTAAAAGACCTGCGCCAAATGGCTGAATATCATGACGAACTAACGAATAGATTTAGCGTCCTAGAGAATGGGAGTAGTGAGGAAGAGAAAACCAATAGTGTGGACACTAAATGGGCATCGATCAGAAACGTAATCAAACAAACAGCCCAAAAGGTGTTAGGATTTAAGAAAACAATTAAGTCCAAATCTTGATTTGACGATGAGTGCAGGGCGAAGATCGAACAACGTAAACGCCTCAGAATGATCCACTTACAAAGATATGATGAAGTCAGCGCAGAAAGATACGCGACAATTCGGAAAGAGACAATGAGACTTTTCAAACGCAAAAAACGCGAATGGCAGAAGACTCGGATCGAAAAAATCATAGAAAATACCAGAGCAGAGAACATCAGAGGTATGTATTCGGGCATAAATTCAATTAGATATGGCTGATTGGGACTCCGATCATCTTCTAGTGATGGGCATAATTAGAAGTCGGCTCGCAGCAAACCCACATGGACAATCACGGGAGACAAGCAAAAAGTTCGAGATTGATAAACTAAAAGACCTACGCAGAAGGACTGAATATCAAAAGGAACTAACGAATAGATTTAGCATCCTAGAGAATGGGAGTAGTGAGGAAGAGAATACCAATAGTGTGGACACTAAATGGGCGTCGATCAGAGACACAATCAAACAAACAGCCCAAAAAGTATTAGGATTTAAGAAAACAATTAAGTCCAAACCTTGGTTTGACGATGAGTGCAGGGCGAAGATCGAACAACGTGAACGCCTCAGAGTGATCCAGTTAAAAAGATTTGATGAAGTCAACGGAGAAAGATACGCAATTCGGAAAAGACAATGCGACTATTCAAACGCAAAAAACGCGAATGAGAGAAGACCAGGATCGAAAAAATCGTAGAAAATGCCAGAGCAAAGAATATAAGAAGTATGTATGCCGGCATAAATTCAATTAGAAATGGCTGCCGAGGGAGAGCCAAAATAATCCGAGACATAAACGGCTGTCTGGTCACAGAAACAAACAATATCCTGACAAGATGGAAGCAGTACTTTGAAAAACTGCTCAATGTACAGCCGAGCCTCAGATCCCAGAGCCCTCTTTCGACGAAGTTGTAGACGCAATAAACCGATTGAAAAACAAAAAGGCTCCTGGAGTCGACTGCATACCGGCAGAGCTTGTGAAGCATGGAGGAGAGGCAATCGCTCGAAATCTCCTCCAACTGATTAAAACAATATGGGATAAGGAAGTCATTCCGGAAGAATGGAAAACCTCAATAGTCGTCCCCATTTTCAAAAAAGGTGACAGATCTGACTGCAAAAACTACAGAGGAATGTCATTGCTCCCAACCACATACAAAATACTAACAAATGTCATACTGACGAGAATCACGCCGTACGCAGAAGACATATTGGGAGACTAAGAATGCGGATTCCGTCGGAACCGGCCAATGAGCAACCAAATATTCACAATAAGGCAACTGCTGGAAAAGAAGTGGGAATACGGAGAGACGGTTCACCAACTGTTCGTTGACTTCAAAAAAGCCTACGACTCACTCTACCATATTGTAGTTTAGCTGGGAATCCCGAAAATAATGCCGCCCTCATTCAAATCTGCACGAACGAAAACAAATGGCGAGTTAGAATAGAAAACCACCTCTCGGAAACATTGCGGCAGAAGAGGTGGGCCTAGAAATAAATGAAGACAAAACGAAATACATGATTATGGCGAGAGCAGTTGGACCTCAGAAAACACACATAAACATCAGGGGCACGATATTTGAAAATGTCAAAGAATTTAAATACCTGGGAACAATACTGACGGCCAGTAACGAAATGTCGAAGGAAATTAACAAAAGACTGCATTCCTAGCAACTGCTGAAATCCTAACTGCTATCACGTAATATAAAGCTCCGTGTCTATAGAACCATAATCATGCCGATTGTTCTATACGGATGCGAAACATGGGCTCTCACAAAACGGGAAGAAAACAAATTCCGCGTATTCGAGAATAAAGTTTTAATGGGTATCTTTGGCGGAAAATTTGACGAGGAGGCAAAAATGGAGGAAACTCCACAACCACGAATCGGAAGAACTATACCGCAAACCTACAATAGTGAGAGTAATCACGTCGCAAAGATTAACATGAGCCGGACACGTGGCGCGAATGGGCAACGATAGGACCGTGCATAGAATTCTTGACGGTAGACCAACGGGAAAGAGATCGACAGGACGGCCGCGACGGAGATGGGAGGACAATGTTAGGTTGGACCTCGAGGAGATCGGATCCGATGGTCGAACGTAGAAGGAGAGCGCACGGGACAGGGAACAATGGCGGAGTCGAGTCGGTGAGGTCATGAACTCTCGGGTTCCT
The DNA here is from genome assembly GCA_963931805.1 of Microdon myrmicae. NCBI lineage: Eukaryota > Metazoa > Arthropoda > Insecta > Diptera > Syrphidae > Microdon > Microdon myrmicae. Next base: position 16,920,935 of record OZ007499.1, read on the forward strand.
ACAGGCCAATAAATAGTAATATAGTATAGTAGTTAGTGAACATTTATAATCCAGCAATTCATGAAATAAGATATAAAATTATTAACTGGAGAATGACTTCAAATATCTTAGCATGCAAAACTGGAAGCAGTTAGTTAAAGACCGATCTAACTAGAGACACGTGTTGGGTAAGAATGAATCCTATCCAGAACTATAGTTCCACTTATGTATATAAGTAAGTAGCATGATATCTGACGATACAGCGAACTCTACTACGATCATGTCACTAAAAATAGTAAACTGCCTTAGAAATAGTTTCAGAAATGAAATGTTGTGCTGCGAGAATGAGAATGTCTTATCTGTGCTATATTTCTAAACTGTTCTCATATTCCCCAACATTTAAAATCTTTTTTCTGCATTCATCACAGGGTGACTCTGGAGGACCTCTTCTCTGTCCGGAAGACGGCAAATTCTCCATATTTGGAATTGTTTCACATGGCATCACATGCGGGCAACCAGGCGTTCCAAGTGTTTACACCCTTACAGCGCCATATCGAAATTGGATCAACCGTGTTATTAGTGAAACTGAGTAAAAATACAACCGATACAAAATAGTTCAATGTATTTTCGAGTGTTTTACTTATAATCTACATTACTCTACTTCAATATCTTAAACATATCCTTTGCACCTAATGATCTTCTCTATTTGAATTCCTATCAGCAGTTTTCTTATTATCATCCACTTGGTCAAGCTTGCCACTGCGTGTTTCAGGAAGTGTGAGTGTCAACAGACCAGCTGTTATTGTAGCACAACCACAAATGGTTGTAGGAATGTACCATCCAAGTAAGCCCTACAATGGAGACGTGATAAATTCTGCAGTTTGATCAAAATGCTCTTCAATGGTTCTTACCAGGACATCAACAACATAGGGAGCTGATATTGATCCCACATGGGCAAACGTTGAGCACGTACCAAGAGCAGAATTACGAATGGAAGTGGGGAACAGTTCAGCTGCATAAAGAGTTACTATCGAATAGACCGCAGTTATTCCAAACCGTCCCATCATCGCTAAACTTACAATCCAGTTGACGTGGGCTTCGGTAGTCGGAAGTATTTATTTAATTGAACTTATTGCAAAGTATCATTTTTACAACTTACCTTGAGGAATAAGGAGCACTCCTAGAAGAGCTAATCCAGCAACAAAATATAACACCATGGTGGTATTACGACGTCCGGTAACCTTCAACAGGATCATAGGTATCGCAAAGCAAGGAATGTCTACCAAGCCAGTGATAGCAACATATAGGTAACGATTTACAGACAGATTGTGTGCATTTAGAGCTATAAAGACAAAGAATGCTATTCACTTTACAATCATACTTTAAGAAGTTATTCTCACGAAAATCCTTAAACAATATTTCAGGATTTCGCCTTCAAAAATTCCTTCTAACCGCGAAACATTAAACGGATGGGTAATCGAATTTCTTGAGGTGCCGCAAAAAGTCGTCCTCAGGAGCAGAATACAACACAGAGGTTCAGAACGAGAACTAACTTTGATGCAGTCTTGAACCCACCTGTAACATAATAGGACAATGAAGTAACGCAGAACATAAAGTAACATGTAAACGCCAACCGCCTGATGTTCGCGGGTCCATAGAGTGAGATGAATTGTTTCAATGGTCCTTCTCTCAGTTTAGACCATAAAGTTCTTGGCACATCTTTCTCCTGTAAATAATATTAGCAAAATATATGGCGGAAATCCAATAGACATCCCTTACCGTTTCCCTGTCTGGAACACGTTCGGGTCCATTTTCAATTTGGTAGTTACATTTCTTTTTGAAAACAATTTCGTATGCTTCCACAACACGATTCTGTGACAACAGCCAGCGTGGAGATTCAAACATCAAGCTGTGGATTGGAATATTTTATTGGAATCATTGTTGTTTCATAATGGAAAACTATAAAGCATTTTTTAATTGATGTGCTACAAAAATTATTTACGTTAACGTAAAGATGAAGGCTCAGTTGTGAACAGTTGTGTTTTACGTGTTGTCACGCAACATAAAATTAAAAGGCCGATTATTGTTTATTCACTCAACACATTTTTTTATTAGTTATTATTTAGTGATTGTCATGCAGTAACATTTTGTTCTCATACGACAATAGATATTCTTATGGACGACATTCTATCTGAACACGACTCCTTTGAATACTCGACAACAGATTCTTCTCGGAAGGCACTCCACCTGTTTATGACTTGCATTTTCGACAATGAGCGGCATTGTCGGGTGGAGGAAAATGCGATCAAGATCAATTGGGAAATTTACACTTTTACGATGTTTAATTTTAGAAATGCGTTTTCTACGTGTGATTTATAATCCTTGGTCTGATTTTATTGTTGTTTGCAAAGATAGACAGCAGGCTATGTGTATATACAATTTATACACATTATAATTACCCTTAATTTTTTTAATGCATTACAATTACCGAGAAAGAAAGCCCAATCGGCGTGGCATCCAAATTAGGATCGCAATATTTGCTATCGGTTAATACATTTTTAATCCTGCTCTTATCAGCTGGGATCTATGAAAATGGCCAGCGTCTGGCGGTTATGCGTTTAGCCATAACTCGAGCGATTTTCCAGCAGGCGGGAAAGGTCCTCCGTGCATAAGATAAGCGGAAGAGTCTGCCAAGAACCGGCGATAGTTTTGGAGCACAGTTCTTAAGGACTATTGCTGGTATTCCGTCCGGGCCGGTTGGCTTCCTACAATCCAGTTCACGTAGAATGCGTTGAATAGTCCGCGGACGAAATCTTATATCCCACATGGAAGACCGTACCGGCGCGATCACAGGTGGCTCCAAAAGGCCGGGGTTTAGGTTTGAATTCACGGAAAATAAATTCGCGAACATATTAGCTTTATCCTTTGAATTCGTGACTAACGTCCCGCTGTCTATCACCAACGGAGGGAAAGAGGAGTATGCGAAGTTACCGCTGACAGCTTTAGCCATTGATCAGAAGGAGCGCGACCCAGTTGGGCACCGAAGGAGCTTATTGATCACCCTGTCCTTGTGACCTTTCTTCGCGGCATAAATCGTCTGGCTGCAGGCGTTTCTGATTCTAACAAAATTCGTTCTGTTAACTTCAGTGGGATTGGAGTGCCATTGCCTAAAAGCTCTATTTTTTGCCGCTGTAATCTGCTCGCATTTTTTATCAAACCAAGGTTTATCAGACGAACTTCGTTTGATGGAATGTGGAATATACATCTCCATCTCCAGAAGAATAATCTCTGATACCGATTCCGCGCAAGCGTTAACATCGGAGTGTCCGAAGCACACCTCCGACCATGGGAAGGATGGGAAGAAATTTCGCTAATCGTCCCAGTTAGCAGCCCCACACATCCATACATGGCGCAGCTACCTAGACCGGTTATTCGCTTGAAATGCAAGTGTTTGCACGACAGATACCAAGCGGTGATCTCAGTTTCCCAGTGGCGCATAAACCCCTACGGTATAAATACTCGGTTCGAATGTCAAAAACACATCCAGGGTGTTCGCACAATCGCCTCGGGCATCCGGCACTCTGAGTCAAGTTGTGGCTAACAGCAAACATCTCCGCTAGCCTCCCAGCCCCCTCGGTTCTGTTAAAATGTAACAACCAGCCGGAATTGTGCACATTAAAATCGCCAAGGACAACAATTTCAGAAGCTGGGTGGTTGATCTGTATCCAGTCGACGGCATTTGAAAGATGTTCGAAAAATGTCGCCGGTCGATCGTCATTCGGGGATCGGTAAAATCAACAAAGAAATTTAACTCAATTCCTCAGCACGAGCCTCAACCATATGATGTCCATATTATTGGTTTCCAACGCCTCCATCCTCTAGCAAGCCAGATCGGTCCGCGCGAAGACGCAGACTCCGCCCTTAAAACGGAATCTCGAATGTGAGTCGTATCCTGAGCAACGAAGATATGTCGAATCAGTTGACGAATCGATCTAGGTCTCAGTTAGGGCAAGGATATCAGGTTTCGTTGTTTGCAAATATTGGTGGACGGCGTTTACATTCGTATTGGTGAAAGCGATGCCCCTGATGTTACAAAATGCCGTTACCAGTCGAGCGTGGGCAGAGCCTCGAGAGCGAACCCGGTTATGTGATGACGAACCTCTGAAAGTTCGGTTATTTATCATGCTTTCTGCACGATGTTCCCCCTGACATAGTCCCCCTTCGGAGATCCGAATGGGAGACTAGTTTACCTCCAGAATTCTTTATATCAGAAGGTACCATCATGACTTATCTCCGTGTCAGTCCGGGCCATCAGCCACACATCCGAACCACCGAACATTTCTCTCGGCGTTATCGCGGAATGTACAGCGTGACGGGGTGGTATCTCACCTTGGGACCGACTACCACCTAACCAACCTTTTCTCGAACCGGTCCACCAGCCAAGCTCCGAAAGATGGCCAGGGATTTCTGCCGACCATTTCACGGAGTCTAAAGCTTGATGGGGTGGTATTTCACCGGGCGACAGGGCCTTGGGACCCCGGATACCACTCGGCCTTTAGTCGCCTCTTACGACAAGCCGGCCTAGCTGTGAGTATATTCTAACGCCCTACTCACAGGGCTTATAATGCATTATAATTACCGAGAAAGAAAGCCCAAGCGGCGTTGCATCCAAATTAGGATCGCAATATTTGCTATCGGTTAATGCATTTTTAATTATGCTCTTATCACCTGGGATCTATGAAAATGGCCAGCGTCTGGCGGTGAAGCGTTTAGCCATAAGTTTTGGCTGACCAAGTATTTTGATCACCAGGTAATTTTAGTTTTACGAACCATGTGTGATGAGATAACTACACAGATGTGGAACACATTGGGGTGTGGCAATTCGTTCTTGATATATTTTAAATCTACAAGTTATGACCATTTCGATTGAGCATGAGTTTAAAAAAAAGTCATTATTGCGCTTTTAGTAGAAGATCGCTTACAATATTCTATTCTAATACAAACTACTTTCTGTGGTAAATAATGCTATTTGGGTTTTCAATTAAAATATATATCAAATCATATATACTTACTAGCAATTGAGAATCAGCAAAAGACTAGGAGCCGCAAGAGTGAGTTGCAGATATCGCCATGGTTGCACCAAATATGCGGTTAAGGCCATAATAACCATACCAACTGGATATGAAGCCGAGAAAGCTATGCTCATCCAGGATCTATGATTTACGCTGATATTTTCAGATACTAATAGTAGGAAAAAAGGATCATTGTTGGTACTTCTTCAGTAAAAGTTAATGAATATTTTACACAAAGAAAATGCTGGATAAAATAATCCTGACGATGACATCCCTAGACCAAATCGCCCAGCCAAGAATAACCAGTACCAAGGCGTTAATGCGGTCAACAAACTTGATGTTATAAATAATACGGATCCAACAGTGAAACTCGCTTTCCGCCCGTAACTGAAATAGAAACAAGTATAACAAGTGGTTCCAGAAGTAAGAATAAACTTACGCATCTGCAAGGATACCCAATGAGAATGATCCAAAAAACTTTCCAATGGATAAGGCGACCTGCGCCGACGTCCGTTGCACTGATTTATCACAGACTAGTTCCCACTGAAAAGAAGAAATGATAGTAATTAAAATTGTTCAACATACAGGACTAGGAACTTACGTCGGCGACAAATGTCGTTTCCGGTGCCTGATATTTATATCCGCCTTTATCTTTGCATGGTATTGTTTTAGGATATGTCTGCAAGGCGGTATAGTTTAAAGCACTGCTAAAGGGCATTTGTCCAATTTTTTTGTAATCCCAATCAAGAATTGTGCATCCATTCGAAGTTAAGTTGCCTTCAGTGATAGCTTTTATTTCATTTGGGCTCCACTTAGTTTCCTGTAGGTCGTCGACCCCACACCACATTTTATCGGGTATGTGACCAAGTATGATATATGATGAGACATGGAACCCATTCAAAATATTTGGAGTAACACAGAGGAAGAACAATGTCCTAAAAATAGAGCATAAAACAAAGAAATAAAATCCATATTAGTGACGAATTTTAAAATGCGTTTCAGTAACTCTTTAGAGGTAAACAGGTCTTTTTAAAAAATATTCTTCCGGGGCTAGCAAAAACGTTAAACAAAACATCTACTATTTAATAAGTATTCCAACTTCCACAGGCCACACACCCTCACCCCCCCCCCCCCCTACCTGGACGCGCCCCACTCACCCACAGAATCCAACTCAAGGCCGTCTTTTGCACCACTCCTTCCTGCACCCAGATCTCCCCCCTCCCCCAGACCCTTAACCGACCCACTCTTACCCCCAACTGTCAAACTTACTCAGTTAACCATTAATTCTTCTGACAATCGGTATGCCCTGTCTAAATTTAGGAACAAAATGACCTACGAGAATGTCCGCCTGTATCTTTCATACCTCCACGACAAATCTGACTTTGTCTGTTATGAAGGTAAAACGAAACCCAGCTTAATGGCTTCCATCCACCAGAAAGGTCTACCCACCGACTTTCCAAGCTTTCGCAGCCTGTTTATTAATTTCCATAAAAATCTCATCATGCTCCCTAATAAAGTGACTGAGACCAACAGGTTACCAACCTTATCCCAAGTATTAATAGTCTTGAACAATACCCTCCTTCCTTCAATGTTTTTCGCGATGACAACGTTTTTTCCCCATGCCGTGGAGTGCTGCTTGCCACTCATAACCGAGTCGCTTCGTCTTTAATAGCCATCTCGTCTTCTCCCGACAAGCGCCCTAAGTCTTTATACATTATCTGCTTCTATATACCTCCTTCACGATCCATCGTCTCATACGAACTCGCAATATAAGCGGTAGATAACCTAACCGAGTTAAGCACCTCCTAGACGATATCGTCGTTCTTGGCGATTTTAACCTCTTCTTTCTCCAATGGACATTGGCTGACGATCAGTCCTTCTACTTCTCAAACCCCACAAGTTCCAAGAAACGCAATTTTATAAATGGTCTCACCGAGTCATGCCTCCGTCAAATAAGAAATGTCCCAAATCACATAGGGAGACACTGGACCTCGTGTTCACAACGGACCTACACAAGTCTTCAGTTGCTCCTAATCCACACGCCCTCTCTACCATTGACAATTACCACCCTCAGCTGCTCTTATCAGTACATATATCTTGATCATGAAACCCAACCTTCTCTACGTCATGACAGCTTTTCCTACAACTTGCACAAAACTAACTTTCGCCTTCTAAATGAACTTCTTAGCAAAACAGCATTTCGCTTTGATCATCTGGGGGTAGAAGAAACTACTGCCACTCTCTATAAGGAGATCTGCTATGCCACCGCCCTATATGCCCCCTATTCTCGTCACATGTCATCGGTTTGATCGCTCCCATGGTGCAACCGCACACTCCGCACTCTTCGGAACAAGAGAAATAACGCGTGGAACATTTTCCTAAAAACGCGTTCCTTCCAAAACTACTCCAACTGCTTCGCTTGCTCTTATACATTTATCGAGCTCTACAACTCCCTCTACTCCAAGTACCTCACAAAAACACAATCCAACTTGTTCAATGACCCCAAATATTTTTTCCACTTTATAAATTACAAACGTAAACCCAACGTCTATCCTAACTCCCTTTCTTGTGGCGCCACTACTTTAACCCACCCCCTAACTATTGCCAATCTATTCGCTTTGTTCTTCAATAAATCCTTCACGGACACGGACGTTCCCGGAACGTTACAACCTGCAGCTGTTCAAAAAGAACTGCAACAGTTATTTGATGGCATCTCGGGGCGCCCACTCGGCGCTATAGGTTCGCCTCTCCCGAGAGAAGTCTAATAAAAAAAAAAATCTCCTTCAGCCTAAACCGTCTTACTTCAAAGACTTGCCCGAATTCTCCCTTGGCCCCTTCACCCCTCAATTTATTCAGCTTCACGTAGTTGAGGAGAAATTAAACTTACTCAAAGACGAGTTCAGCCCTGGACCTGATGAACTCCCGGCTGTCTTTTTAAAGAAATATACTCTTCTCTTTCTCTCCCGCTATCAAAAATTCGTCTATCTATATCTTGCACAAGGTATCTTCCCTAGTATTTGGAAATCCCCCTATGTCACCCCCATACATAAAAAGGGACCTAAAAACGATATAAGTATACTACCATCTCATCACCAAACTGCCTCATACCCCTAAACTTTTCGAAGGAATTCTTTACAACGCGTTATCTTTCCGTTGTAAATCCATCATCTCACCTCACAAAAACACAATCCATCAATGACCTCAAATCTTTTTTCCACTTTATAAATTACAAACGTAAATCCGACGCCTATTCTAAAACCTTTCTTGTGGCGCGACTACTTCAACCGACCCCCTAACTATTCTCAATATATTTGCTTCGTTTTTCAATAAATCCTTCACAGAGCAAGGCCTTTGACAAAATCTCCCATAATCTCATCCCTAGTATTTGGAAATGCTCCTATGTCACCCCCATACATAAAAAGGGACCTAAACACGATATAAGCAACTACCGTCTCATCACCAAACGGCCTCATATTCCTAAACTGTTCGAAGGAATTCATTACAACGCGTTATCTTTTCGTTGTTAATCCATCATCTAACCCAACCAGCATGGTTTCCTTTCGGGTAGGTCGACCACAACCAATCTGGTCGAGTTCTCATCCCATACTCTCCGTGCCTTCTCAACAGCCGATAAAGTCCCAAGGTGAGATACCACCCCGTCACGCTGTACATTCCGCGATATCGCCGAGATAAATCTTCGACGGTGTTTCGCAGGTGTGGCTGATGGCCCGGACTGACACGGAGATAAGTCATGATGGCACCTTCTGATATAAAGAATTCCGGAGGTAAACTAGTCAGCCATTCGGATCTCCGGGGGAGACTATGTCAGGGGGAACATCATGCAGATATCATGATAAATAACCGAACTTTCAGAGGTTCGTCATCACATAACCGGACTCGCTCTCGAGGCTCTGCCCACGCTGGACTGGTGACGGCATTTTGTAACATCAGGGGCATCGGTTTCAGCAATACGAATGTAAACGCGGTCCACCAATATTTGCAAACAACGAAACCTGATATCCTTGCCCTAACTGAGACCCAGGTCGATTCGTCAACTGATTCGACATATCTTCGTTGCTTAGGATATGAATCACATTCCAGACTCCGTTTAATGGGCGGAATCTGCGTCTTCGCGCGGTCCGATCTGGCTTGCCAGAGGATGGAGGCGTTGGAACCCAATAATATAGACATCATATGGTTCAGGCTCGTGCTGAGGAATTGAGTTAAATTTCTTTGATGTCTTTACCGCTCGCCGAATGATGAACGACCGGCGACATTTTTCGAACATCTTTCACATACCGTCGTCTGGATACGGATCAAGCACCCAGCTTCTGAAATTGTTGTCTTTGGCGATTTTAATGTGCACAATTCCGGCTGGTTGGTACATTCTAATACGAGTAGAACCGACGAGGCCAGGGGGCCGCCGTAGAAATGTTTGCTGTTAGCCACAACTTGACGCAACTCGTGGAGGAGCCGACGCGTGTGCCGGATGCCCGAGGCGATTATGCGAACACTCTGGATCTGTTTTTGACATCCGAACCGAGTATTTATATCGTAGAGGTTTCTGTGCCACTCAGGAACTCAGATGACTGCTTCGTATTGGTCGCGCAAACACTTGCATTTTAAGCGAATAACCAGCCTATCTGCTCTCCCACCACACTTCCTACGGCTGTAATGAACCAATTCCACGAATGCTAATGCGGGCAAACTCTTACCCTACCTCCTTCGATTTCTACATCACTTCTATTGCTCTCAAACGTCGTCTTCTCTCTTTCCCCCCATGACCTTGCCCCACCCACCATCTACACTCTTACTACCCGTACACATTCCTATCACCCCGGCCCTTTATCCTACTACCAGGTCTTCAGCACCCCATCACGTGCACAGCCACCTTCCCACCTTATTACCTTCTTACTTATTCTAAAGTAATTTATGTAATCCCTAGTTCGTAAGTTTTCTACTTTTAATTTCTTTTTTTTTTCTAACGCTTGTACTAAGTGAAATAAACGAGGGTTCTGCTCTCACTAAACTAAAAAAAAAAAACTAAACTAGGCAGCCTCGCCATGTATGGAAGTATGGGCCTGCTAACTGGGATGATTTGCGAGATTTCTTCGCATCCTTCCCATGGTCGGAGGTGTGCTTCGGACACTCTGATGTTAACGCTTGCGCGGAGTAGGTATCGGAGATTATTCTTCTGGGGATGGAGATGTATATTCCAAATTCCATCAAACGAAGTTCGTCTGATAAACCTTGGTTTGATAAAAAATGCGAGCAGATTATAGCGGCAAATAATAGAGCTTTTAAACAATGGCGCTCCAATCCCACTGAAGTTAACAGAATAAATTTTGTTAGAATCAGAGACGCGTGCGCCCAGGCGATTGGTACCGCGAAGAAAGGTCACAACGACAGAGTGATCACTAAGCTCCTTCGGTGCTCAACTGGTTCGCGCTCCTTCTGATCAATGGCAAAAGCTGTCAGCAGTAACTTAGCATACTCCTCTTTCCCTCCGTTGGTGACAAACAGCGGGACGTTGGTCATGAATTCAAAGGATAAAGCTAATGTGTTCGCGAACTTATTTTCCGTGAATTCAAACCCCAATCCCGGTCTTTTGGAGCCCCCTGTGATCGCGCCGGTACGGTCTTCCATGCGGGATGTGAGATTTCGTCCGCACACTATTCAACACATTCTACGTGAACTGGACTGTAGGAAGGCAACCGGTCCGGACGGAATACCAGCAATAGTACTTAAGAACTGTACTCCAGAACTATCGCCGATTCTTGGCAGGCTCTTGCGCTAATCTTATGTACGGAGGACCTTTCGTGCCTGCTGGAAAATCGCTCGAGTTCAGCCAATTCCAAAGACGGAAAAAAAGTGTCTCCCACAAAATTACCGTCCGATAGCATTACTGTCTATTTTATCTAAGGAGATGGAAAAAGTCATCAATACTGAGTTAGTTAAGTATTTGGAGTGCAACGGACTTCTGAATGATCGTCAATACAGATGCCGTGGCAGGCGGTCCACGGGTGACCTTTTGACACTTATAACCGATATATGGACATCTGCGATTGAGCGGCATGGTGAATCAAAGGCGGTCGTTCTGCAAACTTCGTTCATATGTGTTCGGATCTGTATCCTGTTAATTCAGGGGTTCCCCAAGGTTCTATTTTGGCTCCAACCTTATTTTTGCTTCGCATAAATGATTTATTGGAGACAATGGATAATAAATTGTTCAGTTTTGCGGATGATAGTACGATTGTTTCCTCCTTTTCAAGTGTTCGGCCGATTGGTGCATTTACATCGCATCAGCTAAGATGTGGACAGATTGACTCTCTGAATCGGGATCTAGATAAGGTCCTGCAGTGGGGAAGGGCCAATCTCCTCGTCTTTAATGCAGCGAAGACACAATATACAACATTCACAAAGAAGAGTGGATCATCGGTTCCACAGCTGATAATGAATGGCCGGGCCCTCGAGGCTGGGGAAAGCTTGAAATTGCTCGGCGTCACGGTCTGTGGGAATGTATCATGGCCTAAACACGTGTCGAGCGTCTCCAGGTCAGCCTCAGGAAAGCTGAACTATCTTTTTAGAGCCAAGAAATATTTTACTCCGGTCCAACTTCTTCTCCTATATAAATCCCGAATTAGACCCGCGCTCGAATATTGCTCTCATGTTTGGAGCTCGGCTCCTAAACAGACCCTCGACCTACTTGAGAGCATACAGAGACGAGCGATCCGCCTGATCGGGGATTCGGCGCTGACGTCGGGACTACAATCGCTATCACATCGAAGGAGTGTTCTGAGTTTCCCAGTGGCGCAGCAATCTCCGCCGTATAAATGTTCAGCTCTGATGTCAAAAACAGATCCATGGTGTTCATAAAATCACCTCGGCATCCGACAGTCACGTCGATTCCTCCACGAGGAAATCCTACTAGTTAGAGACCATTTGAACTGACCCTGTAGACACTGTCCTTAGATACGTACCACTTTTCTTTTTCAGATACCTCGAGACCGGGCGTTCACGGATGTGGACGATTCTGGTTGTAACGAGATAACCAGAAGCCAAAGACACGATGAAGGACACATTTGTCCCTGATTCGTTTAAATTGGCTTCTCGCCACTTTTTTTTCAATGTTTGAGTTCTGTTCCAGAGGTCACGCGATGTATAGATAATATTTTCTTGCAAATAAATTTAAGTAGAAACGATTTTGGATTTTAAGTTAGTCTGTAAGGTATTATATTAATTTATGGTACCGAATTTCCTTACTTTCACGGGCACTCCAGAACGCTTCCTACCACCAGTGGTAAGGGGCGTTCAACCGGATTTCTTTACTTTCACAGGTACTCCAGAACGCTTCCCCACCAGTGGTAAGAGGCACTCAACCGGATTTCTTTACTCTCCCAGGTAGCCCAGAGCGCTTCGCCCCACCAATGCTTGGAGCCTATTCCCTTTCTTAGGTTTACTACCAGTGGTAACAGACACCTCGCGAGGGAAAAGAACAATACGTAAATACCACAGCATATCGAGCGGGTTTTTTTTCAGGTATCCTTTTTATCAGCTGGCGCTGGGAGAAATAAATTTACAGTTCAGTATGCAGTTAAGGTTTTTGCGGAACAGCTGGAAGTCAGTCGTCCGCCTTTAACTGGATCAGCGCAGAGAATTGGTTGTTCGAGGATCACAAACAGACATAGTCAAGAAAAGTCATAAAATGGAAAAAAAATAACTGAATCAAATAAATAAATCAAAAAATTGAATCAAATAAATAAATAATTGAGTCAAATAAACAAAAACATAATTGTACGTGTTTTTTTGTTTGTAAATTGGCAAACCACAACTTTAACTTGTGCAACTGAAAAGGCTCTGCGAAACCTGAAGTTTGAATCGGAGTTTGGGAGTTTTTTTTTTTTTTTTTTTTTTTATATCATTTTTTATTTCTTCCTATTATTATAATTTACTTACTCGCTAGACAAAAATGATTAAATTCTAGCTTATGTTATCTTATTTCTTAACTTACTGGTCCCGTGCGGACTCTCTAAGTTACAAGCAAACGCTATTTGGGCCCCCTTATTCCCCTGATCATGCACCGTATGATTTTTATTTTTGGCTCTACTCAAGGGAGATCTCAAGGGTAATCATTACGATGAGGTGAGGGCCGCTGTTGTTAGACACAAAACCCGATGTCTCTCCTGCAATAACTCCTAAAAATAACATTTTAATAACATAAAAACTACAAGTACAAAAAAATACTGTGCAAAAAATAAAAAAGTAGACGTTGAAAAAAAAAGGAAAAGAAAAGAGGAAAATGAACTTTAAATTTTATTTAAAATAAAATTACAACAATGTAAGCCGCGTGTGTTCCGTGCAAACTAAAAAATTAAAAGGATTTTTAAATAAAACCCTCTGTTGTTTGTTTAAGAAACAACGCTCCCAGCAACCAGAGCAGCGATCTAGAGAACAACAATCACTACAGCGAACTGGAAAACTATAAGTACTTATAGTTTAATCTTATTGTTATTATATAACATAACACTGTCAAGTCCTGGACTCGAAAAACATTTAGCATTAAGGTAAGAACATTTATCAAATATCAGAGAATTAAAATAACTCTACCATTTATATTACTACCAATGCACTCCCACACAACTAACAGCGATCATTTTTGTTTTGACTTCCCTTTATTATCAGAACCATACATGGGAACTATTTTTAGACTTCAAAATGTTTTCTTAGCCGTGATCATCTTACGCTACTGTCCTTGAATTTTCAAACAGTTTTTGGACGGCGCTTATAAATAATTGCCCCATACCATATGCTCCAAGATGGTAGTCCGCATATTAATTCAATAAAGACCCACAAACCCTGAACTCTGCGCGAGAATAAAATAATAAATAAAAGTCTATTTCAAAGCTACCAACACGCGTATCATCAACCTTAAATACACTGCTACCTACACGAATCGGGTTTGTTTATAGGAGTTCGTCATCCATCCCCTCGACATTGGAATAGTAATTTTCGTTTACTTCACCAATTGAATAATACCACTAGAGATGTCCAACGTTTTAGAGGTAAACGTTTTTGGTTTTGCTAGCCATTGCGACAACTGCGGCGCAAATGTAAGGTGTATAAACTAATTTTAATATAAATTCCATGTGCCGGTCGTCACCGTCACAGGAAATATGAATTCAGCTGGTATTTCAATTCTTAGTTCACCGGTTTTTGGTTTTATTAGACAGTTCCGTTCAAAACAAGATCAGTTATTAACTAAAAGAGACCAACTTATATTTGATTACTCAGTAGAGCGTAGCTCTAGACATAAATTCAAACTGAACACGTGAGTGACTTAATTATGTTGAGAACTTAATTATTACTTAATTAAAAAGCCTTATCATGTCTCAATCTCGTATTCAGCTTCCGTTTGCTTCCTTTGCTCCTAATATTCTGTAGTCGAATATCATCTCTCCCATCGTGTTAATATTTTCCAACTAAAACGTAATCACTGTGTTTTCACTAAGTCACTACATCTCGTCGATCAGACTATCGAAGTCTGTAGGAGTCTCTTGGAGTTTAGTAGCGATGTTTACATACTCTTCTACGCAGAAAGTATTTAAAATACTGTGTGGATACAAAATCTCGGCGGTGGCCGATTACACATGCTACCTTTTATTTTCGGGAGAGCCATTAGTTTGGGAAACAATCTGCTATTTTTACTCATACCTCAAGAGTTTATTTAAGATGGTCCGTGTCTGAGTCAAATATGATGGCTTATTATACGAGGGTTGCCTTTTATATTTCGGGATTAGAGAACAAAAACAAATATTGATCATCGAAAATCACTTTATTGTTTTTCAAAATATTCCCCATGAAGATCTATACACTTTTGCATGCGTTTGAACCAATTGTCGAAGCACTTTTGCCACTCTGATTGAGGTATCTCCAACACATGCATTCTGAATGCAGCAACCGCTTCTTCAGGTGTCGAAAAACGTTGACCTCCTAGTTTGTTTTTTACGTACGGGAATAAAAAGAAGTCATTCGGTGCCAAGTCAGGACTATACGGCGGATGACCCATCAAATCGATGTTTTGGGTGCTCAAAAATGCAGTTGTCGCAGCCGATGTGTGAGAGCTCGCATTGTCGTGGTGAAGAGTGATCCGTCTTCGGCGGTTGGTTTTCCTGATTTCTTGGAAGACAACTGGCAAACAAATGGTTGTGCACCACTCAGAATTGACTGTTCTGCGTTGTTCTAGAGGTACGGTTGCGACATGTCCAGTTTTTCCGAAAAAACAGGCGACCATTTGCTTGGAAGTGCTTCGTGCGCGCACAACTTTTGTTGGATTTGGCTCAACTTGAAACACCCAGACAGTCGACTGCTGTTTACTTTCGGGCTCATACGCGTAAATCCACGATTCATCACTTGTCACGATGTCATAGACGTGTTTCGAAGCACCGCGACCGTATTTTTGGAGCATTTCTTTCGACCAATTGACACGAGCCTTCTTTTGGGCGATTGACAAATTGTGTGGGATCCAACGCGAACAAATTTTTTTGACAGTCAAATGTTTATGCAATATTGAATGTATGCTGGTCCCACTAACCCCTAAGGTTGTCTCAATCTCACGATAGTTCACATGACGATCTTCCAATATCAGTTCGCGCACAGCATCAATGGTTTTTGAAACAACAACTGATTTTGGACGACCTTCACGAAATTCATCTTGGAGTGAACTACGACCACGATTGAATACACCAGACCATCGATAAACACTGGTCCTTGATGGAGCTTCATCGCCAAAAATTGAATTAATTCATCCATGCACTGTTGCTGAGTTAATGCACGCCGAAAGTTGTAAAAAATAATCGCACGAAAATGTTGACGATTTAATTCCATTTTCGGGGCGAGATGAATCTTTTAAGTTACTGTAAACAACACAAATAGCGCTCGTATGTCAAAACGTTCTGAGTGCGTATAACCTCAAAAATGTCCAACTTTACGACAGAGCTGTCAATTGCCGGATTGCAACACTAGGGTTGCCAAATCCCGAGACATAAGAGGCAACCCTCGTATAGAAGCAGATAATGAAAAGAGACTTAGGGCGCTTATCGATTTTTATTGCGACAGAGCCAAGATCCGGAGAAGAAAGGATGGCAATTAGAGGCGAAGCGGGTCTGTTATGAGTGGCAAGCGTTGTCATCGCGAAAAATAATGAAGAAGGGAGGAAATAGTTCAAGACTATTAATACTTGGGATAAGGTTGGTCTCAGTCAGAGCGTATATGTCGAAGGGGAGGGAATGTGCCTTTTCCAGTGTCGATTGTCTAACATTCTGATAGTAGACGATTGGGGGGAGCGTATTGAGGGTATTGAGATGATCGGGGGGGGGGGGGGGGGGGGGGGGCGACTGATTAGGGTCAAAAGTGCTTGTCATTATTGGGATAGGTCATCTTGTTATCGATATATTGGCGAAATTCCGAGAGATCTTTAAGAACTTTATTAGGAAGCATATCGAGATTTTTATGGAAATTAACGAACAGGCTGCGAAGGCTAGGAAAGTCGGTGGGTAGACCTTCCTGCTGGGTGGAGGCCATTACGCTGGTTTTCTTGTTACCTTCAAAACAGACTGAGTCAGATTTATGGTGGAGGTGTGAAAGATAGAGGCGGACATTCTCGTAGATCAGTTTGTTCCTAAATTTAGACAAGGCATACCGATTGTCGGAAGAATTAATGGTTAAGAGTGGGCCAATTAAAGGTCTAGGTAAGGGTAGAGATGATGGGAGTGAGATCTGGGTGCAGGAAGGAGTGGTGCAAGAGGCGGCCTCGAGTTGGGTTCTGAGGAAGAGAGGGGCATGTCCAGATGGGAGGGGGGGGGGGGGGGGTTGAGAGGGTGTGACCTATGGAAGTTGGAATACTTCGCGACTGTTTTGAGGTCGAAGAGGGGGATGGAAGTGGAGATGGATGCAGGGTGTGGTGTGGGGCGAGCAGGTTTGTTATTATTACGGTGGCTTTATTACGGGCGGATGAGGAGGGGGGTATAAAATGATGGTGGCCGTCGTGATTGGGGCAAGGGGGGGGAGTTCGATTATGGTTTGGCGCAGGGTAAGTGTAATAACCTTGCGCGGAAAAACCAATTATTATGGAAAATTTAACAAGCCTCGGGACTTGCTAAATAATGCGAAGACCGGATCCCGGTTGTAATGCCGATGTGGATGATGATGACGATAATGAAGTGTACCATTTGTTAGCTTAGTACAAGCCCTAAATTCAAATTTATGAAATTTAGAAAACTTATCAAACTTATAAATAACTGAACTTACTTAGCCTAAGAGAGGGCGGGAAAGGAAAAGAAAAAGTGAACGGCTTCAATTTTCAATTTAACATGATGGTTGAATGATAAACAGCGATAAGATAGGGAAAGACCGTGGATAAGACGAGGAAACTTAGATTTATAACAGAATCTGGTTGGAGTGTGGAAAGGAGGAACTGGTAGTTAGGAGGGATTACTTAGGAGACCGACCTTAAGAGCGGAAGTGTAAAGTTAAAGTTGAAAGAGTTTGACCTAGAGTTCGCGTATCGCAGCATTCTGGAGATGGCATGAGGTGTGGTGTGTGGGTAAATAGAATATGCGAGGATTCCCTAAATTTCAGGGGGTGATGTTGAAGAGGATACGGTGGTGAAGATTATAACTTATTGGTCCTTCGCAGACGCTCTAGGCTAAACATTACATAACAATTGTATAATTTGCCTTTCGGCGACAGAACTTTGTGGCAGTATTTATGATTATTTAAGTGAACATTCCGGTTTGTCGGTTCAAAAAATAGGTTATTTTCATGATTTTTTTAAAGACAAAGTATTAAAGATATAACCATTTGTTTTTAAAACATTTTATTCATCTTTCGACAACGTTTGTAAATTTTGTCGTCACTCCGGAACCATTCAAAGTTTGGAGATAAATTAGACAAAAGATAAAAGTGATTTTGAACACCTGGAAGGTGGGGTTTCCGGTTCCGGAGTGACTGGACAAAATTTGCAAGCGTAGCCGAAAGATGAATAAAATGTTTAAAAAAATGGTTGCTATATCTTTAATACTTTCTTTTAAAAAAAAATCATGAAAATAACCTATTTTTTGACCCGACAAACCGGAATGTCCTTAATGACCTATAACTTTGGAACCGCCTTAGATTTCGTTTCCAAATTTTAACATATTATTTTTGAAGTATAAAACTATGGATTAACCAAAAAAAAAACAAAAATTGATTTTTTGTACCGCGTAAACCGGAATGTCCCCTTAAAAGAGAAAGAAAAATTTTAAAAACTGTGTCGAATTTTTTTTTTCTTAAAATTTAACCTACATATATATATATATTTTTTTTAATTTTAATTTTATTTAAAAGAACTTAACTTAACTTAAATCTTATATTATCCTAATTCTAGAAAAGCTAAGTCTATGTAAGCTGGCTGATGATACTGTGATTCTATACCGACATTGGTATCCAGGTCTTTATATGCCATTCAACCACCAGAACTATTGACGCTGTCCAATACTATCGTCCCGGTCTCTGTGGGAGATAGCCCTACTGAAGCGCAAGAGCTCTTCTTCAGTGCACTTTACTTCCCGGTCGTAGCACAATCGCCCGTCTACGGATGATATACTTACATGATAGATCAGCGGAATTCCGGATCTATCCTGTACCATATAAGTCCTTTTATGTCCAAATCAAAGAACGCCTCTGGTGGAACAAAACCGTTGCGACTGTTACGTGCGGTTTCCGCCACCCCCATCATTTAGTTGTTTTTAATATAATTTGATGGTAAGGTGGTGGAAGGAGCGCACGATCCACATGTAAGTGTTCGAACACGCCCCAGTTCGAGTGTGGATCGTGGGCGAGTTCGAATTCTGTTTTCGGAGTGGACGTTGAGGGAGAGTGAGAGAGAGAGAGAGCAAAAGGAATCTTCGATTCAGTTAATTTTGATTCCGTTTTGTTGACTGTTTTTAGAGATACAGTTTGAAGATTTTTTGAGAATCGAGTTGCAGCCGGAAAAGAAGAAAGAAAAGCCCCGTTCCTTGTTTTAAAAGTGAAAAAGTTAAGTTTGAAAATTAAAAAAAAAGAAAAGAAATAGGGAAAAAGTTTTCCCGTATTCATTTGTTCTTTTTTTGTTTTTTTTTTTTGGAGAATCATTGTGAACAAAAAGTTTAAATTGTAAAGGAGAAAAAGGAAAAATAAAAGTTAGAAAGTTATTAAAAAAGCGAAAGAAAGAATTTTCCCGTTTTTTGTTGCTCCTGGGTCTTTGAAGAATCAGGTTTATAGGCAGAATACAATCCAAGGAAGTGGAGATCCCTGTCCAGAGTGAATAAAATAAATTGAACCAGACGAGGCAGAAGGTGGAAGTACCCGAGAGATTGGTAACCGCAGCCGGAGGGAAGGCTGCTGCACGGACCTGGGCCGGACAGGATTGCTGAACTAGTCGAAAATAATAACCAGGTAACCAAATTACATTTATATTAGATTTTTCTGTGGCACAAACAATACACCACAGTCTCATAGTACAAGGTATTTGGATAATAAGCCCCGAAAATTAGTTCATTGGACGAGCTTACCGCCCTCGAAATATGTCCTCTGATTAATTTGATCATAAAATTATCGTTTCTTGGACAGGGCATCGGCCAGCTGCTATGCAGCTTGAGTTCTGTATAGTGAGTGGACGTTCCATGAGAAAATTCTCAAATCGTTTATCCATTTTCGTTTCCGTGGTCGTCGTCGTGTATCCGGTCCATATCCGAGGCTTGTTAAATTTGCCATAATAATTCATTTTTACGGGCCTGGTTATTAGCCGTGCGCCAACCTTTCTCAGGATGTCGCTGCCAGCATTGGTTCACTACTTGGCGGGTGCCAAAGTAGCTATCCAGAGGTGTCACGTGGAGACTGCATGTCAACTTGGACTGAACAGGGACAAGGATCGTCCTGGCCTTCGCCGGATTGAAAACAATCAGTGACTTTGCCCTGGTGAAACAAATCCATTGCGTCATATTTGGGTAATAGGCCAAAAAATAAATCGTTGGATGAACTCGTTGCTCTCGCAACATGTCCTCTGATCCATTTGATCAACAAATTATATATCCTGTTTATGTTTGCTTCATTATATAAAGCTTCATTGGGATAGTATTTGCTGTAGTCGAATCCTGGAGTCCAATATAAACCAAGGGAAGTTCTGAGGCATTCCCTTTCGAAAACCCGAATCCTTTCCAATATATGTGGACCGACATTGAATCACACTGGGCATCCATAGGTGATAATTGGCCCGATAAGAGCCATATAGCATATGATATTAACTCGATTGTCAAGTTGGCTAATGTAAAATAGCCTTTTTGACAAAAAAGGTATCGATTCCAAATTGTTATAATACTTGACATCGATCTCAGATGCATTTATAGCCTACAATGTTGTCATATTTTCAAAAAGGTAAAATTGGTTTCCGAACTTTTTGTCGTCCATATTTACTAAGTAACATTGCTTAGGGGTCGACTATAAACCAAGCAACTCGTTTTTCTTTTTTTCTGTTTTGATCATTTGGGGGGACTGAAAATGTATCGTCTCCTACGAGCTACTTTTAAATGCCCAAACACTGACTTCAGACCTCTTCTGTCAAGAACTAGATCGTCTAAAACTTGCGAGAAGCAGAAGAGGTCATGCGTTCCTTCACGAAAACTTCGGGTCACACTGAAGCGTTTCTATGAGTGGGACATTATGAAGTTACCATTACGAGGGTTGCCTCTTATGTCTCGGGATTTGGCAACCCTAGTGTTGCAATCCGGCAATTGACAGCTCTGTCGTAAAGTTGGACATTTTTGAGGTTATACGCACTCAGAACGTTTTGACATACGAGCGCTATTTGTGTTGTTTACAGTAACTTAAAAGATTCATCTCGGCCCAAAAATGGAATTAAATCGTCAACATTTTCGTGCGATTATTTTTTACAACTTTCGGCGTGGATTAACTCAGCAACAGTGCATGGATGAACTTAATTCAATTTTTGGCGATGAAGCTCCATCAAGGACCAGTGTTTATCAATGGTATGGTGAATTCAATCGTGGTCGTAGTTCACTCCAAGATGAATTTCGTGAAGGTCGTCCAAAATCAGTTGTTGTTTCAAAAACCATTGATGCTGTGCGCGAACTGATATTGGAAGATCGTCATGTGAACTATCGTGAGATTGAGACAACCTTAGGCGTTAGTGGGACCAGCATACATTCAATATTGCATAAACATTTGACTGTCAAAAAAATTTGTTCGCGTTGGATCCCACACAATTTGTCAATCGCCCAAAAGAAGGCTCGTGTCAATTGGTCGAAAGAAATGCTCAAAAAATACGGTCGCGGGGCTTCGTAACACGTCTATGACATCGTGACAAGTGATGAATCGTGGATTTACGCGTATGAGCCCGAAAGTAAACAGCAGTCGACTGTCTGGGTGTTTCAAGATGAGCCAAATCCAACAAAAGTTGTTCGCGCACGAAGCACTTCCAAGCAAATAAATGGTCGCCTGTTTTTTCGGAAAAACTGGACATGTCGCAACCGTACCACTAGAACAACGCAGAACAGTCAATTCTGAGTGGTACACAACCATTTGTTTGCCAGTTGTCTTCCAAGAAATCAGGAAAACCAACCGCCGAAGACGGATCACTCTTCACCACGACAATGCGAGCTCTCACACATCGCCTGCGACAACTGCATTTTTGAGCACCCACAACATCGATTTGATGGGTCATCCGCCGTATAGTCCTGACTTGGCACCGAATGACTTCTTTTTATTCCCGTACGTAAAAAACAAACTGAGAGGTCAACGTTTTTCGACACCTGAAGAAGCGGTTGTTGCATTCAGAATGCATGTGTTGGAGATACCTCAATCAGAGTGGCAAAAGTGCTTCGACAATTGGTTCAAACGCATGCAAAAGTGTATAGATCTTCATGGGGAATATTTTGAAAAACAATAAAGTGATTTTCGATGATCAATATTTGTTTTTGTTCTCTAATCCCGAAATATAAAAGGCAACCCTCGTATACGTCCTTCACGTCCCATCGTGTCTTACGAACTCGCAACAGAGGCGGTAGATAACCCAACCGAATTGAGCACCCCCCTAGCCGATATCGTCGCGATTTTAACCTCCCCTTTCTCCAATGGATATTGGCTGCCGAACAAGCCTTCTACGTCTCAAACCCTACTAGTTCCAAGGAAAGTTTTTTTATAAATGGTCTCACCGATTCATGCCTCCATCAAATAAGCTATGTCCCAAATCATATGGGGAGACAACTGGACCTCGTGTTCACAACGGACCCACACAAGTCCTCAGTTGCCCGTAGTCCACACGCCCTCTCTACCATTGATAATTACAACCCCCCGCTGCTCTTATCCCTATATCTCGATCATGAAACCCAGCCTTTCCTACAACTTCCACAAAGCTAACTTTCGCCTTCTAAATGAGCATCTGAGCAAAACAGCATTTCGCTTTGATCATCTGGGGGTAGAAGAAGCTAGTGCCACTCTCTATAAAGATATCTACTATCCCATCGCCCTATATGCCCCCTATTTTCGTCACAGGTCATCGGTTTCGTCGCTGCCATGGTACAACCGCACACTCCGCACTCTTCGAAACAAGAGAAATAAGTCGTATAATATTTTCCTCAAAACGCGTTCCTTCCACAACTATTTCAACTATCTCGGTTCCTTTATAAATTTTCCGAGTTCTACAACTCCCTCTACTCCAACTACCTCACAAAAACACAATCCATCAATGACCTCAAATCTTTTTTCCACTTTATAAATTACAAACGTAAATCCGACGCCTATTCTAAAACCTTTCTTGTGGCGCGACTACTTCAACCGACCCCCTAACTATTCCCAATCTATTTGCTTCGTTTTTCAATAAATCCTTCACAGAGCAAGGCCTTTGACAAAATCTCCCATAATCTCATCCCTAGTATTTGGAAATCCTCCTATGTCACCCCCATACATAAAAAGGGACCTAAACACGATATAAGCAACTACCGTCTCATCACCAAACGGCCTCATATCCCTAAACTGTTCGAAGGAATTCATTACAACACGTTATCTTTCCGTTGTAAATCCATCATCTAACCCAACCAGCATGGTTTCCTTTCGGGTAAGTCGACCACAACCAATCTGGACGAGTTCTCATCCCATACTCTCCGTGTCTTAGAGAATGGCAACGAAGTCGATGTAATCACCACAGATTTTAGCAAGGCCTTCGACAAAATCTCTCATAATCTCATCCTTTTTAAGTTGCCCTCCCTAGGTTTCGAACCCCTTTTGATCAAGTGGTTATCTTCTTATCTGTAAGACCGATCCTACCGTGTCAAATTCAGATCCTCCCTTACCAATCCTTTTCTTCCCACGCCAGATGTTCCGCAGGACAGTCATCTAGGCCCCCTCCTATTTATCCTTACCATCAATGATGTTGACTCCATTATTAAATACTCATCCATCTCCCTCTATGCGGACAACGCCAAACTCTACAAAACGATCATCTCTCCTCTCGACTCCTCACTTCTCCAAACGGACCTCGACAGCTTCTCAACTTGGTGCCGAAATAACTACCTAGAACTCAACGTTGTCAAATGTCACTCCATCACCTTCTCTCGCAAACGTCCCCGTGCCCCCCCCCCAACGCCCTACTTCCTGCTAAACCAGCAGATATCATCTGTACCCTCGATACGTGACCTCGGGATCTTATTTGACAGGGAGCTTAGCTTCATCCCGCATATTGATTATATTATTCTTAAGACCAACTCTGCCCTTGGGTTTGTGAAGCGCTGGTCTAAAGAATTCTCTAATCCCTGCGTTTCCCGTTCTCTCTACATAGCCTTCGTCCGGCCCCTTCTTGAATACGCCCGTCGGGTCTGGTCTCCACACTACTCGCCCCATATTCGCAGAATCGAAAGCGCGCAACGTCGTTTTCTCCGTTTTGCCCTCCGCGGACTGAACTGGGTGACTCCTCGGATTCTCCCCCTATACACAAGCCGGCTTCGTCTGATCAACTTCAACACACTTGAGGAACGCAGAACTCATGCCGATATCCTTTTCATCTACCGTCTCCTTTCAGACACAATCAACTGCCCAAGCCTGCTCTCCATCATTGCATTTCACACTAACCCCCGTAACCACACGTCTTACGGCTCTGATCAACCCATTTCACGAATGCTGAGGTCGGCTAACTCTTACCCTACCTCCTTCGATTTTCACCTTACATCTACTGCATTCAAACTCCGTCTCCTCTCTCTCCCCACCTGACCTTGCCACGCCCACCTTCTATCCCCTCACAACCCGTACACATTCCAACACATTTGCCGTACACTGTCTGCTGTCTCACTTATGCCACATTTGCCACCCCCACATACACTCGCTCTTCCCCAGCCTCCTACCCCCCCCCCCCCCACCGCAGTCCTCTTCTCCTTCCTTGTTTTTTTGTCATTGTTTTTGTTTTTTTTTTCTTTTTAATTCCGTTTTAAGGGCGGAGTCTGCGTCTTCGCACGGTCCGATCTGGCTTGCCAGAGGATGGAGGCGTTGGAGCCCAATAATATGGACATCATATGGTTGAGGGTCGTGCTGAGGAATTCCGTTAAATTTCTTTGTTGTCTTTACCGCTCCCCGAATGACGATCGACCGGCGACATTTTTCGAACATCTTTCATATACCGTCGACTGGATACAGATCAACCACCCAGCTTCTGAAATTATTGTCCTTGGCGATTTTAATGTGCACAATTCCGACTGGCTGTTACATTCTAACAGAACCGACGAGGCTGGGGGGCTGGCGGAGATGTTTGCTGTAAGCCACAACTTGACTCAACTCGTGGGGGAGCCAACGCGAATACCGGATGCCCGAGGCGATTATGCGAACACCTTGGATCTGTTTTTGACATCCGAACCGAGTATTTATACCGTAGATGTTTCTGCGCCACTGCGAAACTCAGATCACTGCTTGGTATCTGTCGCGCAAGCACTTGCAATCAAGCGAATAACCGGCCTAGGCAGCTTCGCCATGTATGGGAGTATTGGGCTGCTAACTGGGACGATATGCGAGATTTCTTCGCATCCTTTCCATGGTCCGAGATGTGCTTCGGAAACTCCGATGTTAACGCTTGCGCGGAGTCGGTGTCAGAGATTATTCTTCTGGCGATGGAGATGTATATTCCACATTCCATCAAACGAAGTTCGTCTGATAAACCTTGGTTTGATAAAAAATGCGAGCACATTACAGCGGCAAAAAATAGAGCTTTTAAGCAATGGCGCTCCAATCCCACCGATGCTAACAGAACGAATTTTGTTAGAATCAGAAACGCCTGCAACCAGGCGATTGATACCGCGAAGAAAGCTCACAACGACAGGGCGATCAATAAGCTCCTTCGGTGCCCAACTGGTTCGCGCTCCTTCTGGTCAATGGCAAAGGCTGTCAGCAGTAACTTTGCTTCCTCCTCTTTCCCTCCGTTGGTAACAGACAGCGGGACGTTAGTCACGAATCCAAAGGATAAAGCTAATGTGTTCGCGAATTTATTTTCCGCGAATTCAAACCTCAATCCCGGCCTTTTGCAGCCACCTGTGATCTCGCCGGTACAGTCTTCCATGCGGGATGTGCGATTTCGTCCGCGCACTATTCAACGCATTCTACGTGAACTGGATTGTAGGAAGGCAACTGGCCCGGACGGAATACCAGCAATAGTCCTTAAGAACTGTGCTCCAGAACTATCGCCGGTTCTTGGCAGACTCTTCCGCTTATCTTATGCACGGAGGACCTTTCCTGCCTGCCGGAAAATCGCTCGAGTTCAGCCAATCCCAAAGACGGGAAAAAAGTGTCTCCCCCAGAATTACCGTCCGATAGCATTACTGTCTATTTTATCTAAGGTAATGGAAAAAGTCATCAATACAGAGTTGGTTAAGTATTTGGAGTATAACGGTCTTCTGAATGATCGTCAATACGGATTCCGTGGCAGGCGGTCCACGGGAGACCTTTTGACACTTATAACCGATATATGGACATCTGCGATTGAACGGCATGGTGAGTCAAGGGCGGTCGCATTAGATATATCCAAGGCTTTTGACCGCGTCTGGCACGGGGCATTGCTGAGCAAACTTCGTTCATATGGACTTTCCCAACAGCTTTGCGACTGGACGAGGAGCTTCCTCGAGAATCGATCGATCCGGGTGGTTGTGGACGGCGAATGTTCGGATCTGTATCCTGTTAATTCGGGGGTGCCCCAGGGTTCTATTTTGGCTCCAACCTTGTTCTTGCTTCACATAAATGATTTGTTGGAGACAACGGATAACAAAGTGTTCAGTTTTGCGGATGATAGTACGCTTGTTTCCTCCTTTTCGAGTGATCGGCCGATTGGTGCATCAACGTCGCACCAGCTGAGATGTAGACAGATTGATTCTCTGAACCAGGATCTAGATAAAGTCCTGCAGTGGGGAAAGGCCAATCTTGTCGACTTCAATGCAACGAAGACCCAGTATACAACATTCTCAAAGAAAACCGGATCATCGGTTCCACAGCTGATGATGAGTGGCCGGGCCCTCGAGGCTGGGGAAAGTTTGAGATTGCTCGGCGTCACGGTCTGTGGGAATGTATCATGGCATAAACACGTGTCGAGCATCGCCAGGTCAGCCTCAGGAAAACTGAGTTATCTTTTTAGAGCCAAGAAATACTTTACTCCGGCCCAACTTCTTCTCCTATATAAATCTCAAATTAAACCCGCGCTCGAATATTGCTGTCATGTTTGGAGCTCGGCTCCTAAACATACCCTCGACCTACTTGAGAGCGTACAAAGACGAGCGATCCGCCTGATCGGGGACTCGGCGCTGACGTCGGGACTACAGTCGCTATCACATCGAAGGCGTGTGGCCGACCTCTGTCTGTTTTACAGATATTATCACGGGTGCTGTTCTTCGGAGATTCTTGGCATTGTTCCACGCAATTCGGTCTATATGCGCTCCACAAGACAATCCGACGGATCGCACCCGTTTGTGGTTCATCTCCCGACAGCGCGAACATCCCTGTATCAGAACTCGTTCCGTTACAGAGCGGGGAAGCTGTGGAACTCCCTTCCCACGCGAGTGTTCCCGGAGCGTTACAACCTGCAACTGTTCAAAAAGAACTGCAACAGTTATTTGATGGCATCTCGGGGCGCCCACTCGACGCTATAGGTTCGCCTCTCCCGAGAGAAGTCTAATAAAATAAAAAAATAAAAAAAAATAAAAAAAAAATATATTTTTTTAAACTATAAATATATATAATTTTTTTTTGCATTAATTTCTACTTTAGTTTTTTAGTCTTAAGTTAGTTTATAAGGATTATAGTTCTGTAAATAGCTTGGATTAAGCCGAATAAATAAATTAAACTTACCCCATCAAATTAAATTACCTTCTACTTCCTGCACCAATTTTTGTTCGCCTAGTTATGTTTAAATTAAGTTTTTCCCGTTCTTTATTATACTTTAGTTTTAAGTTAGTTGTTAAGTTTATTTATCGCTTGTATGAAGCTAAATATATGAGGGTTCTGCCCTCACCAAATTGAATTGAAATGCCGATTGAATATGTGTAGTGCTTTATATTTTATAATCATTTAAAAAATATTTCAAATGCGCAAAACATGTTCCAAAAACAATTATTGCAATAGTTTTTAAAAACCTAATAAGTCAATAATGAAAGATGATTGGGACGTAGAGGAAGGACAAGTGTGTTTTGTCATTCATTGACACATAAAACAGAAACTGTGTTAAGCTGCCTTGAAATTTCAAGGTGAGAAATTACCGCGAATCGTATTTCATAAAACTCTGTGGTATAAGATAATAAAGTATGACCTAGTGTTTGTTTACCTAATTTGAGAACGTTTTAATACCATAAAGGGCGGCTCATTCACACATCATTTTACTTGCCTGCTGTGGATTCATCTGTTTCTTATGCGTAAATACTCATTTACATTACATATAAATGCTTTTCTAAACCTCACCCAGTCCACAACACGTGTCTTACTTCGATTAGAATGAAATATAGGTGGCGCTTGGTATCAACTAAGGAGTCACTTCGTTTAGCTGGTAAGCAATTACTAGACACTTTAGCTTTGTTTGCAAATTTATGAACGAGGGATATATTTTATGTACTTCTTACTATCTTCCACTCTACCAAACTGGAATTTTAAGCGACAAAAGTAAAATTTATTTCTGGAGCTGCTACTCATCATGTAGTCTATAGAACAATCAATTTAGACTACTGTCCCGATCAGAATACTCAAAAAATGCCTAAGCTTCACCATGCCACTGTACCCGAAATGTGCAATTGGCTTATATTAAAAGTAAATAAACCTATAAGCCTATTATCTGACGTTATTTCAACAGTTTATATATAAGGTCGACAAATCATGATTATTTATTATATAATAAACGTTCTCCTCATGCCTTCTAGTATGAATTGCTGCAATTGAAGAGGATGACACCGAATCTTATCTGAGCTATTTATCAACCATTTTCTTGTTCTCCACCAGACTAAGAGAAACAGCTTTATCACAATTTAAGTCGGCATTCAATTGAAGGTCGCCGATAAAATTTGCACGGTCAATGATCCCTTCCGAGAGATCTTATATCGCTTATCATACTTATTTAAGGTCTAACGAATTTTATACATGCCATAAATCTGCTCAAAACTCAGGTACTCATACTATAACCGATTGTATAAGTACCACAATGGGGTTTTGATTCACATATGAACTAAGTCTCATCTCGTGCGCGGTTTCTTTGCAATTTGAGCAATTCAACTCAAATCGGTCGAACAACTTAAAATTACGTGTTAAGAAACAGATTTAAGATAAGATTTAAGACGCAGTTACCTAAATGGTTTGCATCGTACAAAAACCGGCACCACTTACCAGGTTCGCGTTAGCTATCAGTTTTATTTCAGTTAAAAACTCTTATTGCTCATGGGATTTGGGACTGTAGAAACAATGTGGTAAAACAAGAAAAAGTCGCGAAGTTTACATTTAGCCGCGTCTCAATGGATTGCAAAGGCTTTAGTATATTGAATATGATACGCAATAAATGGAAGAGTTAATTCAATTATTGAGAATAAATACACATTTTATATTTTTTAAATTTAGGTCAGCATGTGTCAACTATTATCTTACGCTTCCGCTTTCCATTTAACGAAATAAAATATATCGTTCGGCATTTGGAGGTTTAACAGATTTATAGTATTTACTATAATTTTATTGACGACTGGCACAGTGTCTTTAATTTTTTTCTCATTTCAATATTAAGATGTAATCGCAGGCTAGCTGTTGTGGCCTTGGGTGAAAGTTTTCAAACAGATGATCATTCCACTTGCTACTTTAATGGAAGTGCTGATAATGGGTTCGTTTGTCACAAATTAGTAAATCGATACAATGCAAGTTTTAGGGATTTTAGTTTTGGCACATGGTCGCTTATTAATATTTTCATGGCCAGTATAATTTCGGGGTTGATTATTATTTCGTAATTATCGGATAAATAATTTGATTCGAAAATTATCAAATGAGTTTTTGGTTTCCTATTTCAGCCGCAGCTCTTAGGTAGTCCGGAAAACTACGACTGAAAATGCTAGACCATCGGAACGTGATTTTGGAAGCTTACAAAATGAGTGTGTGGGGAGGAGAAGTATTGTAACGGACACGGGCACGCGGTTCACTTCTTCCCCATCAATCACGAAACGTAAGTTCCACCGCAGCAACTGTTCATCAAAAAAAAAAACAAAAACAAACTCCGCAACACACCGTCCACAAGGAGTTCGCCAGGACGAAGTAAAGAAAACACCGGTCGTTCTTAACTAGTTTTTAATTTATTTCACCTTCATTAACTTTAACACGATTGCCAACACGTCTGCTAGTTGTTATACGTGCACAACTTTACGAAAATACTTTCAAACATTAAATGTGAACCAAGAAGGTTGAATCTTAGCTTTCTTCAAGAAAATAACTACTGTTTATACAGAAAAAAATTATTTAGTTATCACTCGGGGATTTTAATTCACGACATTGTGCACCACTAACCACGACTAAATGTTTTGTTACCGAAACGCATCCGCGGTAGGGTTAAGACTTCGGGGTACAACACGCGAGTTAAGTCCCCAATTATTCATATCCTTATAATACTATAGAATATATAGAATTATACAAAAATATGAATCACCCAAACAATAATCATTTATTGACACCCAAAAGATGAATCGTCTAATCACATACAACATAACGAAAGTACATCACCATCCAAACTGCTAGATGTCGCCTCAGATAAACTTAACGAATCGACAGTCAAATAATAATGATAGAACGATTCCGCTCTCTCTTTCCTCGGTGAAGCTGATCGAGCAAGCATATATCATAGGTAGTAATTCTTCAACTTATTAATATTATTAATTAAGATGAATATATTTAATGTAAATTAACATTTAGTTAATTATTTCCGAAGTTCGAAATAGAACTATAAAAAATATGTAATCCTAGACTTAATATTTAATAAAATCAAATATATTATTTTGAAACAAGTCTAGATTACTTAACTCGCGTATCCGCAGCGCTACGGTCAGTGGGAGCGGCAACGACCATGGCGGACGGCGGATGGAAAACGGCTCAGCGGTGGTCTGCTCGATGCAGAGCCACTTCGCAACCGGGGGTGAGTTTTCTCGAGAGAGAAGGTGTTCCTCTCGTGGTGAAAACGAGGAAAGAGGATCTCACTGGTGAGGTCCTGTAGTGGTGTGCGTGAAGTCAATCGTTGAAATCAGATTGTTTACATAACGCTTGCAGGTCAAAAGCGAAACGAAACCTAGACAAGGGATACAGACAAAGAAAGAAGCGACCTAATGCATCGTCCGGTAATGAGGGTCACCTGAGTAAATATCAGCCACTCATTAGATGCTAAAAGGGATTGAAATAATAGAGATCGTATATCGTATCTCTGCCGACTGGAAGAATCGGATTCTTTTGTTTGCATATGTTTATGATATTAAATCCAATCCGACGGCTAAGCGCGACGTTGGTGATTCTTTGAAGATTCGAACAAAGAAATATTTCAGCGAGAAGTACTTGCAGCTGTATCGATAGTCGCAAGTCATTGCGAAGCATTTAAGATGATTACACAATGACGGTTTGTATATACCATCTGTGTCAATTGAACAAGGCATCTATGGCGACGCCAGGATCGAACTCTAGTGTGAATATCTACACTAATTGGAAATTCGGTTCCTGGTCGCTAATGCAAAGATGCATTGATACATGTATGAATGCCCTTGAAGGACAAATTCTTTACAGGAATTTCCCGATAATGCGTTGTATGCATTAATGTCCTTGGAAAAGGAAATGTTCTCAGGTGCCAATGCGATATATATATATATAAATCTTACTAACAAATATACAGATTGGCAATAATTCCGAGAAGACCTTGACAATAAAGTTGAATTAAACCTTAAACTTCAAGATTGTGAAGAATTGAAACAACAAGTACAACAATTTATCGAAACGCTACAAAGCGCAGCCGCAATAGCAACTTCAGTACCAAGCGATACTCTAGAACCAGCAGCCAACTAACCTATTGAGATTAGGGATCCAATCAAAGACAGTTGTTATGGTTGTGTGTAACCATATTTTTTTTAATAAATATATACAAAGGAAGTCTTTTTAGTGGTAAATAAATATATATCTAATTTTCATCCGCAGCGCCAGTTGTTGTAATATTTTCTTTGTCATATACATTTTGTTGTATTATTTTAGGTGGTAGTAAATATATATATATATATATATATATATATATATATATATATATATATATATATCTTGCACGCCCTTTTAAGAAAAGCCAAAATGCACTAGTCCGTATGGAATCAGAATCAATTCGTAATCTCTTCCGCTGATGGTAAGCAGCTATGTAGAAACGTCACTGACTTCTTAGGGTATGAGTTACTGAACTTCAAGCTGTTTTAGACTATTGTCATTTGCCTTCGCCAAGTTGATAATTACTATTTAATTGAATTCGCCAAGTTGCTTCGTACCATCTATGCCCTCCTGTTTTGGAGCGCCAGGGGTTGCCAGCTGTTACAAACTATATATGTCTTCTCGGGTAGCTGATTTTCCTGTTGTTCATGCCGTGTCGAGATGTACCGCAGCAGCGGTAAGTGATACGGTAACAAACTGTGCCGCCCGAACCAGTTATCTCACCTTCGCCGCAGCCAGAAACAATTTAATGAGTTTAAGTAAGCTTACCGGTACTCTCCACTAAGATACGTGCTGGATTCCCTCCAGGTCCAGGTTACAAACAACGTCTAACAATGTCCAACAGGGTAACAAACTTTCTCGACGCCAGTGGCTTCAGTGGTTAGCCACAGTCTCTAGTTAATCCAAATTAGAACACGAAACAAATCAACTGAACTTAAAAATTGTCCTTCATGGACGACTTTTTGTTTTATCTACTATAGTGATATACACTTAAACTAGTTTTCACAAACAAAATTTAATAAATTAGAATATGACCCCCATGGACGGGTTCTTCACTTGCTTCGACTGAACAGAACGAACAACAGAATAGAATTGCCAAAAGAATAGAACAGACTCTAAAAAGAAAGACTACTCTCTCTCTCCATCACTCGCCACCACTCCGAAAGAAATCCCTACCTAACCGACCCTTCACAATCAACACGATGCCGGTTCGCGCCTCAGCTCGTATTTAATTGTAGACCGTATAAAGGGGCCCCACTCTCACATATGCATGCCCGATATGGTACCATATCACACCCGCCCAAATGGGGAAGCTACGCATTTACGAAAGGAAATGCTTCAGACTTATCACTGGCCTCAACCGACATCCCAACTCCCACAAATATTACAACAGTAGTTTGCTCTACTATGCCGCTAATATTGAACGTATAGATCGACGCTTCCTCGAGCTGTCCATAAAATTTATCGAAAATCTTCCCAATAATCCCAACCCGATAATAAACGCGCTCACATCGACTCCGTCAGATAACCAAACTGCCTTCCCGAACTGTCTCCACATCAGAACGTTCTTCATCTCTGACAGGTTGGTTAATAACTCTAATGAGATTGTATACCACAATACAGAGCTTTCAGCTCACCAATTTAAATATAGTAATATTCAACCCTTCTCCAATATTTTGCGTTTCAACGAACAAACGGAAAGTGGTTCCCCAACCCACATCCCTGACTGACAATATCCTCACTAACCGTGTGCCGTGTGCGATTTAGATCCACCCTCTCCGATCCTTTCTCTCCAACCTCAGGTGTCCCCCCGGGCAGTCATCTCGGCCCCCTACTATTTATCCTTACCATTAACGACATAGGCTCGTGCATCAATCACTCCCTCATCGCGCTTTACGCGGATGATACCAACATTTTCAAGACAATCAGCTCTCCCCTTGACTCCTCACTTCTCCAATCGGATCTTGACAGCTTTTCGATATGGTGCCAAAATAACTGCCTAGAACTGAATATCGCCAAATGTCACACAATCACCTTCTCTCGGAAACGCTCCTCTCCCAGCCACGTTCCTATCTCTTGCTAGACCAACCGATAACATCGGTTGAATCGATTCGCGACCTGGGCGTCCTATGCGACAAGGAACTTAGATATACCGCACTTATCGATGACACAATCCTAAAGGCCAACGCCGCTCTTGGCTTTGTAAAACGTTGGTCGAAGGAATTCCTAAACCCCTACGTCACCCGATCACTCTACACAGCTTTCGTCCGGCCACTACTCGAATATGCTAGTCAGGTCTGGCCCCCGTATCAACAGTCTCACATTCGTAGGATCGAGGGCGTTCAACGTCGTTTCTTGCGCTTTGCCCTCCGTGGTTTGAACTGGGAAAACCCCTCATTCTACCACCTTACATAGGCCGGCTCCTTCTTATCAATCTTAACACACTTGAGGAGCGCAGAATCCATGCTGACATCATCTTTATACATCGCCTTCTGTCAGGCTCAATCAATTGCCCAAGCTTGCTCTCCACTTTATCATTTTATACAAACCCCCGTAATGTGCGGAACACTCGTCTGTTTTACGTGCCCGCTCATCACACTTCTTACGGCGTTAACGAGCCCATCTCGCGTATGCTACGACATGCCAACTCTTTCCCCACCTCCTTTGATTTCAACCTCTTCACTCCTGCCCTCAAACGACGTCTCAGAAGAAACCCGTCCTCACCCCACCCCAATTTAAACCTCACCCCCAAGCTCTGCAACCCCCCCCCCCCCCCCCCCGGCAAAAGCCGTATTTGCCTCCCCCACATACACTTGCCCTTCCCTAGCCCCCTACCCCCCCCCCCCTATCGCCAAGTCTTTTTCACCTCCTGGTTTTTCTTTTTTCTTTTTTATTCTCCTTCTCACTCTAGATTTAAGATAGTCTTTAAGGTTCTTTTTTATATTAATTAATTTTAAGTTTAATCTTTGAGCTTGCATTAAGCAAAATAAATGAGGGTTCTGCCCTCACTAAACAATAAACAACCCATAACCTACCTATTGATCACCATGCTTCCCCCTTCCACACCACACTAACTTATTTCAATAATAATTAGGTAACTAGACTAAGTTAAGATAAGTTAAGTTAAGTTAAGCAAATTAGCGTTAAGTAAATAACTATATCCTGGTTTTCTGACCTTTTCCAAGAAGCTCTAACCACTACAATCTTAATCCATAATCAATATATAACTTCTATCATATTGTTTGAAAAATGTGCTAGTAAGTATATGTAAACAATTATAGCTATAACTATCATAAGTTATCTGTATTGCTTAAATGTAAAAAAAAAGTGTAAAGGGGTCCAAGAATACAATTAATGAACAATATGAAGTATTAAGTTAATGTGGAGCATTGAATGAAACTAGAATTTATATTCTTTAGTCCTCTCCGATGGGGCAACGGCGATGGCGATTAAAGGTACTCAACTATGTGGTGCATCAAATAAAACAGAATTTATATGAAATAATTAATTAAACAAAAATATAATTCATATTCCTCACTGCCTCTCGGTGGGACAACGGGAATGGGGAAGGCTATCACGCATCAAAATACTTATTAATTATAAAACTGTAATAAAATAATAATAAATACTATAATAATTAATTGTAGAACTATAATAAAATAGTTATTAAATATCAAAATGAAAATTAAAACAAAGGCTATTACGTCACCCCCCCCCCCCCCCCCCCCCCCCCGCCGTCAAGCAAACGAGAGGTGCATTGAGGAAACATTAAAACTGTACAAGACCATAGTCTTACCAGTACTCATATATGGATCCGAGACCTGGGTGCTCAATAAAAGGCACTCTAAACTCTTGGCCGCGTTGGAGGGGAAGGTCTTAAGGCGAATTGTTGGCCCCGTATGTGGGAGAAGACGAATCCGGAGACCCTACAACCATGAGTTGTACACGATCTACCTTGAAGCTAACGTTGTAAGAAAAATCTAACTCGGTAGACTCCGTGGGCGGGACACTTGGCTCGAATGAGCGAAGAGGAACCCGTGGCGGTTCCACTAAACGCCACTACTCACCTTCCCAAATTTACTAAAAGCTTCCAGTCCTGAAGCTCCCATAACCTCATTGTTTCGCTAATGCAACTGTATTAGCACCTGCAAACATTCCCCACATCAAAAACATTTCCTTTCTCAAGGACAATTAATACTTTCAACGCATTGCCTAGAAATTCCTGAAAAGATCTTCTCCGACAAGGGCATTCTCGCAGGCATCAAGGCATCTCTGCATTAGCCACTAAGAGCCGAATTCTATATTGATGTAAATATTCACATAGATGTTATTACAACCGCCATTGTGTAACCATCTAAATTGATTCTTAATGTCTTGCAACTATTAATTCAGCTGCAAGCACTTCTCTCAGAAATGCTCCTTTGTTTGATTCTCCAAACAATCACCAACTTCGCGCTTAGCCGCCGGATTCGAATTCAATAGCATAAACAAATGCAAATAAAGAATCCATTTCTTACAACGACCAAAGATACTGTGACGCATATGACAATCAGTACTAGAATATTCTAGAAAGTCCGAAACAAAGTACTAGAATATTATAGAAAGTACTGGGAAACTGGAGACTATGAGCAGTAAAAAATTCGAGGCTATGGAACGGACGAAAACGAAACGCCGAGTCAGAATGAGGAAACGGTATAAATACGTCGCACGCAGATCAGGAAGATAAGTAAGAAGTAAGTAGTGAAGTAAGCAGTCAAAGTCAAGTAAGTTGTTATATCAAGTAACGGCAGTTATTAACGGACTAATAAAGTGTTTGCAAAGAGAATCGATTTAACGGCTCTTATTTATTAAAAATAATTAATCCAGCGAACCTTAAGCTCGCTACAATACGATATACAAATTGTATGTTGTATCCTAAACCTATTAGCACCTAATGAGTGGCAGCCTATTTACTTAGCTGAACCCTCATTACAGAACGATGCCTTAGGTTGCTTCTCCCTTTGTTCTTTTTCCCTTGTTTTAGGTTTCGTTTATCCTTGGCCGAAATGCCTCGACAAACAATCTGATCTACACGATCACACACACACATACATCGGAATTTAGCCAGCAAGATTCTCTTACTGGTTACTCACCATAGAGAGAAATCTTCTCTCTTTCCTGACTAACTCACCACCGAATCGAGGGTGAATCAAGAGTCAGATTCCAACTCTCGATTGAGTCGTTTTCCATCTACCGACCGAGCGGGTCGGTTTTTCTCCCGCTCCCCGTGGCGCATCGGGGACGCGTACCACCTAGACAACTGAGCTAACAACATTTTAAACAGTGTTAATAAAATAAATAAAAACAATAAATTTAAATAAAAGAACTTTTTCTTACAAACAATCATTCAGTGTTTTCTTTCCCGTGCTGCAGTTTCCTGGGTATTTATTTCATTGTCTTATTGTTTTTTTTTTTTTTTTTGGTGTTCGGCGGAACTTCTAATTTGTGAGGACGAGGTAGAACCCTGCGCCCATGCCGGCGCCACGACTTGCCCCCCACAAACCGGCCCGGCGAGTCATTTGTGGTAGGATGTATGGAAGGCGACAGCGCGGCAGACTTTGTCTGCGATGGAGGGATGGGGTGAACAAGGACGCCCAGAGCCTGGGAGTGCTAACTGGATGACATCGGCTCGAAATCGGGACCGGTGGAGAGACTTGCTAAATAAGGCCAAGACTGGATGCCGGTTGTAGTGCCGATGATGATGATGAATAAAGTTATTGCTCCATATTCGAAAACGCTCAACATATTTTAAACCGATAAAAAATTTTTTTTTTTCTCTGAAGCATTTACAGCCATGTTACACTAAGAATAATTATAAGAAATAAGAGGTGCAGAATACTCCATGGTGTGCCTGAGTTTCTAGCAAAATTAAGAATAAAAAACTTAAACATTGATAATAAATGTTATTAGCTGTAGAAAGGTCGTGCATCTGCTTTTTTTTAAATTACCCTATGAGAATCACACGCGATTAGGAGATACTCGTAGACGATGAATACAACCGAACGATAACGATTAATATTTTAATGCGGCGCTAAGGCCGCTGATTCAGATCAAAAGAGTATCTCCTTCGAGTACAGATGCATGTCATATAACTTAGTACAATAACTAGATTAAATGCCACAACTTAATAGGTTTTAAAGAAATTGCTCGGCTGTTATCTCAATGTAATTATATACAATGTTTGCCTGTGCATTTTTAATTAGTATTCCTTTATTTTTAAAACTCTCGAGCGTAAATTTTAATTCAATGAATCTATTTAATATCTGTTATTCAGTAAATCGTTGAACACATCTGTGATCAACACATTCGTTAAAAATGTTTAAGTTACAACGTGTTCTTATATGTTATTATTATTGTTAAAGTTTTCTTTTTGCAGCACTCAAATGTTTAGATTTTAGATTTGATTAAAGATCGCCACCATTTATCTCCTATTATGACCTGGCCGATAGATCGCACATACATGCGAAAATCCCACTAGTTTTACATCGTGCCCTGGTAGGTTAAAAACGCTCTCTAGAGACTGAATGTGGAGAGTTGTGGCAGTTACATAGTTAGATCTTATAAAATTTTACGTCTTAGCTATAACACCTTACACTTTGGAGAAGCGGACATTTTTAATAGCAAGCTTTGACGCTCGGTTTCTGTTGTTCGCCATTTAAATTTAGCAGGTACAAATTTAATCGAGTTAGTCGGTTTTCCATTATAAACATGGGGATCACACATTGAAAATAAAATGCATGAGAAGTAACATATTAAAAAATTATTACAGGAAAAGAACAAAATATTGTTAGCAATTTAATAATGGTTGAGTTGGTGAGGAGATTGTGTCTTACGTTCGATTGTGCAAACCTAGGCTCAACTGACGACTCTTGCCCTTGTGCAGTTCGGCACAATTACTGAGTGGTAGGTAGAATGCCACCCCATTAAACTATACGATTCGTGAAATGGTTGGGAAAAGTGTGGCGGTTCTACGAACCACACAATCCACTATAGGTTGAGATATCGTCGTTCCACCAAAGAACATATTCACCTATATCCAGATTTCACGTGCCTACAGACACGTGTCCTCAAAAGACCTTTTTTCCGCCTGAAACAGAAGGTATCTTTCCAAATACCCAACATTGAATTCAATAGTAAAAACCAATCGAACTACACGTTCAAGATTTCCTAATATTGAATTCAATGCATCCATGCAATTCATCCATTCAATTCAATCCAATGCAATTCCCCCGTGCACTCAAGTCATCCAATTAGAGGCATTTTTCTGAAAACGAACAGAATAATGCATAACTCCTCATGTAGCTAATAGCAATTAGCATCCTAAAGATACCAAAACCAAGAACCGCAAGTGTGCAAACAAAGGCTTAGCGATTCGCCGCCGACACACAATTTTTTTTTTTTTTATTGTATTAGACTTCTCTCGGGAGAGGCGAACCTATAGCGCCGAGTGGGCGCTCCGAGATGCTAACAAATAACTGTTGCAGTTCTTTTTGAACAGTTGCAGGTTGTAACGCTCCGGGAGCACTCACGTGGGAAGGGAGTTCCACAGCTCCCCCGCTCTGTAACGGAACGAGTTCTGATACAGGGATGTTCGCGCCGTCGGGAGATGAACCACAAATGGGTGCGATCCGTCGGATTGTCTTGTGGAGCGCATATAAACCGAATTACGTGGAACAATGCCAAGAATCTCCGAAGAACAGCACCCGTGATAATATCTGTAAAACAGACAGAGGTCGGCTACGCGCCTTCGATGTGATAGCGACTGTAGTCCCGACGTCAGCGCCGAATCCCCGATCAGGCGGATCGCTCGTCTTTGTACGCTCTCAAGTAGGTCGAGGGTATGTTTAGGAGCCGAGCTCCAAACATGAGAGCAATATTCGAGCGCGGGTCTAATTTGGGATTTATATAGGAGAAGAATTTGGGCCGGAGTAAAATATTTCTTGGCTCTAAAAAGATAGCTCAGTTTTCCTGAGGCTGATCTGGCGATACCCGATACGTGTTTATGCCATGATACATTCCCACAGACCGTGACGCCGAGCAATCTCAAACTTTCCCCAGCCTCGAGGGCCCGGCCATTCATCATCAGCTGTGGAACCGATGATCCAGTTTTCTTTGTGAATGTGGTATAGTGGGTCTTCGTTGCGTTGAAGTCGACAAGATTGGCCTTTCTCCACTGCAGGACTTTATCCAGATCCTGATTCAGAGAGTCAATCTGTCTACATTTCAGCTGGTGCGACGTAGATGCACCAATCGGCCGATCACTCGAAAAGGAGGAAACAAGCGTACTATCATCCGCAAAACTGAACACTTTGTTATCCGTTGTCTCCAACAAATCATTTATATGAAGCAAGAACAAGGTTGGAGCCAAAATAGAACCTTGGGGCACCCCCGAATTAACAGGATACAGATCCGAACACTAGCCGTCCACAACAGCCCGAATCGATCGATTCTCGAGGACGCTCCTCGTCCAGTCGCAAAGCTGTTGGGAAAGTCCATATGAACGAAGTTTGCTCAGCAATGCCCCGTGCCAGACGCGGTCAAAAGCCTTGGAGATGTCTAATGCGACCGCCCTTGACCCACCATGCCGTTCAATCGCAGATGTCCATATATCGGTTATAAGTGTCAAAAGGTCTCCTGTGGACCGCCTGCCACGGAATCCGTATTGACGATCATTCAGAAGACCGTTGCACTCCAAATACTTAACCAAATCTGTATTGATGTCTTTTTCCATTACCTTAGATAAAATAGACAGTAATGCTATCGGACGGTAATTTTGTGGGAGACACTTTTTTCCCGTCTTTGGGATTGGCTGAACTCGAGCGATTTTCCAGCAGGCAGGAAAGGTCCTCCGTGCATAAGATAAGCGGAAGAGTCTGCCAAGAACCGGCGATAGTTCTGGAGCACAGTTCTTAAGAACTATTGCCGGTATTCCGTCCGGGCCGGTTGCCTTCCTACAATCCAGTTCACGTAGAATGCGTTGAATAGTGCGCGGACGAAATCTCACATCCCGCATGGAAGACTGTACCGGCGAGATCACAGGTGACTCCAAAAGGCCGGGATCGAGGTTTGAATTCGGGGAAAATAAATTCGCGAACACATTAGCTTTGTCCTTTGAATTTGTGACTAACGTCCCGCTGTCTGTTACCAACGGAGGGAAAGAGGAGTATGCGAAGTTACCGCTGACA
Source organism: Microdon myrmicae (assembly GCA_963931805.1). NCBI lineage: Eukaryota > Metazoa > Arthropoda > Insecta > Diptera > Syrphidae > Microdon > Microdon myrmicae. The sequence continues at coordinate 16,961,724 of OZ007499.1, forward strand.
GCCTTTGCCATTGATCAGAAGGAGCGCGAACCAGTTGGGCACCGAAGGAGCTTATTGATCACCCTGTCTTTGTGAGCTTTCTTCGCGGTATCAATCGCCTGGTTGCAGGCGTTTCTGATTCTAACAAAATTCGTTCTGTTAGCATCGGTGGGATTGGAGCGCCATTGCTTAAAAGCTCTATTTTTTGCCGCTGTAATGTGCTCGCATTTTTTATCAAACCAAGGTTTATCAGACGAACTTCGTTTGATGGAATGTGGAATATACATCTCCATCCCCAGAAGAATAATCTCTGATGCCGACTCCGCGCAAGCGTTAACATCGGAGTGTCCGAAGCACACCTCTGACCATGGAAAGGATGCAAAGAAATCTCGCATATCGTCCCAGTTAGGAGCCCCATATTTCCATACATGGCGAAGCTGCCTAGGCCGGTTATTCGCTTGATATGTAAGTGCTTGCGCGACAGATACCAAGTAGTGATCTGAGTTTCCCAGTGGCACAGAAACCTCTACGGTATAAATACTCGGTTCGGATGTCAAAAACAGATCCAGGGTGTTCGCATAATCGCCTCGGGCATCCGGCACTCGCGTCGGCTCCCCCACGAGTTGAGTCACGTTACGGCTTGTAAAGACAACAAAGAAATTTAACGTAATTCCTCAGCACGACCCTTAACCATATGATGTCCATATTATTGGGTTCCAACGCCTCCATCCTCTGGCAAGCCAGATTGGACCGCGCGAAAACGCAGACTCCGCCCTTAAAACGGAATCTCGAATGCAAGTCGTATCCTGAGCAACGAAGATATGTCGAATCAGTTGACGAATCGACCTGGGTGTCAGTTAGGGCAAGGATATCAGGTTTCGTTGTTTGCAAATATTGGTGGAGCGTGGGCCGAGCCTCGAGAGCGATCCCGGTTATGCGATGACGAACCTCTCAAAGTTCCATTATTTATCATATCTGCAGGATGTTCCCCCTGACACAGTCCCCCCCGGAGATCCGAATGGGAGACTAGTTTACCTCCGGAATTCTTTATATCAGAAGGCACCATCATGACTTATCCCCGTGTCAGTCCGGGCCATCAGCCACACCTCCGAAACACCGTCGAAGATTTCTCTCGGCGATATCGCGGAATGTACAGCGTGACGGGGTGGTATCTCACCTTGGGACCGACTACCACCTAACCAACCTTTTCTCGAACCGGTCTGTGGGGTTAAGGTGGTCGTGGCACCGTCATGGGTGCGAGTTCTACCACCAACCCACAAGGCTAAAGGTTCAACGTGCACCAAAGAAAAGCACAAACAGGGGAAATAAAACGCGGAATTTTGTTCACAAAGGTTTGTTTATTTCGTGTACAAATATTTAAAATTATTTAAAATAAAAAAAACACGGTACAACTTTCACTGAATTCATAATTACGCGAGTAAAAGGGATACGTCCCGCAGAGGTGCAGACTCCGGTGCACACCCTACGGGTGATAATAAGAATAAACGATGCGCGCGCGCTGAAGGATGGAAGACGACTCAGGGATTCAATCCTCGTTTGGGGTGAGTTTGGTGGTGTGGTGAAAAGGAAATGAAATTTCCTTGGACCAGTGACCTATGGCAGGCGATCTCGGTGACGCGGTGGTGTAGGTGTGTATTTGTATACATCACCGTGTTCATCGATGCGTTTATTCAAGGATAAACAGAACCTGAAACTAGGAACAAAAGAACAAAGGGGAAACGACCTAAAGCATCTTTCGGTAATGAGGGTCAGCTGTCTAAATAGCAGCCACTCATTAGATGCTAAAAGAGATTGCGATATTTCATACAATAGAGATCGTATTTCGTCTCTCTCCCGACTGGGAGAATCGGATTCTTTTGTTCGCATATGTTTATGCTATTGAATCCGATCCGAAGCCAAAACGTGGCGTCGGCGATCGTTTGAAGATTCAAACAAAAAAATATTTCCGCGAGAAGCGCTTGCTATTGTATCAATAGTTGCAAGTCTTCGGAAAGTAATTTAGATGGGTACACAATGACGGTTCTGTATACCATCTGCGTCAATTATGCATGGCATCTATGGCGACGGCTGGATCGAATTATAGTGTGAATATCTACACTAATTGGAAATTCGGTTTTTGGGTCGCTAATGCAGAGATGCTTGGTAATGTATGAATGCCCTTGTAGACGCAATTCTTTTTAGGAATTTTATGTAATGCTTTTATGCAGTAATGTCCTTGGAAAAGGAAATATTGTCAGGTGCCAATGCGATTGCATTGGCGGGAGACAATGGGAGTTGAGTTGCGGATATGGGGGTTTTTCAGGTAAGTGGGCCGTGGGGTTTGGTGGAACCCCCACAGGTCCATCAGCCAAGCTCCGAAAGATTGCCAGGGATTTCTCCCGACCATTTCACGGAGCCTAAAGCTTGATGGGGTGGTATTTCACCGGCCGCACAGGGCGTTGGGACCCCGGCTACCACTCGGCCTTTAGTCGCCTCTTACGACAAGCTGGCCTAGCTGTGAGTATATTCTAACGCCCTACTCACAGTGCGTTAGAATATACTTTCTGGTCTAGAAATTTGAAAAAATCATTTTTTTTCATATTTTCAAAGCTTAACCCTCTAGGAATATGTCTTTAAGAGGATTTTAGAAAATACAAATTATATTCGGCTGTTTTGCTCGCGCGCCGTCTAAACCGGCTCGACCGGAACGAATCAGAGATACGAGCGTCTAACGCATCAAAGGAGGCCAGAACTGCTCGGTTGGAAGAGAGAAGCGCGAAAGTTGCTTCTTTCGAAGTCGAGGAAGGTCCAATGTATGCAGCAGGAATGTCAGATTGAATAAACCTTAGCCTAAAATATCATTTCATGTTTTAGACCGCGAGAAACTTTACGTGAAACTTTAAACGCGTTTTTCTCGAAACTGTCTTTTTTAAAACAATACCCACGATTTTTCAAGTTCTACTGGACCGATTTACTTCACATTTAGTATATGCCTTCTTTATAAGCTTTTCTATTGCATGAACTATCCTCATCCCCAAATTTCAATGATAACTATTTTTTAAAAAATCCGAAAAACTGAAAAAAAGTGGTCAAAAATATTTTTTTTCAAGCAGTCGCCATTTTGTTAGAAAAAATTGTTTTTAAACTGTTTTTAGTTCCAACGATAGAGGTATTTCTGTAAATTAATAATCTTTTTTTTTCAGATTGCTAGGAGGGTTGAATCGTGGGTATGGTCGCGTGCCAACTTTTTGAGATCCCCCACTTCATCAGCTGCTAACTTTTTGAATTTTGAATTTTTTACTTAACATTTTTTTTTACTGTATTCTTGAAATATTAATAAACATCCTATAAAAAAATGAATAGTAAAAATATTGATTGCTTTTTTTACAGCACTTCAAAAATTGCGTTAAATTTGTGTGTCTAGACCAGAATACCCCCTTAAAATAATTAATCCAACGAACCCTAAGCTCGCTATAATATACTGTAATTATTAATCTTACAGAGAGCATTTTTCATTTATAATGTTAACCTATACTAATGTGCAGTACATAACAATTTGACGACGAGGACGGGATCCAAAGATCTACAGTAAAAAAAAAAAAAACAAGCACCACATAGAAGCTTAGTTATACGAGAAAAACTTTGTTTATTAACAATTTAAACGAAAGTGTTTTGAAGTGAACATAAACATTGAGTATCACGTCAGTAACAACGTGTTCGCAAGCTAAATACGATATAGTGATTAAAGCACGTGATGAACAAACTGTTTTTGCAATTGAAATTAGTTTCTTAAGGAGACTATACGAGTAAATACAATAAGAAAATTATCATCATCATCGACACTACAATCGGGATCCAGTCTTGGCATTATTTAGCAAGTCTCTCCACATGGACAAAACAATTCCTAAAACAACAGAATCGGGCAATATGAACTTGTATAGGAACAAAACAATAAACGCACTTCACACGAAAAAAAGCAGACTACTAACAAAACTAAAACAATTATACAAACAGTTTACTGACAGGACCAGGAGATAATATCACTGAAATCCCAATTAAAAAACCTCCAACAATTTCTAAATGCTAATTATATATTAGCAACAAATTTGTATTGGAACAACAGAATCCTCGTCATCATCGGCACTACAACCGGGATCCGGTCATGGCCTTATTTAACAAATTTAACAAATCTCTCATCGGTCCCGATTTCGAGCCCTTGTCATCAAGTTTGGCACTCCCAGGCTCTGAGCGTCCTGGTCTACGCCATCCCTCCATTGCAGACAAAGTCTGCCGCGCTGTCGCCTTCCATACATCCTGCCACAAAGGAATTTCCGGGCAGGCTTCTCTTCGCTCATTCGAGCCAAGTGTCCCGCCCACCGGAGTCCACCGAGCTTAATTTTTCTTACAACGTTAACTTCGAGATAGATCGCGCACAACTCATGGTTGTAGCGTCTCCGGAATCGTGTTCCCTCACATATGGGTCCAACAATTCTACTTAAGACCTTCCTCTCGAACGCGGTTAAGAGTCCAGAGTGCCTTTTATTGAGTACCCAGGTCTCGAATCCATACACGAGTACTGGTAAGAACATGGTCTCGCACAGTACGGGTAGTAGCTTGGATGTTCTGGATAGATTTCAGGATGTAAAGAGCCTTGATGGACTATAGTGGGCATTGTTGGATCTGTATGTTGTATTTCTTCTTCCATATTGTTATCAGGTGCTACTATCGATCCAACGTAGTTAAAGGTTTCCTCTACTTTAAATTCCTGTTCCGCTACCCTGATAGTTTGACCAACGTTAGGTCTTCTCTTCGCAGAAGTTGTCACCATGTACTTAGTTTTTCCCTCATTAATGTGCCGTCCCAATTTTTGTGTCGCCTGCTCGATGTGGGTGAAGGAGTCCTGTACAGCCGATTCGCATCTACCGATGATGTCGATGTCATCTGCGTAGGCAAGTATCTGGCTGGAGTTGGTGACAATAGTCCCTCTATTTATAGTTCCGGACTGTTTTCTCCAACGCCAGATTGCAGAGGAGGCAGGCCAGACCGTTCCCTTCTCGGAATCCATTAAAGATGTTTATTGGTTTGGACGAAAATCCCCCTATTTTTAATTGACTTTTTACTAGTCATGATCAATTTACAAAGTCGTATCAATTTGTTTGGAATCCCGAACTCTCTCATGGCATTATATAGTTCTACACTGGCTATGCTGTCGTGTACTGCTTTGGCGGTTGGTTTGTCGATTATGTTCTGTTTGCTGAATTGGTCTTTGTCCGTCGTTAGAGTGTTCCGCCGAACACTGATCACAAGAAAACACAGACCTTTGCATAAATAAAACACGAAAAGATGTTCTGTTTTAATTTTTGTCTTTCCTTTTTATTGTCGATGGTTTAACCCAGGTTTTACTACTCTGGGACGCCCGTGGCGATTTTATAAAAACAAACTACTTAGTTGTCCGTCACTATATGGCTAATACACATCATATAATTTCGTTTTTATTGATTTTTCGATTAACGTTCGCAGCACACACAAGAATTGACACGTTGAATTTCGCCCAGTATTTAAGCTAACTAGCGCGCTAACTTTCTATTTACTTTATGTTTAGATTACTGTTCCCCGAGCGATTTAAATTACTATTCACCGAGCACGCGTTAAAGGACACTTCCTCGATTTGATTCTCTGACCTCTCCTTGATTAGACTGCCTCAAACTAGACGTATCGTCTCGTTGACGATCAAAATTAGACTCTTCTTCCGCTTTACACAAAGTATCTCGATACAGATCGTATCTGTATCTGTGAAAGAAAATTCCCCATTTAGTCCACTAACAGGATCATAGAAGTCTCTGTTAGCAGCATGTTATTTCATCCCCAGGAGAATTTCGTAGTTTCCTGAAAGGAGAAAGTCGCTCATCACATACATCATTACGAGGGTTGCCTTTTACATTTCGGGATTAGAGAACAAAAACAAATATTGATCATCGAAAATCACTTTATTGTTTTTCAAAATATTCCCCATGAAGATCTATACACTTTTGCATGCGTTTGAACCAATTGTCGAAGCACTTTTGCCACTCTGATTGAGGTATCTCCAACACATGCATTCTGAATGCAGCAACCGCTTCTTCAGGTGTCGAAAAACGTTGACCTCCCAGTTTGTTTTTTACGTACGGGAATAAAAAGAAGTCATTCGGTGCCAAGTCAGGACTATACGGCGGATGACCCATCAAATCGATGTTTTGGGTGCTCAAAAATGCAGTTGTCGCAGCCGATGTGTGAGAGCTCGCATTGTCGTGGTGAAGAGTGATCCGTCTTCGGCGGTTGGTTTTCCTGATTTCTTGGAAGACAACTGGCAAACAAATGGTTGTGTACCATTCAGAATTGACTGTTCTGCGTTGTTCTAGTGGTACGGTTGCGACATGTCCAGTTTTTCCGAAAAAACAGGCGACCATTTGCTTGGAAGTGCTTCGTGCGCGAACAACTTTTGTTGGATTTGGCTCAACTTGAAACACCCAGACAGTCGACTGCTGTTTACTTTCGGGCTCATATACGCGTAAATCCACGATTCATCACCTGTCACGATGTCATAGACGTGTTTCGAAGCACCGCGACCGTATTTTTTGAGCATTTCTTTCGACCAATTGACACGAGCCTTTTTTTGGGCGATTGACAAATTGTGTGGGACCCAACTCGAACAAATTTTTTTGACAGTCAAATGTTTATGCAATATTGAATGTATGCTGGTCCCACTAACGCCTAAGGTTGTCTCAATCTCACGATAGGTCACATGACGATCTTCCAATATCAGTTCGCGCACAGCATCAATGGTTTTTGAAACAACAACTGATTTTGGACGACCTTCACGAAATTCATCTTGGAGTGAACTACGACCACGATTGAATTCACCATACCATCGATAAACACTGGTCCTTGATGGAGCTTCATCGCCAAAAATTGAATTAAGTTCATCCATGCACTGTTGCTGAGTTAATCCACGCCGAAAGTTGTAAAAAATAATCGCACGAAAATGTTGACGATTTAATTCCATTTTTGGGCCGAGATGAATCTTTTAAGTTACTGTAAACAACACAAATGGCGCTCGTATGTCAAAACGTTCTGAGTGCGTATAACCTCAAAAATGTCCAACTTTACGACAGAGCTGTCAATTGCCGGATTGCAACACTAGGGTTGCCAAATCCCGAAACATAAGAGACAACCCTCGTATCACCTTCGGTGGTGGTGATAGCATTTCATCTCAACGGCCGTTTATTTGCACAGAACATCTGGCGCCCAGGCCGGACGTATTCGATGATTTGTTTGGACGTACAGTCCGTGGGTCTTGTTTGACTTTGTAGTTAAAATCGAAATCCATTAGATCTTTCTAATGGTGTGAAATTCCAGAATGGCCGTAGAACCGGGGTATTGCCTTTTGTTGGCTTTACTCGTCATAAATATTCGCGCCATATCTTGTTGAGATACTAATGATTCCCAAGAATCTGGTAGCGGATGAGCTATCTACATTATCGTAGTAGGTTACTGCTGCCTTTGTTTGCCCGGCAGATTTGGGTGGTCTTTGTGATAGACTATCAGCCGTGCATCCGTCGAATGGCTCATTTTTTGGGTGATAGCAATTCCTTGCACTGGTATTTGGAATTGCCGATTGTGCAGAGCTGGAATGCGATGCATTTCAATCTTTGGGAATTGCTCTTGGGAATAGGATGAATGGATGGTTTTACCTTTGTTTCAGGTATGATGAACTATGATTGTTGAGCTTGACATTAAAAGCTTTGGGGACGTTCAGTTCCTTGCTTTTTGGTGTCGAGCTCAACGTTGGCTATGAGTTGCAGGCCCTATGGTGAGACTTTGGGACACGCGTCTGTAGGCGCGGGCAACGTTCTCAGGTAAGTAAGTTCCTTGAAGGTAGGAACCTTACCTGCGCGGAATTGTGCGTTCGTAGAACGCTACACTGCCTTAAAGTCTATAAATATATGATATAAATCTTAAATTCCAGACATTATTCCATCGCCTGCCTATGGGTGAATATCTGATTTGCCTGGGATGAGGCCACACTGATATTGACCAATGATGACTTTAGCGTATGGGGCTATCCAGTCTTGTAGGATAGAGGAAAGTATCTTATAGGCGGTACTCAGCAATGTTATACCCCTATAGTTGCTGCACAGTGTGATATCTCCCTTTTTATGTATGGGGCAAATTATTCTACCACGCCAATCTTCAGGCATCTCCTCTTGCTTCCATACGTGCACCACGATCTCATGAATTGCGTGATGTAACGCTGTCCATCCTTGTTTGATCAGGTCAGCTGGTATGCCATCAGCTCCGGGGACTTTATTTGATTTGAACTGTCTTATGGCTTTTAAAGTTTCGTCAATGCTGGGTGGAGGTAGTATTTGGTCTTAATCTTGTATTAATGGAGCCTCCAATTCTTCTGTGAGCTGACAATGTAGCAATTCATTGAACTGCACTTCCCATCGCTCCAGAATGCCTTCAGAATCGGTGATCAGATTACCCTCTTTATACTTGCAGTAAGTGCCGCGTGATGTGTACCGCGTCATACTGCGGATTAGTTGGTAGAACTTCCGCGCCTGGTGCGGACTTGGCTCTCTATTTTTCTCCATTTCACATACTAGATTACTTTCCCAGGCACTTTTCTTTTGTCTGCGGAGTTTTTTTTATAGATCTTCTGAGCTCTTTGTATTTCTTCTCGCACACTCGCGTCCTATGAGACTGCTGCATTGCCCGGTATGCAGCATTCTTACGTTCAGTCGCTAGTTTTTACTCATCATCAAACCAGTCGCTCCGATCTATACGACTATTGCCTAAGATGGAGTTGACAGTACTAATGACAGTATTCTTAAGGCGTGTCCATTTCTCTTCTACACCCGGCATTCTGGCCCCAGGGCTTACTCTTCCTCCATCGAGCTCTTCGAGGGCCAGTCTTAACGCCTGATCAACTGTGTTGTTGGTATTCTCAATGCGTAAGGCAGCCGTGTTGATCCGAATCTGATCCCCGGATGCAATACGTCTTCGCAAGGCAATTCGCGCTCGGAAAACTATACCAACAAGATAGTGATCCGAGTCGACGTTGGCACCTCGGTACGTTCGTACCGTCATCAGGCTCAAGAAGTGGCGGAGGTCCATCAACACGTGGTCAATTAGGTTGCGAGTGGCTCCATCACGTGATACCCAGGTGGCTTTGTGGATGTCTTTACGCGGAGACCTGGTACTCACAACGACCAAGCTCTTTGATGCTCCCAGTTCGATGACTCGTAGTCCATTGTCATTAGTGTTCTCATGCAAACTATGGGTATATGCGTAGTGCCTAAAAGCCGGCTCTCGACATATTTTGGCATTCAAATCACAAAGAAGGATTTTTACGTCGTATCTCGAGCAGCCATTGAGGGCTCGTCCGACGTTCTCGTAGAATTCTTCTTTTTCGTCGTAAGAAGACTCCTCTGTAGGTCCCTGAACGTTTATGAGATTTATGTTCTTAAAGTTGCCTCGCACGCGAAGAGTGCATAGCCTTTCGTCTATTGCATTAAAGGCGATACTGGCAGGCTTCAGTTTGTGGCTGACTAGAAAGCCTATCCCGAGCGCATGGTGTTTTGCATGGCAGCTGTAATAAATGTCATACTCGTTTCTTTGAATGACATCTCTCCCCGCCCATCTTATTTCTTGTAATTCTGTTATGTCAGCCTTATATTCCGTCATGGCATCGGCTAGCTGCTGAGCAGTTCGAGTTCTGTATAGTGAGCGGACGTTCCATAAGAAAATGCTCTAATTTTATTCATCATCATCACCGGCACTACAACCGGGATCCGGTCTTGGTCTTATTTAACAAATCTTTCCACCGGTCCCGATGTCGAGCCGATGTCATCCAGTTTGGCACTCCCAGGCTCTGGGCGTCCTGCTCTACGCTATCTTTTCGGTCATTCGAGCTGGGTGTCCCGCCCACCGGAGTCTACCGAGGTTGATTTTTCTTACAACATTAGCTTCAAGGTAGATCGCGTACAACTCATGGTTGTAGCGTCTCCGGAATCGTCCTCTCTCACATACGGGGCCAACAATTCTCCTTAATACCTTCCTCTCGAAGGCGGCTAAGAGTTCAGAGTGCCTTTTATTGGGCACCCAGGACTCGGATCCATACATGAGTACTGGTAAGACCATGGTCTTGTACAGTAGTAGCTTGGATGTTCTGGACAAATTTCAGGATTTAAAGAGCCTTGATAGACCATAGGAGGCTTTGTTGGATTTGATCAGCCATCCGCGTATTTCTTCTTCCGTATTGTTATCGGCTGATACTATTGACCCAAGGTAGTTAAATGATTGCAGTACTTCAAATTCGTGCTCTACTACCCTGATAGTCATTATCTATTATTACCTCAAGAAAAATTGTTTCCCTTGAAATCTGAAAATGATTTTCGCCAAATTTTAACTGTTTTTTTCCTGGTTTTATCAATTCAATGCGGCAATAAAAATACCATTGGTTGTTTTTTTTTCTTCTGAAGATAATCAATGAATATTAAACCATGCGTATCCCAAAAAACTGACGTCATGACGTCGCATGGAGATGGTGTTGCGTTTGCCTTCTTTGGAGCCAAGGGTTATCGATTATCAATCCATTGTCTTCTGTTAAATAATCAACGTTTCGTTCTCGGTGACGAGACATTCCAGCCATAAAATATTTATTATGCTGTCTTATGATTTACGTTTTCTTTGTTTTTAAATAACATTGAAGCATCAAGACTTCATCAACTGCGCCAGTACCTTATCCATGACAGATAATAAGTCAGCAACCCTTAGTACTTTGCGTCTTGTTTACTCCATCTCAACCACCTGCAACTGTTCGATCAGTCCAAGCCATAGTGAGCATGCCTCCCCAAGATGTGCCTTCAAGGAATAGGCACGCTAGATAATAATCCGTCGTCGAGTGTTTCAAACTTGTGGATCTCATCGATCGTTGTCTGTGCCTATGCCCGAGAACCGGGTGTTCTCAATGGGTGAAGTTGATTCGTAATCACAGATGGGATCAAAAACCCAATTTGATTTCTCTCAGTGATGAATGTTTCAGTTCTCTGTTTCCGATAAGTATGTTTAAGTTGTGCCATTTGGCAAAGTGTTTGCACGGAATTGTGATTCAAAATGATGTTGTGGTGCTGTTTTTTTCAGTCGATTGATATAAAGTGTCCTTTTGTATAATCTAAAAATATGGTTGGATTCAGTTGAAAGTTGATTTACGAATTTTTATCGGTTGGTCAATTTGAACTGCAATAAATGAGATGATAGTTGGTGAACAGGACATTAACGACAATGACTCAAGTCAATTATTAATGACCGGCAGATAAGCCAGGAGTGAAGAGATGTATCATAATGATGATACATGAATCCAAGAATATTTCAATCGATGAGAAAAACGAAGATGTTCCCCTATCTCGGAACAAACAAGTGCGTCTAGTAACAAAATAATTAAACGCATTGATGTGACATGAGTATCATAAATTCTTAAAAAATAATCTTCATAAATCCCTCTTTATTAAGAACAATACTGACAGCGAGGATGTTGACACCAGTGTCGAACTAGGTCAGTTAAGTGAAATGTTTGGCCATGAATGTGTATCAAAGCTAATCACAGATGCGCATAAACCTTTACCTAGTTGTCCGTTGTTTGCGTCTGGATTGGTGTTGTTGATGTTCCCTTGTGCCGGCTGCGAACTTTATTTGGATTCTTGTCTATAGCTTCACCTTTCTTCTGTCTGCCAGTCCCACTCATACTTAGCTTCCTTGTTCATACGCTGTCGCACGATGCAACTCGTTCTGATGTGGATGTATAGGGTTTGAAATAATAGTGAAGAAGAGCGTGTGATTCGAACTGTCGCTATGACAGTTAGAATCACTAAAAATTGAACCTAAGCGTTACCCATCAGGCTACTGGCCGATTTTAGAATTTGATTTTTAAACTTTACCATACTCCACTGATGTGAATTGTTATGTTATCGCTATGGTATACGGCTCTGATGTATTTTCTTATTCGGTTTGCGTTCGGTGTTCTTCACTATTTTGCTTGTTATTGTGTGTATCTGTTAACTGTCATAGCGTCAGTTCGAATCACACGTTCTTCTTCACTATCATTTCAAACGCTATAAGTGATTGATGGGTTAATACCAAAGTAAACGAAGGAGTTCAACGCGAAGTATTTCAGTTATTCAAGGCATCCGTCAATTTCCAATTCCACCCGTTCGATTAGTGAATCAAAGCAACCAAAGAAAAATAGAAATTCATTAAACATTTATTTAGTGCATGGAACTGAAGGATTTACTATCCTAGATAATGGGAGTAGTGAGGAAGAGGAAACCAATAATCTGGGCACTAAATGGGCATCGATCAGATACACAATCAAACAAACAGCCCACAAGATATTAGGACTTAAGAAAACAATTAAGTCCAAACCTTGGTTTGACGATGAGTGCAGGGCGAAGATCGAACAACATAAACGCCTCAGAGTGATCCAGTTAGAAAGATATGATGAAGTCAACGCAGAAAGATACGCGACAATTCGAAAAGAGACAACCAGACTTTTCAAACGCAAAAAACGCTAATGAGAGAAGACTAGCATCGAAAAAATGAAATGTATGTCATCATCATCATCATCGGCACTACAACCGGAATCCGGTCTTGGCCTTATTTAGCGAGTCTCGAGGCTTGTTTAATTTTCCATAATAATTTGTTTTTCTAGGCAAGGTTATTAGCCTTGCGCCAAACTATCAGAGGTATGTATGCCGGCATATATTCAATTAGAAATGGCTACCGAGGGGAGCCAAAATAATTCGAGACACAAACGGCTGTCTGGTTACAGAAACAAACAATCGTGACAAGAGCGAAACAATATTTTGAAAACCTGCTCAATATGCGCACCCATCAACCACAAATAAACGCACCAGACATACATAAAACCGAGCATCAGATCCCAGAGCCCACTTTCAACGAAATTGTAGACGCAATAAACCGATTGAAAAACAACAAGGCTGCCGGAGTCGACTGCATGCCGACAGAGCTTGTGAAGCATGGAGGAGAGGCAACCGCTCGAAAGATCCTCCAACTGATTAAAACAATATGGGATAAGGAAGTCATTCTGGAAGAATGGAAAACCTCATTAGTCGTCCCCATTTTCACAAAAGGTAACAGATCTGACTGCGAAAATTACAAAGGAATATCATTGCTCCCAACCACATACAAAATACTAACAAATGTCATACTGGCGAGAATCACACCATACGCAGAAGAAATACTGGGAGACTACCAATGCGGAATTCGTAAGAACCGGTCAACGAGCGACCAAATGTTCACAATAAGGCAAATGCTGGAAAAGAAGTGGGAATACGGAGAGACGGTTCACCAACTGTTCGTTGACTTCAAAAAAGCCTACGACTCAGTCGGAAGGCAAAGACTATACCATATTGAAGTTGAGCTGGGAATCCCGAAAAAATATTCCGCCCGCATGAACGAAAACAAATGGCGAGTTAGAATAGAAAACCACCTCTCAGAACCATTTGAAATCCGGGACGGACTAAAACAGGGGGATGACCTGTCACCTTGTCTCTTTAACCTTGTTCTCGAGTACGTTATCAGAAAGGTACAAGACGACAACATGGCCAGATCTGCCCTAAATGGGGTCGCACAAGTGTTCCCATATGCGGATGACATCGCCGTTCTGGGCGATAATCTAGAAACTGTGAGTAAAAACAGTGAAATCAACATGCAAGCAACAGAAGAGGTGGGCCTAGAAATAAATTAAGACAAAACAAAATACATGATTATGGCGAGAGCAGGTGGACCTCAGAGAACACACATAAACATCAGGGGCAAGATATTTGAAAATGTCAAAGAATTTAAATACCTGGGAACAATACTGACGGCCAGTAACGAAATGTCGAATGAAATTATCGAAACACTGCATTCCGGCAACGCTAGTTGGCACGCAGTCAGTAAACTGCTGAAATCCAAACTTGTATCACGTAATATAGAGCTCCGTGTCTATAGAACCATAATCATGCCGGTTGTTCTGTATGGATGCGGAACATGGACTCTCACAAAACGGGAAGAAAACAAATTCCGCGTATTCGACAATAAAGTTTTGAGGGGTATCTTTGGTGGTAAATATGAAGAGGAGGCAGGACAATGAAGGAAACTCCACAAGCACGAATTGGAAGAGCTATACCGCAACCCTACAACAGTGAGAGTAATCACGTCACGAAGATTATGATGGGCCAGACACGTGGCGCCAATGGGCAACGATAGGACCGCGCATAGAATTCTTGACGGACGACCAACGGGAAAGAGACCGACAGGACGACCGCGACGGAGATGGGAGGACAATGTTAGGTTTGACCTTGAGGAGATCAGATCGGCTGGTCAAGCGTGGAAGGAGGGTGCACAGGACAGGGAACGATGGGGCAGTCGAGTCGGCGAGGTCATGAACTTTCGGATTCCTACAGGCCAATAAATAGTAATAGTAGTAATGGAACTGAAGGATAACGTAAGAAGAAAAGAGAAGTGAAGAGGAAATCATTATTTATAGAATTCGCCACATCGCAAAGAATATAATTCGTCCAAATAAAGTGAATAATTTAAATATAAAACAAAGAAGTAACAATCAATGGAACGTGCAAAGGAATTTCAGCAATGCAGTTCGTATGTCTGTAATCGATAGAACAGTGAAGATAAAAGGAGCAAAGGAAAAAGAATAACAAGGACGAGAAAACGGAAGTGAAAACCTCGTGTTGTAAGGTGATGTGTCTTTCCAATTGATTTCAGTCCGACAAATCAAGAATATATGCGACGCGACGAGCGGAGTAACAGGTAAACTCCGTCCCGCCCCGCGATGGAATATCTAAAATAAAGTTCCGCGGTGATCAACGGGAATATGTGCCTGGCGGGAGGTGGTTCCTCGATAGTATAGTGGTTAGTATCCCCTCCTGTCACGCAGGAGACCGGGGTTCGATTCCCCGTCGGGGAGCCTCTGGCGCAAGACTAATGACCTTGCCCGGAAAAACAAATTATCGTGGACAATTTAACAAGCCTCAGGACTTGCTAAATAAGGCCAAGACCGGATCCCGGTTTTAGTGCCGATGATGATGATGATGGGAGGTGGTTTTAGTCGGTAAAAACCCGGCATGCCTCTGGATCGGTCCAGAGGTATCTTTGGAAGCCGACAAAAAAAAAAAACAACCGGGATCCGGTCTTGGCCTTATTTAGCAAGTCTCAAGGCTTGTTAAATTTTCCATGATAAAATATTTTTACGGGCGCCGAAAACTACTGGTTCGTATTTATTGAAATCTTCGTACATTTGTTAGACTTGTGTTTTAGTGTTTGTTAGAAAAAAAACAATAAGAATAAAATTTTGTGAAAATTGTCGTGGAGTACATTGCACTAGTTCCGATCGTGAATTGATAAAAAAATGACGGGAAAACAATGGATGAAATAGCTAAGCTAATGAAGTGCTCTAAGAAAAAAAATATTCACAGCTCTTCATTCAGGTCCCAAAATGGAAACCAGAGGCAGAAAAAGAAAAACAACCTCACGATTCGACAAACTGCTAATCCGACTATCCAAGAACAAGCCGTTTTTTTCTTCAACGGAATTAAAAAATGACAAACGCACCTTGTACGAGTCCTACAATTATAAACCGACCAATAGAAGCGGGTCTTCCTGGAAGAAGGTCCAGAAAAGTTCCATACTTGAGCAAGAAAAATATAAAGCAGAGACTCGTTTTTGCCAAAAAAAAAAACACCTCCACCGTGCAAATTGGAATAAGAATCTTATGACCGGATGAAACCAACATTAATTTGTTTCGTTCCGATGAAAAAATGTACGTCAGACGACCAATGAACTCAGAATTCAATCCAAAGTATACGAAAAAGACAGTGAAACATGGTGGAGCCAATTTAATGATTTGGGGGTGCTTTTCGGCATCTGGTGTTGGTCCAATTTTTCTTATAAAGGACGAAATGTGTGCTAAAGATTATGTAGAAATCTTAAACACCGTTATGCTACCATTTTCTGAAAAGGACATCTATTGAATGAGAGTTTATGCAGGATAATGACGCCAAGCACACCTCAAAATTGGCTAAAGAATGGTTTCTTCAAAACAAAGTCGATGTTATGGAGTGGCCATCGCAGTCCCCTGATCTTAACCCAATAGAACACCTATGGGGCATTCTTAAGCGCAAGATCAGAGAGTGCAAAGCCAAAAATGAAGAACTTTGGTCAAAAATAAAAGATGAATGGTACTCTATACCACCCGCGACTTGTACCAAACTAGTCAATTCCATGGGACGAGGATGCGAAGCAGTCATTAAAAACAAAGGTGCAACAACTAAGTATTAAAAGGATATGAAACACTTTTACTGTAAATTAATTCTTCACAAAACACAAACAAAAAACTAATTTGTTTCTATTATTTTTTCCAGGTAAATACAAGGCAAACTGGAATCAATTTTTTTTCACTATTTCTCGCTTTTTTTTTATTAAAAATTTAGTATTTCTTTTATGTATTACAGTGCACCAAATCTATTAGTATATTTTCTTCTTTTCCCCAAATACATTTCTTCTTAACGATAATGTCGAAGAACAAGCTTGTTTCTATTATTTTTTCCACCTCTGTATCATGTGGCAAGACGATAAAACAATTAAGTATGTGCCAACAAGCATAGGATATGGAATTTGAAAAAAACAAAACTAATTTCGAAAGACTCAATAGAAAAAAATACTGGTGGCTCGACTGGGCTAAGACTGGCTGATAAACGTTTGGGAATGGGTCCTCCTGCATTGAACCAGTTCGGTCGACTGGGCGGAAGACGTGTGGCAGGACCTGAGGTCCATAGTCTCAATTAGTATTAAGTTTAGTGAGAGCAGAACCCTCGTTTATTACACTTAGTACAAGCGTTTGAGACAAAAAAAAAAAAGAAAAAGAAATTAAAAGTAAAAAAAAACTTACGAACTAACTTAAGAAATAGGATTACAAAAAATTACATTCGAATAAGTAAGAAGATAAAAAGGTGGGAAGGTGGCTGTGCACGTGATGGGGTGGCGAAGACCGGGTAGTAGGATAAAGGGGCGGGGTGATAGGAATGTATACGGTCACGAAGGGAAACACAGAAGACGACGTTTGAGAGCAATAGAAGTGAGGTAGAAATCGAAGGAGGTGGGGTAAGAGTTTGCCTGCTTAAGCATACGTGAAATTGGTTCATTACAACCGTAGGAAGTGTGGTGGGAGGGCAGATAGAAGAGACGAGGGTTTCGTAGGTTGTGGGGGTTGGTGTTGAGTGCGATGGCGGAAAGCAAGCTAGGGCAGTTGATTGTGCCGGAGAGGAGACGGTGGATAAAGAGGATATCGGCAAGAGTTCTGCGTTCCTCAAGTGTACTGAGGTTGATCAAATGGAGCCGGCTTGTGTATGGGGGAAGAATCCGAGGATTCTCCCAGTTCAGTCCACGGAGGGCAAAGCGCAGAAACCGACGTTGCACGCTCTCGATTCTGCGGATATGGGTCGAGCAATGTGGAGACCAGACCTGACTGGCGTATTCAAGAAGGGGGCGGACGAAGGCAATGTAGAGGGAACGGGAAACGTAAGGATTGGAGAATTCCTTAGACCAGCGTTTCACAAACCCTAGGGCGGAGTTGGCCTTAAGAATGATATCGTCGATATGTGGGATGAAGCTGAGCGCCCTGTCAAATAAGATTCCGAGGTCACGTATTGAGGATACGTATGAGATCTGCTGGTTAAGCAGGAAGTAAGGGCGAGGAGGTGGGGGTGGACGTTTGTGGGAGAATGTAATGGAGTGACATTTGGCAACATTGAGATCAAGGCAGTTATTACGGCACCAGGTTGAGAAGCTGTCGAGGTCCTGTTGGAGGAGTGAGGAGTCGAGGGGAGAGATGATTGTTTTGTAGAGTTTGGCGTCGTCCGCACAGAGGGATATGGATGAGTGTTTAATAACAGAGTCGACATCATTGATGGTTAGGATAAAAAGGAGGGGGCCTAGATGACTTCCTTGCGGAACCCCAGAGGTGGGAAAAAAAAGATCGGAAAGGGAGGATCTGAATTTGACACGGTAGGATCGGTCTTTCAGATAAGAAGATAACCATTTGATCAATAGGGGTTCGAAGCCTAGGGAGGACAGCTTGAAAAGGATGAGATTATGGGAGATTTTGTCAAATGCCTTGCTGAAATCGGTGGTGATAACATCAACTTCGTTGCCATTCTCTAAGGCACGGAGAGTATGGGATGAGAACTCGATCAGATTGGTTGTGGTCGACCTACCAGAAAGGAAACCGTGCTGGTTGGGTGAGATGATGGATATACAACTAAAAGATAACGCATTGTACAGAAGCCTTTCGAACAGTTTGGGGATATGAGATAGTTTGGCGATGGGTCGGTAGTTGCTGATATCACTTTTAGGTCCCTTTTTATGTATGGGGGTGACATAGGAGGATTTCCATATACTAGGGAAGGTCCCTTGAGATAGAGATAGGTTGAAAATCTTTGATATCGGGAGAGAAAGAGAAGTGGAACAGTTCTTTAAGAATACAGACGGAAGTCCATCAGGTCCGGGGCTGAACTCGTCTTTGAGTAAGTTTAGTTTCTCCTCAACTACGTGACGGTGAATAAGTTGAGGAGAGAAAGGACCAAGGGAGAATTCGGGCAAGTCATTGAAATACGACGGATTGGGTTCGAAGGAGATCTCCGTGAAGGATTTATTGAAAAACGACGCGAACAGGTTGGCAATAGTTAGGTTGTCGTTTGACGTAGTCGTGCCATAAGAGAGGGAGTTTGGATAGGCGTCGGATTTACGTTTATAATTTATAAAGTGGAAAAAGGATTTGGGATCGCTAATCAAATTGGATTGTGTTTTAATAAGGTATTTGGAATAGAGGGAGTTGAAGAGTTCGGAAAATTTATAAAAGGCCCCGAGATAGTTGGAGTAGTTTTCAATGGATCGCGTTTTGAGGAAAATGTTCCATAAGTTATTCCTTTTGTTCCGAAGATTGCGGAGATTGCGGTTGTACCATGGCGGCGAAGAAACCGATGACCTGCGGCGAGAATAGGGGAAATATAAGGCGACGGCATAGTAAATCTCCTTATAGAGAGTGGGCGTGGCTTCTTCTACACCCAAATGATCAAAGCGAAACGCTGTTTTGCTAAGATGTTCATTTAGGAGGCGGAAATTAGCCTTATGGAAATTGTAAGAAAAGCAGTCAGGAGGTAGAGGGGGCTGGGTTACATGGTCGAGATATAAGGATAAGAGCAGTGGGGGGTGATAATTGTCAATGGTAGAGAGGGCGTGTGGGCTAGGGGCAACTGAGGACATGAGTGGGTCGGTTGTGAACACGAGGTCCAGCTGTCTCGCCATATGATTTGGGACATTGCTAATTTGATGGAGGCCTGAGTCGGAGAGCCCGTTAATAAAAATACGTTCATTAGAACTAGTGGGGTTAGAGACGTAGAAGGCTAGTTCGTCAGCTGATGTCCATTGTAGGTGGGGCAGGTTAAAGTCGCCAAGAACGACGATATCGTCTGTTGCGGTGCTTAACACTGTAAGGTTATCTACCGCTTCTATTGCGAGTTCGTATGGCGCGGTGGGTCGAGAGGGAGGAATATAAAAACAGATAATAAATAGAGACTTATGGCGCTTGTCAACTTTAATAGCGACGTAGTCGAGATCCGGAGAAGAAGAGATGGCAATTAGAGATGAAGTGAGTCTGTTATGAGTGGCGAGCAGCACTCCACGGCATGGGGAGTAGGGACCTTCTCGATGAGCGTCGTCATCGCGAAAAACGTTGAAGGAAGGAGGAAATAGTTCAAGACTACTGATACTAGGGATAAGGTTGGTCTCCGTCAGAGCGTATATGTCGAAGGGGAGGGAGTGTGCCTTTTCCAGAGTCGAATGTGTTTTGGAGCGGAGACCCCTAACATTCTGATAGTAGACGATTATGGGGAGAGTGTTGAAATGATTAGAGGGACCAAAGGGGGGCTGAAAAGGGTCAAAAGTAATATTGATTATTGGGAAAGGTAATTTTGCTGTCAATATACTGGCGAAATGCTGAGAGATCACTTAGCACCTTATTTGGGGGCATATCGAGATTATTATGGAAGTTGATGAATAGGCTGCGAAGGCTAGGGACGTCAGTAGGTAGACCTTCCTGCTGGATGGAGGCCATTACGCTGGTTTTCGTAATACCATCGTAACAGACGGAGTCGGCTTTATCGTGCAGGAAAGCAAGGTAGAGGCGTACATTCTCATAGATCACTTTGTTTCTAAATTTAGACAGGGCATACCGGTTGTCCGAAGAATTAATGGTTTGCTGAGTGAGTTTAACATTAGGTAGACTTAAGCTAGCTTGGTTAGAGTTAATTTAGTATTATTTAGATTTAAGTTCTACTACGTTTAAATAGTTTCATTATAAATAAAAAATATATTTATAGGACAATTGAGTCGGGTTTATTGTTTTACTTTTCCCTCAAATAATATTAAAAAAAAAACATCATACTGTACATTGTATAAACAATTTGTACGGATAAGGAAAAAATAATAATATTGTGACCCATATGACAATCAGTATTAGAATATTCTAGAAAGTCCAAAACAATGTACTAGAATATTCTAGAAAGTACTGGAAAACTGGAGACTATGAACAGTAGAAAATTCGAGGCTATGGAATGGACGGAAACGAAACGCCGAATCAGAATGAGGAAAAACGGTATAAATACGTCGCACGCAGATCAAGGAGGGAGTAAGCAGTAATGAAGCGATAAGTAAGGAAGCTATAAGTAAAGAAAAAGCGAGACGAATTAAACGATAAGTCCCGAGTGAAAGAAGAGTCAACGAATTTTTAGCGAAATATCAAGTAACGGTTGTTATTAACAGACTAATAAAGTGTTTACAAAGAAAATCGATTTAACGGCTCTTATTTATTAAAATAATTAATCCAGCGAACCCTAAGCTCGCTACAATTGGTGTCAGAAGTGGGATTAATTATTGGTGAAGTAAATAAGTCTGTGAAAGTGTGTTGTGACTATGTCAGATCGACATTTGGAGGATCTTCGCGTTTCTGAGTTGAAGAAGGAACTTGAAGACCGGAATCTGGATAGCAGATGACAGAAGCAAATCCTTCGACAGCGTCTGCAAACAGCAATGGAGGAAGAGGGTATTGATGTCGACACATATGTTTTTACGATTGGGCCAGACTGTCCGGATGGAAAAGAAACAGCGAGTCAAGATGGTGCCAATGTAAAGGAGAAAGGTGCGCCGCAGTTGGACATTTCGGAAATGCTCAGGATGATGATGCAAAATTGGACGCGCAAGCTGCAGATGTTAATGCAAAGTTGGATGCCCAAACGCAGTGGATGAAATGTAATTTTCAATGCTTTAAGGAAGAATATCAGTCAAAAATTCGGAACGAAGTAGAAAATCTGGATCTAAAAGTCACCGATGAAATAACGCGAATCGAAAAGAGACGAGTGTGTTGAGAGAAATAAGACATTGCCTAGCAATCAACATGACTACGAAGATACAAGGATGCAACCGCCAACTTTCGATGGAACGGGACCCTTCTCCGTATTTATACGTCAGTTGGCCGCGGCCAATTATAATAAGTGGTCGGATGAGCAAAAGTCAACATCACTAATCTTGTCACTGCGCGGGGCGGCTGCAGAATTGCTACAAACCATACCAGCAGAGAAGCAAACAGATTTCCAAACGGTAAGAGACGGCCTGGAAACTAGGTATGGAGACAACCACATGCAGCAGGTCTACCGCATGCAACTGCGGAGCAGAACGCAGAAACCTGAAGAAAATCTTTAACATTTGCAGGCAGACATTGAGCGATTGGCAAACTTGTCTTATTCAAATATGACTAAGGCATTTCTGAACGAGGTAGCAATGGATGCATTTATAAACGCACTCCAAGTTCGGGACTTGCAACAAGCCATTCGTTTGGCAGGAAAGAAGACGACTAATGAAATATGGGCGTTCCCATTGGCATATGAATCTGCTAA
This sequence comes from Microdon myrmicae, assembly GCA_963931805.1. Taxonomy (NCBI): domain Eukaryota; kingdom Metazoa; phylum Arthropoda; class Insecta; order Diptera; family Syrphidae; genus Microdon; species Microdon myrmicae. The sequence goes on from OZ007499.1 coordinate 16,983,770, forward strand.
ACTGGCTACCAGGTGTACATATAGAGTCCGGGAAATGTCCGTCCAGGATGTTCCTGCCAAAGAATCGGGCATGTACAACGGAGAACCCCGAGAACTGATATGAAGTGTTGGACATGCGGCGAAGTCGGCCACATCTCTGTTGACTGTAGGAAACGTCGACGAATGAATGAAACATCAATTGAGAATTTTTGTTCATGCGCTAATCACAAGATAGGCCTTCAGTGTGATTCAGACTTGGACAGCACCACGACCGAATGTAAGTCCTTGCATCAACAGATAATTGCTCTTAAGATCAGCCGAGAAAAGGTCGTTCAGGAGAACAATCGCTTATCAACTGATCTAGCAGAGAGGCAAGCTGAAATTTTGACCCTAAGGCGTCGCCTTCAGGATCCGGACGTAGAAATTGATCGTTTAAAACAAGAGGCGTACGATATTCGAAATGTACAAGTAGAAGTACTAGGTGGGTGGACGAGTGATGCTATACGTGCAGCTCAACTTCAGGATGAAGATGTGTCGCCAATCCTGGAACACAAAGAAAAGAACGAGCGGCCAACTTGGAACAATATTTCCGACAAGAGTGGAACATTTAACGTGTTACGGACCGACCTTGAATCCAGGTCCCCCCAACATCCACTAATCCCCCTTCGTTAGTTTCCCCTCTTTACCTATAAAAGGAGAATAACTCGCCAAGTAGTTAATTTGCATAAACTACTTTATGCAAATTCTACTTGGCAGAGAAAATAATAATAACCGGCGTTGGCGTCGGATAATAAAATAAAACGTCAACGGCAAAAAAAAAAAAATTTTTTAACTCATTCGACGTTAATCTACGCTACAGAGAGACGAAAAAAAATAAATATCAAGTAAAAGAAAATAAAAGAAAATAATAAACAATCAAATAACCGAAGCTAAACAGGGGAGCAACCAATCAACGCCCCATGCAACCAGTCGCAGGCAACAGCAACAGAACCACCAACTGCCGACAAGCAGCTTCTCCAACGACAGCTCAACGGTCAAATCCACAGTAAGTCCCCTTTTTCTAACAAATTAAAATAATTACCTATATTATTATTAATAAATTGTAAACCCACATAACAAACGCATATTGGGCACAATGGAATTCCTTGCTGGTGGAAGATGGAATTCTTAAGCGTAAATGAGAAGTCGCGGACGGAAAATCCCATCGAATACAGATTCAGTCCCACCATCAAAAGTGAAGGATGTTCTAACAGAAATGCACGACGGGGCCTCCGGTGGACATCTGGGAGATAACAAGACACTTTCAAAATTACGATCTCGATTCTACTGGCTTCACATGAGAGATGAGATCGAGTCTTGTTGTAGGAAGTGCACAACTTGCACTGTGACCAAAGGACCAACAGCAAGACCAAGGAGCGCTATGAAGCAGTACAACGTGGGTGCCCCTTTCGAGCGAATTGCGATTGATATCTAAGGACCATTCCCAAAAACAAACGACAACAACAAATACATGTTGGTCATCATGGATTACTTCAGCAAGCGGGTGGAAGTCCTTCCAATTCCAAACCAAGAAGCAACAACCGTTCTTGAGCAGCTTATCAATAATTGGATCAGCAGATATGGAGTTCCCTGTGAGCTTCATTCTGATCAAGGCCGAAACTTCGAATCACTGATATTTCAAGGCATCTGTGCAACACTGGGCGTAAGGAAAACCAGGACCACACCCTTACATCCGCAGTCAGACGGAATGGTCGAAAGGTTCAACTGAACAATAAAAGAGCATTTATCGAAGGTTGTTAGTGATCACCAACGAGATTGGGACAAATATGTACAAACCTTTCTCATGAGTTATAGACCGGCTAATCACGATACGACAGGCCATTCTCCAGCAATAATAATATTTGGACGAGAGATACGATTACCAGCCGATCTGCGATTCGGAATACCTCCAGACGCCACAGATAATGCCGAAGACTACGTAGCCGAACGGAGAAACCGCCTCGATGAGATTCATCATTTGGTTCGAAAGTAAATCAAGGTATCAAGTGACGGGATGAAAACAAGGTACGACGTTCGAGCCAACGCATCCGGATTTAATGCAGGCGATAACGTGTGGCTTTATAACCTTCATCGGCAAAAAGGAAGGTATCCGAAGTTGCAGCAATATTGGGAAGGACCGTATAAGATTCTCACAAGAATTAACGACGTTGTCTATAGGATTCAGCGAAGACCGAACGCCAAGATGAAAGTGGTACATCGTGACCGACTGTCGACTTTTTGTTAACTTAGAAGACCAGCGAACTTAGTTCGGGACGAACTAATCTAGGTGGAGGGTAGTGTGACGCATATGACCAGTAGTACTAGAATATTCTAGAGAGTCCAAAACAAAGTACTAGAATATTCTAGAAAGTACTGGAAAACTGGAGACTATGAGCAGTAGAAAATTCGAGGCTATGGAATGGACGGAAACGAAATACCGAATCAGAATGAGGAAAAACGGTATAAATACGTCACACGCAGATCAAGATGATGAGTAACGAGTAATCGGTAAAGGAAGCGATAAGTAAGAAGGAAGCAGTAAGCAGTGAAGTAAGCAGTAGAGAAGCGAAATATTAAGTAACGGTTATTATTAATAGACTAATAAAGTGTTTGCAATCGATTCTCTGATTTAACGGCTCTTATTTATTAAAATAATTAATCCAGCGAACCCTAAGCCGCTGCAATATGAAACACTTTTACTGTAAATTAATTCTTCACAAAACACAAACAAAAAACTAATTTGTTTCTATTATTTTTTCCTGGCAAATTCAAGGAAAACCGGAATCTATTTTTTTTTCACGCTTTTTTTTATTAAAAATTTAGTGTTTCTTTTATGTATTACAGTGCATCAAATCTATTAGTATATTTTCTTCTTTTCCCCAAATACATGTTTTCTTAACGATGTTACGTCTCCCAAATCGCCGTGCTTCCTCGGTTGAGGGAAGGGCGTGGAGGTTTTAATAAATGCGTGACTTCGAATTCCAAACTCAAAACTTTACTTAAAAACTTCTAATCTCAACTCAAACTGAAACTTAAAACTGCAAACTCAAAAATTAAACTCCAACTTCGAACTCAAACTTAAAACTATATTTAAAAACTTCAAACGCAAAACTTAAACTCCAACTTCGAACTCAACTGTCTTTACAATAAATTGTTCTCTCTTCTTATGCAACTTATTGTTCTAATTAACTGTAAATTATAATTTGAACAAAAACCATTTTCTCAAAGTATTACTTACTCTCTGTGACTTTTAAATTTTGAATAAACTTTGAACGAACATCAAAGAGCCATGTTTCAAATGAAAAAAGGTGCATGTTATGAAAAAGGGGCATGTTATGAAATGAACTGTAACTGACTTGATATAGAATATTGTGTATGTTTATTTATGATATGTATTAAATGAGAATGTGAAGAGGAAGTTTTAAGGATGTGTTAGATAAGTAATGAGATTCAGTGTTAAAGCTAATAAGGACAGTAGTATTCTGGAATACTACAACGATAATGTCGAAGAACAAGCTTGTTTCTATTATTTTTTCCACCTCTGTATCATGTGGCAAGACGATAAAACAATTAAGTATGTGCCAACAAGCATAGGATATGGAAATACCATCCTAAGATACTGCGTGAGCATACCTGAAAAAGACAAAACTAATTTCGAAAGACTCAATAGAAAAAAATACTGGTGGCTCGACTGGGCTGAGACTAGTTGATAATCGTTCAGGGGCGTGTCCTGCTGCATGGAACCCGTTCGGTCGACTGGCAGTCAAAGGGGTGTGATCGGCGGGGCGGAAGACGTGTGGCAGGAGCTGATCCACAGGTCCATAGTCTCAATTAGTATTAGGTAGACCTAAGCTAGGCTTAGTTAGAGTTAATTAAGTCTTAGTTAGATTTAAGTTCTACTAGGTTTAAATAGTTTTATCATAAATAAAAAATATATTTATAGGACAATTGAGTCGGGTTTATTGTGTTAATTTGTCCTCAAATAATATTTTAAAAAAACATCATACTGTACACTGTATAAACGATTTGTACGGATAAGGAAAAAAAATAATATAAGTATTGCGTGCCACTGGGGCCTTATACATTAAAACAACAAAAAAGATTATAATTTTATGTTCATTTAGACTAAGAAACAAACAAAAAATGTAATGGTATTTAAGTAAAATAAATAAACGTTTAAGAAAAATAGGAATATAAAACCCTTTGTTAACATTATTAGAATAAATAAAGAAAACTAACCCTTTACAAATTGCTAAAAATATTTGCATTGAAATAGAAAGTAATTTTTTTTTTTTGTTTCAGATCAATAAAAGAGTGACAAATGCAGAACTTTTGGAACTCGCCCTAGAGACGCCTGACGAAAAATTTTGCTGAACCGCCATTTTGTAAAATAAATAAGATGATTTTGTAGTCTTGAAAGTTCAAATAAAATGATGTTAAAATTCCGAAATGATTTTATCACCTTTAAAAACAGTGCAAAGAAATTCCTCATTTTGAGACGTCTGAAAGGCTTGCCCCCTTAAACAGAAAAACATCATTTACACGCCAATTCTAAGCAGACTGTACCATAAATACACACTGTACCGATTGCCTAAATGTTTGCACTTTAAATTCACTTTCTTTTTTTTTTTGACTTTTTTTTTTTGAATCCATAATTATTACACCATCCGTGGTTATTTTGACTCCCTAAATCGTTTGATAACTGTATACCTGCATTTTTGTAGTCTATAATCTCAATTGTGATCTATTTTGATTTTGCCTATATTTGTCATCACATTTGTGCAGCGTTCAATCGCATGCGGCACCTCCTTGCCATCACGGCCATATTAAGAGTCAGGCAACCAAGCAATTGCACAAAAATGATTTTCTCAACATTGTTAGTTTAACGGCACAAGCTTATTAAGAAGACACACCGATCTCCTGGCCTTGCCTGGACACTGACCGTAGTATGAAATTCGCGTTTCTTCGCTCTCTATGCCGTTGAAAAAAGAAAATCACAACTTTCTAAAAATACGCGATACATCACACATGCGGCACCTAAACTAGGCCACAATTGAGATACAAAATACAATCCCCTCCCTACATCCCTCCTGTGCACCAGTGCATTCTTCTCTTGCACGTGTTATTAACAGCATCACATATTCCATACACTTTCGTCAATTTTACATCAACCACAACTGTCGAAAGGACACACATTTATTCTTCGAATCCGGTAGGAACTATCGCTGTTGTAACGGATCTTTGTCGAACCGCGGCGCTTAGCTTATCGGTGTTCGCCGCAAAGCAAAGTGCTGATAATCTTTTCAAAATAACCGATTACATTACATTTACACCGTTACACAGTTTATACATGAGTTGAATCCTTACCAAACCCATTTGCCACCAGTTCCCACGCGGTCGAGCTCCTCTGATACGACTTCCTTGAGGTCGTCCTGTTTTGCTGTAATAAATGGCCTCTCAACTGACGACGACATCGCACGATGCGTTCTCTCAGTAGGGAACTCCTTTTCTTCTTCTAGCTGCTTACACAAAGAGAATTTGCTATTCTCTCGCACTTGTACTTCCGGAGTTTCTTTTTTTTTATAGGAGAACCTTATCAATCACACATGGCGCGGGTTATAAAACAAAAAAAAAAAGTCAAAAGCAAAACCTTTTCACTAGATTCGATTTAATTAGGCACTTCACGATCAAACACGTTACACTCATACACTAAGTGAACTACGAAGGAGTATCTCTACGTTTCAACTGAACCAGCCAATTGTCTTAAGGGAACTGAACGCAGATAGTCGATGCAGCGCTGATACACGACGATTTCGACGGGTCGACCCGCCGCGGCGAACTTAACCGATTGCCATGGAGTCAAAGAGAGTATAGGGCTCACCGAGGCGCCGGCGACACATGAGTGTTTGCTCCGGTAATGTACCTTCAGTCGAATTGCGATCGGAGCACCTACACGAAAAACGGGCCACAAAAGTGTGATAAAAAGTATTTACAGCATTACGGCTGCTCTCCGGCGAGAACTCCGCCTGAGCTGAATTTTCGGAGCTTATCATGCAAGAGAACGAAAACGTTTTACTGAGCGAGTTTTTACGGCCAGGGGCGAAGGCGAAGCTAATTATTTATCAACGCTTTAAGTGCTGCAAAGGAGCAATGGCCAGCAAACAAGTGATTCTCGGATCACTACGCACTGCCAAAGTGTCGCAGGTCTAACTTATTGTAGCATAATCTAATTGACTTTTAACAGCATCGTTGATTGTGATTTATGCATGGAAAAACTCCACAATAGACGTGAATCTGTGATTGGGCTAATTGTTAATCCGGATTATTGAGATCAGAACGTGCGTCGGTGGTAATACGATGCAAATGTATATTTTAAGGAGCCGTACTTTTGACAGACTTCTATATACAGTGGTGGAAAAATAGTAAAACAAGCTGGTTCTTCGACATTAATCGTTAAGAAAAAATGTATTTGGGTAAAAGAAGAAAATATACTAATAGATTTGGAGCACTGTAATACATAAAAGAAATACTAAATTTTTAATAAAAAAAGCGAGAAATAGTGAAAAAAAATATTGATTCCGGTTTTCCTTGGATTTGCTTGGAAAAAATACTAGAAACAAATTAGTTTTTTGTTTGTATTTTGTGAAGAATTAATTTACAGTAAAAGTGTTTCATATTGTAGCGAGCTTAGGGTTCGTTGGATTAATTATTTTAATAAATAAGAGTCCCCCGCTTGGTAGAAACCATGACGTGCTGTGGGGGCTTAAACTACAATGAATCACTCAGCCTATGCTGATGGAAGCATACGCTTCCAGTAGGGCCACCCATGTCAGACAGGCTAGTGAGGAGTAACACAAAGATCTACCACCCCTTATCCAGGGTGTTACGCGTCACCGTGCCCATTGGATGGTTTGTAGCCAGGGGTATACCGGCTGTATTATAACGGCGCCTCTCTGACAGCGGGTCGAATAAGAGCAGTAAGCAGACCTTACCATATCAAATAGGGGCTCTGATGTGGCGGACTATTTGAAACCCCAAGACTCGTAGGAACAAAAATGAATAATCAATACACAAAACACAATCTCACGAAAAACCCGGTGGGCGTAGGTGTGATGAGCCGACACTACCACAAGGAAACAAATAATCAAGAAAACACTCGGCAAAAAGAAGACGTAGGAAAAAACGGTAAAAAGCGGGATATATGCGTCGGCGCGTAGAATCTTCGAACGTTATATAAACCAGGCGCGATACAGACGGTCGTAGAAAACGCGAAACAATATAAAATGAACATCGTCGCGCTTCAGGAAATCCGACTCCCACATCAAGTAATCGAAACCAACGGGTTCAGACTGGCGTGTGGGGGTACCGATACACATAACCTGGGAACCGGCTTCATCATAAGCAAGAAGATTGCGCCCCATGTAAAAGATGTGAAATTTATTAATGACCGAATGTCGGTGCTAAAAATATAGGGCCCACGGTACAATTATGTATTGTAGCGAGCTTAGGGTTCGCTGGATTAATTATTTAAAATAAATAAGAGCCGTTAAATCGATTTGAATTAATATAACACTTTATTAGTCCGTTAATCACAACCGTTACTTTTACCGTACACAACGATTTCTTCACTTATCGCGTCTTTTACTACTTACTTATCGCTTGCTTCACTTTCTTACTTATTACTTCTTACTACCGCGCTTATCGCTTGCTTCACTTTCTACGTCTTACTCATCTCCATGATCTGTGTGCGACGTATTTATACCGTTCCCTTGTTCTGATTCGGCGTTTCGTTTCCGTCCATTCCATAGCCTTGAATGTTCTACTGTTCACGGTCTCCAGTTTTCCAGTACTTTATAGATTATTCTAGTACTTTGTTTCGGACTTTCTCGAATATTCTAGTACTGAGTGTCATATGCGTCACACTACCCTCCGCCTAGATTAGTTCGTCCCGAACTAAGTTCACTGGTCTCCCGGGCCAACAAAAGCCACCAGTCGGTCGCGATGCACCACTTTCATCTTGGCGTTCGGCGGTGGAAGTTCTTGACCTTCTTCCAAATTTTCTACTGCTCTCCTTTTCGCGTCAGATCTAGCCTGCCGCCATTCTTCCTTTTCCTAACAACGGAATTCCTCTGGCATTTTAGGGATCTCATGCGAATAGTATGAGAGAAAGTGCATGTGCACACCCTTAAGCTCTTCTGGAGTTTGCACATCACGTAAGCGGTCTAGATCTTCATCTTTAATTACACGCATATCATCTGGTATTGGAGCATCTGTCGATTTCATAACCGTATCCAACTGGTAGTTCCGCATCTTTTCAAATAACTGGAGCGGTTTGTTCTTTGGAGCTGACAGTAAACACCAGCCTGCGTCGTAGTAATAGACTTTCCATAGATCGTCGCACGTTAATTCTGGTTTCACGTGTTCTTCTCTATAGAACGCAATGAACGGCACCTCTAGCTGTTGATTACGCCCACAATCTAGGGCTTGCTTGATCTTTCCCCTCGTATGTGGTGACGTACACTAGCGGTCTCGACATCCAACATCCGTTGATCTCTCTTGTTCGGAAACAGTTGATTTACAAAACGCCTGTTTGTAAATCCATTCAGCTTCATCTTGTAGTTCATTGGTTCCCTCTGGAACAGGCGTAACCGGAACTTCACGCAATTGCATTCGCTCAGGAATATCCGTTTTACGGATTTCATTGTCCAAATCCGTAAAGTGACTTCTTTCCAATTCACTAGGTTCGTATTTGGGTTCATATCCGTCCTCGTCATAATTAGTGAAATCCTCATAGTCGACATCTACACCGACACTGTCCTGACCTTCTTGCAATGACGCGTCAGTGACTAGAACTCGTCTTTTCTTCTTCTTCTCAGCACTTGGCCTTCCTTCGTCGTCTACAATAAAATCCTCAGCATCAGACCCCGATTCCTCATCATCATTGAAATGTTTTGCCGCCTCAGTTTCCCTGTAACTACGTTCAGAGCGGCGTTCAAAATCGTCTTCGTCGTCGAATAGCTGTTCGGCTATAGCCTCACGTGTTGAACCTTCATCGACGTGCTGTTCCTCTCAATCACTTTCTTCGTCCTGTGTACGATGCAGACACTTGAAACGCTTTCTGCGTTCGACTTTCAAACCAAGATTCTCTTCAATAAGGCCACAGTCGCGTCTTCCAGTCGGTCGTCCAACTCGTCATCATCATTGTAAATCCGTTTCGGGGAACGGCCTGAAGCATAAGTGTCTTCACCATCACTGCCGTCCTCTTTAATCGGGTTATCATCGATGAGATCCTTCAGTTCTTCACACAACACAGCATCGTCATCTTCCTCCTCTTCCTCACTGGTGTCGGGCATAGCTTTGCTCTTCCTGAGTTTCTTCCTTTCATGTGGCTCCAATTCCTCCGCTTTCGAGTCCCAGAATTCTTTCATACACTGCCTTTGGGCATCCAATTTTGCCTTAAACTCTGCAGATCCCGCGTCCAATTTTGCATTAACGACTGCAGCCCACGCTTCCATTTTTGCAGCTCGCGCATCTAATTTTGCCTTAAACTCTGCAGCTCGCGCGTCCAATTTTGCCATCATCATCCTGAACATCTCCGAAATGTCCAACGGTGGCGAACTCTTCTCCATTACATTGGTACCATCTTGACTCGCTGTTTCTTCTCCATCCGGACAGTCTGGCCCAGTCGTAAAAGCATCTGTGCCGACATCAATATCCTCTTCTTCTATTGGTGCTTGCAGACGCTGTCGAAGAATTTGCTTCTCTCCTCTGCTATCCAGGTTCCGGTCCTCCAAATTTCGATTTGACATCGTCACAATACACTTTCACAGACTTATTTACTTCACCAATAATTAATCCCACTTCTGACACCAATTGTAGCGAGCTTAGGGTTCGCTGGATTAATTATTTAAAATAAATAAGAGCCGTTAAATCGATTTGAATTAATATAACACTTTATTAGTCCGTTAATCACAACCGTTACCTTTACCGTACACAACGATTTCTTGACTTATCGCTTCCGTACTTATCGGGTCTTTTACTTCTTACTTATCGCTTGCTTCACTTTCTTACTTATTACTTCTTACTACCGCACTTATCGCTTGCTTCACTTTCTACGTCTTACTCATCTCCATGATCTGTGTGCGACGTATTTATACCGTTTCCTTGTTCTGATTCGGCGTTTCGTTTCCGCCCGTTCCATAGTCTTGAATGTTCTACTGTTCACGGTCTTCAGTTTTCCAGTACTTTATAGAATATTCTAGTACTCTGTTTCGGACTTTCTCGAATATTTTAGTACTGATTGTCATATGCGTCACAGTATTTATAAACGTAGACGCCCCAACAGAATCTACGGACGAAGAAACGAAGGACACATTCTACGAGACCCTAGAGGAAGTATTTGATAGGATCTCATCTTTCGATGTTAAAATCCTCCTCGGGGACCTCAATGCGAAAATTGGAAAGGAAGACATCTTCCAACCAACTATAGCTAAAGAGAGCCTACACGATATTTCAAATGATAATGGAATCCGAATTATCACGTTCACAGCGTCCAAAGATCTGGTAGTGAAAAGTACGATGTTCAAGCACAAGCAAATCCATAAAGCCACATGGATATCACCCGACGGCGTAACGCGTAACCAAATAGACCACTTCCTCATAGACAAAAGACACCACTCGAATATCCTTGATGTAAGATCATATAGAGGAGTAGATTGCGACTCCGATCACCTTCTAGTGATGGGCAAAATTAGAAGTCGGCTCGCAGCGAACCCACATGGGCAATCACGGGAGACGAGCAAAAAGTTCGACATTGATAAACTAAAATACCTACGCAAAAGGGCTGAATATCAAGAGGAACTAAAGAATAGATTTAGCATCCTAGAGAATGGGAGTAGTGAGGAAGAGGAAACCAATAATATGGGCACTAAATGGGCATCGATCAGAGACACAATCAAACAAACAGCCCAAAAGGTATTAGGATTTAAGAAAACAATTAAGTCCAAACCTTGGTTTGACGATGAGTGCAGGGCGAAGATCAAACAACGTAAACGTCTTAGAGTGATCCACTTAGAAAGATATGATGAAGTCAACACAGAAAGATGCGCGACAATTCGGAAAGAGACAATGAGACTTTTCTAACGCAAAAAACGCTAATGGGAGAAGACTAGGATCGAAAAAATCATAGAAAATACCAGAGCAATGAATATCAGAGGCATGTATGCCGGCATAAATTCAATTAGAAATGGCTACCGAGGGAGAGTCAAAATAATCCGAGACACAAACGGCTGTCTGGTCTGAGAAAGAAACAATATCGTGACAAGATGGAAGCAGTACTTTGAAAACCTGCTCAATGTGCGCACCCATCAACCACAAATAAACGCACCAGACGTACATACAGCCGAGCCCCAGATCCCATAGCCCTCTTTCAACGAAGTGATAGACGCAATAAACCGATTGAAAAACAACAAGGCTGCCGGAGTCGACTGCATGCCGACAGAGCTTGTGAAGCATGGAGGAGAGGCAACCGTTCGAAAAATCTGCCAACTCATCAAAACAATATGGGATAAGGTAATCACTCCGGAAGAATGGAAAACCTCAATAGTCGTCCCCATTTTCAAAAAAGGTGACAGATCTGACTGGGAAAACTACAGAAGAATATCATTGCTCCCAACCACATACAAAATACTGTTGTGGTCCGGCGCCGTGCTTCCTCGGTTGAGGGAAGAGCGGGGACCTTTTATTATTCCTTTTCTTCTTTTGCTGGTCCTGTACGCACAACAATCTTATTACAACTTTTCCACTCTGCTGATAGAAGGCAGTCACATCCGCAAATAGTTAAACCAATTAGATCACTCGCTCTGGTTCCTAAGAATTCTCCACGTATTATGATCCGCGTCCCAGGCGGACCTTCCTTTGGTGAAAGTCCAGTTACAACTGGCTGAGGCGCCATTAACAAGAAAAACCCTTTTTTAAATTCAACGGCTCTTAAAGGGTTTTAGATGATATTAAAACTCATATATTATCACTATATTTAATATATTTATATCAACTTTCCAAACTCACTATTCAACTTACAATCTCAAACTAACTTTATGAACTGAATTTTTTCTCTCTTCTGTTTTTTCTTCTGTGACTTTTCACATTCAATTCGGACGAAAATCCAAGTTGCTATGTTTTCAATAAATAAAAAGGTGCAGGTTATTAAGGGTGCTGTAACTGGTAATATTGTGAATGTTTATGAATGGTATGTATTAAGTGAGAATGTAATATATGTTAAGTGAAGTTTTTAAGGATGTGTTAGGAGATTCAGTGTTAAATTTAATAAGGGTAGTATTCTGGAATACAACAATACTAACAAATGTCATACTGGTGAGAATCACACCGTACGCAGAAGAAATACTGGGAGACTACCAATGCGGATTCCGTAGGAACCGCTCAGCAAGCGACCAAATGTTTACAATAAAGCAACTGCTGGAAAAGAAGTGGGAATATGGAGAGACGGTTCACCAACTGTTCGTTGACTTCAAAAAAGCCTACAACTCCGTCTCAAGGCAAAGACTCTACCATATTGTAGTTGAGCTGGGAATCCCGAAAAAATATGCCGCCCTCATTCAAATCTGCATTAACGAAAACAAAGGGCGAGTTAGAATAGAAAACCTCCTCTCAGAACGATTTGAAATCCGCGACGGACTAAAACAGGGAGATGGCTTCTCATCATGTCTTTTTAACCTTGTCCTCGAATATGTCATCAGAAAGGTACAAGACGACAACATGGCCGGATCATCCCTGAACGGGGTCACACAAGTGCTCGCATATGCGGATGACATCGCCGTTTTGGACGATAATCTAGAAACTGTAAGTAAAAACTGTGAAATCATGATGCAAGCGACAGAAGAGGTGGGCCTGGAAATAAATTAAGACAAAACAAAATACATGATTACGGCGAGAGCAGGTGGACCTCGGGGAATACTTATAAACATCAGAGGCAAGATATTTGAAAAAGCCAAAGAATTTAAATACCTGGGAATGATACTAACGGCCAGTAACGAAATGTCGAAGGAAATAAACCAAACCCTGCATTCCAACAACGCTAGTTGGCACGCAGTTAGTAAACTGCTGAATCCAAACTGCTATCACGTAACATAAAGCTCCGTGTCTATAGAACCATAATCATGCCGATTGGTCTATGCGGATGCGAAACATGGACTCTCACAAAACGGGAAGAAAGCAAATTCCGCGTATTCGAGAATAAAGTTTTAAGGGGTATCTTTAGAGGTAAATATGACGAGGAGACAGGACAATGTAGGAAACACCACAACCACGAATTGGACGAGCTATACCGCAAACCTACAACAGTGAGAGTAATCAGGCTGCGAAGATTAAGATGGGCCGGACATGTGGCGCGAATGGGGAACGATAGGACCGTATGTACAATTCTTGACGGTAGACCAACGGGAAAGAGACCGACAGGACAGCCGCGACGGAGATGTGAGGACAATGTTTGGTTTGACCTTGAGGAGATGGGATCGGCTGGTCAAGCGTGGAAGGAGAGTACACAGGAGAGGGAACGGTGGCGGAGTCGAGTCGGTGAGGTCATGAACTTCCGGGTCCCTACAGGCTAATAAATAGTAATAGTAGTATACATACGTTTTTTCCGATTTCTTTGGTACAAAAATACGTAATTTTCTAGGGAAATGTATTTTTTTATTCAAAATATTGGGCATCGGCCTCTACACATTGCACCCATCTTTCACGTAATTTATGAGTACCGTGCCAGAAAAACTGCTTGTCTTTCGCGGCAAAAGATTTGTAGAGCCATTTTCCAACTTCGTCCGAATCGCTGAAGTGCTGATCCGCGAGCGCGTGCCCCATTGATGCGAAGAGGTGATCGTCAGATGGCGCCAAGTCTGGGGTATACGGCGGGTGCAGAAGGATATCCCACCCAAGTGATTTCAAGATGTCTTCCACTAGTTTTGCTGTGAGACGGTGCAAAATCACTGCCATATCTTCTGACCCATTCCGGTCGTCTTTCTATTAATGTGTGGTTTAAATTAAACATTTGCTGACGATAGCGTTGTGTATTAACTGTTTCGCCGGGCTTCAGGAGTTCCTAATACACAATACCGCTCTGATCCCACCAGACACAGAGCATAGTCTTCTTGCCGAGGCGATTTGGCCTTGGTGTTGAAGGACCGGCTTCGCCAAGTGAAAGCCACGATTTTTTCTGCTTCGGGTTTTCAAAATAAATCCAATTTTCGTTACCGTCAGAATTCGATGCAAAAATGATTTCCTTTCGTGGCATTGAAGCAGCATTTCACAAGTGACTTTGCGATTTTCCACTTGACGTTCATTCAAATCATGTGGCAGCCATTTACCGAGTTTATTGATCTTCCCCATTCCTCTTAAACGCCTGCTGATTGTTTCTTGTGACATATGTAATGTTTCAGCTAATTGTTGTTGAGTTGGAGTTGGGACATCATCCAATAACCCCTGCAATTACTCGTCGTCACATTTCTGTGGTCCACCAGAACACTCACTGTCTTTCACATTGAAATCACCACGTTTAAATTGTCGAAACCGTATCTCACATGTTCTAATTGATGGAGCGTTTCCACCACATGTTTCTACCAGCAAACCATGACTTGCAACAGGCCTTTTTCTTTTGATTATTATTATTATTTACTGGCCTGTAGGAACCCGGAAGTTCATGACCTCACCGACTCGACTCCGCCATTGTTCCCTGTCCCGTGCGCTCTCCTTCCCTGTTGGACCATCCGATCCGATCTCCTCGAGGTCCGAGCCAACATTATCCTCCCATCTCCGAAGCGGCCGCCCTGTCGGTCTCTTGTGGTGTTTTTTCTCTTGCCACAGAATATTTGTTATCAATATATATACAAAAGTTTACCTGTCGTTAAGGCGAGCCCCTCATCAACTTCCCCAGCTCGGCCCAGGTCCGTGTGGCAGTCTTCCTTCTGGTTCTTCCTCTTTTAGCGCCCAGGGCGGCCGCCGTCAAATGGTGATCCTCCTGTTCTCGACTGCAAATGGGTCTTTTATTGAGTCGGCAAACAATTTTGTTGACCTCCAATTAAAAAGGGTGCACAAATTTCGCTTGATGATTTCTCAATTTATTTCAACTTTTTTCCTTTCTATAACTCTAATTTTAACAAACTTTATTTTTCCCTTTTTGGGTCTTTTAAAAATCTTTTTGACAAAAAAAAAAAACGAAACCGAATCTTTTTTTACTTTTTCTTAACTGCTTTACTTCTTTTTTTTTAACTGCTTTACTTCTTTACTTAACTGCTTTTTCTTCTCTACTTTTCAACCGCTTTTTTTTTTTCTACTTTTCAACTGCTTTTCAACCTCCAAAACGGAATCGCAATCCCCGTACGTCAAGAAAAAACATTAACCCTTTTGTCTCTCTCGCTCTCCATTCACGTCCACTTCGAAAACCGAATTCGAACTCGAAGAACTGCACGATCCACACCCGAATCGGGGCGTGTTCGAAAACTCACTTCTGGATCGTACCAGTACTGGGGTTTGCCTGTGCAGTCTGCGCTGGGACTGCGCCTGCAGCATTAGGCCTGGCCTTAAAGACTTTTCGTCAGACTCTCAAGTTGGTATCCCTCGACGAAGGTCCTTCACAAGGACGAAGATTCCGGAGAGTAACCAGAGTCTGGCCAGCTGGGATCAGGGTCTCCAAGTTACCGGAAGGCTTAACCTTTCCGGAATTGTTCTTTTATATAAAAAAAAAAAAACGTTGTCTATACTATATGTTAACAACGTCCGCTGCTCGGGGCTTATCCGGATGACCACGTGGGTAGCACGTGGTTGAACAGCTTTTCGCAGCCCTCCCCTGTATGGGTAGGGTCTCCGGGCGAGTACCTGCCGCCGTATCGACCTTAACAGGTCCCTTTGGCACGTCTCCCCGTTCGGCTGCCACATGTTCAACCCTTCCCGTCCCATAGTTGACAAATTGAATGGAGAATGGCACGGGATTTACGGTGGTTCGGGGAAAAACCAAACAACCACCCGGCCCGTCTACCTTACAATTCCGAGACAGGAAGTCGTACCCCAACAATCCGTCTTCCTCCAAACCCGGCAAGGAGTCTACTATTTGGAAACTGCAGGGAATCTCATGGTGCAACTTGAAATTCCCAGTGCAGCATCCCCTCGACTTGCCTTTGACAAACAGCGCTTGGAGCGTTGTAGATTTATGCACATCCATGCCATATCTAGGATGGAGTGCCTTCAGCTTCAACAGGCTGATCTCAGCGCCGGTGTCCACGATTAGGCGCGTAGGGTTCCTACGGCCAATGTCTAAAGGGAGAGCGACAATCGGGACCTGAGTCGGCGAAAACTGAGAACAGCTGGAGCTGGGTTTCGTTTCTAGTGCGGTCGGGTAGGATCTTGCCGACCCGACCTTGGGGAGTTTCCCGAACTCTCCCATTTTGCCTTATGTCGACACTCTGTCGCCTTGTGAGTGTGTCGACCGCAAAACTCGCACAATGTTCCGCTCCTCCGTTCAGGAATATTCCGCTCGGGAGTCCCACTGGACTCCGAACTAGCGGAACTGGAGCTATTCTTTCTACCCACTTTGGGCCCAATGCGCCGGGGCTGCCATTCCGGGCCCCCCGCGCTGCCTGATGCGGCTTCAAGCCTCGCACCCGTTTTTGAGGATTTCGAGTCCATGGAGTCGGGTCGCTTACCGCCACCGCTCGACACGGACGATCGTCGCCCATCATCTCTACCTACTTTCCGGGAATCCCCACTCTCCGCGCTACTATTACCGGCTTTCCGATTTCGCCGACGCCGCATCCGACGCTTACCGCGCCTATTTCTCGCGCTTCCCCCAGTCCCCACATGGGTGTACTGCTCTCGGCTCGCAACAGGTGCTGTTCCGGCGTGCCGCTTATGGGGAGAACCCTGGGAACTCTGTTGTTGTTCCCACCTTTGCCTGTATTCGCACCCACGCAAGCTATGACCTTGTCGGCCACAAAACTCGCAACAGCACCGGACGCTGAATACTCTGGGGCCTGATGTCGCCGGTCCGCCGCCCGTAGACGGGGACTGCGGCTCTGGTAGGGCTCTCCGCTGAAACTTTGGTCGCTGATGAGGCGGTTCTTGCCCTGCTGACCTCTACCCCTGTATGTAGTCTGGGGACCGCGCGTCCTCGTCGGACGATCCGGGCAGTCCACTATGTCGTGGCCATACCGCCAACACTCGCGACAGAAAGGAGTGTTTCGTCTTTGTAGACACTCGTCGTATACGTGACCCCTCAGATGGCAAAAATTGCATATGGTCTGGGATTCCAGGGGGTGCGCCGATCGACCAACTGGATCCCTGAACGGATTGTCGCGACCCGATCGATCCTGAGGCGCATATGTCCCCTGAGCCAAGCTCTGCGACTCTCCACTCGGGCTCAAGGAAGGCACGGTATTTGACCACGCTCCCTCGCCAGAGGAGGCCGGAGCATAGGCACCAGCATCCCTTCGATAACCGAGAGGTCCGTACGACCGCTCCTGAACGCAACTATCCTCCCCCCGTCGACGACTATCAGGCTCTTCGGCCGGCAACACGAATGAGACCGCCCGGGGATTCAAATTCGACAAAACCGGCGCCGGCTGGAGGATGGATTTTCTAAAAGGGTCGAGCAACTTTCCGGTCCTACATCTAATGTCTCCGACGCTCGCTCGGCGATTTCGTGCCGCGCATCCACAAACAGGTCGTCCTGCCTCAGCATTTCCCTACGAGCTCGTTCAAATCCAGTTAGGTGGTCCACCAGGCTTCGAAAAGGGACATTACCCAACGTGAGGAGGAAGTGCTTTAGTCCTTCCTCCCTCAGACCCCTTACCAACACCGGTTTGGCCATACCCTCAAGCTGGCTCGCGAAGACGGACCTACCCTGGCTACCATAAAAGCGCTCAGCTGCCCCCTCGCACCGTACCACGGCCCGCTTCACTCGGGAAACGAAACTTGTGGCATCCTCGGAAGGAAGTTGTCGCATTTTGGAGAGTTGTGCACACAACTCCTCATACGACACTCGGGGTTCGTAGGCCCCTCTGAGACACTGTTCCGCTTCGAGGAAGGTCGTGGGTGGTCTCTCCTCGAACATTCGATAGGCCTCGCCGCTTAGCCTAGAGGGCAGCCACCGGAGGAGGGTATGTTCCTCTTCCACCGCCAGCCCATCCAAGGTCCTTCTACAGCCTTTGAGAAACGAAGAGAGTCTCTCGGCTGTATCCGGGCCTTCCTGTCCCGAAAACATGGGGACCGCCTTCGACACAAGGTCCAAAACCCTATCTGTGCCCAACATGGTCCGTACAGGACATGGCTGCGGGCCCAGCTTAAAATACGAAGGCATCGGTGTGTTTCCCATGCTTTCAACAGCCTGTTTGCTGCCGGTGGGGGGGGGGGGCGCGTTGGCGATCGCTCGTCCACAAATTCATCCCGCGAATCGTGGAATGCTTCCGGATCCACCTCGTCAACCGGCGGCTCGGGAAATGTCTCGGGCCGCGCCCGGGCAGGGGTGCCCTCCCGGACATCTCTTTGCCGCTGCCTTGTTTGCATCTGCCGGCCGTCCAACTAAACCTAAAATCTCACGATACCAAGAACCGAACTCGTAGCCTCGACAAGCCCTGTGGCCAACAGTAAACCCGGGAAAAACAACGGTCCAACCCCGAAACAAAACAACACCCGGGATCCTACAAGAAACACAGCAATAAACACAACACCCGGGATCCAAACAGAGAACCACCCTGAACGCGACAGAACCAATCCGTACACAAGCCGGCTGTATATCGGATACTAGCCCTCAACGTCTGAGCTGATCAGTGTTTTACTTCGATCGTTAAGAGGCCGCACACGAATCGAGAGGGCGCGAAAAACAACAAGGGCCCCCACAACAAACAAACACACTCCTACCGCCCGAGAAGAGAGAGAGAGAAAAAGGAAAAACCTTAACGTGCCACCCGTCGCGTATAAAAATAATATCTACCTCGCAGCTGAAAAGGAAGAAAAGCAGAATCCCCTCCAACAATGTCTGTTACACAAAATGAATAAAGAATTGTTGTTATACAAAATGAATAAAGAAATGAGTCATACAAAATGAACAAAGAAATGAGTTAACAAATAGATAATTTAAACTCAAAAAATCAACCAAAGTAACAACAACAAAATTTACAAAATACAAATGCGAATAACAAATTACAATAATAATAAAATGATCAATAAAAAAAAAACAACAAAAGAGATCAGTAATATTACTTAAACCTAAAACCAAAACAATGCTACTAAAATTGATACTAGATTTTTCAATTAACCACAGTGACCTTTCAATTTTATACATAAAAAGGAAAAAAAATAACAAAAAAAAAAAAATTCTCCCGCAACTCCGCCGTTATGTTGGGCCCTCGCCAAAAATTATTGATAATATTGTAGCGAGCTTAGGGTTCGCTGGATTAATTATTTTAAAATAAATAAGAGCCGTTAAATCGATTCTGAATTAATGTGACATTTTATTAGTCCGTAATAACAATCGTTACTTTTTACCGTACACTTAACGTTTTCTTTATTATCGCTTCCGTAATTATCGCGTGTTTTACTGCTTAATTCTCGCTCGAGACTTATCGCTTGTTTCACGTTCTACTTCTTACTCATCAGCAATCGCTTGTTTCACTTCCTACTTCATACTCCTCACTATGCTCTGTGTGCGACGTATTTATACTGTTTCAGCGTTTCGTTTCCGTCCGTTCCATTGCCTTGAATGTTCTACTGTTCCTAGTCTCCAGTTTTCCATTACTTTATAGAATATTCTAGTACTCTGTTTCGGACTCTCTAGAATATTCTAGTACTGATTGTCATATGCGTCACAATATCCTTTGGTAAATCGATTCGAAATTACTTTTATAGTTGATTTGGGCACGCTTATTATATATTATATTGCGGAAACCAATAGAAATAATGTGCTTATGAATATATAATAACAACACCAATGATCGTGCAAATATTGTGTATCTTTTTGCATTTAAACCGCACACTGCTGACTCACAACGGTTTTTATGATGTAATCCAATAGAAGAGTTTCTTAGATAAACATTTTCGCTGATATCCTGTAAAAGTAGTCATTCAGGAAGCGCAAATTCATCATGCTCTATTGGCTTCTTCAGCCAATTGCTGCCAAAAAAAAACTTCTATCTCGGCAGTCGTTCCTCCGGAAATATAGGGACGTA
Organism: Microdon myrmicae; assembly: GCA_963931805.1. Classification (NCBI taxonomy): domain Eukaryota; kingdom Metazoa; phylum Arthropoda; class Insecta; order Diptera; family Syrphidae; genus Microdon; species Microdon myrmicae. The sequence continues at coordinate 17,004,016 of OZ007499.1, forward strand.
TGGAGCCTCAGGGCTCCACCCACCAATGGTCTTGCACCTCCGAGCAAGGCTTGCTCAAGGACTTAGGGCAATATGCCAGTGCAGAGCCAACTAATGGGCACCGGCTGCGCCACTGTGGTGTTTTTGCTCTTGCCACAGAATATTTGTTATCAATATATATACAAAAGTTTACCTGTCGTTAAGGCGAGCCCCTCATCAACTTTCCCAGCTCGGCCCAGGTCCGTGTGGCAGTCTTCCTTCTGGTTCTTCCTCTTTTAGCGCCCAGGGCGGCCGCCGTCAAATGGTGATCCTCCTGTTCTCGACTGCAAATGGGTCTTTTATTGAGTCGGCAAACAATTTTGTTGATGATTTCTCAATTTTGCTTGATGATTTCTCAATTTATTTCAACTTTTTTCCTTTCTATAACTCTAATTTTAACAAACTTTATTTTTCCCTTTTTGGGTCTTTTAAAAATCTTTTTGACAAAAAAAAAAACGAAACCGAATCTTTTTTTACTTTTTCTTAACTGCTTTACTTCTTTTTTTTTAACTGCTTTACTTCTTTACTTAACTGCTTTTTCTTCTCTACTTTTCAACCGCTTTTTTTTTTCTACTTTTCAACTGCTTTTCAACCTCCAAAACGGAATCGCAATCCCCGTACGTCAAGAAAAAACATTAACCCTTTTGTCTCTCTCGCTCTCCATTCACGTCCACTTCGAAAACCGAATTCGAACTCGAAGAACTGCACGTTCCACACCCGAATCGGGGCGTGTTCGAAAACTCACTTCTGGATCGTGCAACTCCTCCACCGCCTTACCATCATACCACCTTAAAACAAATTATGTTAAAATTACAAAATGATTAATTGATGGGGTGGCGGACGCACGTAACACTCTTTCCCGTTGGCTTACCGTCAAGAATTCTATGCACGGTCCTATTGTTGCCCATTCGCGCCACTTTTTTACTACAGAAGGTAAGTATTTATGCTGCACCCTTTGATCAGGTAGAACCGCACCGCCGATAGTCGTTTTAGAATAGTGGACACACTTGAAAACAACCTTTAGCGGACCATTTCGGAACAAATATAGGCTGTTGCAATCAGGACATAACAGGAACTTCTTCAATCTTTTGTAGAACTCAATCGAAGTTTCCGCATTTCAAATGATCAAGAGTTCAAGTTCTTAAATTAATTTTATTTGACTCGCTACAATGTGATTTGAAGATACCCTAATCTGCACTGTGCTCTGACATTTAAGGCACTCCAAAATTCCCTTTTGTGCGCGTTTGTGTAAAAAAAAATCCTGTAAGCGGCATGGATTCGACCGATTTGGCGCATTTTGAACTAAAGTAGTTACGACTAGGATGTTTTCAGGTCTTTGAGCAATGCGCTGTCTCAAAGGAAAAGAAACATTCATTATTTTGACTCAAATTTGTCTACTATAGCATGCACAAACTATCTGTCAGTCGATTATTACAGCCAAAATGAGGAGTAGGCGCTCTTAAAGATCGACCACCCACTCGGAATGGCGGCAGCCATTTTTAATAATTTCTAAACGTTGCTCGTTCATGAACTTCACCATGATAAAAATGTGGACCTTGACAGAGATTTTTACATTGACAGATAAAGGGTACGTTCGTATTAAAATACAAAATTGTTATGTCCCTTTTGAAGAACCCTTTATAAAATTGTTTTTCTCTTATTCTGTAAGGCTCAAAATCGACTTTTTGATAATTTTACAGTGTCGTTGCCCTTCAATAAATTTTATTATTATATTATTTATTAACATAAACCTAAAATAATTTACTACACTAATATTAGAAAGCAGTAGCTTCTGGAGCTTTTAGCTTTGTGTAATTATAGGTTTTAATTTTAAATCTCCAAGTACAATTTATTGGTAAAATTATGTTTCAACAATACATATGTATTTGAAAGCTTCGGTAGCGGATGCTATTAATCCTAACAATTCATTGTGATTTATTTTCAATACAATAAATAATAGAAGAGTAACAAATAATAAATCGGCGGTACTAGTGTTGATAATAGAGGCGGGCGATAATGAGGATGCATCGAGGAGGAAAGCGTTCAACGGTTAAGGCGTCCAAGAGTGGTGTTTGGTGTGTATTAGAGGGTAGCGTCCAGGAGCGGTGAACTACATCCAAGAAGATAGCCGAAAGCTGCAATGGTGGGAGGAAGTCGGTGGAGACAGTGAGCAGGAAGCACAAGCAAAGTCTGAAGTCTTTATTGCAAGAGATTAAGTTTTATTTTTCTTATTATCTAATTCGTATACACTTTGTTTTGTTGTGGTTAACTGGTACCTGTGATGTTTGCCCTAACAGTGTGAGCGTGGTGAAGGTTGGTTGCAGACTGAGATTGAGTAACGACGCCGAATAACCGCCAATTCAAAAAAGGGACGTTGCTGATCTCATCGTTGGTGATAATCGGCCAGCTGGTCCGTGACAGCTGCCGCGCAACGGGTATACTGCGAATGTACTAGATTTCTCCAGCACATTCAACTGCCAATCCGCAACAACTAGTATAAATTGAAATCATTCCATTAAATATAAAAACCCGTTAAATTAGTTGCCATAAAAAGTGTATTTAATTTCTTAATAACATCTCCCCGATTTTCTTCGTGCAATATAATGACAAAACCACGAATGAGTAGAATGTTACATTGTAGAGATTAATGGAGCTCTTGATTAAGCTCCACGAAGAAGGGTAATCATGAACCGCATCAGCTTTCTGTATCTCAGCCAAATCACGCCACGTCACATTTTGTGGTCGCACAATGAGTAAAACATGTACTGCTGCCCTGAAACCACTTTGCACAGCACCGCTCAATAAACCCCGACAGTTTGTTGCTTCTGATGTCGACGCAAATACAAGCCGATCACATGGCAGCGTCTGTGGTAAGTTGCGAAGAGCGGGTTGCTGGTAGGTTTGTTGCATATAGGACACCGGCATGGCCATTTCATTTCCAAAATGAGATGCAAGAGAATTGAGGACATTTGCTTTCGTTAAATATTCGTAGCCTCGCTCATGGATTACATAACCAATCAAGGAATTTGGATGATATTCCTGGGCATAGATAATGGGATTAGATAAATAGAAATTACCAGAAAACCCCTTTAGCCGCCAATATGCTTCGTCATATTGCACCATGAAATTAGTAATATACGAATTGTACCTTATTGGCGGGTTATTGAATTCAACCGGCAAAGGTGGAGATATGAAAATGTCATTTATCTGACTTGATGGAACAGCCAAGACTACCACCTTGGCTACATGGAGAGCGAAATTTTCTTCTCGCACCTGTACGATATCCGGGTAATGATGAATTTCAATAATCCGTGCCATGGTCTTTATGCTCACCGACTCAAGTCTATTGTCGAGTGCACGCAGTAACTCTTCGGAAGAAAATTCCAATGTAGAAGTTGACTGGATTAGATACCTACAAGCGAAATGATTTTTGATTTTCCTTAACTAAACAATTTATACCTTACATGTGGACCAATGGTCGCAAACCACCACAATCGTGCAAATAGCTCATAAATTCAATGTGGCATATGTCTCGACAATCTGCCCCGGTAATGAATCTTATCAAGTTCATCATGAATATTCGGGAACTTTGAAAAAGAAGACTTCCATTGATATGGTGCCACATAGTGTAATTGCGGTCCTTTTCGGTGATCCTAATTGAAAAACATGTTTGACTACTTCTCGTAAAAAGGACGTACTCACTTAAAAGTGCCTGGACGATACATCTGCGACCTCAGATCCAAATCATCGATATAACGATCTACTTCATAATTAACCAACGGCGCAAATAGTCCACTGTCAATCTCCCAACATCGCTTTAAACTTTTCGAAATTGGCGATCGGCGTCGAATGGGAAGTCTTAATTCAGTCAAAAGATTATATAGATGATAGTGGTTTTGAATGAACCATTTTCCACTTATTTCTTCTTCTAGGACTGAAGCTATTTGGCCGCCTATTACATCGCTGGCCTCAAAGATTTTCACCTTCAACGATGGTTCCTTTTTCAGCAATTTATAAGCAGTTGTAAGCCCTGCTATTCCTGCACCAACTATTATAACGTCGACCATGGCTGGATTGAGAACGTTTGCCTTTTCTAACGCAACATTTTTGTTTTTTGAAATACACTCGGTTTAATTTTGTTTACTAACATTTATTTTAAAACTGCCAATAGTGAAAAATTCATATGTCGAAAATTTGACATCATCGAATTTTCGAACCAGGCAATAGTGATTTTCAAATCAAAATTGAAGATTGGTTGTCTTTTTTTTTTAACAATAATGACAAAAGGCTAGCTTCGACGTCACACAGGCCACCCTTGCAATTAACAGAGTTCCTTGACTACAGAATTTTATCTATGACACCACTTCTAGCACCGCACAACCATTCCAGAAAGAATAAATGCTTTTTGAAGCGGTGAATAGTGTGATGTGACAATATAATCGTAATAAGCAAGTACAAAGACCAGTATCTAACAGACTTCAATCTACTGCGAATAATGGGTCGGTAGATGAACCGCACTTTTATTTCTTATTCACCACCTTAGGGCCCGTCTTCCAAAATATATTTTTTAATCGGTGCGACACTTTACGGAAGTCCGTAAACATTCAAATGCGATTCTATTGGTAAGTTTAGTTCAGTGCAAGCTTAAATTAACTTAAATTAAATTAATATAAAAACCTTACAGACTATCTTAAATCTAGAGTAAGAAGGAGAAGAAAAAAAACAGGATGGTGAAGATGACTGGGCGATAGGGAAGGTAGGAGGCTAGGGAAGAGCGAGTGTATGTGGGGGTTGTATATTCGGCATTTGTGAGACAGTGACAGTGAAATGCATGTCCACGTACTGGTACGGGGGCGGGGTTGGTGAGCTGGGGGGACAGGTTGAAATTGTGGGTGGGGCTGGAAAGTTGTAGGGGAGAGCTATTTTGAGGGTAGGAGAGGAGAGGTAAGATTGCAGGGTAGAGGGGATTATTTAAGGGAGGGGGCGGGGTTAGGATGGGTTTCTTCTAAGGCGTCGTTTGAGAGCGGGAGTGGAGATGTTGAAATCGAAGGAGGTGGGGAAAGAGTTGGCCTGTCGTAGCATACGCGAGATGGGTTCGTTAGCGCCGTAAGAAGTGTGATGAGCGGGCACGTAAAACAGTCGAGGGTTACGTACGTTACGGGGGTTTGTATGAAATGTTAAAGTGGGGAGCAAGCTTGGGCAATTGATTGAGCCAGACCGAAGGCGATGGACAAAGATGATGTCGGCATGGATTCTGCGCTCCTCAAGTGTGTTGAGATTGATTGGAGGGAGCCGGCTTGTTTAGTCCACGGGGGGGGGGGGGGGGGGGGGGGCAAGGCGCAAGAAACGACGTTGAATGCCCTCGATCCTACGAATGTGAGACAATTGATACAGGTACCAGACCTGACTAGCATATTCGAGTAGTGGCCGGACAAAAGTTGTGTAGAGTGATCGGGTGACATAGGGGTTTAGGAATTCCTTCGACCAGCGTTTTACAAAGCCAAGGGCGGCGTTGGCCTTAAGGATTATATCATCGATATGTGCGGTAAATCTAAGCTCCTTGTCACATAGGACGTCCAGGTCGCAAATAAATTCAACTGATATTATCGGTTGGTCCAGCAAGAGATAGGAACGTGTCTGGGTGGGGGAGCGCTTCCGAGAGAAGGTGATTGTGTGACATTTGGCGATATTCAATTCTAGGCAATTATTTTGGCACCAAATCGAAAAGCTGTCAAGATCCGATTGGAGAAGTCAGGAGTCTAGGGAAGAGGGGATTGTCTTGAAAATGTTAGTATCATCGGCGTAAAGCGAGATGAGGGAGTGATTGATGCAAGAGCCTATGTCGTTTATGGTTAGGATAAATAGGAGGGGGCCGAGATGACTACCCTGGGGGACACCCGAGGTTGGAAGAAAAGGATCGGAGAGGGTGGATCTAAATCGTTCCAACAACTTATTCCTCTTGTTACGAAGTATGCGGGGTCTGTGGCTATACCAGGGGGGCGATGAGAATGATAACCTGTGTCGGGTATATGGGACTTATAGGGATATGGCGTTGTACTGTGTAGAGCGAGGCTGTAGCGACCTCTACACTTATAACGTTTAAGCGGAGTGTGATATTGCTGAGGTACTCATTTATGAGGCGAAAATTGGCTTTTCGGAAGTTGAAAGAATATTGGTAGGGGGGAGTGTGCTGTGGGCTGAGTAGTCGTAGTATAGGGATTGGAGAAGCGGGGGGTGGTGGTTGCTAATAGTTGAGAGGGTGTGGGGACTAGAGACAACTGGGGAATTAAAGGGGTCTGTCGTGAACACAAGGTCAAGTTGTCTGCCCAGATGATTTACCTTGCTGCCGAATGTAGGAAGTGAATTCCCTACTCGACAATAAGAGTTGGTGCAATTTGATCCTCGAAGTCGCGCTGTACTGGGCTACTCCAAACGTCCGCCAACCAGAAAAGACTCCGGCTCTGGGGTACGGCAACCCGACCAGAAGAAAAAATCGTAACAGTGTTGATACTGTGGCGTTTCTAACAGATACACACAAAGACACAAGCAAACAGTGAAGAACACCAAACGAAAATTCGAATAAGCAAAAGTATCAGAGCCGTATATCATAGCAATACTATAACAATTCCACATCAGTTGAGTGTACTTGAGTTTAGAAATCGAATTCGTACACGTGGAAATGACCTAATGTGTTGAGCATTGGTTCAATTTTTAGTGATTCTAACTATCATAGCGTCAGATCGAATCACACGTTCGTCACTGTCGTCGCAAACGCTATAACTTTTCCCTCGGGGCCTATTATTTTCCTGTGATGTGCCGTAGTGTGAGTGGACTATATTGTTATTTCATTCAATCCTGAATGTAGTTGGCTCCTTAGGTTGTCCTACGGGTAAGTGGTATCCAATCGGAATGGCACCGTCACATGGTCGTCGTTCTTTTATTTTACACTTTTGTAGAAGCTTCTAATGGCTGGCGAAGTATTAGAAACTTTCTGTAGATCTTCTGTGGTCTTCGAAAAACGACTTTAACTCTTCTTCACAGACAATGTTCGTGGACAAGTCTGCTGTACGCGATAATACGCTGTCTCAGAATCGTGTGTATACGTGGGTCAGAGAATTTAAAAGTGGGTGAGAACGTATCGAAAACGAAAGTCATGATCGACGCCCAAGGACAAGTCGGACAGATGACATGATTTGTTCGGCTCAAAGGGAGTTTTAATAATTGATTTTCTTCACGAACAACGAACAGTAAATGCAGCTTACTACTGTCAGTTGTTACAGTCGGCAAAAGCCACATATCAAAACTAAACACGAGGTGTGCCCATTCGAGATGTCATCCTTCTTCATGACAATGCCAGGCCTCACACCGTGTCCTTGACTAGGGATACATTGGAAGAAATGGACTGGGAAACCCTCGAACACCACCCTTATAGGCCAGACTTGTCTCCCTGTGACTACTTTTTGTTCGCACCCTTGAATGAATCACTTGGGGGAAAAAATTCGAAAGAAATGAAGAAGTCGAAGAGCACTTGTGCAATTGGCTAACAACTCCCCCTAAATCTTTCTACAAACAAGGGATATTAAAGTTTCTAAATCGGCGGCAAAAGTGTGTAGATCACGCAGGAGACTATATTGAAAAATGTTGATAGTATAGTTAGTGTGTAACATTATTCAGTAAATGTATAAAAAGAAATTACCGTTTCTATTTGATTCACCCTCGTAGATCCATTCCGAATCAACCACGCCGGCGGTTGTGCAATCCCTGCTTCGCAATGGTTATCGTTATCGATAACAGTAAACCGAACCTGATGCGACAGGGGCTCAGAGACATGAATCGTTCTAACACTTGATTTGAAATTTTAGTAAAAAAAAAAAAAAAAGTGGCTTACAGCATCACAATAGATCAAGCCAGTTTCATTATCGTTTGCAATTAGCGCACAACTTAAAAACAGTTAACATTCCTAAGCTTATGAGTAAAACTCTTTAAAATGTGCACCAAACAAATATTCCTGCTACTATAGGCTGGAAAATCGTACTAGCAATTTTTCTAATTGATGTTATGTCTCTACTTATGGAATTGAAGAAACCGACGTACTAGAAAAAGATACGTTTTGGATGAAGCTCACACATTCGTTTAAAAGGTTGTAATTAACCGCAAGCACCCATGTCCATTAACCAGTTTCAATATACGTTACAAAAGTTAAAGGTACTTTGGTAATCGCCAGAAAGGTGCTACGAATTGAGAACGAATAAGACGACCTTTTGGAACACTATAGCAAATTCTGACCTGCATTTCAACCAAATGTGGTTATTTGGGATTTTATCAAAGCTTCAAAGGCGAGACTGGGTAATAGTACCATCATTTTTTATTACAAAGTGAACAGGTCAGTAATGCACCCAATCACATCGATTACCTTCATTCTAAAAATATTATTTTTGTAGCCCGTTCTTAATTTCAGCAAAGTATTGGCATTTGCAGTTGACTCCATTCGCTACTTCCCTGTACCATTCGAGAAAACGACTAAGGATAAGAAGCAGCTCTTCTGTCCTTATAAATTCCGAATATACTGTTTCCAGGTCACCTGTGCCGAAAAATCCGATGAATAAAATAAAAAATTTGGAACAAAATTTCACAATACTCACCCCTTGTCGAATCATTCGAAAGTCATTTTCAATTACAATTAAATAAACAACTAATGATTCTACACCAAATCTGTCAATAAGATCTTAGAACTGTCATCAATGACTTAACACAAGTTGACAATTTGAATTGCATTATTTGAAGTTTATTTGAAATATAACCGTTTCTCTTCGAAAAATGTACAATTAGTTAAAAATTATTATGAATGTCCTTACCACTTTCAGTGTTATCACAATACAGACAAGCAGTGAACAAGAAAGAAGAAATTAAATGCCTCTTATTATTTGTATTATAATAAACTCTTACAATAAATCTTCATACAATCTCCTAGCAATATGCAATAATTTTACAATCATCAACGGTGGCCGTTGGTTGAGTCAATAATTAAAGAGAAAATTGAGAGCGTCCAATGAAATTGCACTCTTGAATTTGATAGAAACAAAGCCATTCGAATATTACGAGTATTAATGTAATGCAACGATTATTATTAATAAAAGCCCAGCTATCCGGTAAAATACCACCGCATTAAGCTATTGGCTCGTTGAAATGGTTGGGAGAATTCCTTAGCCATCTTTCGGAGCTTGGCTGATGGACCCGGTTGAGAAAAACTAGCATCTCGAGGCGCTGACTCGGTGCTATAGGTTCGCCTTTCCTGGGAGAAGTGAAGCCCTTATATTTTTTTTATTTGGTTGCTATGCCACCTGTGAAACATATTTAGGATGCATCGTCATTGTAAAAACAACATCTTTTTTTATTTTTAATCCTGTTAAAAATGTCGGATTTTATACCAGAAAATGATGATTTGCGGAAAGCATTAATTTTTTGTTTTCATTTGAAGAAAAGTGCTGCAGAGTCGTATCGAATGCTTGTCGGGGCTTATGGTGATCGTGCTCTATCGGAAGCAATATGCAAAAGATGGTTTAAGCGGTTAAGACTTTCCCTTTCCAAAAAGCGTTTGGAGAGTAGTGGCCTTTTTTGTATCCAGTTTTGTTCCATTTTGGAGTGCTTTCAGTTTAAGAAGGCTCATCTCCGCACCTGTGTCCACTATTAGACATGTAGTGTTTCTACATCCTATGTCTAATGGGAGCTGGACTATTGGAACTTTTGTTGGTGGTTGAGGACAGTTTTCTTTATTTGGCGGCTTTAATTCGGTCGGGTTGGGGAATTCCTGCCCGACCTCTGGGAGTTTTCCGACTTCTCCCATTTTGCTTTTAGTCGACACACTGTCGCCATGTGGTTGTGTCGCTTACAAAATGTGCACCATTCCCCGTTCTTCTGTCGCCTATGTCCCTTTTTTGGCGTCTCTGACGCGTCCGTAGCGGTTGAATTCGACTGTCTACGGTTCGATTCGGGTCGATGGCGTTGTAATCGGTGTTGGCGTTGTTTTATTTTTCGAGCCTCTGAGTGTTCAGTACTGCTCGTACTAATACTACTCTTGGCTCGAGTCTGTTTACCGCCTTTGTCGCATGGCTGTTTGCTGTCCTTTGAAATTTTTCTTTTTTGGACTGTGTGCCATTCTGTATTGACCGTGCAGGTCTTTGGGGTGTGGTCACTACGTACAGACATAACCACATTGGGTGTCTTTGTTGGCTTTTATGGTTTTATCCACTTTGCCTTGATACGACACTCGTCCCCTGTGTGACCCTTTCGGCCACAAAACTCACAACAACATCGAATGCTGTACACTCTACGATTCGATGTAGTTGCTTGTTTCGATGTGGATGGTCTGTCCTGCTGGTTTGATAAACTTAGATAAGTTAGATAAACTTACTAAGCTGAATGAAACGGTCAGCTGATGAATTTATGAAGTGTTTCTGATTCTTCTTGACTTGTATTTTGACGTTGAAATTACATCAAATCCATAAATTTAAATATTGTTCTTTCTCATTCGGAGATTGACGGCGAATTGTCATTTTTCCGAATTTATTTTCGATGTATTATTTTTATTTTATTATTTTTTTTCTCCGCCAAGTAGAATTTGCATAAAGTAGTTTATGCAAATTAACTACTTGGCGCGTTATTTCCTTTTACAGGTAAAGAGGGGAATCAAAGGGGGATTAGTGGATTCTGGGGGGACCTGGACTCAATGTTGGTCCGTAACACCTCTAATTCAACTTAGTTTCGTTAGCCAGAAGCACGTAAGGACTTTTGTTTTGCAACAGTTTAAAGAGAGCGGCTCTTCTCTCGATTCTGATAAATGAATTTACATTCACGACTTGAGCCTTAATGTGCTTTCTGTTCGGGGTTTATATTGACGGCTGGCTAGACAACTGCGAATAGACCCATTCTACTCTAGTGTCCTGCTCCTTTATTTGTTTTTGCATTTGTGTTATCTGCATCTGAATAGCGAGCAAGGTTGTGAGCACATCTGCTAGTGTTACTGTTTCTGGAGGCACCGTAAGTTGCGGCAGTACCCGTGTGGTAGGTTGTAACGTGTTTCTCCTAGCAGCTGTTACTTGAGCATACGATAACTGGGGTGTTACATTTAGTGCTGATCGAACTTGAACTATTAGGCGTTCTATTTTTCGTTGCTGTGAAACTTGGTTTCCTATAGTTCGCGGAACTTAGGACAGCGTCGATAATTAGCGGGGTGCCCCTCGCTCTTACAGACTGCACACTTTTGAAGAGATCTGTCGTCTACACTTTCTTTAGCTAACGTGCACTGTTCTGCGCTGTGGTCCAGTCCGCATCCTACTCATCGATACTGCATTTCGCAGTTTGCCGCTAAGTGCCCGAATCTTTGGCAGCGGAGACATTGGAGTATATCTCTACCTTTTTTCAATTTGCTCCATGTGACAAATTGATGGTTCAGGATAGTGATTTTCCGAAGTCCACCAAGTTCGCTACCAAGGCCCAGCTGCACCAGGTAGAATGGTAGTTTACGATCCTCCCGCCTAGCCCTAGCTGTATTGAAGGCTTTTACCGCGATGAACTCAATATCGTTACAGTTACGCTCTCGTAGCGTTTGTAGTAGAACTTCTGGTTCTGTTTCGAGGTCGACGGCCTTTAGTAGAACCATTATATTCTTTATTGCTTTGTAAAATTCCGCCGTGGCCCTTTTTAGCACATTTTTAATTTTTTCTTCAACTGAATTTGTCAGTATGACAGACCTGTTTCCTGTCAATCTTTTAATTGAAAAATCCTCCCCAATAGAAAGCTTACATAAACTTACCAGCACGTTACAATCCATATCTATAATGTTGATGGGTGGCATCTTCGCTTTCCTTTTTGCTGTCTGTTGTTCTTGTTGTGGTCGTTGTTGTGTTATCTATTGCCATAAACATCCTTTTTGTTGGCTAGGCTTTAGTTGTGCACATTGTTTCTGTTTTTCTGCTGCTGTTGTTTCACAATTAGCTGTTCCTTTTCAGCCAATTCCTTCTTTTTGTGACGCTTCTCAGCTAATTAGCCTTGCTTCAAGGTCGCTAATTTCCTCCTCGTCGTCCTCAGTGTCAGTAGTCGCTTAACATGCAAACATGTTATTGGTCACATTGCCGTCACTATATGGAACCGGTGGGAATGTATTGTCCTCTTCGATTTTTTGCCTCTTTTCGAGCAGGTCTATTATTGCCTCCTTTGGCTTGTTAATTTTTGCCGTCGACCGTGTCAGTGGGGAACTCGAACGGAGTTTTATTAACCCAGACGTTGGTTTCAATTTTTTAATTATTTGTTTTTTCTCTGCCATTTTAGATGCTGAGCGTCAGTACACCGAGCTGTTGCAACCAAGATAGCAAACCGGTCTTTGTTGTAAACCAGTTACTAGGTTGGCTTCACTTTGTAATTTCAAAATATATTCTAGTTCCTTTTGTTTCTTTTTTATTTATATTTATTATTTGTGTTTTGTTTTTCTTTCACTTTAATTTTTTTTTTTGCTACACACATACTCACATGCACTCTCATAGGTGGTTAGTATTAACCAGCTTACACAGATTTAGCTTTTCTAGAATTAGGGTAGTATAAGATTTAAGTTAAGTTCTTTTAAATAAAATTATTAAAAACAAAAAAAAATTAAGTAAGTTAAATTTTAAGACAAAACAAAAAGAAAAAAATTCAACACAAAGTTTTCCAAATTTTTCTTTGTCATTCAAATTATCATAAGCACAGCCACAAACAAAGTTCTGTCGCCGAAAGGCAAATTATACAATAGTTATGTAATGTTTAGCTTAGAGCGTCTGCGTAGGACCAGGAAGTTATAATATATGATAATTAAGCTAGAATTTAAGCATTTTTTGTCTAGCATGTAATTTAGAAACTAAGAAGATAAAAAGAATATAAAAAAATGTAAAAATGAAAATGAAATGTGGTTAGTATTAAACTGTGTTCTTTGTTTTGACTGTCATAACACGTGGCTTCATTCTCTTTTATTTAATTAGTCTTTAGTCTTTATATTTTAACCACTCCCAACTCATAAAAGCAATTTTTTCATTTAACGCCGAATTCAATAAATTCAATATAGATAGATCTTAACGAGTTGTGCTGTATTGAAGTTTCTGTGTATGTTGTTTCTCTGCGGTATTGTTTTTGGGTGTTTTTTTTTTTTTTTTTAATGTTAGGAGTTTGTTTTCGAACGTTTGGTGATTCAGCACCGCAAAAACATCCAAGCCATATCTGACGAGCCTGTTCGTACTATCGTCACTGCCTCTTTTCGCATTCAACGGCAGAGGTTTTTTATTGAACACCTATCGTTTAAAAAAGAACGAAAATAAAATAAAATAAAATTATTAAATAAAAGTGACTATTAATTCGCGTTTGGTGGACAAACTATAAATAACCCAAGACCGCGGCTTTCCATTGTTTTCTCGTAGGTAATTGTCAATGTTCGTAATATATATGTCCTTGAGAGCCCTGATATTAGTTGCGTTAGAAATGCAGACCTAGCTCCTTTTTTCGAAGGCATTCCAACATGTGTTTTGGCAAAATGCACCTTTCTTTCTCCTCTCTTACGGCTACCTATCAATAATATGGACGTTGTTTTTAACTGAATATTAAATAATTTAGAACTTAATTGCATTTAATATTCAATACATTGAATTTTAATTAAACATACCTTTTTATATAATCTCTTTTCCTACAAATGTTAAAATGAAAATCATATTTTAGAAATACTTATTCTAAATTTCGAAGGTGTTACACGTGTAAACGTTACAAGTGAAACATTTTCAAAACACGTAATGGGAAAAGGCATACATTAAACAAATGCACACAAATATGCATACAACTGAAAAATACGAAAAGAATAGTTTACTAATTGACGTCAAACTAACTTTCAATACTATTCAATTAAATGATCTCTATTCAATTGAATGAAGTGAAACGTTGTGCTAAAATGCTAAATTTTCACATTGTTGTGGATTATAAGTGCCGTCGTAATTCGCGACACACTTCCTTTTGTTAAGTCCATGCGAGTGATAAATTATTTGATTTCGTATTTGAAAACAATTCATTCTTTTACTGACATACCATAGATAGATAAAACTGTTGTATGACTTAATTTCATGATTAATTTGACGAAAAACTTATATTGAGCAGAACGGATTATCACCGAAGTCAAGAGTAATAGATCGTTTAAAACCGATAAGCTTAGCCAATTTACCAAGTCAAGTCATCATTGAATTCATTGCTCTAAACTGCATGCACATTATTATTCCATAAGTTTTCCCCTTCTTGGATGAAAGTTGCAAAGTATAACTCGCCTCTCTACGTGTGTCGCAATCTAACTATTGTAACGTGGTGCAGAATGATGCATTAAACGAAATACATATTGATTAATTCTCTGTTGAGTTAATATGCCAGTGATGAGTTTACATCACCATTAGAATATTGTATCTAATAGGTGAAACAAACAAATGAAAAAATAATCGGACCCAGTTCATCATCATCATTTAAGTTTGTTTATTCTTTTATTTTCATTTAATTTAAAACCGCATTAAATATTTTGTCAATTAATAGAGTTTACCATCTAACATATTTTATTTTTTTTAAAAAGTTGTCTATTTTTATAACAGGTACAAATTATAAATTAAGACAATAACAACGTAACCTAATTAAGGGAGCAAGGAAAAAACTACTTTTATAACATTTTCATACTTTGCAAGTTTTCTTTTTAGTGTTTTTTTTTTACATATTTATGCTACTTTATTATTAACTCGTCTTTTTCCAACAGGTGTCATAGCATTACTTTACGACGGTAATACATGTATTCGATAGTGCTTCGTGTCAGATGTCAAATGCACTGTGTGACATTTGGTTGTAGTATATATATATTATTTTATTATTATTTATTGGCCTGTAGGAACCCTGAAGTTCATAACCTCACCGACTCGACTCCGCCATCGTTCCCTGTCCTGTGCACTCTCCTTCCACGCTTGACCATTCAAACCGACCTCCTCAAGGTCAAACCTAACATTGTCCTCCCATCTCCGTCGCGGGCGTCCGGCCGGTCTCTTTCCCGTTGGTCTATCGTCAAGAATTCTACACACGGTCCTATCGTTGCCAATTCGCGCTACGTGTCCAGCCCACCTTAATCTTCGCGACTTGATTACTCTCACTATTGTAGGTTTGCGATATAGCTCTTCCAATCCGATATATATACATATATATATATATGTTGGCGATGGATCACGAATTCCCAGGAAAGGCAAGGCAAGCGCTAACATACCACTTCCGGGGAAACGACGACCAGCGGCGCATCGATTCCGGGAAGCCACTAAGAAAAGCAGATCCCAGGAAACGAGCAAAGGAGGGGACGACTGCGGGCCTATATAAGGTGGGCACTTTCGATGGAGCAGCAGGAGTCGTCGAAGGAACTCCTAATGAAAAGGTCTTGTTCAAGACCAGCAGAGTAAAGAGATCACGCAAAATAATAAAATATTCAATTCAGCAAATAAACTATAGGAAATAAGCAAAGTATTCCCTAGATATTATTGCAACCTGTTTTTTCGCTTCGTTGTTGAAATTTTCCTTGGTCGGTTGGCTTGTCTCCTTCGTTGGTCGCGTAGATTAAGGATTTGTACTGGGCAAGACTCAAACGCCCGCCAATCCAGAGAAGAGTCCGGCTCTGGAGGTACAATCCCTCGAATTAAGAAAACATCGTTTGGCCGGCCAGCGCCGGAATACAGTCCACTAAAGGAGAGACTGAGGCAGCGCTAGAGAAGCGCCGTTTGTTGTTTCGGTTTTCTCTTTTCATTGCAGCAACAATATATATATATATATATATATATATATAACGGGGGGATGGGAGCGAACATACAGGGTAAGGTCTCTGATTGCTTTCAACCAGGCGAAGGCCAGGACCATCCTTGTCCTGTTACATCCAAGTTCCCTTCCCAAAATGCGCTTCGAAACTCCATTAAGGTAGCCATCTTTAAAACCACAATTCTTTTCTCAGTTCTAGGTAAATACGAGACTTGGTTTTGAAATATCACAAGTTGTAAGACCCTGAATACTTCTCTATTTCTCTATAGACACTAAAAGCTTTCACTTTATGAATGCAGTTTCAAAAGCAATTCCAAGTCCTAAATTGGAAAAAAATGAAATAAATAAATAAGTAAGTAATAGTAATAATAAAGGAGGATGGGAGCGAACATACAGGGCAAAGTCTTTCAACCCGGCGAAAGCCAGGACGATCCTTGTCTCTACTCAATCCAAGTTGACATGCAGTCCCCACGTGACACCCCTGGATAGCCACTTTGGCACCCGCCAAGTAGTGAACCAATGCATGCAGCGACCTCCTGAGAAAGCTTGGCGCAAGGCTAATAACCTTGCCCGGAAAAACAAAATATTTAGCAAGCCCCGGATACACGACGACGAGCACGGAAACGAAAATTACTAAACGATTTAAGAATTTTCTCATGAAACGTCCGCTCACTATACAGAGCTCGAGCTGCACAGCAGCTAGCCGATGCCCTGTTCGAATATAAGGCTGACATAACAGCATTACAAGAAATAAGATGGACGGGGAGTGCTGTTATTCAAAGAAACGAGTATGACATTTATTACAGCTGTCATGCAAAACAATATGTGCTCGGGGTAGGCTTTCTAATCAGCCAAAAACTGAAGCCTGCCATCATCGGCTTTAATTCAATAAACGAAAGGCTATGCACTCTTCGTGTGCTAGGCAAGTTTAAGGGGGTATTCTGGTCTAGACACACGAATTTAATGCAATTTTTGAAGTGCTGTTAAAAAAAGCAATCAATATTGTTAGTATTCATTTTTTTATAGGATGTTTATTAATACTTCAAGAATACAGTAAAAAAAATGTAAAGTAAAAAATTCAAAAAGTTAGCAGCTGACGAAGTGGGGGATCTCAAAAAGTTGGCACGCGACCATAGCCACCATACCAACTAAAAAAAGTTGAAAAACAAAATTATTTTTGTACCACTTTTATTTAGTTTTTCGAATTTTTTAAAAATAGTTAACATTGAAATTTGGGGATGAAGATAGTTCATGCAATAGAAAAGCCTATAAAGAAGACACATACTAAATTTGAAGTAAATCGGTTTAGTATAACTTGAAAAATCGTGGGTATTTAAAAAAAACAGTTTCGAGAAAAACGCGTTTAAAGTTTCACGTAAAGTCCGGAATGAATATGTTTCGTTTAGACCGCGCGTCAGCAAAACAGACATACCTCCGGAAATAATATGAATTTTCTAAAATCTTCTTAAAGACATATTCTTAGAGGGTTAAGCTTTGAAAATATGAAAAAAAAATGATTTTTTCAAATTTCTAGACCAGAATACCGCCTTAAGAACATAAGCCCAATAAGCGTTCACGGACCTGCAGAGGAGTCCCCTGACCACGAAAAAGAAGAATTCTACAAGAACGTCAAACGGGCCCTCAATGCCTGCTCAAGATACGATGTGAAAATCGTTCTTGGTGATTTGAATGCCGAAATAGGTCGGGAACCGATTTTCAGGCACTACGCAGGTTCCCATAGTTTACATGAGAACACTAATGACAATGGACTACGAGTCACTGAACTGGCAGCATCAAAAAACTTGGTCGTTGCAAGTACCAGGTTTCCGCGTAAAGATATCCACAAAGCTACCTGGGTATCACCTGATAGAGCCACTCGCAACTAAATTGACCACCTGTTGATAGATTATCGCCACTCCTCGAGCCTGATGACGGTACGAGCATACCGATGTGCCAACGTCGACTCGGATCACTATCTTCTTGGTACAGTTTTCCGAGCGCGGATTGCCTTACGGCGACGTATTGCATCCGCGGATCAGGTTCGAATCAACACTGCTGCCTTACGCAATGAGAATACCAGTAACACATTTGGTCATGCGTTAAGACTCGCCCGCGAAGAGCTCGACGGAGGGAGAGTAAGTCCTCGGGCCAGAATGCCGGGCGTAGAAGAGAAATGGACACGCCATAAGAACATGGTCATCAGTACTGCCAACTCCATCTTAGGCAATAGTCGTAGAGAACGGAGCGACTGGTTTAATATGAGTGTAAACTAGCGACTGAACGTAAGAATGCTGCATACCGGGCAATGCAGCAGTCTCATAGGACGCGGGTACGCGAGGAGAAATACAAAGAGCTCAGAAGATCTGACAAAAGACCACAGACAAAAGAAAAGTGCCTGGGAAAAAACCTTGTCTGTGAAATAGAGAAAAGTAGAGAGCGAGGTCCGCATCAGACGCGGAAGTTCTACCAAATAATCCGGAGTATGACGCGGTACACACCACGCTGCACTTACTGCAAGGATAAAGAGGGTAATCTGAATCAACACGGCTGCCTTACGCAATGAGAATACCAGTAACACCTTTGGTCATGCGTTAAGACTCGCCCTCGAAGAGACAATCGTCTTTCCGCCCACCGCCCGTGAGATAAACATAACAGATAGTTGTTAAATTAAAACGATATGTGTAAATAATAAACAGTTAAAACAGAAAGTTGTTAAACAAAAGCAATAAGTGTTAATAATAGTCAGTTAAAACAATAAATTATTAAACTAAAACGATAAATCGTAAATAATAGACAATTAAAACAATACCATGTTATACTAAAACAATAAGTGTTAATAATAAACGGTTAAAACATTAAGTTGTTAATCTAAAACAATAAGTATAAATAATAAACAGTTAAGTTGTTAAGCTAAAACGATAAATTAAAATAAGAGACATATCAAACCATAACTTCTCAAATTAAAACAATAAGCGTTACTTATAGACAATTAAAACAGTAAGTTGTTACACACAAGCAATAAGTGTTAATAATAGACAGTTAAAACAGTAAGTTGTTACACACAAGCAATAAGTGTTAATAATAGACAGTTAAAACAGTAAGTTGTTACACAATAGCAATAACGGTTAATAATAGACAGTTAAAACAATAAGTTATTAAACTAAAACAATAAGTGTTAATAATAGACAGTTAAAACAACAAGTCGTTAATAATAGATAGTTAAAACAGAAAGTTGTTAAACTAAAACTAAGTATAAATAATAGACAGTTAAAACAGACAGTTGTTAAATAAAAGCAATAAGTGTAAAGAATAGACAGTTAAAACAATAAGTTGTTACACTAAAACGATAAATTGAAAATAATAGACATATCAAACAATAACTTCTAAAATTAAAACAATAAGCGTTAATTATTTATTATTATTATTATATTATTATTTACTGGCCTGTAGGAACCCGGAAGTTCATGACCTCACCGACTCGGCTCCGCCATTGTTCCCTGTCCTGTGCGCTCTACTTCCACGTTCGTAGCGTTAATTATAGACAGTTAAAACAGTAAGTTGTTAAACAAAAACGATCAATTGTAAATAATAGGCAGTTAAAACAATAAGTTGTTAAAAAAAAAAAATAATAGATAGTTAAAGGTGGGCACCGAAGGAGTTTATTGATCACTCTGTCGTTGTGGACTTTCTTCGCGGTATCAATGGTCTGGTTGCACACGTTTCTGATTCTAACAAAATTCGTTCTGTTAACATCGCTGGGATTGGAACGCCATTGCTTAAAAGCTGTATTTTTTGACTCTGTAATCTGCTCACATTTTTTGTTAAATCCAGGTTTAGCAGATGAGCTTCGTTTGATGGAATGTGAAATATACATCTCCATCCCGAGTAGAATAATAATCTAATACAGACTCCGCGCAAGCGTTAACATCGGAGTCTCCGAAGCATACCTCCGACCATGGAAAAGAAGAAATCTCGCAAATCGTCCCAGTTAGCAGCCCCATACTTCCATTCATGGCGAAGCTGCCTAGGCCGGTTATTCGCTTGACATACAAGTGCTTGCGCGACAAATACCAAGCAGTAATCTGAGTTTCCCAGTGGCGCAGAAACCTCTACGGTATAAATACTCGGTTCGGATGTCAATAACAGATCCAGGGTGTTCGCATAATCGCCTCGGGCATCCGGCACTCGCGTTGGTTCCTCCACGAGTTGAGTCAAGTTGTGGCTAACAACAAACATTTCCGCCCGCCTTCCAGCCTCGTCCTGTTAGAATGTACCAACCAGTCGGAATTGTACACATTAAAATCACCAAGAACAACAATTTCAGAAGCTGGGTGGTTGATCTGTATCCAGTCGACGGTATGTGAAAGATGTTCGAAAAATGTCGCCAGTCGATCGTCATTCGGGGAGCGGTAAATACAACAAAGAAATTTAATAGAATTCGTCAGCACGACCTTCAACCACATGATGCCCAAGTTATTGGCTTCTAACGCCTCTATCCTTTGGTAAAGTAGATCGGCCCGCGTGAAGACGCGGACTCCACCCTTAACACGGACTCCCGAATGCAATTCATATCCTGAGCAATGGAGATATGTCGAATCGGTTAACGAATCGCCTGGGTCTCAGTTAGGGCAGGATATCAGGTTTCGCTGTTTCCAAATATTGGTGGACGGCGTTTACATTCGTATTGGTGAAACCGATGCCCCTGATGTTACAAAATGCCCTTATCAGTTGAACGTTGACAAAGTTTCGAGAACGAACCCGATTACGAGATGACGAATTTCTTAAAGTTCGGATATTTATCCAAATATTTGGATGCTGTTCCCCCTGACACATTCCACCTCGAAAATCCTAATGGGGAGCTAGTTTACCTCCGGAATTCTTCATCTGAGAAGGCACCATCATGACTTATCTCCGTGTTATTTCGGACCATCAGCCATACATCCGAAACATAGTCGAAGATTTATCCTGACGTTATTGCTGAATGTACAGTGTGACGGGGTGGTATCTCACCTTGGGACCAACTACCACCTAAAACAACCTTTTCTCGAACCGATCGATCAGCCAAGCTCCGAAATATGGCCAGGGATTTCTTTCGACCATTTCACGGAACCTATAGCTTGATCGGGTAGACATCCGAACCGAGCATTTATACCGTGGAGGTCACTGCGCCACTGAGAAACTCAAATGACCGCTTGGTATTGGTCGCCCAACCACTTGCATTTCATGCGAATAACCGACCTAAGCAGCCTCGCCATGTATGGAGGTATGGGGCTGCCAAATGGGACGATTTGCGAGATTTGTTCGCATCCTTTTCGTGGTCGGAGGTGTGCTTTAGAGACTCCGATGTTAACGCATACACGGAATCGATCATAGAGATTATTCTACTCGGGGTGGAGATCTACATTCCGCATTCCATCAAACGAAGTTCATCCGATAAATCTTGGTTTGATATAAAATGCGAGGAGATTACAGCGGCAAAAATAGAGCTTTCAAACAATAACACTGCAATCCTACCGAAGTTAACAGAAGAAATTTTCTTAAAATCAGAAACGCGTGCCACCAGGCGATTGACTCTGTGAAGAAGGCCTATAACAACAAAGTGACCAACTCCTTGAGTGCCCAATTGGTTCGCGTCCCTTCTGATCAATGGCAAGGGCTGTGAGCAATAACTTTGCTTCCTCATCCCCTCGCTAATGACGTACAGCGGTACACTAGTCATAAATTCAAAAGATAAAGCGAATTTATTTTACGCGAATTCAAACTCGATGCCGGTTTTTTGAAACCAACTGTGATCGCTCCAATACGGTCTTCGATGTGGGATGTGAGGTTCCTCCCGTGTACTAGTTACCGCATTCTATATGGTTGGACTGTGAGAAGACAACCAGCCTGGACGGAATACCGGCAATAATCTTTAAGAATTATGATCCAGTAGTATCCCCGGTTCTTGGCAGGTCCTCTCGCTTATCTTATGCACGGAAGACATCTCCTGCCTGTTGGAAAATAGCTCGAGTTCAGCCAATCCCAAAGTCGGGGAAACAGTGTTATAGCGTTTGCGACGATAGTGAAGAACGTGTGATTTGAACTGACGCCATGACAGTTAGAATCACTAAAAATGTAACCAATGCCAAACACATCAGGCCACTACCGCATGTACGAATTCGATTTATCAATTCAAGTAAACTCAACTGATGTGGAATTTGTTATGTTATCGCTATGGTATACGGTTTTGATGCCTTACTTATTCAAATTTCCTTTCGGTGTTCTTCACTATTTGCTTGTGTATTGTGTGTGTATCTGCTAGAAACGCCACAGTGTCTCCCACAAAATGACTGGTCGATAGCATTACTGTCTATGTTATCTAAGGTAATGGAAAAAGTCATCAATGCCGAGTTAATTAAGTATTTGGAGTGCAATGGACTTCTGAATGATCGTCAATACGGATTCCGTGGTAGGCGGTACACGGGAGACCTTTTAATCCTTATAACTAATATATGGACATCTGCGATTGATGGCCGTGGTGAGTCAAGAGCGGTCGCATTGGATATCTCCAAGGCTTTTGACAGCATCTGGCACGGGGCATTGCTGAGCAAGCTTCGTTCATACGGACTCTCTCAGCAGCTTTCTTTCTGGACGAAGAGCTTCCTCGAAAATTGACCGAACCGGGTTGTTGTAAACGGCGAGTCTTCGGACGTGTATCCTGTTAATTTCGGGGTGTCTCAAGGTTCTATTGTTACTCCAATCATGTTTTTTCTTAACATAAATGATTTGTTGGAGTCAACGGATAACCGAGTTTTCAGTTTTGTGGGTGATAGTACGATTGTTTCCTCCTTTTCGAGTGATCGGACGATTAGTGCATCAACATCGCATAAGCTGAGATGTAGCAAGATCGACTCTCTGAATCGGGATCTGCATAAAGTCCTGCAGTGGGGAAAGGCCAATATCGTCGACTTCAATGCAGTGAAAACACAGTATACAACATTCATAAGGAAAAGTGGATCATCACTTCTACCGCTGATGATGAATGGCCAGGCCCTCGAATCTGGGGAAAGCATGAAAGTGCTCGACGTCGCGGTCTGTGGGAATATATCGTGGCATGAACACGTGTCGTACATAGCCAGGTCCGCCTCAGAAAAACTGAGCTATCTCTTCAGAGCCAAGAAATATTATACTCCGGCTCAACTTCTTCTCCTGTATAAATCCCAAATTAAACCCGCGCTCGAATATTGCTTTCCTGTTTGGAGCTCTGCTCCTAAAACCGACCCTCGACCTACTTGAGAGCATACAGAGCCGAGCGATCCGTCTGATCGGGAACCCCGCGCTGACATCGGGACTAGACTCGCTATCATATCGATGTCTCTGTTTTACAGATTTCATCACGGATACTGTTCTTCGGAGATTTGGGGTATTGTTGTAGGCAATTCGGTTTGTATGCGCTACACAAGACGATCCGAGTCGCACCAATTTGTGGTTCATCTCCTGGCGGGGCCAACGTCCCAGGATCAGAACTCGTTCCGTTACAGAGCGGGGAAGCTGTGGAATTCCATCCCATCGCGAGTGTTTCCAGAGCATTACAACAAATCTGAATTTTGGATTTTCTCATCGTAGATAACTTATTCAAGACTTCTGACGAAATATATTATTCTCCAAAAACACATATTGAGATCAATACACTCAACTGTGTAATCCACGAACAAATTGTAATGAATCCATCTACTAAAGGTGTTAACTTGATATCGATACGATGAAAACCTTAAATAAAACACCTAGTTTTTATCCGACTTGCAATATATGCAACCTTTAGCTCTTGAATGATGTAAAGCTTGCCCACACACATTTTCTATTTCAAGTAACCCCAAACGAGCAAGTTCAATGGGATAAAACCACATGATCTTGCTGGCAGTTGTGATTGTTGTCCCAGAGCAAGTATCATTTCGTTCACCGGCAAGCGGCAACGTCTTGTTCAAAACAACATCATCCAGATCCATACCAGTTTCTACCACAAAAACTGCGTTACCATATAACGATAGAGTTTGACGCTCACGGTAACTATGCTATTTTTGAAGAAGTACAAGACCGTCTAGCGACTTAAATAGATTACACAGACGCAACTGTGGTGAAGAACAAAGCACACAAGAGAATCGAAAAAATTCATCAGGAGTATACACCGGAGCACTCACGAAGCAGTTACACAACTCAAGTATTAAAAGCCAATATTATTTTTCCGTAAATTTTTATTCAATCAAAATAGGATCCATTGGCATCTATGACATTCTTCCAACGTGATACAAGGTCAAATATTCTTTTTTCGTAGAAGTGCTGACTTTTTGAGGCAATGAAATCTTCAAAAGCTTTTATGACCTCTGCTCGTTTCCGGAAGACCTTCTGCCGGCAAAATGAATCCAGATTGCGGAAAAGATAGTAGTCCGTTGGGGATGTATGTCAGGAGAGTACGGTGGATGCGAAAGAATTTAAAATCCCAACTGCAACAGTTTTTGCACCGTTACTTTTGAAGTATGGGGTCTAGCATTGTCATGCAAAAGGATCGGATCGTGTCTATTGACCAACGCAGGCTGCTTTTCATCCAATTTGGCATGCAATATGTCGATTTTCTCACAATATTTGATATCGTTTATCGTTTCTCCTGGTTGAAATGAAAAGTGGTTTGGTCCTTTCGATGTCCGCCAATTGTCACCATAACTTTTTTTGGGTGAAGATCGGGCTTGGGGGTTTGTTTCGGTTTTTCACCTGCATCCAACCACTGCCCAGGTCTTTTACGGGTATCATACAGAATCCACTTTTCACCACTATCCGGTGCGAAAAAGGTTCAGTTTGGTTTCTTAATCTAAACGATGCGCTGATTTCCAGGTACCGTAGTTTTTTGGGACTCGTTCAGTTCATGGGGTACCCACTTATCGACTTTCTTTACCTTTACTATGAGAGAAAGGTGTCGACATATTGTCATTGGGGATACTCCCATGCTTTGTGCAATCTCCCACATCGATTTCGTTGGATTCGCAACCACCGTTGCTCTTAAAACATCGTCGTCAACTAAGGTTTTCGGCTCCCCATGTGGTTCATTTGCGAGGCCGAAATCTCCCGAACGGAACTTTCCAAACCAACGTCGTATAGTGCGTTCGTTTACCGCTACATCCTCAAATGCGTCATTAATGTTTTTTATTGCCAATGACGCATTATGTCCCATTTTCAATTCATAAAGGAAGAGGGTACGAATTTGAACTGCTGCCAGCTTGGTAAACAATTCCTAGAAAAAAAAACTGTACTTGGAACGAACCTTAAAATGCTCACACTTTACTTTATGAAAAAGAAAAATTTAACGTTCTGGCACAGATGTTCACTCGAGAACTTCTTATATCAGACTGAGCGAAAATCGGATATTTCATGTGGCAGAACCCAATAACACACGATTTTTCGCTAAAAGTTGAAAAATAAGTTCTAATCACTGAACAAAAATCCCTCGGCCACCCCCAAGTAATTCTTATCTAAACGAAATGCGTAAAATTGTAGAAAAATCGATTCTTTAATTTTTTAGAATTAATGTACACAGACTTTAAAAATTCTGTTTTGAGAAAAACTCGTCTAAAGTAAAAGGGATAGGAGCGGGACTCTATCCTGAGAAAGGTTGGCGCAAGGCTAATAACCATGCCCGCAAAAATGAATTATTATGGCAAATTTAACAAGCCCCGGATATGAACCGGATACACGACGACGACCACGGAAACGAAAATTACTAAACGATTTAAGAATTTGTTCATGGAACGTCCGCTCACTATACAGAGCTCGAGCTACACAGCAGCTAGCCGATGCCCTGTCCAAATATAAGGCTGACATAACAGCATTACAAGAAATAAGATGGACGGGGAGTGCTGTTATTCAAAGAAACGAGTATGACATTTATTACAGCTGTCATGCAAAACAACATGTGCTCGGGGTAGGCTTTCTAGTCAACCAAAACTGAAGCCTGTCATCATCGGCTTTAATGCAATAAACGAAAGGCTATGGAGTCTTCGTGTGCGAGGCAAAGTTTAAGAACGTAAGCCTCATAAACGTTCACGGACCTACAGAGGAGTCTCCTGACGACGAAAAGGAAGAATATTACGAGAACGTCGAACGGGCTCTCGATGTCTGCGCAAGATACGACGTGAAAATGGTTCTTGGTGATTTCAATGCTCAAATAGGCCGGTAGCCGGTTTTCAGGCACTACGTAGGTCCCCATAGTTTGCATGAGAACGCTAATGACAATAGACTACGAGCCATCGAAGTGGCAGCATCAAAAAAACTTGGTCGTTGCAAGTACCAGGTTTCCGCGTAAAGATATCCACAAAGCAACCAAATTGACCACCGATCCTGAAGGCATTCTGGAGCGATGGGAAGTGTACTTCAAAGAATTGCTAAATGGTCAGCTCACAGAAGAATTGGAGGCCCCACCAATGCAAGATCAAGACCAAATGCTGCCGCCACCATTAAAAGCCATTAGACAGCTCAAATCAAATAAAGCCCCCGGAGCTGATGACCTTCCAGCTGAGCTGATCAAAGAAAGAGGGACATCGTTACGTCACGCAATTCATATTCAATGCATGTATGGGAGCAAGAGGATATGCCGGAAGGTTGGCGTCGTGGAATAATTTGCCCCATATATAAGAAGGGAGATCCACAGTGTGCAGCAACTATAGGGGTATAACATTGCTGAGTACCGCCTATAAAATACTCTCCTCTATCGTACAAGATCGGATAGCCCCACACGCTAAAGTCATCATTGGTCAATATCAGTGTGGCTTCATCCCAGGGAAATCAACGATTGATCAGATTTCACCCTTAGGCAGGCGATGGAAAAATGACTGGAATTTAAGATTCCATTATATCATCTATTCATACACTTAAGGCCGCCTACGACAGCATAGCCAGAGTAGAACTATATAATGCCATGAGAGAGTTCGGCATTCCAAACAAACGACTTTGAAGGTTGACCATGACCAACGTAACTACTATTTACTATTTATTGGCCTGTAGGAACTCGGAAGTTCATGACCTCACCGACTCGACTCCGCCATCATTCCCTGTCCTGTGCACTCTCCTTCCCCGACCAGCCGATCCGATCCAACTAGTCAAGTAAAAATAGCAGGATTGTTGTCCAAACCAATAAACATATTTAATGAATTCCGACAAGGGGACGGTCTGGCCTGCCTCCGCTTCAACCTGGCGCTGGAGAAAGCAATCCGTGACTACGGCGTTACAACTAGAGGGACTATTGTCACCAAGTCCAGCCAGATGCTTCCCTACGCAGATGCCATCGACATCATCGGTAGGTCCGATTCGGCTGTTCAGGACTCCTTCACCCAGATCGAACAGGCGGCACAAAAACTGGGATTGCACATTAATGACGGAAAAACGAAGTACATGGTGGCACCTTCTGCAAACAGAAGACCTAACGTTGGCCAAACTATCAGGGTAGTGGAGCTCGAATTTGAAGTAGTGCAATCTTTTAACTAGCTTGGGTCAATATTATCAGCCGATAACAATATGGAAGAAGAAATACACGAACGGCTGATCAAATCCAATGTAGCGATCCTAAATCACTACTCCCATCCAAATCCCCGATATTACTAATAACCCCATCCAAATCCCCAATACCTCCGATAATCACAATCCAAATTCCATATTGAATCATATGAGCGATAAGTTAAACCAAAAGTTAATTTGTCGCACATTGATTCAATTTCACATTAACTTACACCCCAATCCAATTGAATCATATACACGATAAATTTAAACCAAACTCCATTTGTCGTGCATTGATCCAATTCCCAAAAATCCTGACATCATTAAATGCTTAATTCAAAATGGATTTCAGGATTTCCCTTCCAGGAATTCATTAAAATAAATTTCTAGTCACTTCCCAGAATCCAATTCCAATTGAAGCACACGAAACCTTATGTGTGTTTCTTGGAATTTTTACAATCAAAACGTTGACAAATCTTAACGACAAAAAAGTATAAAAGGACGGCACATTTCCATCTCTCAATCAGTAAGTTTCCAGGAGGCCGAACCTACGATCAAATTATCATCAGTCAAGTTCTAGGAGGCCGAAGCTACGCCGAATGAAAAATAGAAAATTGAATTAAAATAAAGGGGTTAGTATAATTCCAAAAAACCGGACGTTTTACTTTCACGAGATATACTATTGCTGGGAAGCTTGCGCTCGCCGTGCGTCATTTAGTTATTCGGAACACCTTTAAGTAAAACGAAGGATCCTCGACAATTCATTGCGGCCCCCACTTCAGAAACCTCAATGACTAATTAATCCACGGTGACCAAGGGAGAATAGCGTGCTTTATTCTGGATTAACAAAGGATGTCCTGGAAGGAAACTCCGCCCTCAATCCAAGGAACTTACGCACACCGAGTCTCCCGTCCGGAAGCCCCCACGCCGCCCGAAGGAAGTTGCGAAGGCACACCAAAGGACGTAAGCCAAAATTTTCAATTTAGGAATATCGCACCTTCAACACCAACAAAGCCTACTATGGTCTATCAAGGCTCTTTAAATCCCAAAATTTATCCAGAACATCTAAGCTACTACTGTACAAGACCATGGTCTTATCAGTACTCATGTATGGATCCGAGACCTGGGTGCTCAATAAAAGGCACTCTGAACTCTTAGCCGCACGTTCGAGAGGAAGGTCTTAAGGAGAATTGTTGGCCCTGTATGTGAGGGAGGACGATTTTGGAGACGCTACAACCATGAGTTGTACGCAATCTACCTTGAAGCTAATGTTGTAAGAAAAATCAAGCTCAGTAGACTTCGGTGGGCGGGACACCTAGCTCGAATGAGCGAAGAGAAGCCTGCTCGGAAAGACCTTTGTGCAGGATGTTTGTAAGGAGACAACGCGGCAGACCTTGTCTTGACGCCCAGAGCCTGGGGTGCCAAACTGGATGACATCGGCACGAAATCGGGACCGGTGGAGAGATTTGTTAAATAAGGCCAAAACCGGATGCCGGCTGTAGTGCAGATGATGATGACGAGGAGGGGGACTTAAGATGCTTCATCTCATTCAAAATTTTAAAAATCGATATTTTGAAAATCAATATTTTGAAAATCGATATTTTGAAAATCGATATTTTGAAAATGATGACTATATATGCCTTTTCAAATTTAATTTACTAAACAAAACAATCGTTGCCTGCTTTTATTTGCGGACGTAAAAATATCTGCTTTGTATATGTAAAGAGGCATTGCAATGCATACCGCGCGTTACTTACTAATAAATAAACGAAACAAAAAAAAAGGAAAAGCGCAAATAATAAAATAGAGAACGTCGACCATTGTTATGGAAAAAAATGCCCTTTACAAAATGCAAATAATGTAAAACGAACAATAAAGAATCAACATGGTGTGAAATTGAACTTTTAATTGAGGTGTCAAATGAATCATTCACTGAACTTTGTTTGTATCCCCATGGCATGAATAGTACTCTAAAATAATAAACAACTTTCTTTCTGTACATGTTTCTTCTTTAGAACCCCTTCTTTTCCTCACTCAGGTTCTATCCCTATATAGGAAAACGTTGAATTTTTATGGTCTAATACTTAAAAAAAAACGATCACTTATTATCAATCTATTTTCAGTGGCGTTAAAGGGAACACAAATTTGAATACCCGCCCCAATCAACAATCGCCAGCAACTCTTTATTACCAGCTGTCAATACTCAATAATCAATTAATCAAGTTATTAGCTTTAAAATTGATTAATAGATATCTTTGCTTATCTGCATGTGCTACTCACGTGTAGCCCGAGAGGAGTGTACAATTCTACATCAGTTAAATAACTAACTAACGTCCCTTGATCGTCTGGTCTGAATCTGATGTTTTTAGTTTATCAGCGCATTGTGAGGTCATAGATTAACGCCATCAACGTTGCTATAATAAAAATTTAGCCACTGAAAGCCACCGCATGATAGCAAAAATATGACGGTTGTGTACACTTGTTAAACGCTGTGCTGTTAGCAAACTAATTATTTTCCTAGTAAATATACTCAGCCGCTTAATCCGATAAGCCGTAGATTATCTATAGTCTTCTCTTTAAATAATAGATTGCACATTTGTCGTTATCTCTAAATAAATATTTATAAATGCGCTCAAGAGAAATACGACTTTTGAAAAGATTATAGTTTACTTCAATTATTTTACACTTTTGAGACAGCATGTTTCCCCAGCTCCAAGGAGATTTATACTTCTTGTGATATTAGTTTGAGTCTACATCTAATATCACTGTTACAATACGTTATAAATATAAATTAAGCTTTCCTTCTTAGTAACAATATTTATCTAGTGAAGCGAAACCAATTCTAATAGTAAGCGATTCATTTAATTTGTATACAATTTTATTTGAATTAGCATAATTATACCACCAACTGTCAACGAAATTCGAGGGAGTAATTATTGCTTAATATTTTCATTATTCTCCCCCTCGCAGTTTTTCGGGACGGCAAGGTCCACCATTCCGGTCCTGATACCCCCTGCCGAGGCGTGCTGCTTGCCATCCAAAACGGACTTACATCTTCTCTTATCACCATCTCTTCTTCTCCCAACCTCGACTATGTCGCAATAAACATTGATCACTGCTCAAAGTCCGTGTACATCATATGCTTTTACATACCGCCATCGCAAGCTATCGAGTCATACGAACTCGCTATTGCGGCAATCGACCGCATAACTGAGCCTAGTTCTTCCCAAGACGACCTTGTAGTCCTTGGGGATTTTAATCTCCCCCATCTCCAATGGACGCTGTCTGACGACTACTTCCACTACATCTCAAACCCCACTACTACTAAGGAATGACTCTTTATAGACAGCCTCACTGACTCTAACCTTTGCCAAGTAAGCAATGTCCAAAACCATCTGGGCAGACAACTTGACATTGTGTTCACGACAGACCCCTTTAATTCCTCAGTCGTCCCTAGTTCCCACACCCTCTCAACTATTGATAACCACCACCTCTCGCTTCTCGTATCCTTACACCACGACTACTCAGCCCTCAGTACACCTCCCCCCTATCAATTTTCTTTCAACTTCCGAAAAGCCAATTTCCGCCTCATAAATGAGTATCTCAGCAATATCACACTCTGCGTAAAAGATATAAGTGTAGAAGACGCTACAGCCTCGCTCTACACAGAAATCTACAACGCCATATCCCTATATGTCCCATACTCCCATATCAATCTCATCGCCCCCATGGTATAACCACAAACTACGCACCCTTCGTAACAAGAGGAATAAGTTGTGGAACGCCTTCCTAAACACGCGTTCTCCCCTTGATTACTCCAATTATCTGGGTTACTTTTACCAATTCACCGAGCTCTACAGCTCTCTCTACCACAATCACCTTGCCAAAGCTCAATTCAACCCGATCAACGACCCCAAACCTTTCTTCCACTTCATCAACCACAAACGGAAATAGGGTGCCTATCCCACCTCCCTTTTCTACGGCTCAACTACTACAACGGACTCCCAAACCATATCCAATCTTTTCGCGTCCTTCTTCAAACTATCCTTCATGGACGACTCGTTCGAGCCGAACCCCTCTTACTTTACTGGCATATCTGAATTCTCCCTCGACCCTCTCATTCCTCTACACATTCAACAACACCAAGTCACAAAAAAACTTAAAGAACTGAAAGACGATTTCAGTCCCGGCACAGACGGACTCCCTGCTATCCTCTTAAAAAAAATGTTCCTCTTCTCTCTCTCTCCCGCTCGCGTCAATCTTCAATCTATCCCTTGCACAAGGTCTATTCCCTGACTTTTGGAAATCCTCTTACATAACCCCCATACATAAAAAGGGGGAAAAAACGATATATCCAATTATCGTCCCATTGCTAAGCTTTTGCACATTCCTAAATTGTTCGAAGGCCTTCTATACGAGGCATTATGTTTTCGCTGCGCACACACCATGTCTCCGAACCAGCACGGCTTCCTCTCAGGCTGGTCCATTACTACTAACCTTGTCGAATTTACATCCCACACACTCCTTACCCTAGAAAAGGGCGATGATGTCGATGTAGTCGCTACCGACTTTAGCAAGTCCTTCGGCAAAATCTCCCATAACCTCATTCTCTTCAAGCTATCCTCCCTCGGTTTCGAACCCCTGCTGATTAAGTTGGCCTCATCCTATCTCACTTATCGAACCTCCCGCGTGCAATTTAAATCCACCCTCCCCGATCCTTTTTTCCAACCTCAGGTGTTCCCCGGGGCAGTCATCTCGGTCCCCTCCTATTTATCCTGCTCCATAAACGACATAGGCTCTTGCATTAATCACTCCTTCATCTCGCTTTACGTGGATGATTCCAACATTTTCAAGACAATCCACTCTCCCCTGGATTCCTCACTTCTCCAAGCGGATCTTGACAGCTTCTCGACTTGGTGCCAAAATAATGGTCTAGAAATGAATATTGCCAAATATCACACAATTACCTTCTCTCGGAAGAGTTCCCCCACTCACCCACGCTCCTATCTCTTACTGAACCAACCGATAACATCGGTTGAATTGATTCGCGATCTGGGTGTCCTATGCGACAAGCAGCTCAAATTTATCGCACATTTTGATTACATAATCCTTAAGGCCAACACCACCCTGGTCGCTGGTTGAAAGAATTCCATAACCCCTATGTCACCCGATCACTCTACACAACTTTTGTCCGGTCACTACTCGAATACGCTAGTCAGGTCCGGTCCCCGTATCAAGTGACTCACATTCGCGGGATTGAGGGAGTTCAACGTCGTTTCTTGCGCTTTGCCCTCCGCGTACTAAACTGGGGAAATCCGCTGATTCTAACACCATACACAAGCCGGCTCCGTCTAATCAATCTAAACACACTTGAAGAGCACAGAATCCATGCCGACATCATCTTTGTCCATCGCCTTCTGTCTGGCTCAATCAATTGACCAAGCTTGCTCTCCACTTTAACATTGCATACAAACCCCCGTAACGTACGTAACCCTCGACTGTTTTACGTGCCCGCTCATCACACTTCTTACGGCGCTAACGAACCCATCTCGCGTATGCTACGACAGGCCAACTCTTTCCCCACCTCCATCGATTTCAACATCTCCACTCCCGCTCTTAAACGACGTCTCAGAATAAACCCGTCCTAACCCCCCCCCCCCCCCCCCCCAAATAATCCCCTCTACCCTGCAATCCTACCTCTCCTCTCCTATCCTCAAAATAGTTCCCCCAGCCCCACCCACAATTTCAACTTCTCCTCCCAGCTCACCAACCCCGCCCCCTACCAGTACGTAGACATGCCCTTCACTGTCACTGTCTCACAAATGCCGAATTTACCACCCCCACATACACTCACTCTTCCCTAGCCTCTTACCTCCCCCATCGCACAGTCATCTTCACTTTCCTGGTTTTTTTCTTTTTTTCTCCTTCTTACTCTAGATTTAAGATAGTCTAAAGTTTTTATATTAATTTAATTTAAATTAATGTAAGCTTGCATTAAACTAAATAAATGAGGGTTCTGCCCTCACTTAACTAAACTAAACTAAATATACAAGAGCATATACAAGAGCAAAAGTCAGTGACAGTTATGGCATACTAATTATACATTACATTAACTTACAACGTTAAGCCAGCAATTCTATATGATAATATTTTATAGCCCTTAAATGATAATGGGTCCATTATAGCCAACAACTTAGCTGACTAGAAGTAACTTCTGGAAAGCGTAATTAACGAGGTAAAACACTTGGCTTCGAATATTACTGTGTGAGAGGAATTTTTCATACCTACCAAAGCATTTGGAATCAGACTCAAAAAAAAATTGAACAGCATTATAGCCAACGAAAAACTATAACTTCTTAAAATTATCGCAGTCAACAACTGTCTATAATTGTATGGATATACATTCTAACAAATTAAACCGGGACTAATTTATTCAAACGTTAATGCTTTCATTAAAAAAGGTTCTTATTACAAGGGTCTTCTATTTTGACGCTAAGTTCGACCACCATTTGTCAACTACAATATTGTCATCAAAGTTATTAGTTTACCTCAAATACTACCAACGATTTTTTGCTATGGAAAAAACGTTGAGTAAAAGGCTTTTTTTTGTAGTTTTCATCTGTGGTCACCGCCAAACACAAAAAATGAAATCATTTATAAATCCTTCTTTTACTTTCTTTTACTTATCCCCCGCTTTAGGGCTGATAAAGGATATTTTTGACACAATCAATTTCACCGCTCACAACACGCTACGATGGTTTCTGAAAAAAACAACTGCTAAATAACTTCGTCTCTACTGGCCGACTCTATTATGATTTGAACGTTCGTATGTATCTCTTAAAAAGTTTGCGTTAGGTTTTATATTGGGAACGGAACTCTTCTTCGGACCCGCTGAAAGGTTTGAAGAACACTTTTGAAAACTCTGTAACATTGAGAAAAAGGATCATTGGTTTACATAAAGCATTCAAAAAGGACCGTGAAGTAATTGAAAATCTACCCCATTCCGAGGCGGAAAACAACGGTTAACGCAGGAAACAGAAGACTCAGTGAAGAAAACGATATTCGAAAATCGTCCCTATAGTTTTATAGAGAGAGTTTTCACAAGAACTATACCACTCTCACAAATTAGTTTGTCACATTTTAGGGGGAGTTTTGGATATTCAAAATTTGGGGAAATGGATATTCTACAGGGCACTGAAGTTTACGGACATCTCTTACAAGGTGCAATCGTAAAAGGGCGGCTCAATTGGCTCAACCAACTAAATTTGGAGGATTCTTGGTGTCCCAGTGCCTTTAATATATGACACCTAAACTCGAATTGGGCACTAAATGGGCATCGATCAGAGACACAATCAAACAAACAGCCCAAAAGGTATTAGGATTAAGAAAACAATTAAGTCCAAACTTTGGTTTGACGATGAGTGCAGGGCGAAGATCGAAGAACGTAAACGCCTCAGAGTGATCCACTTAGAAAGATATGAAGAAGTCAACGCAGAAAGATACGCGACAACTCGGAAAGAGACAACGAGACTTTTCAAACGCGAATGGGAGAAGACTAGGATCGAAAAATTCCTAGAAAATGCCAGAGCAAAGAATATCAGAGGTATGTGTAGTGATCCTAAATCACTACTCTCACCCAATTACCTTATATGAGCGACAAGTTAAACCAAAAGTGAATTTGTCGCACATTGATTCAATTTCCGAATACCTTACCCTTACTCATAATTCGAATCCAATTGAATCATATGCACGATCAATTTAAACGGAAGTCCATTTGTCGCGCATTGATTCAATTCCCTATAACCATTGAAATTATGAAATGCCTAATTCCAAATGCATTTCATGATTTCCCCTTCCGGGAATTTATTCAAGTAAATTCCTATACACTTCTCAGAATCCTGTTCCAATTGAAGCACACAAACTCTTGTTTGTGCTTCTTGGAATTATTAAATAAAATGTTTAACAAATCTCTGTTGCCATCGTATAAAAGGGCGGCACATTTTGAATTCGTGATCAGTCGAAATCCGGAAGGCCAAAGTTACGGCCGAAGACAGCTAAGTAAATAAAGTGGTATAATTAAAAATAAAAGTAAGATAACCGAAAAAAGCAACATCTTTCATTTGGACTTCACCTGCCAATATATCCTACTATTGTGGGTACTCGTACCCTCACCCATCAACAACAAGCGACAATTGATCCACTTGCCGAAGACGACCAAGGCTGTGTGGCGATTAACCCCCAACTTCCCCCAGCCCAGTCCATTTGGAAACCGGACTGACTCCACCCGGCTGACCTCTACCAGCCAATCCGACTGCACCCAAACCAGGACCAATCCGGCCGGTAACGACCCGCGGGACTATAGGTACGCCCAAGAAACAAAATATAACCCTTAACATATGTATGCCGACATAAATTCAATTAGAAATGGCTACCGAGGGAGATCCAAAATAATCCGAGACACAAACGGCTGTCTGATGACAGAAACAAACAATATAGATGGAAGCAGTACTTTGAAAACCTGCTCAATGTGCGCACCCATCAACCACAAATTAACGCACCAGATGTACATGCAGCCGAGACACAGATCCCAGACCCTTCTTTCGACGAAGTTGTAGACGCAATAAACCGATTGAAAACAACAAAGCTGCCGGAGTCGATTGCATACCGCCAGAGCTTGTGAAGCATGGAGGAGAGGCAACCGCTCGAAAGTTCCTCCAACTGATTAAAACAATATGGGATAAGGAAGTCATTCCGAAAGAATGGAAAACCTCAATTGTCGTCCCCATTTTCACACAAGGTGACAGATCTGACTGCGAAAACTTCAGAGGAATATCATTGCTCCCAGCCACATCCAAAATGCTGACAAATATCATACTGGCGAGAATCACACCGTACGCAGAAGAAATACTGGGAGACTACCAATGCGGATTCCGTAGGAACCGGTCAGCAAGCGACCAAATGTTCACAATAAGGCAACTGCTGGAAAATAAGTGGGAATACGGAGAGACGGTTCACCAACTGTTCGTTGACTTCAAAAAAGCCTATGACTCAGTCGCAAGGCAAAGACTTGACCATATTGTAGTTGAGCTGGAAATCCTGAAGAAATATGTCGCCCTCATTCAAATGTGCATGAACGAAAATAAAGGGCGAGTTAGAATAGAAAACCACCTCTCAGAATTATTTTGATATCCGTGACGGACTAAAACAGGGGGGTGGCATCTCACCATATATTTTTAACCTTGTGCTCGAGTATGTTATCAGAAAGGTACAAGACGACAACATGGCCGGATCATACCTGAACGGGGTCACACAGGTGCTCGCATATGCGGATGACATCGCCGTTCTGGGTGATAATCTAGAAACTATAAGTAAAACCAGTGAAATCATCATGCAAGCGGCAGAAGAGGTGGGCCTAGAAATAAATGAAGACAAAACGAAATACATGATTACGACGAGAGCAGATGGACCTCAGGGAACACACATAAACGTCAGAGGCAAGATATTCGAAAGAGTTTTTTTTTTTTTTTTTTGTTTATTAGACTTCTCTCGGGAGAGGCGAACCTATAGCGTCGAGTGGGCGCCCCGAGATGCCATCAAATAACTGTTGCAGTTCTTTTTGAACAGTTGCAGGTTGTAACGCTCTGGGAACACTCGCGTGGGAAGGGAGTTCCACAGCTTCCCCGCTCTGTAACGGAACGCGTTCTGATACAGGGATGTTCGCGCTGTCGGGAGATGAACCACAAACTGGTGCGATCCGTCGGATTGTCTTGTGGAGCGCATATAGACCGAATTGTGTGGAACAATGCCAAGAATCTCCGAAGAACAGCACCCGTGATAATATCTGTAAAACAGACAGAGGTCGGCCACGCGCCTTCGATGTGATAGCGACTGTAGTCCCGACGTCAGCGCCGAGTCCCCGATCGGGCGGATCGCTCGTCTTTGTACGCTCTCAAGTAGGTCGAGGGTATGTTTAGGAGCCGAGCTCCAACCATGAGAGCAATATTCGAGCGCGGGTCTAATTTGAGATTTATATAGGAGAAGAAGTTGGGCCGGAGTAAAGTATTTCTTGGCTCTAAAAAGATAACTCAGTTTTCCTGAGGCTGATCTGGCGATACCCGATACGTGTTTATGCCATGATGCATTCCCACAGACCGTGACGCCGAGCAATCTCAAACTTTCCCCAGCCTCGAGGGCCCGGCCACTCATCATCAGCTGTGGAACCGATGATCCGGCTTTCTTTGAGAATGTTGTATACTGGGTCTTCGTTGCGTTGAAGTCGACAAGATTGGCCTTTCCCCACTGCAGGACTTTATCTAGATCCTGGTTCAGAGAGTCAATCTGTCTACATCTCAGCTGGTGCGACGTTGATGCACCAATCGGCCGATCACTCGAAAAGGAGGAAACAAGCGTACTATCATCCGCAAAACTGAACACTTTGTTATCCGTTGTCTCCAACAAATCATTTATGTGAAGCAAGAACAAGGTTGGAGCCAAAATAGAACCCTGGGGCACCCCCGAATTAACAGGATACAGATCCGAACACTCGCCGTCCACAACAACCCGGATCGATCGATTCTCGAGGAAGCTTAAAGTTAAAGAACTTAAATATCTGGGAACGATACTGACGGCCAGTAACGAAATGTCGAAGGAAAAGACTACACCCCGGCAACGCTAGTTGGCACGCAGTCAGTAAACTGCTGAAATCCAAACTGGTATCACGTAATATAAAGCTCCGTGTCTATAAAACCATAATCATGCCGATTGTTCTATATGGACGCGAAACATGGGCTCTCACAAAACGGGAAGAAAACAAATTCCGCGTATTCGAGAATAAAGTTGTGGCGGTTCCGCCAAACCCCACGGCCCACTTACCTGAAAAACCCCCATATATATAATTCAATCGCATTAACACCTTAAATGCTTTACACATCTAGAATTATCTAAGGTATAATCTAAAAAGTCCCTGGAAAAGAAAACACCTTTCATGCATCTCTTCGCATACAATTCCTGTAAGGTTTCTTTCTTACCTTATCAGGAATCTCAAGCCAATTCGGCACCTTCAGTGCCAAGCAAATCCCCCTAGACGAATTCCTGAAAACAAGATGATTGGGTTTGCATACATGGTAACCATCATAACGGGGACCATACACATTGCGTCGCCTATTTCCCGACCTCACCAAGTGTATCATAAATCACCATACATACACATGGAATCCTACGGCATAACCAAATGAAAATAGGTATGGTATACTTACCCTTGGCGGCGATGCAATAAACACCAATTCACGGTAATCTAGCTGAAACCCATTAGCACATTGCCACATTGCATTGCCGCCTATTTATTTAGCAGCAATGCACATCTCAGACAAAGACCCAAAGGTTTCCTTTGTCTTTTCATATTTCGGGATCTGCTTCTCATCAGCAGCAGTATAAGCAAACACAAACCCAATTATCATCCAATGAGATTCGGCTTGTTTACTTAGCCCAATTCACTTCTCATGGATGCACATTATGCCCCTTCTTGGTGTTTCAGATTCGTTGTCATGGTGTATGTACATGTGTAGTACCAGCGATCTTCAGCCCAAACGATTGAATATCGTTGAGTAAAATTACAACCCCCGTTCCCGACGGTCGGTTCACTCCCGCTCTCCGCCGGCTGCGGCGATGCGTTTATACACGGGTCGTTTTGTGAAGTGTTGGTTGACTTGGTAGCTCGTCTCACATTTAAAGCGATAGTGAAGACTAAAGTGTTCGGAATTAAATAAACTGCAAGCGAACTTTTCTTTTCCGCATTATTCAAGGTTCGACTGGCATATGCGACTGGCTAGTCCTTACCGATTTCGCCTTGCGACAGTACGGCACCCAGTGCTTCATTGCTCGCATCCGTGGTCAGATTAAGGGTTTGGTAAAATCTGGATAGATTAACAGTGGCGGCGAGACCAATAACAACTTTATGTTATCAAATGCGTTTTGGCATTTGTCTGACCAGGTGAATTTGACGTCCTTCCTTAACAAATTTGTTAAGGGGCGTACTATCTTCGAAAAATTTTGAACAAGCCAAGAAACTAATGGACGTGCTTTACCGTTTTGGGAATGGGGAAATCCCTGACACTAGCTGTCGTGTCTGGATTTGGCATTGCCCCCTTTTCAGAACAAACATGTCCCAGGTATACTACTTCCTTCTGGAGGAACTTGCATTTCTCCGGTTGCAACTTGAGGTTGTGGTATCTAATTTGATCGAATACTTTCCGGAGTTTGTCATTATGGTGTTCTAGCTTTTTCCCATATATGACAATGTCGATCAGATAAACAAAGCATTCGATTCCTTGCAACCCGGTTAGGACATGGTTCATGAGTCTTTGAAACGTAGCTGGTGCTCCCTTCAGACCAAATGGCATACGTTTGAACTCATAGTACCCGTAATTTGTGCTGAACGCTGTTTTACTTCGATCCTTCTGATCCAATAAGACTTGGTGGTAGCCGCTGGCTAAATCGAGCGTGGAAAAATAGCGTGAGTGACCGAGCTGGTCTAAAATGTCCTCTATTCGAGGGAAAGGGTACGCATCACCGATGGTTTTGTCGTTCAGTTTTCTGAAATCGACCACAACTCTCCATCGGGTCTTTCCATCGGGGCCCGCTTTCTTAGGAACTACCAAGAGTGGTGAGTTCCACGGACTTTTGCTTAGTTGAATGATATCATTCTCCAGCATATCCCATACTTGCTCATTAATCACCTCTTTCTTGCACTCAGGCAGACGGTACATCCTTTGATTTATCGGTGATTGATCCTGTATCACCGGTACCTCATGCGTTATTGCACTGGTATATGTTAGGAGGTCACCTTTGAGGTGGAAAATATCGTTGAACTCCTCACATATTTCCACTATGGATTGACACTCTTGAGGACTCAGGTTTTTCCCTAAGTGGAGTTCCTCGTGTAATTGTGTCAACCTTGGATCTTTTGATAATTCCTCCTCTGGGAATCGATGTCGGATATACTGGAGGTTTTCCCCCTCCGAAGGATTTTCTCTCGCATTGTATTCCGTAAGACGGTTGTCCGCATTTTCCAGCGGAAAGATGGAAAATTCCTTCATTGAATGTAACTCCACCATGATTCGGACTATGGTTTAGAGGTAATTTGCGATATTGAGTACCTCTACTTGGGCACTCTTCGTTTTTCCTACAATACAATTGGATAAGAAAATCCCTGATTGTATTGCTTTGGGTACTACTACTACCTCTTCCCGAATTTCCATGGGAAGTCTCAGCATTTTTCGTGAACGTGCCGGTATTATTGCCGGTTTGTTCAAAAAAATGTCTACCTCCGAGACGTTTGGTAGTGAGTGTTCCACCACTGTTACTTCTTTGTTAGCTTTCTTTGGTTTGTCAGCTATTAATATGGGGTTGGGATGCGTGGGGCCTGACAATTTTTCGCCCCCTTTCCCCTGTTTGGGTAGGGTATCCGGTGCACTTCCGGCCGCGGTCTGGACCTCTGTGGATCCCCTTGGCACGGGTTCCCGGCTGGTTGCCTTATGTCCTGGCGTCCGCTTCCCATCTTTTGTAAATTCAACGGAAAAACTTACTGGATTTACATTGGTTTGGGAGAATTCCAAACAATTCCCCGGTCCGTTGACTTTACAATTCCTAGACAGGAAGTCGTTTCCTAACAACCCAAACACCGCGAACAGCTAATCAAATCCAACAAAGCCTACTATGGTCTACCAAAGCTCTTTAAATCCTAAAATTTGTCCAGAACATCCAATCTACTACTGTACAAGACCATGGTCTTACCAGTACTCATGTATGGATCCGAGTCCTGGGTGCTCAATAAAAGGTACTCTGAAGTCTTAGCCGCCTTCGAGAGGAAGGTATTAAGGAGAATTGTTGGCCCCGTATGTGAGAGAGGACGATTCCGGAGACGCTACAACCATGAGTTGTACGCGATCTACCTTGAAGCTAATGTTGTAAGAAAAATCAACCTCGGTAGATTCCGGTGGGCGGGACACCTAGCTCGAATGACCGAAGAGGATGTGTGGAAGGAGACAGTGCGGCAGACCTTGTCTGCGATGGAAGATGGCGTAGAGCAGGACGCCCAGAGCCTGGGAGTGCCAAACTGGATGACATCGGCTCGACATCGGGACCGGTAGAAAGATTTGTTAAATAAGGCCAATACCGGATCCCGGTTGTAGTGCCCATGATATTGATGAGGAGCGGGACTTAAAATGCTTCATCTCATTCAAAATTTTAAAAATCGATATTTACTGTATATGCCTTCTTAAATAAGCCTTTTCAAATTTAATTTACTGAACAAAACAATCGTTGCCTGCTTTTATTTACGGGCGTAAAAATGCCTGCTTTGTATATGTAAAGAGGCATTGCAATGCATACCGCGCGTTACTTGCTAATAAATAAAAGAAACAAAAAAAGGAAAAGCGCAAGTAATAAAATAGAGAACGTGGTCCATTGTTATGGAAAAAAATGCATTTTACAAAATGCAAATAATTTAAAACGAACAATAAAGAATCAACATGGTGTGAAATTGAACTTTTAATTGAGGTGTCAAATGAATCATCCACTGAACTTTGTTTGTATCCCCATGGTATGAATAGTACACTTCTCATGGATGCACATTATGCCCCTTCTTGGTGTTTCAGATTCGTTGTCATGGTGTGTCCATGAAAGAAACCATGTACACATATACATGTGTACTACCAGCGATCTTCACCCCAAACGATTGAATATCGTTGAGTAAAATTACAACCACCCTTCGCGACGGTCGGTTCACTCCCGCTCTCCGCTGGCTGCGGCGATGCGTTTATACACGGGTCGTTTTGTGAAGTGTTGGTTGACTTGATAGCTCGTCTCACATTTAAAGCGATAGTGAAGACTAAAGTGTTCGAAATTAAATAAACTGCAAGCGAACTTTTCTTTTAATAATCGAATAAATTAACTGTCATGTATAAATTAATGAGTCGTAACATAACCATCAAGGCGGGCGAGTCGCCCGCTATTCACCGTACCGGCGCCGGCACGGTGTGTAAACGATAGACGGAATTCGAGTCGAGTGAATCGGTTGTGCGTACAGTAGCACATATAAAGTGAAAGGAATTGTTGTGAGTTATCGCTTAAAGTAATATACCAAATTGCAAAATGTGTCACGTCGAATTGAGTGGAAAGTGCGTGTTTCATAGTATAAAAACTATCAATTAAAAAGAATAAAACATTAACGTACACGAACCTTGTGTTTCTTTTACCGTGCCGCAGCTTCCCTAGGTGTTCCATTGTTCTGTCATTGTTTTCGGTGACCGTGTTTCGGCGGTATTTCTGATGGTGGAAGAAGTGAACCAAGTACCCATGCTGGTACATACTTCTTCCCCCACAAAGTCCTAAGGGGTATCTTAGGCGGCAAATATGACGAGACGGCAGGACAATGGAGGAAACTCCACAACCACGAATTGGAAGAGCTATACCACAAACCTACAATAGTGAGAGTAATCAAGTCGCAAGGGTTAAGATGGGGCGGGCATGTGGTGCGAATGGGCAACGATAGGACCGTGCGTAAAATTCTTGACGGTAGACCAACGGGAAAGAGACTGGCAGGACGGCCGCGACGGTGATGGGGGACAATGTTAAGTTTGACCGTGAGGAGATCGGATCGGGTAGTCAAGCGTGTAAGAAGAGTGCACAGGACGGGGAACGATGGCGGAGTCGAGTCGGTGAGGTCATGAACTTCCGGGATACTACAGGCCAATAAATAGTAATGGTATCTTATCCAATACAGCTTTTTCTCGACTATCTTTTATTTTCCATACAGCAGAGAAGCTAAACGAGAAAGAAATGGGCTCCACAACAAAATAATCACTTTAACTTAGCTTTTTTTTTATTTACTTTTATATATAATGTGTATGTATATATATATAAAAATATATATATTTATATATATATATATTAGTTTTTTTGGCCTCTTGTATACTTATATACAAATCACTTATTTTTCATACATAGAAAAGTTTTTTTTTTATAAAACGAAGCTCCCGCTGACAAGGTTTTATAATACGTGTCTATAAAAAGTACAAAAGACTAATATATTTTGTTATAATACTTTTCCTATATAACTTTACTTATTGTAATAGGTTGTTGTAAGTAGTTTATGATAAAGGCAATCCGTAATCCCCTGGACTAACTACATAATTATTGACGCAAATTATTATTGTTTTTTTTTTAATTTATTTTAGTAATTTATTTATTTATTTATTTTAGTTATTTATTTATTATAGTTATTTATATATTTTAATTATTTATTTATATATTTATTTTAGTTATCTATTTATTTATTTATTTTAGTTATTTATTTATTTATTTATTTTACTTATTTATTTATTTATTTATTTTAGTTTTTTATTTTAGTTATTTATTTATTATAATTTATTTAATTTTATTTTTTTATTTTATTTTATTATTTATTTATTTATTTTAGTTATTTATTTAATTTTTTTTTTTATTTTATTTGTTTATTTATTTTAGTTATTTATACATTTATTTTCTTTATTTATTTATTAATTCATTTATTTAAAAATTTATTTATTTATTTCCCCCATTTATTAATTTATTTTAGTTATTTATTTAATTTTATTTTTTATTTATTTATCGTAGTTAGAATTTATTTATTTATTTATTTATTTTATTTGTTTATATATTTTAGTTATTTTTTTTTATTTATTTTAGTTATTTACTTATTTATTTATTTTACTTATTTATTTATTTATTTATTTTAGTTTTTTATTTTAGT
This sequence comes from Microdon myrmicae, assembly GCA_963931805.1. Lineage (NCBI taxonomy): Eukaryota > Metazoa > Arthropoda > Insecta > Diptera > Syrphidae > Microdon > Microdon myrmicae. The sequence continues at coordinate 17,048,171 of OZ007499.1, forward strand.
TATTTATTTATTTTAGTTATTTATTTATTTATTTATTTTAGTTATTTATTTGTTTATTTATTTTAGTTATTTATTTATTTATTTATTTTGGTTATTTATTTATTTATTTATTTATTTTAGTAATTTATTTATTTATTTAAATTAGTTATTTGTTTATTTCAGTTATTTATTTATTTATTTTAGTTATTTATTTGTTTATTTATTTTAGTAATTTATTTAATTTTATTTTTTTATTTTATTTTATTATTTATTTATTTATTTTAGTTATTTATTTAATTTTTTTTTATTTTATTTGTTTATTTATTTTAGTTATTTATATATTTATTTTCTTTATTTATTTATTAATTCATTTATTTAAAAATTTATTTATTTATTTCCCCCATTTATTAATTTATTTTAGTTAATTATTTAATTTTATTTTTTATTTATTTATCGTAGTTAGAATTTATTTATTTATTTATTTATTTTATTTGTTTATATATTTTAGTTATTTTTTTTTATTTATTTTAGTTATTTATTTATTTATTTTAGTTATTTATTTTTTTATTTATTTTAGATATTTATTTAATTTTATTTTTTTATTAATTATTTTAGTTAGTATTTATTTATTTTATTTGTTTATTTATATTATTTATTTATTTATTTATTTTCTTTATTTATAAATTTATTTATTTATTTATTTATTTTAGTTATTTATTTTTTTATTTATTTTAGTTATTTATTTAATTTTATTTTTTTATTAATTATTTTAGTTAGTATTTATTTATTTTATTTGTTTATTTATATTATTTATTTATTTTGTTTATTTATAAATTTATTTATTTATTTCCTTTATTTATTTATTCGTTTAATTTTTTTTTTTTTTTTTTTTTTATATATACTTATATATATATATATTTTCACTTCAACAATTGGTTCTGTACATCTCTGATTCCAGTTTTACAAAAGATATCGGTTTTTTTAATTTCAATTAAAGAGGAAGTTGTAACTAAATAAGTTTTGACTTTTTTAAACTAAATTTTCAGTTTAAAATAAAGCTCTGATTTTATATACAACACGACATATAATTCAATCTTTTGCAACAAAAAATCATAGCACGTAATTAAGTTTGGCATTTTTAATGTTTAATTTTTCTATATTTTGCATTTGTATCTAAAAACGACTCTTCTAGACCTCCGAGTTACAGACTTTTCATGGAAGCAAAACTTGAAGTAATTCATCTATAATATCAAATCACACTCTTGTTGTCAACTATAGTTTCCTAATACCCAGCAAACTGTTTGTTGTATGAGGAGGGTCCCCCTAACTTGTTAATCGCATCATCAGCCAACATCCTAAAACCCCACTCCACTGACTATCCAAACTTTTAACTTGCAATCCCTATTCTTAATTATTTTTTACAGTAGATGTAATCTTTTTATCTACCGCCACTTTACCTCATTGTACAAATCCTCCTTGAAAGCAGCAAACTTAACTCTAATTTAAATTACTATTCTGTTCCAAGCCCTGCGTTTCTCTTAAGGGCCTTTTGTATGAGCTGTTGATATCCTGGGTACCCTCTGATTGACTTCGTCTGTTTAATGCGTCTCAATGTCTCCGTTTTGACGAAGCACGCCCGATTCTTTGTTAGCATCTTCAATACCATTAACTTGCCCAAGCTCCTCGTCTTTTTGCCGCTCATGGAGACTGCCGTTCTGGCTGAGTGCTACCGACTCCTTGTTTATCTCATTAATTTCTTCGCCTTTTTCGATGTATACAACTTTGGACGTCGCCTTTCCGAAGTTTTCACCATCCTCGATTGTGTCCAACATCGGCATGTTCAGTGTCTCGGGCAGCAGTAGTGACAATAGACCTCCAACAAACGACATGCCTCCGAATATGATTAACGGCAGTGGTGTCCAGATTTCTCCCAGCAAATTAAAGTACGGAGCCAGGATTCCACCAACTCGAGCAACCATAGAGGACGAGCCCAAAGCGACATTTCGTATAACAGTTGGAAATTGTTCAGCAGAAAAAATATATACAGTTCCGTAGCTGGAGGTGATTGCTAGCTTTCCTGTCATCGCAAGAGTTACTATTAGCCAGTTCATGTCTGCTGGGACGGCGATGGTGAGGAAGAGAGCTACACCGGCCACCAACATACAGCCACAAAGGATGGATCTACGTCCCCATCGATTCAGAGTGCAAAGGAGGAAGGTGTAAGCTGGGAATTCTACAACTCCGGATATTATAAAGTTCAACAATGGGTTCCCACCGAGATTATTGGCACTCCAAGACAGTCCGTAGTATGCTCCACTGTTCACAAACCAATCGAAAAAGATCAGCAACGTCTTCCGCCGAAGATTTGGATATCGAAGTAAATCCAAAACGGATGGTTCTCTTTTGGGGGTGTCCTGGGGTTTCTTACTCTCACCGGTATCTTCCAGCAACTGGAAAAGTACATCTTCTGGAATGTGAACTTTATTTTCTTTAGCAATCCTTTGGATGTTAAGGACAGCTTCCTGCTTTCGATTCTTCGAAAGTAACCAACGCGCCGACTCCGGTATGATCCAGTGGTAACACATGAACAGAACACCAGGTAATGTTAGAGCAACCTGCAGCCACCTCCAGTCAGTGATGAAATAGGCAAATAGTGCGATTAATATATAACCGAAGGAGAAGAACATCTGGGAGACCACGCCGGCAAACAGTCGATAATCTGGACCTACCATTTCCATCGCTATCACGTAGGCCACCAGAAACACTCCTGAGGTTGTTGCTCCGATAACTATTCGAGCCAGGGTGTATGTGATGAAATCGGGTGCAAGCGCCGCCATAACGCCGAAGATCAATTGGATCACTAGGGATGCAAAGAATATTGGCTTCCGTCCGTATTTGTCCGACAGTTGGCCGAAGATTATGCTGCCAAGAAGCACGCCCAGCATGAACAGCGAATCCGATGAGGCGCTCATGTAACTCCTATTGCACACCATATTCCACTCCATGACTGCACTTCTCTTGATCTTGGACGTATCATAGACGTACTGGTCGCAGGGCACCAAGGCGCTTTCGGGTCGTGCTGTCGTCGTACGATTGGAAGAGTCTTTAATGTATTCCAAATCATAATAATGGCACGTCTGATATTTCTCTGATGACGAGTCCTTTGCGTACGCCTGTTCCCAAATGTAATTTGGCAAGTCGTAGCTAAGGTTGGTACCTTGCTCAAACGGCAACTGGCACCGAAAATCCGGCTTCGCAAGCAAAAACACTCCTGCAAGCTTGTGGAACGCACACAAAATAGCCGGCAAACAAACGAGGAAGTAGATACGTTTTTGATACCGCCCGAACTGCCCCAGGTGCGTGATTACGTCGTCGTAACCCATTTTCGAGGTATGACTTTGACCGTATTTTTACACCACTTCAAGAAAATCCGTTAAAAAGTACGTTCACGCGCGCGTCTGACGTCACCGTACGCGTTGCCCCGACCGTTTGCCTTGGTTTATTTATTCTCTCTCCAAGACATACCGATAATAAGCGCAAAAACGTGCCAACTGTTGCCAACGCGGAAAACAACTCGTTAATATTTCTAAATTCACCGCTGTGTGTATTCGCAAACAGCCTCCCCAAAATTCATTCAAAATAATTCTTAATTATAATTCGAATTTCAACTGCTTCACTTTACACACGAACTAAACACGACTCTCCTACCGCCGCAGTATTACTCTGTTGCAGCCTCCTGCGTATCTATGCCTATAGTTGCAAATCTGTTACCCGCTCTTGGCATACTTACACTTGTTCCTGCGCAGCCGCTCTCAACGCACTCAAGTAAGAGGGGACGATTGGAGTGCTTTATAAACACCCAATAAAGTCCAAGTAAATAAGAGACACAATTAATTCATTTGCTTAAGGGGTTAGTAGGCATGCTCTTGTATTCATTCAATGAACATGCGAGTGAACTTCAATGCAAGTGTTACATTTCACTAGAGTGTGGCGACCGATCGGCGCGAAATAAGCTCGTAAGAGTTGGGAGAATTACTCAACTGTATTTAAGCAAATGAAAACATGCGATAATTAAAATGCGAGATCTAGAAAACAATTTCTATTAAAACACCTGAGTTGTGCCCCGGGCTTGTGGCATCACGTTGCAAGATAACGTTGATTGTAATTTGTCTAATCAGCAGCTGTCGGTCGGCCCACGCTTACAAGGTCAATGGCAAATTCATAAGTACTCGCAGTCTGCGCATTAGTTTACAGAAAACCTCAAACTGTGGCATATTTAAAGTGGCAGTTGTCATTCAAATGTCTGTATTGAATAGAATTTAAGGAATTTAAAACTATTTCATTCTTTTAGATGTGAGACGCGGTTGTATAAAATAAATTTTCTAAACGAATAACAAACGTTTATATATAATAGATGTGCAAATGCAAACTCGGCTCCGAAGCTGGTTGCATTAAAAACATAGTTGAACGCATCCAATTCGCTTGCCATTTTGGATATGTGTAGCTTAGACATTGCTGTTTTTATGACTAAGTTTTAGTCACTTACAAACTGTCATTTCGTGTTGATTACAAGTATCGGGTTTTCCAATAGAGACTTGACAGCTTTGAATTTAATTTGTGAACGCACCCTTTCACTAATCATCGAACTGTCACTGTCAATTTCATCATGGTTAAGTACACGAACGAACAACGTCGGGAAATTTGGAGTCGGTGACCGCAACTTTAAGAGCGTTAACTCCAATTTTCGGTAGTAATTCTCGCCCTAGTAGACAGGCAATAACAAGTTTAGTGCAAACATTTTAGTCTACATATTTGTTGTGTGATGTTGCCGTGCCAGTGAGACAACGGGTTGGTCGAAGTGTCGAAAATATCGCTGCCGTTCAGTCATCCGTAGCAAACGATCCAAATCAGTTAATTCCACGGCGTTCTCAAGAATTGGGCATCGCCCAGACCACTTTATTTCATCGCAAAATCATCTTCAGTGACGAAGCTGATTTTTGATTCAATGGGTTCGTCAATAAGCAAAACATGCGTTATTGGTCGGGTGAAAATCCACATGTGCTTCATGAATCACCACTTCATCCACAAAAAATAACTGTTGGGTACGGTTTGCATGCCGGTCATTGGGCCATATGTTTTCGTCGACGATAACGATCGTCACGTTACTGTGAATGGCCATCGTTATCGCGCCATGATTACCGATTATTTTTGGCCCGAATTGGAAGATATGGACTTGGGCGACATGTGGTTTCAACAAGACGGTGCCACAAGCCACATAGCACACGATACAATCGATTTATTGAAAAGTAAGGCTCCTCGATAGTATAGTGGTTAGTATACCCGCCTGTCAAGCGGGAGACCGGGGTTCGGTTCCCCGTCGGGGAGCCTCTGGCGCAAGACTAATGACTTTGCCCGGAAAAAACAAATCATTATGGAAAATTTAACAAGCCTCAGGACTTGGTAAATAAGGTCAAGACCAGTTCCCGGTTGTAATGCCGATGATGATGATGAAGTTAGATGAGCGTGTTATCTCAAGAAATGGGCCAGTCGGTTGGCCGCCTCGTTCGTGCGATTTAACGCCTCTAGACTATTTTCTTTGGGGCTACGTCAAGTCATTGGTCTATGCCAATAAGCCGACGACGCTGGAAGAGCTCAGAGCCAACATTGAACGCGAAATGTGTGGCTGAGTCATCGAAAATTGGGTCCAACGAATCGGCCGCTGCAAACGTGCCCGCGGTGGCCATGTGGGGGGTAAGAAGTATGGCACCAGACACGGGCGCGCGGTTCACTTTCTTCCCCACTGATAATTTCAGTCACACTTATTAAAATAAAACACTGATGCTTGTTTTGATGTTGCAAGTGAATTTTATTAATTTTGTAGTTTTTGTTTGATTAATTTTGATTTAGCAATCCACACTGAACTTTAATTTTACAAAAGAATGATTGGTGTACAAACACGTTGTAAGCGCACTGCCGATTATTACACGACTCCTCTCCTTGAGGGATGAGATTTTACTTTAGTGATCGCGGACGTATTTTAAGACGAGCGGGGGCGTGACCCGCCGCCGTGATGATTCAATAGTGACTGAATAATTAGGGGTGAAATTCTGGATTCCTGCTTTTACACAACGATCAGCCAATGGTAATCTTGCTCTCTTGTGCATCCTTCAATTCCCCACGCTCATCGAGGTAGATAAGTACTTGCGTATCCGTTCGACGTCGATGGGCGTAGAAAGGATGAAGAAATCAAAAGGAAAGCACAATAACCCAGGGTTGATCTGGCTTATTGTGTGTGTATTAATGCAGCGTCTGAGACTAATCCACTGACCTAGTGCGGTGATTGTGGTGATCTCAGAGTGCATCGAACTGTGGAAAGACAGAATTGTGGAGGAGAGGAAAATGTAGTTTGCGCTATTCACCTTAAAAATGAGATCTGAAGAAAAGCCGAAGTGACGCCAAATTGACTAGGGTAATTTATCATGAAAATTAATTAAATATTATGATAAATTCCCCAGCGGTTTCGCTATGATGCAACGGCGTCGTTTGGTTAGATTTGTTGTTGCTAACCGACATGATTTGATTTCCGATGGAAATCTCATGGGCTAACAAAAATGGAGTTGCCCTATGGGAAAAAGGTAGTTGAATTCAATTATGCATTATCTGCATAGAAGAATGAATTCAGCTATGCGTCCATTTGGAGAACATGATATTTCAGGTGAATAGCATGAACGGTGGAATAGGGGTTAGTATGACACGCTGAAAGCGGTCGAAATAAGGCGGAAATTGTGGTTGGAATTGTTGGTTGATTCTCCATAGAGAACCCCCACAGCCATATGAACGAAGTCGAGTTCCATTCATAAATGTTTTGATTGTACTTCAAGCCAATAATAAAGTTTTTGAAATATCTCAAATGGTTTGCGATTTATTTAAAAAAAAAAAAAAAAAGTTGTCAAGTCCCTATTGGTAAACCCCATCTCTTATGGATTTCGATAAGCAACATTTACGCCGTTGCATCCTATTCTGTTTTCAAATGAAAAATCCTGTTCAAAATATGGAATTGATTAATTCAAATTTGGGTGTACATTCTGTGAGTCATTCAACAGTAAAAAAGTCGTTTGCAAAGTACCGTGAAGGAAATTTTAGTCTTGAGGACGCTCCACGTCCAGGTGCAGGAAAAAAATTTGACGACGAAGAACTTCAGTTTTGACTGCATGAAAATCCATGTCAAACTCAAGGAGAGCTGGAAGAACAGTTAGGCGTTTCTCACCAAGCAATATCACTGCGATTGCATGCAATGGGAAAGATCCAGAAAGAAGGCAAAATACACAACGATAGTCAAGTTATGTTTGGCTTAGAGCGTCCGCGAAGGATCAGAAAGTTATAATGTAAGGCTTAGCAACCGCTAATAAAAAACGCCCTAATTTAATTTTTTTTGAATTTGCTGTCATCGAAGTATATATTTGAGGTTCTTATCCCCAAATCGAGTGATCAAGTCCCGAAGATTAAGATGGGCCGGACACGTAGCGCGAATTGGATATGATAGGACCGTGCATAGAATTCTTGACGGTAAACTAACGGGGAAGAGACCGACAGGACGGACGCGACGGAGATGGGAGGACAATGTTAGATTGGACCTCGAGGAGATCGGATCGGATGATCGAACGTGGAAGGAGAGCGCACAGGACAGGGAACAATGGCGGAGCCGAGTCGGTGAGGTCATGAACTTCCGGGTTCCTACAGGCCAATAAATAATAATAATAATAATAATAATATCCCCAAATCGCAGGTCGGCGGTCGAAATTGCTGCTAACGCAGGGTCTCTTGATGTGGGCTCCTGGTGGGCTAGCCAGCTCGTCGATTGTGTTCGTATCGAAACGCCCAGGACCAGGAAGAAATGTTGGCTGTCGTCATCGATGCCATTCATTGCGAGCATTCCTTCGCCTTGAGTGAACCACGCATGGGGAGGGGGGTCGCGCCAGAAAGATATTAATTTTACCTTTGGCATCGTGCCGGGCGGATCTTGGACGGTAGCGGCTAGCGGAGTGCAAAATTCGATGCCACTGTCTGGTGAGGGCGGGGAGTTCTTCGTCGTTTCGTCGCTTCCGGCGCCTTTTAGCTTTCCTCCTCGGAGCTCCTTGTTTGTGTGTTCGTTTATTTATTTATTTATTCATAACGACTGCGCCGGGCTGGGAGTGATATTTCTCTATTGCAATATAGCTGCCCGGTGAGTGTGCGCGCCGGCCCCGGGCCGGGGGGTGTGTGTGTCGGTTGTGTGGGTGCGCTGTAGCTGGGCGGCCTCCTGAGCAGAGATCTTGAACCTTTCACTCCTGCCGATTTCCTGGTGAGTAGCCCCTTAGCTTCTTTCCCACAATTCGAGTTCGCAGGTACGTCAGTTAATCGTATATCCGCCTGGCAGCACGCGCAACATTTGAAGCAACATCTTTGGAAGCGTAGGCGCAAAGAATCCCGACAACGGCTGATTCGATTCGGTTGCTCCCGACCCCCAGAGGTTCGACTGAAGGAAGGAGCATTGGTGCTCATTTTTGAAATTGGCCCTGCTTATATGGCCAAACGGAAACCTTATAATCTACAAAAGATCATAGTTGTACACAACGGTGTTCAATTGATACGTTCAACTTACTTAACGTATATATCGTCGAATGAAATTACAATATTTTCCCACTTAAGGTCGAACAGATGTGAAATTCTACGGAGCAGATAGGAAACTTTGCAACTGTATTTTAAAACATGGTCTTATTTCTTCTCCAAAATCATCGATCTTACAAATACAAATTTCGTCTTCCTGCGAAAAGAGGAGAACCAAATATCATTCTTACACATATATCAGCATACAACTACAGCATTGTTCTCATGTGGTTATCCCAAACATACTCCAGGTGGACAAGGTGTCATCATCGGCATCTTAAACTCAGTTCTCTGTTTAGCACCGGTGATCAAATGAAGCGATCTAGCGATGTAAATAAAATGTTCTTCCCATTGTTGTATTCCAGAATACTACCCTTTATTAAATTTAACACTGAATCTCCTTACACGTCCTTAAAAACTTCCCTTAACATATATTACATTCTCACTTAATACATACCATTCATAAACATTCACAATATTGCCAGTTACAGCACATTTAATAACATGCCCCTTTTCATAACTTGCCCCTTTTTATTTCAAAACAGAGCACTTTGATTTTCGTTCAAATTTTATTCAATTTAAAAGTCACAGAAACTAAAGAAATACTTTGAGAAAATTTGTTTTGTTCATATTATAATTTACAGTAAATTAGAACACAATGTTCTATAAGTAGAGAAAAAATTCAATAGTAAAATCAGTTTGAGTTTGGAGTTGAGTTCAGTTAGTTGGTTGCCAATCAAAGAGTTGAGGAAGTTGAGAAGTAGTTTGAGTTTTGTTATTTAAAAAAAAAGAAGCTGTAATAAAAATAAACAAAGTAACACACAATAAAAGAAAAGAAACATTTTTCAATTCAAAACCGGACAACTTTATATCAAGAATTGAAATAAAACAAAACGCGAATTGATGGAAGAAGATTTATTAAAGGAATAATAAAAGGTCCCCGCTCTTCCCTCGATAGAGGAAGCACGGCGCCGGACGACAACACCATCAACTATCCTGCAGAAGACGAAGGCTCCACAACCAGTTTGAACCTGATGAGGTTCAAACTGGTTGTTTCAAGGCGCCCGCATGTCGCAGCGTGCTTGAACTAGTTAGTTCAAGCCATTTAATAATTTAATTACCTTTGTATTATTAATTGTTTTAATTTATAATTTGTTTTTGTTATTAATTGTTAACTCTTAAATCGGTATAATTTTGTAATCACCTGCATGTTTGGCAGCACTGTTTGTGTTCGTTACTGCCATTTTTTGTTATTTAGTTTCAGTGTCATTTGAAATATGTAAATTAGTTGTTATTCATTCGTTGTCAACCAGATTTTTCTGTGTTGTGAAATTAAGATAGTTTTTTCGGTCGTAATTTCGTTGAAAGTTAATCGAATTGTTGTTGGACGTAATAATATGTTTGTAATTTCCGTATTGAAATAAAGTTCCGTTCGTGATAAACATTTTTCTTGTATTTTATAAAGATTTCGTAGTCGCTCGTTCCCGGTAAACGCACAGGGACTCAACAGAAGCCCTATCCAAAAGATCATATGACACGCCTTCGACCAACCTCATTGCCGTCGGCAAAATACTTTTAATATGGAGTGAGGCGGAGGCCAAAAGAACGTGTGAGGCAAATTGAGGAAATTAAGATCCACGCGTTGTCATGGCTTCCACAGTAAGCACCCAATAAAAAAGTCGGCTGGAATTAGAGATATGTGTTGGAGCGGTAATATTGGGGGAAGTGCAGGTCAATGGCCGAGAACAATCAAGGCCATCGTGCAATTGATGTTTTTTACAATGCAAAGGTAACCAAAACAATAAATTCGCAATCAGTTCGCCACGGTTGTGTTCATTTTGGCAATTTAAGAACAAAATTTTGTAAGTCAGTCCGCCAATTTAAATTGTTGTAAATTATATGCAGTAACACATGATTAATAAATTCATGAACACGAAATCGAAGTGGGTGTATTTCTTCTTCTGGTGATTTGATCTGATTTGGTTGAAATACGTGCGCTCCGCAGATTAAAACTTTTCTTTTACACTGAGGGCTGCTCATTCATAATCGAACTCGGTTATGGGACCTTCGAGTTATTTTTTGCTGGTTTCCGAAGCGAAACAATCGTATATTAATTTGCCTGTTAATTTTTTTTTCTTTTTTGGATATAATTTAAAATATCGTGATTTTATACAACCTTAATCAATAAATATATAATTAATAGCAAATAATTATGTTTCTTAATTTATTATTACGTTTTACTATTATCGAAATATTCTAAGGACCTTCCACGAAAATCTTCGCCCTATAATACCAACCACTTTTATTCACATTCATCTGCATATCGCCAACTATAATCCTGTCATATATTTTATATGTGCATGTCCTTACAATGTGCACTCAAATAGGCAGCTGATGAGTAAGTCAGGATAACGTGGAAAATCACGTGATATACGTGGCATGCGCATTGACATGAAAGAGAAAAACGGAGGCAACAGGGTGCTGCATAAAGAGACCGGCATTTTAATCAGGGTTTCATCCCTTGGAAATGAGTATAAATTGGAGTACAACCAAAGTATAGAGAACTCTTTTAGAAAAGACCAAATTGAAATACCGAAAAACACGGAGAATTGAGGGGTTCAAATTGTTCCCCTAACTCACATTTAAGTAACGGGTTTTTTTGGTTTAATTGTGAGGGTAATTCCGTTATTATCACTCGATTAGAGTAGTCCTTATAAATCATGTCTCTTATTTCGTTATCGAAGCTTTTGGTAGTGTTTGATTTCGTAAAGGCAAACCAGGTGGAGGTTGTTGTTACCGAAAATAATTTGCATCCACGTCAGCTTCCCACATTCCCATTCTTCTACATTATTCGAAGAGATCGCTCCTCTACCATCAATGGAAGTGACAATTATGGTATATACTAATTAATAGCTCCCTTGTCCAAAAAGCGTTTGATCTTCGAGGATTTAACTCCATCGAGGCTTCTAGGGTTGAATTACTTCTGACTGATAATGGTAGAGTATGTATCACTCACATGCTTGACTCACAGGTCTTATGCCACTGTTTTTTTTTTTTTTCAAAAAATCAATTTTTTTCATTGATTTAATTGATGGGTAAACTATTCAAAAATGTTATAAACATTGTTTTCTACCATACCATAAAATTGACCCGTTAATTTAAACCACTTTATTGAACATAGTCACGATATATGAAATTACGTATTTCGCGCATTTTTCTTTTTTCAGTGTATCGGTAAACACGCTCAGTAATTATTTTGCCCAAAAATGTTGCTACAGTTCGGGTGAAATTGCCCAATTCAACAATAGCAGAGTCGCCATGTAATAAATAAATCTTTTAATGATCGGATTTAATTCGGATTGACAGAATGTAAGTTAACGCAGCTCAACAGCATCGTCTTATAATGATATAGAGGCAGGATCGCCATATAATGATATAAAAAAAATCAAGTGCTACCAGATAGGATAGTGTAGGAATACAGTATTAAGCGAAGTGAGTATTACCATCCGGCAAAGCATCAATGCCATAAGTATTTGCCAAAATAATTGTTGCATGCATATATGACAATAACTGTCATAAATTAAACAAAGTTTTTATAATTTTCAACCAAAGGTATTCTTTCGGTGTAGCATCTATGAAACCCTACCACACGCCTACCTTTTGCTAAACGCAAACTCTCATCATGCAATACCCTATGCTATCACTGTACGTAAATTTTCCATTCCCATAACCTTGATGGGCATAATGTTGCTTTGAGTAATGCAATTCTGCAATTCCCACGTTCCACCTTAGTACATGTCTTCTGTTCGCATTACCTTGAATCGGTTAACATCTGGATCTGTTGCCCGAAATTTCCCCATAGCCTTGGGGTAAAGCTGCAGCCTGAGTAAGGGTAAGGTTGCCGTCTCAAAGTGAATAGCGACAGTATTGCAACGTTGCAATTCCTATCATCGTTGGCATGCCTTGCGCCAGAGCTGCTGTTCGGTAACTGTCTCAAGATGAACGATCCGATCGTGAGAAGAAATGTAAAATCAGATTTGATTTTGGGCATATAAGAAAGGTTCTGTTAGAGGCACGAGATGAATCCCTCAAGTGAACTGCTGGCGTCAAGGTTAGCCACGAGCCTACTTGCTTAGAATTAAAGTAATAGATGCACGGTACTTGTACTTGTTAATTAAGTTACAATTACAAAAATACCGCAGCCGCGATAAACGAAGGAGTTTTATTATTTTAGAGGGACACCAAAATTTTAAGAAACGTCCGGATATCCTGGTGAACGGACTTACATAACAATTGGTAAGTGCGCAGGAGTAGAAACTAAACTCTTTACCCAACCACGGCACTGTGGGATTTTTATGTTGCTCGTACGCCTTCATGGGCGTGGGTTCAACAACACCTCCACTACACTTCCACTAAACGTTGCGAGAACAAAAATAATTGTCCAACACTAGAAAATGAAACGAATGAAAACCTTTTTATTTCGCAGATTTTATTGTCTCGTTTCTACACCTTTACACTTTTTTGGTTTTTGAGTTTTAACTACACAAGTGATTTTAATTGTTTTAAATTATTGAGTTTCTTTTTTTTACATTAGTAGACATCCATCCGCTTTGAAACACTCGCATCGACTCTCTATTTAAACTTTATAATGAACCCGAATCCTTTTTACTTGCGTAGGCGAACTCCACCGTGTATCACACTCGACTTTCCGGGCGCACTCCAGGAGATTCGACTCCTTTACCATAAATTTATCGACTAAACTACTTTTCGTGATGCGAGCTCATGGGTGGTCGAACCGTGGGAATGAAAAACATCTTTGGGTTGTTGTCCAAATACTACATTAGGGATTAGGATCATACTGATTGGTCTACTTTATTGTATGTTCTACATTTTAAAAAAAAAAACGAATTATTGTGTTGGACTTTAATTGTAAAAGTTAGTCCAAGGTTTTAAGAATACTCTCCAATTTACTTTTCTCATTTATTATACATGGGTGGGCTGAAAAGTTTCCGACCTAACAAAGATACAAGACATTTTTTCTTAAAATGTATTTTTATTTTTCTACATAGTCTCCTTGTAACTCTACACACATCTCCCAGCGATACTCCCATCTCTCTAACCCGTCCAAATAGTACTCGGTGCTCTTCTCTGCAAAATAACTGTTCACGAAGGTGATTGCCTCCTCATTTGACGAAAATGTCTGTCCTCCGAGCGCAATTTTTAGATTAGGGAACAAAAAAAAAAAGTCGGCTGGGGGCTAGATCTGGTGAGTAAGGCGGATGGTCAAGCAATTCAAATCGTAATTCGTGGATTTTCGCGATGACTGCTGAGGTGTGAGACGGCGCGTTGTCTTGGTGAAACAGGATTTCCTTTTTCTGCAAATGTGGCCGTTTTTCCGCAATTTCTGCCTTCAGTTGGTCAAGTAATGATGCGTAGTATGCTCCTGCAATGGTTTTTCCTTTTTGAAGATAATCGATGAAGATAACTCCATGACTCTCCCAAAAAACAGTTGCCATCACTTTCCTAGCCGAAAAAACAGTTTTTTTTTTTTTTGGAGCCGATTCCCCCTTAACAGTCCACTGTTTTGACTGCATTTTTGTTTCGGGCTATAATGGTGTATCCCAGTTTCATCAACAGTAATTCATCGGCGTCAAAACTCGGATTTATTTCGTCTAAACTGCACCAACAGAGCTTTGCAAATGTTCATTCAAACGCGTTTCTGGTCTAACGTTAGCAAACGCGGGGCCCAACGCAAGTTATGTCATTAGGTACACCCCAGTACTAAAACCCCCTCAGGAGTTAAGACAATTAAACAATTCTTTTTTTTTTGTGTAGTTGCCTCACTTGTTTTATTATATATAAATTTTCTATACAAATGCACTGTTACAAGTTATTGTCTAGGTTACCACTAAAATTTGTATTACACAATCTTTTAATTGTAGACTTTTGTCCACATCACTCTAATTGCCTATAACATACATCATACAATCCTTCGGTTATAGATTTTTGTCCACATCACTCTTATTGTCTATTTATTATACAATCGTTTGGTTATTAATTTTTATCCACGTCACTCTTATTGTCTACACTTTATACAATCTTCTAGTTATAGTTTTCTTTTTGTCTACACCACTCTCATTGTCTATATATTATTCAATCTTTCATCATCATCATCATCATCGGCACTACAACCGGGAACCCGTTTGTGGTTCATCTCCCGACAGCGCGAACATCCCTGTATCAGAACTCGTTCCGTTACAGAGCGGGGAAGCTGTGGAACTCCCTTCCCGCGCGAGTGTTCCCGGAGCGTTACAACCTGCAACTGTTCAAAAAGAAATGCAACAGTTATTTGATGGCATCTCGGGGCGCCCACTCGACGTTATAGGTTCGCCTCTCCCGAGAGAAGTCTAATAAAAAAACAAAAAAAAAAAAGATGCATTTGGGATAATTACACAATGGTGGTTGTGTTTACAACCATGTTAATTGCGTATTGCATTCCTATGGAGTCATGGGTCGAACTCCAGTGTGAGTATTTACACTGGCATTGAATTCGGCTCTTGGCAGCTAGGCGCGGATTGCGCCGGTGCTTTGAAGATTGCATAAAAGCCGCCGTGAGTACTGGTGCAACATGAAAATCTGTTGCGCACGTGTGGGACAGTAAATGCAGGCAGACGGGGGTTCTGCTGATTGTTTTCATAATCCACTTCGGTTATCTAGTATGGCAACCGAAATGTTTTCTTTTTAGAACAATGCTGAGATGCAAAAGCCTTGGAGTTCAATTTGTGTCTGATTTATTTGTTTTATATATATATATATATATATATATATATATATATATATATATATATATATATACATGTTGCGGATTGGCAACACCTGACATGCGTGTGTCGCCCGGCCCCCCACTCGGATCGCCATCACGGATGATGCACCCGGAAAATTCCCCCCGTAGGGATACCGAAGCCGTGACGACAACCATTGCGCAACCACCCCAGAAGGGCAATGAACCCAACCAACCTATCGATGAACAAATGCCGATTGAAGAACTCGTCGCCGCTCAATTCGCGGCACAGGAACGTATTTCTGGCACCTTCCTCAACCTGCAGGACAAGGGACAACTAACGACTACCAGCATAGAAACCACAAAACGAGACCTCCACGCCGAATGGGAAGCCATCCGCAGGCGGCATAGCCAAATCATTTACATGGCGCCCCCTGAGTACCAACAGTATCAGTACTTCGCGGAGGACTTAATCGGCGAGACCGAAGAAATATACCTCGATGAACAGGCGAAGCTCCTCGAGGCCCAGTACGCTCTCGATTCAGCCTCCCCAACCATGGCCAACAGCGCCAATCGCCTCCACCCTAGCGAGCTGCCCCCAGTGCAGCTCCCAACGGTCGCCATCAAGCCAGCGGAAAAGGAACCGCACCCCAGACCAGTGAGTAAGGATCAGCAGGCCGCCGACCAAAGTGCCGTCTGCCCAAAGCTCAATCCGACCAAGGTCCCGACGATCGACCCAATGCCGAAGCCCCCACAGAAACCGATGCCGCGCACGCACTGTAGGGCACAACATGACATGGCCGTTCCTCGTGGGTTGCGAACTTACATCTCCGACCCAGAGAAACTGGCTACCTTCTCACCGATTCCAGAGCAAACAGTGGGCACGGCGTACTTAGGATCCGTGCCAGAACTAACGGCAATGCCTCCCACGAAGGCGCCTTCAACTGTTCCAGCAACAGTAGCCGGCCCAATGACTAACCAGCCCCGTGTCCCGATACAAAGAACACCGCCGGCACCCCCAAGGCTACAGGCTCCTTGCACATTCTGCAGGGCCTCACATACTGTCTACGCTTGCGAGGGCTTCCGATCATTCACACCCGGCCGTCGGAAGCCCTTCGCACAACAAAGGAACTTGTGCTTCAACTGCTTGGGTCACCACCGCCTACGCGCCTGCCACTCCAGCAAGACGTGCCGTCGTTGCCAGCGGAGACATCACACCTTGTTGCATGTCCAGACCACCGCCATCGCCGGGACAATCTCACCGCCGCTCCGGGCCAAAGGACCCGCCCCCCGGATCGACCGTCACGAAGGGGCCTGCGCACATACACTCAGCACCCCTTCACAGCATTCCGCGTTGCTGCCAACAGCCAAACTCATCGTGACGTCGGAGAACCAACAGAGGATTGAAGTCCGTGATCTGCTGGACCCCTACTCCAGTGGCACCTTCATTTCGTCATCACTCGCCCGAAGGTTGCATCTCCGACGTCAAGCATCATCCGTCCCCACCTACGGTGTTTGGGGGCACTCGTGGCTTTGCCACCGGAACTCAAGCTACCATCAACATCACTTCTCGCCACAGGAAATCACCAACGCACCTGCCCACCTCCAAAACGCAACATCGGTGAACAGTCGGGGCGCCACTCGAACACTTCAAGACATCTCACTACACCCAGGACACCACGTGGTCAAGCTCCTGTCCGGGTCCAAAACTACCCAGGCCAACCGCTGCCACGCGCAGCCACCACAACAGGACCAGGAGCGCGCAATGTCCCGCTTGGCGGGCGGCGCCCCCCAGCAACCAGCGGTCTCTCGAACTCCACGAACTCCACCACGCCCCGCAGTGCATCAACAGAGGCTGCACTCCAACGACTCCGGGAGGCACTTGGCCCGTGACTGCCATTCCGCCAGGACACGCGCTACAGCTTCGTACAGCAACGGCCGTATCCCGCCGGCCACTTACTCCAGGCGGGCGCCAACGTGCGCAGTACCTGTAACCACCACCGGTCTCGGTGCAGCGAGACACATCACAAGCCATCACGTGGTCATTGATCGTGGGTTGTGACTTTACAACTCCGACCCAGATCAATTGGCCAGTTCCGTGACCACAAAAGTCACCGGACTCCAGCGATGGAAAATACCATCCCGTCGTCATCGACCCTCCAGTCGTCAGCGCTACTCAGGGTGGGTGCCCCCCCCCCCCCCCCCCCCCGCCCCGAACCGACCATCCACGTGAAAGTGGGCAGCAGACAGCACACCAACATCAGACCACACCCTCCCGGCCTCTAGCCACCGTCCCCTGGAACATGATGATTCGCCAATAATTGGCGAAGGCGGGCGGAATGATGCGGATTGGCAATTGAATGTGCGGGGATGTGCTGGAGAAATCTAGTACATTCGCAGTGTATACCAGTTGCGCGGCACCAGCCGATTGTCACCAACGATGAGGTCATAGCGTCCCTATTTTGAATTGGCAGTTATGCCCACCAGTCAGTCTGCAACCAACCTGCAACGGGCTGGTTACATCGGAGTTAACATCACAGGTACCAGTTCATCGCAATAAAACAAAGTTTATCCGAATTAAATAATAAGAGAAATACAAGTTAATCTCAGGGAATAAAGATCTCGGACTTTGGTTTTTTTGTGGTTCCTCGCTGCTTTTTCATTGGGTTCCTCTCGTCAAGGGAACAGTGGACAACACCAAACACTACTACAACAATATATATACTGCATTTATTAGATCGAAACTTAAAAGTTACAATAAGTAATACAGTTAACTTATAATAGATTGATTATATATAATTTTAACTTACTATTACTACTATTTATTGGCCTGTACGAACTCGGAAGTCCATGACCTCACCGACTCGACTCCGCCATCGTTCCCTGCCCTGTGCACTCTGCTTCCACGTTTGACCATCCGATCCGATCTTCTCAAGGTCAAACCTAACATTTTCCTCCCATCACCGTCGCGGCCGTCTTGTCGGTCTCTTTCCCGTTGGTCTACCGTCAAGAATTTTACTTTTCGTTGCCTATTCCCGCCACATGTCCGGCCCATCTTAATCTTTGCGACCTGATTACTCTCGCTACTGTAGGTTCGCGGTATAGCTCTTCCAATTCGTGGTTGTCGAGTTTCCTCCATTGTCCTGTCTCCTCGTCATATTTACCGCCAAAGATACCCCTCCAAACTTTATTCTCGAATACGCGGAATTTGTTTTCTTCCCGTTTTGTGAGAGCCCATGTTTCGCATCCATATAGAGCAATCAGCATGATTATGGTTCTATAGAGACGGAGCTTTATGTTACGTGACAACAGTTTGGATTTCAGCAGTTTACTGACTGCGTGCCAACTAGCGTTGCCGGAATGTAGTCCTTTGTTAATTTCCTTCGACATTTCGTTACTGGCCGTCGGTATCGTTCCCAGATATTTAAATTCTTTAACTTTTTCGAATATCTTGCCTCTGACGTTTATACGTGTCCCCTGGGGTCCGCCTGCTCTTGTATTTATCATATATTTTGTTTTATCTTTATTTATTTCTAGGCCCACCTCTTCTGTCGCTTGCATAATGATTTCACAGTTTTTACTTACAGTTTCTAGATTATCGCCCAGAAAGGCGATGTCATCCGCAATGCGAGCACTTGTGTGACCCCGTTCAGGTATGATCCGGCCATGTTGTCGTCTTGTACCTTTTTGATAACATACTCGAGCACAAGGTTAAAAATATATGGTGAGAGGCCATCCCCCTGTTTTAGTCAGTCGCGGATATCAAAATAAGTCTGAGAGGTGGTTTTCTATTCTAACTCGCCCCTTATTTTCGTTCATGCAGATTTGAATGAGGGCGACATATATTTTCGGGATTTCCAGCTCAACTACAATATGGTCGAGTCTTTGCCTTACGACTGAGCCGTAGGCTTTTTTGAAGTCAACGAACAGTTGGTGAACCGTCTCTCCGTATTTCTTCTGCGTACGGTGTGATTCTCGCCAGTATAACATTTGTTAGTATTTTGGATGTGGTTGGGAGCAATGATATTCCTCTGTAGTTTTCGCAGTCAGATCTGTCACCTTTTTTGAAAATGGGGACGACTATTGAGGTTTTCCATTCTTCCGGAATGACTTCCTTATCCTATATTGTTTTAATCAGTTGGAGGATCTTTCGGGCGGTCACCTCTCCTCCATGCTTCACAAGCTCTGTCGGTACTCAGTCGACTCCGGAAGCCTTGTTGTTTTCCAATCGGTTTATTGCGTCTACAACTTCGTCGAAAGAGGGCTCTGGGATCTGAGACTCGGCTGTATGTACGTCTGGTGCGTTTATTTGTGGTTGATGGGTGCGCACATTGAGAACAAAGTACTGCTTCCATCATTTAAACCATTTTATTGAACATAGTCACGACGTATGAAATTGCGTATTTCGCGCATTTTTTTTTTCGGTGTATGGATTAATATGATACCCATATTTATGATATGTATTTGAAATATGATGAGAGCGGACGCTCGTAATTATTTTGCTGAAAAATGTTGGTACAGTTCGGGTGAAATTGCCCGGTGTAATATATATATCTGTAGTGCTCTAAAAAGCCCTACCACCTTTTTCCCCCATTCATACATCCTAATCCCAGTAACCCTACACGAAAACATTAAAACTAATCAAAATCCTGAAAAACCTAAACTAAATCCAAAATTCGCAATAAACGAATCAAATATTCGTTTATCGCTTTGCTTTTGCCCCACGGCATAATCTAAATTCAAAATCCAGAAATACATTTCAATCTGGTAAAATCCCTCGTAAATTAAATAAACCAAATCCATGGCAAATCGAACCAGATGTTCAAATTTGCCACAAACAAACAAAACCCAAATTCAAGTACAAATCCTCATATGCAAATAGTTTGATGAGAAGTCAGAAAACTGAATTCTTATCTAAAACAAACATTGAGCATCACACGAAATGTATCGAAAATCGAGATTTTCCATCTGAAACGGTCGTTTTCAAGATACAAATCTCAATTTGATGTCGTTTAAAAGGTGACCTATCGCGATCTCGAGATTCTTTTTGATACAGCTCAACCACCTTAGCTCTAAGTCTAACCTAAACAACACTCTAATAAAATCCGCCAAAACCCTAAAATATCTGGGAATCACTTTTTCCTCCCACATTAAAAATTTCCTTCAAAAAGCCACAATGCTGCTTAATTTCTGTAGAAGAGTAATGTGGAAACCTAATAGTCTCTCTCACAAAGTCAAACTGCTCATTTACAAACAAATTATCAGGCCCACACTCACGTACGCGTGCCCATTGTGGTACCATATCACTCCCTCCCAAATGGAGAAATTACGAGTATTCGAAAGAAAATGCTTTAGGTATGTCTCTGGGTTACATCGTCGTCCTAACTCCTATAAGTACTATAGTAACGTCGAACTCTACAATACCGCTGGTATCGAGCGCCTCGATAGACGATTCCTCGAACTGTCTATCAAATTTATCGAAAACCTACAAAATAATCCCAATCCCATAATAACCTCGCTCTTAGAGAACCCTCTATATATCAGAACTAACTATCCCAACTGTCTCCACACCAGAGCTATCTTCGCCTCAGGCAGACTGGTAAATGATTCAAATGAGATCATATACCACAACACCGAAGTTACCCCTAACCAGTTCACATACTGTAACGTCCAACCATTTTCCAACATCCTACGCTTTTCCAACGAACAACCGCAGAGAAATACTCTACCTCTAACCCATAACTAACCTCATTCCACATCCTTTAATTCATAACATATATCCCATTAATTATAAAACTTTGTTTATGGCTTTATGAAAATCATACTGTAATCAGACTAAATTAGGTTGTTATTTATATAATTAGGATTAAGTTTAGATTAAGTAAAGTTGAAAAAACAAATTCCTGGTTTTCTGACCTTTTCCAGGAAGATAATACCACTAAATTTATAAACACGCATCTATCTTATATCTCATAAAATATGGTTTGGAAAATGTATATATTATTATAATAATTACATGTAAGCAATTGTTACAAAATTAAATTTAAGTCACTGTATTACTTAAATGTACGAATTCTAATTATGGTTAATAAATACAGTTTTGAAAAAAAGAAAAAAAAAAAATCTCGAGATTCATTCTATTCATGTACCTAGCCCCCGGCGGAAGTGCTGAAGGACCACTAACATCATAGAGCATCGTCCTTCTTTCAAGTAAATGAAATAAAAGTGAATTTACGATATCAAAAGTATTTGCCTTATTTGGAATTGTGCGTTCGTTACAAAACGTTGGCTGCACCAGCACCAGAGACGACTTCCAACCAGGAAAAGGAACCGGTGAGTAGAGTGGTGGCAAGCCCACAAACTAAACCTTTACAGCGTCCACGATTTCGGACATCACCAGGAGGTGCCAGCTTGCGTGGCGCTGGGACACTATTCTAGAAATGACGTCCCACGAACGAGTTGGTCGTTGCTCTTCCCTCAAGGTTTGAGCAAGCACGGCGGCGATCACATTAGGTCCCCTCAGGACCGGTCATTAAGAGATCTCACATCCTTTTCAGGACATGGAGACACGCTACCTAGGAGCGAGACCAGTAGTAACAACAACTAATACTACTACATATCTTATATTCTCCAATTCAACAATGGTAGGGTCGCCATATAATAAATAAATCTTATAGCGATCGGATTTAATTCGGATTGACAGAATGTAAGTTAACGCAGGTCAACAGGATCGCCTTATAATGTTGTAGGGGCAGGATCGCCATATAATGATATAAAAAAATCAGTTGCTACCAAGTAGGATAAGGTTGGAATACAGTTTTAACCGAAGAAAGTATTACTATCCAGCATGCATTTTTTTTTTTTACACAAATGCGCGCACAGAAGGAGATTTTGGAGTACCCAGAGCACAGAGCGAGCGGAAGGAGAGGAAGTAGATGAGGAAAGGTGGTATCGATGTACATTGGTCTTAAATGCCTGGACATCACAACGACGAGGAAACACATGATCAGGTAGAGTATTCCACATTCGTGTGGTTCGGCTAAAGAATGACTCTCTATGTCTGTTTGTGCGCCTGAAGTTAACTTGCAACGTGAACTGATGCGCATTCTCAGATTGACGGGTATCGCGGGAAAATGTCTGAGGAGGCGGAACACATCCAGTAAGTTCAGTTGAGCAACGAACGTGATAATACCTATAGCAGAGAGATAGACACGATACGTTGCGCCTATGTTCTAACGACGGAATTGATCGACTCACAGCTGGGTCCCCAATAAGTTTCACTGCTCGTTTTTGCATCCTATCGAGCACCTGTAGTGCAGAATTGGATGCACCTGACCAAATTTTAAGACGAATATACGCCCTAAAAAATAGTGCCCAAGTTGGATGGAGTGAAGTATTTTTTGCATCTCTTAGGGAACCCCATCGACAGTGTATTTACTTTGGGGTTCGCCTTTGACGACAGGAGACAGCACTGAGCTTTTAAGGCATTGAACTGTACTCGGTTAGATAATTCCCACTGATATATGTTGTTGAGGTCGAAATTCAGTGTATTAAGCATAACCTGCTGATTGGTATTGATGTTCGAAGAGTTTGGCCAGGAATGTTCGTATGAGTACTAAAAACTCAATGTGTTATTATGGGGTACGAGATCGCTACGCCAGCATGGGCGAGAGTTCTACCTCGTCTCCAACATCACTAAAAGAAGGTTCCGCTGCAGCAACTGTTCGTCAAAAAAGAAACAAACTCCGCAACACACCGACCACCAGGACTTCACCAGGACGAAGTAAAAAGGAAAACGCACTTTTTATTTATTGTGACAGGTTCTTATATTTCACGATACTTTTTTTTATTTTAGTTAGATTACACTGCACAAGAAAAATTATTTTTTTAATTGGTAACTCGACTCTACTTTACGTTTCACACCGTACCGGCGCCGGTACGGTGGATGGCGGAGCGTCCGTCTCGGGCAGTGGCTGAAATTCGACTCTGCGATAATCATCTTGTGCAAATCTAATTCACTACGAGGGAAATTTTTAGGGGCATTTTCCCTGAGAGAGAGGGTATTTCCCTCCACTAGGGAGAGGATTTACCTACCACCAGAGAAACGTAAAGTCTCTCTTGTGGGAACAGAGAACCAGATCTCGTAATGCAGATTATGGTGGTGTGTGTGAGATCAGATTGTTTACATATGCGCGGAGGCAATGGCAAAGCAAAGCAAGGAAAAGGAGTTCGAGAAGATCGTTGTCTATGAAGTACATCCCGTCTAAATAAATAGACGACGATACTTCGAAGAAATGTGGTAAGAGAAAAGATGAGACGAGGGCATCATCAAAGTCTTAGATGAGTGATGCCCTTGTGTAAATATACGAATAGACATTGGGAAAGGTGGTAATGGTTGCGATTGGTGGCCAGAACGAATTGCTTGCATTTGTATATGCTGGATAACTAGTTTGTGGCAAAGGCGGGGGATCATGGTCGGGTATATGCTAGCTAAACAAAGAAGCTGCCCGACGCTGCTTGGCAGTTGTACAATGTATCGATGTGTATGTAAGACAAGTTGTACACATGTTAGGCTGGGAATAGCCAACTCAAGGCTAAGATTACCTGACTATGCGGTTACATTATATGTGAACCGATAAGTTTTCTTTTCAGGAAATTTATGATAAGCTTAGAGAGAACTCTTATAGGGGATTTTAAATGCGAAGTTATACATGCAGTTAAGAATTCTCTTTTCCAGGGGCTTTTTGATTACAACTTTGTTCTCTTTGATGCGTGAAGCATTTAAGATGCTAATGTTAGCGAAAGCTTAAGCAGACTGGGTGAACGTTATTGGTTTTTTTTTAGGAAGGCGAACCGTGAGGTTTGGCAGAACCGCCACACTATCATCGGCAAACGAGTGGATTGAGCTATGGGTAATGGACAAGAGATGAGGAAGAGAGTGGGTGAGAGCACCGAACCTTGGGGAACAATTAATTTGATAGGAGGCAGAATTGACATCATCAATCCACTTGGATTGGACAGCCAGACAGATAGTCTCTTATCCATTGTATCAGGGAATTGTCCACTCCATATGAATGCAATTTTGATAAATGGGTTGGATGCCCAAATCTGTCATAGACTTTCGAGATATCCAGTGCAACAACCTTGCTTTCGGCAAAGTAGTGAATGGAACGCCTCCACTTTTCGATAAGGTACGTCATTAAATCTCCTGTGGACCTGTTGCTACGAAAGCGATATTGGCGGTCATTGAGGAGGTCATTTGAATTCAGATATTTCGAAAGTTGACGCTTAATCAATGATTCCATTACCTTCGAGAGAATAGAAGTTAGTGCTATGGGTCCATAAGCAGAGAGGGATGATTTGTCACCCTTTTTTGGGAATTGGCTGAATGTTCGCTGACTTCCATCTATTTGGGAAAGCCATGTAGAATAAGACAAATGGGAGAGTTTCCGCAGTGGTTTAGAGAGTGAAGGAGAACATCTCTTCAAGAGAATTGGTGGAATGCTATCTGGACCAGCGGATTTGTTTCCGTTTAGCTCCTTGAGAGCCCGAGCAACAGTAAACGTTGGGAAGCGAATGGTGTGCTGCTCAAGTTGAGGTGGAACTGATGTGGTATCCGGCAGCGTTGAGTTGGCTGCAAAATGTGCAGCAAGTAGATTCGCTTTCTCTATTATACTGGTGATTGATCTCTCATCAACTATTAGCGAAGAAATGGATGAGGAGACCGAGTTTTGGATGTTCTTCACAAATGCCCACAAGTTTCTACTACCTGTGGGAGAGTGGGGTATTTTTTGTCTCACTCTCTGGTGATGCAAACACTTTGCGCGTTGAATATACGCATTGCAGTCCTTTTCAGCTCTCTTAAATCTTTTGCAGTTTTCCTCAGTATTGTTTGATTTATACAACCGGAAGCTCAACTCTTTAGCCTTAATGGCTTCTCTGCGCCCGGAATCGAACCACATATTTCTCTTGGGTTTGATACTCTATACTCTGTGTGGAATAAAAGTGCGCATGTCAAACAGAATCGTGTCTGTCAATGTACGCTACAGGGTCAACATCATTATTGAGGAAAAATAACGACCAATTTAACTTCCCAAAAAAGTCGTTCAGACCTTCCCAGTTGGCTCTCTCATAGAACTATACTGTTCTATTGGGAGTTTTCTCGTAAGCGTTGTTGTTGGTTAGAGCAAATTTAGCTGACACGACACAGCGGTCTGAAGTGCCCAAGGACGAAGAACCTTCAATTGAATATTTGTTTGGGTGGGAGGTGAGAAACAGGTCCAATGTGTTGGCGGAATGGCCATCTACATCTGGTACCCGTGTTGGCTCACTGACGAGTTGAGTTAAAATATTTGACTCAGCAAAGAGCTGAACATACTGACGCTCAGGTGTAGTGTGTCCGAAATGGCGAAGCCAGTGAGAGTTATGCACATTTAAATCACCCGCAATAACGATTTCAGTGTGGGGATTTAGTGTCAAGATCTTATCGATGGAATCAGACAGAGCATCAAATTCGTTAAAGGGTGCTTTTCTATCCAAATTTAGGTTTCTGTGAAGAACGCAGTAATATCTGATATGCCCACGAACGTGAAGTTTTAGCCATGAGAAATTAAATTCTGGATTGGAGCAGACGCCATATTGTGGCAGAAGCTGATAAGCAATATCACTTCATATGTATGTAGCTGAACCACGATATGGAAGGAACAAAGGCACTAAGTTATAACCGGGTATAGTAAAATCAGAAATATCTGCATCAGTTATTACCTGAGTCTCGCTAAGTGCAAGGATTGCTGGTTTCTGGTTACAGGCGTGGGCAGAAAGGAGAAATTGCATCTTAGGCCGCGAATGTAGCAAAGATCGACGTGAAATTCTCGTTCCATTTAAATGGCCCGATACAGAAAATCAATACCGCATCATAAAAGGAACAAGTTGGAACCAGCGATAGATAAGTGAAAGCAACCACTACATGAAAGCACCCTTGTAGTAGGTGCCCCATTAGATTCGTGCCGAAATCTACGTCACTTCCATTTCATCACGAATATTACCTCACTCAAAACACCAAAAACCCTCCAAAAATTATAAATCAATCGAGAGTATCGATGCCTGAGGGACAACAGAGATGCAAAAAAGGGGAAAAACAGACACAAGGAAAGGAAAGAGTATGAGTTTTCCCGCACTGTACACTCCCACACAATTTTCACGCCAATCCCATATATATTACTGCACTACACTCGGACGCGTTTGTGGTGATCCGTTTGTTTATTTCGGATCCCACAGAATGCTTGACGCGGAATTAGAGTATCGTGTGTTTACTTAAGATACCCTAAACGGATTACACAATTGATCCGATGATACGGATCACGAGGCAGAGGGGCAGGTAGTTTTACACTATATATGTATGAAAAGTAATAAGAAATCTAAAAAGAAGAATTCTACGAGAACGTCGAACGGGCCCCCAATACCTGCTCAAGATACGATGTGAAAATCGTGTTTTGTGATTTGAATGCTAAAAAATAGGTCGGGAGCCCGTTTTCAGGCACGACGCAGGTTCCCATAGGTTGCATGATAACACTAATGACAATGGACTACGAGTCATCGAGCTGGCAGCATTGAAAAACTTGGTCGTTGCAAGTACCAGATTTGGATATCACCTGATGGAGCCACTCGCAAGCAAATTGACCATGTGTTGATAGATCACCGCCACTCCTCGAGCCTGATGACGGTACGAACGTACCGAAGTGCTAACGTCGACTCGGATCACTATCTTGTTGATAAAGTTTTGTTACATAATTAACAACGTTAATTATTACCTCCACCCACGGCTGCCTTACGCAATAAGAACACCAGCAACGCCTTTGGTCATGCGTTAAGACTTGTTCTCGAAGAGCTCGATGAACGGAGAGTAACTGCTAGTGTCAGAATGCCAGGCGTAGGAGAGAAATGGACATGCCTTAAGAATACTGTCATTAGTACTGCCAACTCCATCTTAGGCAGTAGTCGTAGAGATCGGAGCGACTGGTTTGATGATGGGTGCAAACTAACGACTGAACGTAAAAATGGTGCATAACGGGCAATGCAGCAGTCTCACTGGACGCGGGTACGCGAGAAGAAGTACAAAGAGCTCAGAAGATCTGAAAAAAAGATTCCACAAACAAAAGAAAAGTGCCTGGGCAAAAACAATTTGTCTGTAAAATAGAGAAAAGTAGAGAGCGAGGTCCGCACCAGGCGTGGAAGTTCTACTAAATATTCCGCAGTATGACCCGGTACAGGCTCCTCGATAGTATAGTGGTTAGTATACCCGCCTGTCACGTGGGAGACCGGGGTTCGATTCCCCGTCGGGGAGCCTCTGGGGCAAGACTAATGACCTTACCCGGAAAAAACAAATCATTATGGAAAATTTAACAAACCTCGTGACTTGCTAAATAAGGCCAAGACCTGTTCCCGGTTATAGTGCCGACGATGATGATGACCCGGTACACAACACGCTGCATTTACCGCAAGGATAGAGGGGGTAATCTGATTATCGAGGGTGGAAGTATTCTAGGGCGATGGGAATTGCACTTCAATGAATTGCTAAATGGTCAGCTCATAGAAGAATTGGAGGCTCCACCAATGCAAGATCAAGACCAAATACTACCACCACCAAGCATTGAGGAAACAATAAAAGCCATAAGACAGCTCAAATCAAATAAAATTCCCGGATCTGATGGCATACCAGCTGAGCTGATCAAACAAGGAGGGACAGCGTTACATCACGCAATTTATGAGTTCGTGGTGCACATATGGGAGCAAGAGAGGATGCCGCAAGATTGGCGTCGTGGAATAATTTGCCCTATACATAAAAAGGGAGATATCACAATGTGCAGCAACTATAGAGGTATGATATTGCTGAGTACCGCCTATAAGATACTCTCCTCTATCCCCCAAGATCGGATAGCCCCATACGCTAATATCAACATTGGTCAATATCAGTGTGGCTTTATCCCAGGCAAATCAACGATTGATCAGATTTTCACCCTTAGGCAGGCGATGGGAAAATGTCTGGAATTTAAGATTCCATTATATCTATTTATGGGCTCCTCGATAGTATAGTGGTTAGTATACCCGCCTGTCACCCGGGAGACCGGGGTTCGATTCCCCGTCGGGGAGCCTCTGGCGCAAGATTAATGACCTTGCCCAGAAAAAATAAATCATTATGGAAAATTTAACAAGCCTCAGGACTTGCTAAATAAGGCCAAGACCGGTTCCTGGTTGTAGTGCCGATGATGATGATGATATCTATTTATAGACTTTAAGGTCGCCTATGACAGCATATCCAAGGTAGAACTATATAATGCCATGAAAGAGTTCGGCATTCCAAACAAATTGATATGACTTTGTAGGTTGACCATGACCAACGTAACCTAGTCAAGTAAAAATAGAGGGATTTCTGTCCAAACCAATAAACATCTTTAATGGACTCCGACAAGGTGACGGTCTGGTCTGCCTCCTCTTCAACCCGGCGTTGGAGAAAGGAATCCGCGACGCAATCGTGGCATCCAGCCAGATGCTTGCCTACGCAGATGACATTGACATCATCGGTAGATCCGATTCGGCTGTACAGGACTCCTTCACCCAAAACTGGGACTGCACATTATTGATGGAAAACTAAGTACATGGTGGCAAATTCTGCGGGGAGGCCTAAGGTTGGTCAAACTATCAGGGTAGTGGAGCACGAATTTGAAGTAGTGGAATCTAACTACCTTGGGTCATTAGTATCAGCCGATAATAATATGGAGGAAGAAATACGCGAACGGCAGATCAAATCCAACAAAGCCTGCTATGGTCTATCAAAGCTTCTTAAATCCCGAAATTTATCCAGAACATCCAAGCTACTACTATATAACACCATGGTCTTACCAGTACTCAAGTATGGATCCGAGACCTCAGTGCTAAATAAAACGCACTCTGAACTCTTAGCCGCGTTCGAGAGGAAGGTCTTAAGGAGAATTGTTGGCCCCGTATGTGAGGGAGGACGATTTCAGAGACGCTACAGGCATGAGTTGTACGCGATCTACCTTAAAGCTAATGTTGTAAGAAAATTCAAGCGCGGTAGACTCCGGTGAGCGGGACATCTAGCTCAAATGAGCGAAGCGGACCCTGTTCGGAAAGTCCTTTGTGGCAGGGTGTATGGAAGTCGACAGCGCAGTAGACCTTGTCTGCGATGGATGAATGGTGTAGACCAGGACGCACGGATCCCGAGAGTGCCAAACTGGATGACATCAGCTGAAAATCGTGACCGGTAGAGAGATTTGTTAAATAAGGCCAAGACCGGATCCCGGTTGTAGTGGCCATGATGATGATGGTGAAATTTAAGACTACAATCAATATTATCTAATATCATTCCGATTATATTTACGAAACTGTATACCATATATTTGGCGCAATACTAACGACCTTGTCCGGAAAAAACAAATCATTATGGAAAATTTAACAAGCCTCAGTACTTGCTAAATAAGGCCAAGACCTGTTCCCTGTTGTAGTGCCGATGATGATGATGATACCATATATTAATAATGGCGCAAGGCTAATAACCTTGCCCCTATGGCAAATTTAACAAGCCTCATACTCGTTAAGTAAGGCCAAGACCGGATCCGGTTGTAGTGCCGATGATGATGATGATATATTAATAAAGTAAATTGTAACACGCCTTTTATCCTTAAAAAAACCAATGCCAGACTATTTAAAAATATTCCAATACTAGAGTGTATAAAACAAGAACGAAATATGCTTCATTATAATTCTTCACTGTGCAATAAAAATTTCACTACTTACTGCTCTTGAATACACTCTACACATTTCAAATTTTTATAATGGCAACACTGACGATGACATCTCTAATTATTCCTCATTCAATCACCGTATCGGTTTTGTACTAAGCGAATAATCTTAACAACGGATGTTTTTACATAGATTTTGTGAATTTTTAAAATAAAATATACAGAATGTACTTTCAACGTGCTACCAGACTTCCAGGTTCGATATTTATAATTCTTCATCATGTCATTTGTATAAATCTTCATATATTTAGGCACCTTCCTCCGAGCATTTTGCAACGGACCTAAGAATGTCCAAAATACCTCGTCTCCGAAAACAGCGATTCTTATGTTAAATATGGGTGGACCCCAGAATACTGACCAAGTTCATGATTATCTTCATAGAATCATGACTGACAGAGACATGATCCAGTTGCCCATACAAAGCAAATTAGGTCCCTGGCTTGCACAGCGGCGTACTGCAGAGGTTCAAAAGAAATACCGACAGATCGGTGGTGGTTCACCCATTCTCAAATGGACCAACTTGCAAGGAGAATTAATGTGCAGCGAACTTGACCGTATATCGCCACAAACTGCTCCACATAAGCATTATATTGGATTCCGCTATGTAAATCCATTAACGGAGGATACATTGTTAGAAATCGAGAAGTCAGTTGTTTGAAAAAGCCCCAGCAGAATATTGTGCTAAGTCTATTGTATTTTTTTGCAGGGATGCGCCGGACAGGGTTGTCTTGTTTTCCCAATATCCTCAATATAGTTGCGCTACTTCGGGCTCCAGCTTCAACTCCATTTTTCAACACTATCGCAAAAAGTAGAAGAGGAAATGATTTTCCTCATCAACTGTGCTCTTATTAATTTTTTTTTGTAGGTCCTTTCCCACAAAAATGAAATTTAGTGTCATAGATCGATGGGGAACTCATCCGTTGTTAGTGAAAACATTTGCAGAAAGGATTCGCGAAGAGTTGAACAAGTTCGAAGAAAGCAAGAGAAACGATGTGGTTATCCTTTTTACCGCACATTCGTTGCCCTTGAAGGCGGTGAACCGAGGGGATCCTTACCCATCTGAAATTGGTGCTACGGTTCTTCTCGTAATGACTGAGTTGGGATTCAAAAACCCCTATAGTTTGGCTTGGCAATCGAAGGTTGGCCCACTGCCATGGCTAGCACCGGCCACGGATGATGCCATTAAAGTAAGCGGTAAAATCAAATATTTTTATTACATACATCTTCGGTTTTCTTTCAGGGATATGTCAAACAAGGACTGAAAAACTTTATCTTAGTTCCAATAGCATTTGTTAATGAGCATATCGAAACCCTCCATGAATTAGATATAGAATACTGTGATGAACTAGCTGAGGAAGTAAGTGTGCAATTTCCTTGATTTTCTGTTGTTAATATTACTTATTCAAATGATAGATTGGTGTTGAGGAAATACGTCGAGCTGCTACCCCAAATGATCATCCATTATTTATCCAGGCGTTGAGTAATATCGTCTCGGATCACCTTAAGGATGTTTCACCAATCAGTCCCAAGTTTCTGATGCAATGCCCAATGTGTGTTAATCCCCGTTGTCGTGATAGCAAGAAGTGGTACAAGGAGATCTGCGCATCAATTTAGAAACGAACAATTAATGGTGTTGGGACAAGGGCGTGAGATTTGCAATAAATAATGGTTGTTGTCATTTACTTGTGAAATTGTTTCTTAATGTACCCATGTGATCGATTCCATGGTGTTTCAGTGGAATAATTGGAGACAGAACAGTCTAATCTCAAAGTGCTTTTGCTAGAAAAACGTCAAAGATTGACAAGAGTGAGTGCCAAAGTATTGGCACGCGTGTACATATCGGTTTTTTATCAGTTAATTTTATATATTTATTTATTTATTGTTAAACTTAAGATAAATGTTGAATGAAGTGAATCTCATTTGTTTGAATGTAACAAAAGTATCTCAGGATAACAGCAGACTACTCTGGAACTGAAGCGGACTACAATTATAACTCGGTAAGTTTACTTTAACAAGTATTTTTATATAAAAATGTTTCTGATTTATGACTGAGAATTATAATTACAAAAGTAATAATTTTTAAAGTGTTCCTGCATGAATTAATTACATATATTATATTAAAGATTGTCGTTTAGTGGTCTTAAATGGAGAGCACCTTGTTCCTGTGCCGTTACGTCATTATTACGTGAAAGGATATGCATATTTAAAAAACATTGTGAAAGTAAAGTCCAAGTTCTAGAAAACTTCATGTTTTATAACAATTTTTTACTAATTCTGGATCATTTATCTAGACTCGAAGAAAGCGTGTTATATCAACTGACCGTTCCACGTAACGTTTCAATAAGTATTTCACTAGAGTGTGATATATATAGGTGTTCATTAGTACCAAAGATCACTTCAGAGAAACGAAGTTGCAATTGTGGAGTTTTTCTTGTTGATATATCTTGCAGGCCCTCAATGAAATGTTTTTACGTAGTTCGTCCGACAATTGATTTGTAGTGTTTTCGCTAATTAAAATGGACGGTAAAACTTTATTACACGTCTGCCTTAGAGTCATATTTCAAAAATAACTGATTGAGGAATTGGATTTCGAAACGAACTTTCTTTGTACAACAATTTGATTGCTGCAAGCAACGTTCATTTTTAACATTATCCGTTTCAATGATTTTTAGAGCAACAATGTCGTAATTGAAATGGGGGAAAATTGACATCACGCGATAGTCCCTATTTAGTGCAATCTATGGTTAACGATTGAACTGAAACTAAGAATTAGAGGGGTATTTAATAATTACAAATTAGCGCAAGGAAAATTAAAACAAATTTTTGCGGGTTTAAAATGTTTGCTAGTTATATTGTAACGTATCATAAGAGTTAAATTAATTATTATTAACTATTTGCCTTGAGTAGTACTTCTTGTAAACGGACATAATAGAAGATAGTGTAACGTAGAACTAATTATTAGATTGGGGAAAAGTATTCACATTCTTTAGTAAACCATAACATTTTTTCTTTATATAAAAAAGTTGTTCTATTATCCAATTCCCGGCGCGCTACGTAGTAAGACCTCCGCAGCCTTTGTCCCAACGAAAAGATTTAAACAGTTTAAAAAATTAAACACATGCATTGCAAACCATCATAACAATTTCAATTTAATTGGATTACTACAACATTAATTTACACTTTGCAATTAAACATTTAGCTATAAAATAAATACGAGCGTTTCCTCTTATGTTTCGGGATTTGGCAACCCAAGCGATGCAATCCGGCAATTTACAGCTCTGTCGTAAAGTTGGACATTTTTGAGGTTTTACGCACTCAGAACGTTTTGACATACGAGCGCTATTTGTGTTGTTTACAGTAACTTAAAAGATTCATCTCGGCCCAAAAATGGAATTAAATCGTCAACATTTTCATGCGATTATTTTTTACAACTTTCGGCGTGGATTAACTCAGCAACAGTGCATGGATGAACTTAATTCAATTTTTGGCGATGAAACTCCATCAAGGACCAGTGTTTATCGATGGTATGGTGAATTCAATCGTGGTCGTAGTTCACTCCAAGATGAATTTCGTGAAGGTCGTCCAAAATCAGTTGTTGTTCCGAAAACCATTGATGCTGTGCGCGAACTGATATTGGAAGATCGTCATGTGACCTATCGTGAGATTGAGACAACCTTAGGCGTTAGTGGGACCAGCATACATTCAATATTGCATAAACATTTGACTGTCAAAAAAATTTGTTCGCGTTGGATCCCACATAATTTGTCAATCGCCCAAAAAAAGGCTCGTGTCAATTGGTCGAAAGAAATGCTCAAAAAATACGGTCGCGGTGCTTCGAAACACGTCTATGACATCGTGACAGGTGATGAATCGTGGATTTACGCGTATGAGCCCGAAAGTAAACAGCAGTCGACTGTCTGGGTGTTTCAAGATGAGCTAAATCCAACAAAAGTTGTTCGCGCACGAAGCACTTCCAAGCAAATGGTCGCCTATTTTTTCGGAAAAACTGGACATGTCGCAACCGTACCACTAGAACAACGCAGAACAGTCAATTCTGAGTGGTACACAACCATTTGTTTGCCAGTTGTCTTCCCAGAAATCAGGAAAACCAACCGCCGAAGACGGATCACTCTTCACCACGACAATGCGAGCTCTCACACATCGGCTGCGACAACTGCATTTTTGAGCACCCAAAACATCGATTTGATGGGTCATCCGCCGTATAGTCCTGACTTCGCACCGAATGACTTCTTTTTATTCCCGTACGTGAAAAACAAACTGAGAGGTCAACGTTTTTCGACACCTGAAGAAGCGGTTGCTGCATTCAGAATGCATGTGTTGGAGATACCTCAATCAGAGTGGCAAAAGTGCTTCGACAATTGGTTCAAACGCATGCAAAAGTGTATAGATCTTCATGGGGAATATTTTGAAAAACAATAAAGTGATTTTCGATGATCAATATTTGTTTTTGTTCTCTAATCCCGAAATATAAAAGGCAACCCTCGTACATTCATAACTACAACGTACAGTTACACATAACTAAAAACAATACAAAAAACATTGAATTACATTTGAATTTAAATTACGGCGATGACAAATTCGGTTAATTTCGAAGTTGATCGTAGCCAAGTTTCTTCGTTGGGACAACGGCACTGATGAACAAAGAGATAACGGAGAGAACTAAGAACTGGAGACACAGTTTTTTTTGTGGTTTTTTTGAATTGTCAGTTTCTTTGTTATCCCAGTGGAGTATGTGGTTTTTCTTCTTGTGGGCGGTGGTTGGCAGTTTGAAAATGATGTGTGTGGCGAGGTAGACGAAAAAAGGCGTTCGTGGAGCGGTGAAGTGGAGAAAAAGTATACAGTTGAATCCAAGATTAAACAAAAAGCCAATTGTTATTATATTGTGACGCATATGACAATCAGTATTAGAATATTCGAGAAAGTACTGGTAAACTGAAGACTATGAACAGTAGAACATTCAAGGCTATGGAACGGACGGAAACGAAACGCCGAATCAGAATGAGGAAACGGTATAAATACGTCGCACACAGATCATGGAGATGAGTTAGAAGTAAGAAGTAAGCAGTCAAAGACGCGATAAGTATGGAAGCGATAAGTCAAGAAATCGTTGTATACGGTAAAAGTAACGGTTGTTATTAACGGACTAATAAAGTGTTACATTAATTCAAAATCGATTTAATGGCTCTTATTTATTAAAAATAATTAATCCAGCGAACCCTAAGCTCGCTACAATATGTTATGAAAAGTGTATAGTTGTACTCAATCTTAAATACAATGTTAATTGTTAATAAATGTTACGAATATTGAACAGTTGTACTTAACCTAAAATACAAAGCCCATTGTTATACATTTTTAAATAGTGAATTATTAAACTCAAATTAAGACACAAAGACCATTGTTTATTTATCGAAATTAAATCAGTAGTTATTTAGTGGAACGATGCCTTAGCACTAAATGGAGCACCTTCACCGCCCCACATGAGGAACACAGCCACAGCAAACCAGGGTGTTTCGCCGAACATTCGAGCAGTCTAAATTCCAGAGGAGCCCCCGGCCAGCAGAAGGTAACCCAATGCAATAGAACCGTGTGTGCCTATATGAATGTTTCTAAAAGAACCTTTACTGTGCATTGGCGTGAAACATAAATTATAATATTCCGGTGAGAATAAGTTGCAGCTTTTTAATTACAACACGCGCGCTCGAATATTGGTCTCATGTTTGAAGCTCGGCTCCTAAACATATCCTCGATCTACTTGACTGCATACCGGAACGAACGAACCGCCTGAGCGGGGGCACGGCGCTGACCTAGGGACTACAGTCGCTATCACATCGAAGGCCCGTAGTTGACCTCTGTCTGTTTTCCAGATATTATCACGGGTACTGTTTTTCGGAGATTCGTGGTATTATTCCGCTCAATTCAGTTTGCGCTCCACGAGACAATCCGACGGATCGCACCAATTTCCGGTTCATCTCCCGATGGCACGAACATCCCGGCATCAAAACTCGTTCCGTTACAGAGTGGGAAAGCATTGGAATTCCCTCCCCGTGCAACTGTTCAAGAAGAACTGCACAAGTTATTTTGTGGCATCTCGGGGCGCCGTGACGGTGCTATAGGCTCGCCTCGATTGGCACATATTGATTCATATTCCTAAAAAATTCCTATTCAAATTAATTGCGCGAGCCAGATGTTCTTTTTTCACGCAAAGACTGATTTCCAAATTTTGCTTAAGAAAGTGCTAAACAAAACAAAAAAAATTGTTTAATCAAGATGGATTGTTTTTACACGAAGAAGGAGGAAACCATAAGAAAAGACTAGTTTTTAGTGCCTGGATATTAGATTGGTGAGGAAACTCATGATCAGCCAGAGCAATCGTCCAAGTGTTTATGCACTTTATGCTAAATATATGCCTTTGTGAGTCGTTGCTTGGAGTGAAGTATTGCTACCATCTATTAAGAAACCGCATACATTTGGTCGCAAGACTAATGACCTTGCCCGGAAAAAAAAATCATTATGGAAAAATTTAACAATCCTCAGGACTTGCTAAATAAGGCCAAGATCGGTTCCCGGTTGTAGTGCCGATGATGATGATACATTTGGTCGCACTTCGCCGCTTCGAATATGTGATTAGACGCCCACTTAATTTGAATTTCAAAAAATGGATAGTTCATTGAAGATGTTGGACTGACATGTTCGAATGAGCACGAAAAACTCAACGGACCAGAAAAGGCAATTCTTATCTTTTGAATAGAGTCAATTCTACAAGGAAGGTATTTCGACAGCACGACTTTTAAGACAAATTTCGGTATAATGTTGTTTTAATTCACCACAAGTAATCAAAGTATTGAAGTTGCTAATTGAATATGGTTTATTTTTGAATAAATCTTCTCGGTTGGGCAAATAATTGTGTGCTACTACATGCCTATCTGCATTAACTGTAGTAAAGGCTGAGTGGCATAGAGTTATCTGAGTCCTGCGACATGTCTAAAATGGACTTGGTAGCCAATTCCTTATTAATCGACATGCACATCCATCAGCAAATTTACAAACAGAAATTTGACAGGTAAGGTACTTCATTCCCTGAATTTGTTTCCATGATATATTTATTGTTAAACGATGGTATTTTCTCAAACACAAAATTGCTACCTTTTTAAACCGATGAACTATCGGCATAAATTAATTTCTAATATCTCAACAAAATAATTACAGACATAAACAAAACGCATTGTTGTTTTACCGCCGTTACCTCTTTGTGCCAGGGGATAAATATAGAATTATAATATTAATGAGATAAGTATGCCAAGTATTTAGGGCGCTAATTTTATGTGTTTTTAGGTTATGTTTATTGGTATATGTTTGATGTATCATATAAAGAGGTTTCACGTGACAACTATAATCAAAAAAAATGCATGAATACATATTTGCCAGTTCATAGTCTGAAGAAGATATCATCCTTCAATTCCATTTAAGAATGAGCCCGTCACCATTTCAATACAATTAGAGTTCTCTCTGCTGATTCACATTTTTAAATTGAAAATCATTCTTTTCAATTACCCTCACAAGATACAAAATTCACATTTGTTATAGCTTTGCATTTGTCGATATTTTTCACGTACGTGTTCATATTCTTTTTAGCGACAGCGTTGTGCGATCGCGCGTTTCGTAGTATAAGCAACATTAAAGTGTGGCTCGCTTTTCGAGTCGGAATCAATTTTCAGCAATTATTATCAATTCAGGTAAATTGAGTGGCCCTTTGAAGCTCCAGAATAAATTTCGAAATTGAAAGCGAGACGTGAACAGGCGAGGTTCCATGACAGTGTGAAAAGTGATCTTTTTCATTCACCAATATTTTTTTGTTTGCTCCATTTACGATTAAAATTACTCTTTATCGACTGCTGTGCAAAAAAATATTCTCAACACTCTAACCAGACTATGAAATCTGAAACTTTGTAAAATCGCGGATTAATTGCTTTTAAATAATTGAGTTTGTATGAACAACGTTAATTCTTATAAAGTCACATATAGCTCGAACTATAAGTTAGCAATTTAGTGCTTTGCAATCAGGTATTTCCGTTTCAATAATTAAGGCATCATTTTTTGTTAAATGCTCTGGTTGATTTAAAAAAAAAAATTAATCAGTTGCATCTACCAATTTATGAATGCCGATAACATCCAATTTTACGTTGAGACTTCGAGATTCACAGTGCGACAAATTACATACAAGAGTGTAGTTTTATGCATATTATCATTCATTTGCTTTGTTTAAAGTAATATCGTCATCTATACTTCTTTTTGATATGTAGCTATTTGTAAGTCAACTGTTACATATATTTAAACTTTACGAATAAGTTCTAGAACCTATATGTATTGTAAATACTCCACCAGCAATAAAAAAAAAGTGTTTATCAATATTTTGAGTAATTATAATACTCTTGGTTGTGCATTCAAGAAGGTCCCAATTCCCCATGCCGTGAAGTGCTGCTTGCCACTTATAACAGACTCGCTTCGTTTCTAACTGCCATCTCTTCTTCTTCGGAGCTTGACTACGTCGCAATAAAAATCGACAAGCGCCCAA
Source organism: Microdon myrmicae (assembly GCA_963931805.1). Taxonomy (NCBI): domain Eukaryota; kingdom Metazoa; phylum Arthropoda; class Insecta; order Diptera; family Syrphidae; genus Microdon; species Microdon myrmicae. The sequence continues at coordinate 17,086,989 of OZ007499.1, forward strand.
AGTCTCTTCATTATCTGCTTCTATAATATCTCCTTCGCGACCCAGCGTGTCAGACGAACTCGCAATAGAAGTGGTAGATAACCTAACCGAGTTAAGCACCCCAATAGACGATATCGTCGTTATTGGCGATTTTAACCTCCCCCATCTCCAATGGACATTGGCTGACGAACAAGCCTTCTACGTATCAAACCCCACTAGCTCCAAGGAACGTTTTTTTATAAACCGTCTCACCGACTCATGCCTCCATCAAGTAAGCAATGTCCCAAATCATATGGGGAGACAACTGGACCTCGTGTTCACAACGGACCCACACAAGTCCTCAGTTGCCCCTAGTCCACACGCCCTCTCCACCATTGATAATTACCACCCCTCGCTGCTCTTATCCATATATCTTTATCATGAAACCCACCCTTCTCTACCTCATGACAGCTTTTCCTACAACTTCCACAAAGCTAACTTCCGCCTTTTAAATGAGCATCTTAGCAAAACAGCGTTTCGCTTTGATCATTTGGGGGTAGAAGAAGCTACTGCTACTCTTTATAAGGAGATGTACTATGCCGTCGCCTTATATGCCCCCTTTTCTCATCACAGGTCATCGGTTTCATTGCCGCCATGATACAACCGCACACTCCACGCTCTTAGGAACAAGAGAAATAACTTGCGGAACATTTTCCTCAAAACGCGTTCCTTCCAAAACTACTCCAACGATCTCGGTTCCTTTTATAAATTTTCCGAGCTTTACAACTCCATCTACACCAACTACCTCACAAAAACACAATCTAATTGGATCAATGACCCCAAATCTTTTTTCCACTTTATAAATTACAAACGTAAATCCGACGCCTATCGTAACTCCCTTTCTTATGGCACGACTACTTCAACCGACCCCCTAACTACTGCCAATCTATTCGCTTCGTTTTTTAATAAATCCTTCACAGACGTCTCCTTGGAACCCAATTCGTCTCACTTCAAAGACTTGCCCGAATTCTCCCTCGGCCCCTTCACCCCTCAAATTATTCAGCGTCACGTAGTTGAGGAGAAATTAAACTTATTCAAAGACGAGTTCAGGCCTGGGCCTGATGGATTCCCGGCTGTATTTCTAAAGAAATGTTCCACTTCTCTTTCCCTCCCGATATCAAAGATATTCAACCTATCCCTTTCACAAGGGATCTTCCCTAATATTTGGAAATCCTCTTATGTTACCCCCATACATAAAAATGGACCTAAAAACGATATAAGCAACTACCGTCCCATCACCAAACTGTCTCATATCTCCAAACTGTTCCAAGGAATTCTTTTCAAAGCGTTATCTTTCCGTTGTAAATCCATCATCTCATCCAACCAGCATGGTTTCCTTTCGGGTATGTCGACCACAACAAATCTGATCGAGTTCTCAGCCCATACTCTCCGTGCCTTAGAGAATGGCAACGTAGTCGATGTAATCACCACCGATTTCAGCAAGGCGTTTGACAAAATCTCCCACAATCTCATCCTTTTTAAGCTGTCCTCCCTAGGTTTCGAACCTCTATTGATCAAGTGGTTATCTTCTTATCTGAAAGATCGATTCTACCGTGTCAAATTCAGATCCTCCCTGTCCAATCCTTTTCTTCCCACGTCAGGGGTTCCGCGAGGCAGCCATCTAGGTCCCCTCCTATTTATCCTTACCATCAATGATGTTGACTCCATTATTAAATACTCATCCATCTCCCTCTATGCGGACGACGCCAAACTCTACAAAACGATCATCTCTCCTCTCGACTCCTCACTTCTGCAAACGGAGCTCGACAGCTTCTCAACTTGGTGCCGGAATAACTGCCTTGAACTCAACGTTGTCAAATATCACCTTCTCCCGCAAACGTCCCCCTGTCCCCCCACGTTCCTACTTCCTGCTAAACCAGCAGATATCATCTGTACCCTCGATATGCGAGATGCAATATCCCGCATATTGATGATATTATTCTTAAGGCCAACTCTGCCCTGGGGTAGTACATCCTGTACTAAGCGAAATAAATGAATGAGTGATAATTGATGGATAAACCCAGTAACCAACTCCCCAAATATACCCCCCACCCTCTTTTTTTTCTTTTTAACCATAGTTTATATTCTTATATATAGATTTAAGATAGTTGTTAAGTTTTATCGCTTGTACTAAGCTAAATATATGAGGGTTCTGCCCTCACTAAACTAAACTAAACTAACGCTAATAAAAAGTTTTTATTTTAGTATATGATTGTGTGTAATAATAATAATTAATTAATAGTATTGTCTTGTGAAGTTTCGTTTACAAAAGCACGCCCAAAAAGAGAGATGCCCTTAAATGTCAAAGCATAGTTCGAGCATAATTTGCGCTACTTTTTTAATTCTATTCACCAAAAATTTTAAAAAGAAAACCATGAGAAAAAAATTTAATCCGTATAAAAAAATTAGACCAATATAAATTAAAAAAAAAAACTTCATTATATGGCTCTATTCATACTTATTCTCTAGTGACCAACTTCTCCATATGACCCTGTTCCGTGCCGAAACCATCCAATTTGGTATCCCTATGCTTTTCCCTTAGTCTACCACATTCCGCCAGTACATATCCAATCTTTCAGCACTATTAATTCTGCCGCAAATAACTTTCCAAGTAGGTTCCCACCAACAGAGGGAACTGTTCAAAAAAACTGCAAAAGTTATTTGCTGGCATCCCGGGGCGCCCACTCGGCGCAATAGGCTCGCCTGTCCCGAGAGAAGTGTATTGTTGTATCGATGTTGCTATAACGCTCGACGATTATTATTATAATTCTTCGGTAATGGTTATTCCACACATGGTACTAACAATAATTCTCACATTAATTTTCCTTTCGAACACAAATAATTAAAAGTCTTATTTTCTTGGGGAAGGCAAACCTAAATCACTGATTCAACACTTTTTATTGACTGACTTTGTGGGGGTTCTCTACACTACATGGAGAACCAACCCACAACTCCAACCAACTTCGACCGCTAACAGCACGTCACCTTAATCCAACTCCCCATTCGAAACCTGCAATACACACATTCGCAACCATGCAAAATCTACAAGCGCATCCATCCCGAACTTGCAAGAATCCATCTCCCAATCTGCAATGAAAGGCATTTCCCAAAACTTACAACAGAATACAATTCAATAGAATACATTCTAAATCATCTCCCCCAATTACATCACCCCACATATAATTTTTCCCAAAAACCCCTTCGGTCAAATCGTTACTTAAGTCATATTCTTTCCTTGCGACCAAGCAATCTTAATTTCCCTGGATATCCATATGCTGTAATAAAACGCATACTCAAACCTATGACGGAATATTAATCATCACCACCAACTATATCGAGCCGCATACACTTTTCCTAAAAACCACCTCGGTTAACTTCCTATTTAAATTGTATCCCCGCTTGCAGCCAAGCAATCCCAATTTCCCCCGAAAACCATTTCGGATTCTATTCTACCTAAAAGATGTAAAACCACATCAATTCCCTACAATCAAATCGCATGCATTTTCCCCAAAAACCACTTCGGTTCATTTCCTCCTTAAACTATGCTTCTTGCTTGCAACCAAGCTGCAGCTAATTTTCCGCGAAACGACCATCACAACGATCAAGACCCTTGATCATACTCGGCTATGCCGCTAAAACCAATTTCCCGCTACACACAACCAACGAATCCAACTCAGCTTATACGGCAATGATTCCCCGGAACGAAATCCCCTATACAGGCATAGCAACTCTTTTCGAAGTTCCTAGTAAATGGCAGCGAGTCGATTTTAGCTATGACTCCACTGCCACGACGCGACGATCTTTTCCTCACTAGGTTTTAGTCAGTCGAGATACAACCACCGCCGAGCGCACATCGCTCTTCCATCACCCCGAGTCGAGTAGGAAGTCCGCGCCACTGTATTAAGCAAAGGAAAGAAAATAAAAAGAACGAATTCAACCTCGGTAGCGTACACGCGAGTGGGAGTTATAAAGTAAATTATGGCGACCACGGAAAACTTAATGAACAATATAATACGTCGCCGCAGCCTCGTAACTCAGTGGATAAAGTAAAGTCGGAAATTAGCGGAGATCGATAACTTCCTACGCGGAGGCTAGTGTGTTAAACTACTCATTGTACTCCATATGCCTAAGTGCTACTGACTTGTAAATTGCGGTAATGGCGCAATATTTCGTACTGTGTAAAAATTGAAGAAATAAAGAACATTAACGTGGAAATCATTCAGTGCTTTTCATTCATCTTTTACCTCGTGGTGTCTCCTCCTCGCGGATGACAGTTTCGCAGCAGATCTTCTAGTGGTCGGCTACCAGTGAATAACTACAAGGTATGATCCAATTAATCGGACCTTTAAAATAGATGCAAACAATCTAGACTGACTCAGTGGTGACTGTTCCTTGGCTGTGAGTTCCGAACGAGAAAAGAAAAATAGAGAAAGACACAAAGTGCGAACGAGGTTACCATTACCGGTGCCATTACCTGCACCTATTCGCCGTTCCCCCGGACTTCTGTCGGGAAGGAAGTGAACCAGGTGCCTGTGTCTTGGCGCATATACTTCCTCACCCCCACAAGTTCACCAGCCAAATCTGAAATGTGGTGGCGGATTTGTCCCAACCATTTGATTTAACCAATAACTATTTCACTGGGCGGTTGGGCATTGGGACTTAACCTACCACTTAGTTATTGTGCCGAACTGCTAGAATAACAAGAACGCCAGTTGAACCTCCGTAACCACAACAGCCTAACACAATCTCCTTGCCAACTCAATGTGTTGTGATATTAAGAGCCATGTGAATAGGGCGTTAGAATATACTCACAGCTAGGCCGGCTTGTCGTAAGAGGCGACTAAAGGCCGAGTGGTAAGTGGGGTCCCCACGCCCTGTCGCCCGGTGAAATACCGTCCCATCAAGCTATAGGCTCCGTGAAATGGTCAGGAGAAATCCCTGCCCATCTTTAGGAGCTTGGCTGATGGGACGGTATTTCACCGGTTCGAAAAAAGGTTGGTTTAGGTGGTAGTCTGTCCCAACGTGAGATACCACCCCGTCACGCTGTACATTCTGCAATATGGTCGAGAGAAATCTTCGACGGTGTTTCGGATGTGTGACTGATGGTTGGGACTGACACGGAGATAAGTCATGATGGCACCTTCTGATATAAAGAATTCCGGAGGTAAACTAGTTTCTCATTTGGATCTCCAGGGGCGACTATGTCAGGGGGAACATCATGCAGATTTTATGATATATAACCGAACTTTAAAAAATTTGTCATCGCATAATTGGGCTCGCTCTCGAGGCTCTGTCCGCGCCCGACTGGTAACGGTATTTTGTAACATCGGGGGCATTGGTTTCACCAATACGAATGTAAACGCCGTCCACCAATATTTGCAAACAGCGAAAGCTGATATCCTTGCCCTAACTGACACCCAGGTCGATTCGTCAACTGATTCGGCATATCTTCGTTGCTCAGGATACGATTTGTTTCTTGATCATGAAAGGAATCAGGGAATCCACAAGGTGATAAGTTCACATCCGCACAGTGTCAGACTGTTTGGAGAATGTTCCTCGACTCCGCGTACATTAGAGTCAATGGGTGTTTCAATGACGATGTCTTGAATCTAGTTGATGCCATGCATCTCATCCTGTACGCGTGAGCACTTAGCATAGCAGATTCTTTGGTCACCACAAGTTGTTCCTCAATCGCTTGATTGACGATGTCTGGAATCTAGTTTATGCCATGCATCTCATCCTGTACGCGTGAGCACTTAGCATAGCAGATCCTTTGGTCACCACAACTTGTTCCTTAATCGCTTGATTGACGATCACCTCCCTGTATACAAGATCGGGGTGCTGCGTTGGAGAGGCAGATTTCTCTTATTTGTCACGATTTGAAGTATTCACTTTGTCAACACACTGAATAATCTCTGTTAAGCTGAGGCATCTATCAACAGCAGCAAGGTAATGGCTGGTGAAATCCCAATTAATCTCGAACTCGATCGCATTTCGACTACTCTGAAAGTTACACCTCACAGATAAGTTGTTAACTTAATATTCAGTTCACACATCTAATGACCCGAATGCACTTCCTTAGTTCACGAACTGTTAAGATCTCATTGTAAAAGGACTGAGACGGATGGATAACCACGATGCTGTATCGACCGAGTCGATGAAAACAAAAACACACGATCATGATGCAACTAATCTTCAACTCCATTACAGTTGAACGCAATATAAGTGTTTATTCTTGTGTGAGAACAAATCACCCAAGTGAAACGAGCATGAGTCATGCACAGGGCAGGAAAAGGGCACCCGAATAACCAACAAAAGTATTCAACCACACTGATGTCACGAAGGGAGAATCATGGAGCGCACAAGCGCTCCGGATGAAATTCGACTGACTGGCCTCCTTGTGGCCGTATATCAAACAGACAGTTTGATCATTTTTCTGTGGATTTGTATCGCTGCACCAATGGCTAAGGTTGACAATCAGTTTTTTCCATCTCTTTTACGTTTTTTTTAATTCTTTAATAGAAAACCTTTGGAATCGGTTATAATGTGTTTATAAATAAAAAACGTGGAAGCTAAAAGTATTGTGATGCATATGACAATCAATACTAGAATATTCTAGAAAGTCCACAACAAAGTACTAGAATATTCTGGAAAGTACTGAAAAACTGGGGACTATGAGCAGTAGAAAATTCGAAGCTATGGAACGGGCGGAAACGAAACACCGAATCAGAATGAGGAAACGATATAAATACGTCACACGCAGATCCGGAAGATAAGTAAGAAGTAAGCAGTAAAAGACGCGATAAGTACGGAAGCGATAAGTCAAGAAGTCGTTAAATGTACGGTAAAAGTAAGGGTTGTTATTAACGGACTAATAAAGTGTTACATTAATTGAAAATCGATTTAACAGCTCTTATTTATAAAAAAAAATAATTAATCCAGCGAACCCTAAGCTCGCAACAATTGGTATCAGAAGTGGGATTAATTATTAATGAAGTGAATAAATCTGTGAAAGTGTGTTGTGACGATGTCAGATCGATATTTGGAGGATCTTCACGTTCCTGAGTTGAAGAAGAAACTTGACGACCGGAATCTGGATAGCAGAGGACAGAAGCAAATTATTCGACAGTGTCTGCAAGCAGCAATGGAGGAAGAGGGTATTGATGTCGACACATATGTTTTTACGATTGGGCCAGACTGTCCGGATGAAGAAGAAACAGCGAGTCAAGATGTTGCCAATGTAACGGAGAATAGTTTGGACATTTCGGAGATGTTCAGGATGATGATGACAAAATTGGACGCGCAAGCTACAGACATTAATTCAAAATTGGACGCGCAAGCTCTAGATGTTAATGCAAAGTTGGATGCCCAAAATTCAAAATTCAACTCAAGCTGCAGATCTGAATGCAAAATTGGATGCCCAAACGCAGTGGATATAATGTAATTTTCAACACTTTATTATTATTATTTATTTATTATTATTTATTGGCCTGTAGGAACCCGGAAGTTCATGACCTCACCGACTCGGCTTCGCCATCGTTCCCTGCCCTGGGCACTCTCCTTCCATGCTTGACCATTCGATCCGATCTCCTCAAGGTCAAACCTAACATTATCCTCTCTTCTCCGTCGCGGCCGTCCTACCGGTCTCTTTCCCGTTGGTCTACCGTCAAGAATTCTATGCACGGTCCTATCGTTCCCCATTCGCGCCACGTGTCCGGCCCATCTTAATCTTCGCGACTTGATTACTCTCACTATTGTAGGTTTGCGATATAGCTCTTCCAATTCGTGGTTATGGAGTCTCCTCCATTGTCCTGCCTCCTCGTCATATTTACCTCCAAAGATGCCCCTCAAAACTTTATTCTCGAATACGCGGAATTTGTTTTCTTCCCGTTTTGTGAGAGCCCATGTTCCGCATCCATATAGAACAATCGGCATGATTATGGTTCTATAGACACGGAGCTTTATGTTACGTGATAGCAGTCTGGATTTCAGCAGTTTACTGACTGCGTGCCAACTCGCGTTGCCGGAATGCAGTCTCTTGTTAATTTCCTTCGACATTTCATTACTGGCCGTCGGTATCATTCCCAGATATTTAAATTCTTTAACTTTTTCAAATATCTTGCCCCTGATGTTTATGTGTGTTCTCTGAGGTCCACCTGCTCTCGCCGTAATCATGTATTTTGTTTTGTCTTCATTTATTTCTAGGCCCACCTTTTCTGCCGCTTGCATGATGATTTCACAGTTTTTACTAACAGTCTCTAGATTATCGCCCAGAACGGCGATGTCATCCGCATATGTGAGCACTTGTGTGACCCCGTTCAGGGATGATCCGGCCATGTTGTCGTCTTGTACCTTTCTGATGACATACTCGAGCACAAGGTTAAAGAAACACGGTGATAGACCATCTCCCTGCTTTAGTCCGTCCCGGATTTCAAATGGTTCTGAGAAGTGGTTTTCTATTCTGACTCGCCCTTTGTTTTCGTTCATGCAATTTTCAACACTTTAAGGAAGAAATTCGAAACGAAGTAGAAATTCTGGATCTAAAAGTCACCGATGAAATAACGCGAATCGAAAAGAGACTTGAGTAAGACATCGCCTAGCAATCAACATGACCACAAAGATACAAGGATGCAACCGCCAACCTTCGATGGAACGGGACCCTTCTCCGTATTTATACGTCAGTTTGACGCCGCGGCCAATTATAATAAGTGGTCGGATGAGCAAAAGTCAACATTAGTAATCTTGTCACTCCGCGGGGCGGCTGCAGAATTGCTACAAACTTTGCCAGCAGAGAAGGAAACAGATTTCCAAGCGGTAAGAGACGGCGTTGAAGCTAGGTATGGAGACAACCACATGCAGCAGGTCTACCGCATGCAACTGCGGAGCAAAGCGCAAAAACCTGGAGAAAATCTTCATCAGTTGCAGGCAGACATTGAGCGATTGGCAAACCTGTCTTATTCAAATATGACTAAGGAATTTCTGAACGAGGTAGCAATGGATGCATTTATAGACGCACTCCAAGATCGGGACCTGTAACAGGCCGTTCGTTTGGCGGGAAAGAAGACGACTAATGAAATACTGGCATTCGCATTGGCATATGAATCTGCTAAACTGGCTACCAAGAGTACATATAGAGTCTGAGGAATGTTCCTGCCAAAGAGTCGGGCATGTACAACGGAGAACCCCGAGACCTAATATGAAGTGTTGGACATGCGACGAAGTCGGCCACATCTCTCTGGACTGTAGGAAACGTCGACGAATGAATGAAACATCAATTCAGAATTGTTGTTCTTGCGCTAATCATAAGAGGAGACTATCAACGGACCAACCTGAGGCCAATTGTTCGGGAAACTTGTAAGGGCGAAAGTCGCCTGGTGGAAAGTGCAGCCCCAGCATCGTAACTGTATCACAACTCCAACGGGATAATCAAAGTTTGGTTATAACTACGATCGTTAATGCAAGGACAACAACAGTGACAATCGACACTGGAGCAACGAGATCCATAATTCGGCCGGATGTCGTGGGGAAAATAGCCCTTAATAAAAATAGAAGATACGCTTTGAGGACTGTCACAGGAGAATGCTCTACAGTCTACGGAGAAGTCAAGAGCATCTCCCGCCAATTTTTGGTTGCCGATATTACGGACGAATGCATTCTTGGAATGGATTTCATGAAGGAGCACCAAGTTGTTCTAGATATCGGGCAAAGAACACTGCGAATTGGTAACTTGGAAGTTGCTATTACACTGCAGGACGAACAATTGCGAAGACTGAAATGTTATGTGCGTGAGGAGGATGAGATCCCAGCTCGTTCAGACTCGGTAATTCAGACCAGTCTCGAGAGTGATCCCAGTGACAATCGATTTTACATCACCGAAGCTGTACAAAATCAGCGTAAGGGGAACATCCTTGTTGGGAAAGCCCTTATCGATGCGAAGAAGCACATCGTACCCGTCAGAGTACTAAATGCGTCCACGGAGCCGTTCGCAATAAAAAAGGGAGAGGTAATCGCAGAATGTGCACCCGTATCAATGATAAGCTCAATTTAGACTAGGGGAGACGACCATTCAATTCAACAGCCCCCTGGTGCATCCTCTGTGGTTAATAGGCTGATGCCCCAGAAAATCGGATTAACAGACAGAGAAAAGGCAAGCGCAAAATCACTCCTGAACGATTTTTCCGATATTTTTGTGACAGGAAATGATAAATTCGGACGCACCGGTATAGTTAAACATCGCATTGACACGGGTGCGTCAAGACCTATAAGGCAGCCACCTCGTCGACTACCGTTGGCCAAACAGTCAGAAGTCGGCAACATCATTCGAGAGATGGAAGAGCAAGGAGTCATCGTGCCCATGGGCTTCGCCGGTAGTACTCGTCAAGCAGAAGGAACAACTAGATTTTGTGTCGACTACCGCCGGTTAAACGACGTTACGAAGAAAGACAGTTACCCACTTCCTCGAATCGACGACACACTAGATACCCTTTCTGGAGCTCAGTGGTTTTCAACATTGGACCTAAAAAGCGGTTACTGGCAAGTGGAAGTGAAGGAGGAGGACAAGGAGAAGACAGCGTTTACTACCGGAATCGGACTTTAGCAATTCAACGTGATGCCTTTTGGTTTGCGCAATGCTCCAGCAACGTTTGAACGATTAATGGAAAGTGTTCTACGGGGACTTACGTGGAAGACGTGTCTTCTGTACTTGGACGATATCATCGTTGTTGGAAGGAATTTACCAGAACACATCAATAATCTGGGCTCCGTCTTCGAACGACTAAGACAGACCAACTTAAAGCTCAATTTGAAGAAATGTGAACTCTTCCAAAGGAGAGTAAAATTCCTGGCACACATCGTTTTATCTGCAGGAGTTCAAACGGATCTTGATAAGATAGCAGCTGTCCAAGAGTGGCCTACTCCAGAAAATAAGCAACAGTTAAGAAGCTTTATGGGATTAGCCACATATTACCGACGGTTTGTTAAAGGTTTCGCCAACGTGGCTAAAACCCTACACGAACTAACGGGTAAAGACAAGAAATTCAATTGGACAGAAAAGTGTGAGGCAGCATTCAACACGTTGAAGGCCGAGTTATGTAAAACTCTAACAGTGGCATTCCCAAGATCGGATCGTCCATTTATATTGGATACTGATGGAAGTAACACAGGAATCGGAGCAGTGTTGTCACAGGAAGTCGATGGTAAAGAGAGAGTTGTCGCATATTATAGTCCAGTTCTATCTAAGCCAGAGAAACGCAACAAAAAAGGAACTGCTGGCTGTCGTAGAAGCCGTTAATAATTTCCATAAGTACCCCTACGGGCGTCGATTCCACCTTCGGACGGATCATGGCGCCCTGAAATGGTTGTTAAATTTTAAGAATCCGGAGGGACAAATAGCTCGATGGTTCGAACGACTACAAACCTACGATTTCCAAATATCCCACCGTCAAGGGAAGGTGCATAATAACGCTGATGCTCTATCAAGAAGACCATGTAAGCCAGATTGTAAACATTGTCATAGAGCGGAAGAGAAAGAAGAGGCGTACGACCTGCGAAATGTACAAGTAGAAGTACTAGATTGGGTGGACGAGTGATGCTATACGCGCAGCTCAACTTCAAGATGAAAATATGTCTCTAATCCTGGAACACAAAGAAAAGAACGAGCGGCCAACTTAGAACAATATTTCCGACAAGAGTGGAACATTTAAGGCATATTGGGCACAATGGAATTCCTTGCTGGTGGAAGATGGACTTCTAAAGCGTAAATGGGAAGCCGCGGACGGAATATCCCATCGAATGCAGATTCTAGTCCCACCATCAAAATTGAACGATGTACTAACAGAAATGCACGACGGGGCCTCCGGTGGACATCTGGGAGTTAATAAGACACTTTCAAAATTACGATCTCGATTCTACTGGCTTCACATGAGAGATGAGATCGAGTCTTGTTGTAGGAAGTGCACAACTTGCACTGTTACCAAAGGACCAACAGCAAGACCAAGGAGCGCTATGAAGCAGTACAACGTGGGTGCCCCTTTCGAGCGAATTGCGATTGATATCTCAGGACCATTCCCAAAAACAAACGACAACAACAAATACATGGTGGTTATCATGGATTACTTCACCAAGTGGGTGGAAGTCCTTCCAATTCCAAACCAAGAAGCAACAACCGTCATTGAACAGCTTATCAATAATTGGATCAGCAGATATGGAGTCCAAGTGACCAAGGAGCGCTATGAAGCAGTACAACGTGGCTTTATAACCCTCATCGGCAAAAAGGAAGGTCTCCGAAGTTGCAGCAACACTGAGACGGGCCGTATACGATTCTCACAAGAATTAACGACGTTGTCTATAGGATTCAGCGAAGACCAAACGGCAAGATGAAAGTGGTACATCGTGGCCGACTAGCGACTTTTTGTTAACCCAGAAGACCAGTGAACTTAGTTCGGGACGAACTAATCTAGGCGGAAGGTAGTGTGACGCATATGACAATCAGTACTAGAATATTCTAGAAAGTCCAAAACAAAGTACTAGAATATTCTAGGAAGTACTGGAGACTATGATATGGAACAGGCGGAAACGAAACACCGAATCAGAATGAGGAAACGGTATAAATACGTCACACGCAGATCCGGAAGATAAGTAAGAAATAGGCAGTAAAAGACGCAATAAGTACGGAAGCGATAAGTCAAGAAATCGTTAAGTGTACGGTAAATGTAACGGTTGTTATTAACGGACTAGTAAAGTGTTACATTAATTAAAAATCGATTTAATGGCTCTTATTTATAAAAAAAAATTAATCCAGCGAACCCTAAGCTCGCAACAATATTAATATGGAATAACTCCCATCGATTGACCACCACTACTTATCTTCATTTATCTTTCGTTAGCTTTCGTGGTGTATCTTTCGGGTATACTACTGCAACTATGTTTGGCCTTACTCTACGCCATTATATTATTAAAGTTAAGCTATGCAAAACAGCCGGTGAATAATAATCTTAGACTGGTAGCATACGTTGAACCAGCTTCTTCCTCTCTCGGTTTGTTTTGGTTTCACTAATGACAGGTTGATCAGTTTTCTGTGGATTTGTATCACTGCACCAGTGGCTAAGGTTGACAATCAGTTGTTTCCATCTCTTACGTTTTTTTAAAGATTCTTTAATAGAAAACCTTTGGAACCTGTTATAATGTGTTTTTAAATAAAAAGTGTGGAAGCTTCCCATCGACTGGCTACTTCTTCATTTGTCTTTCATCAGCATTGGTGATGTATCTTTCGGGTATACTACTGCAACTATGTTTGGCCTTACTTTACACCATTATATTATTAAAGTTAAGCTATGCAAAACAGCCGGTGAATAATAATCTTAGACTGGTAGCATACGTTCAACCAGCCACTTTCTCTCTCAGCTTGTTTTGGTTTCACTAATGACTGTTTGATCGTTTTTCTGTGGATTTGTATCACTGCACCAGCAAGCTGTTGCAAATAGCGTGTCAATATTTGTAATCGTTTTCTAGAGTAACTTTTAGGTGCATTTAAATGTTTAAATAAAGCTCCCTCTATCTCCTGCTATTAGCTCATTATCTTTAATCTAACACGGCCCTTAATTTTTTTTTATTTCAGATACCTACCTACCTATACACCTATATGAATGGTACAAATATACAACGCTTAATCTCCTATCAATAAGCAGCACAACACTTAAGAGCTAAAATGAGAGACGACTTGAAAAATGAAACTGGAAAATGTCTTAACGTCGCAGTCTATTCACCATCGGAAGGTCGAACGTACCCACATCAGGTTGAGTATTCAAGCAGGTGAATAACTTTATAAAATATATGTGGTGGTTTGGATTTTTTTTTCTACTTTTGAGGTTCGCATAGTAAATAATCAAAAGTAGTACGCGCTCCGTTCGTAAATGAGCTATATATCACGGTTTCCGGATAATATCAATATGTCCTTACTGTGCCAACACTACGCATGAAAGCTGCAGTTGAGTGGCACTTCAACTTAGCTTCTCTTGGCCACTCGAATAATAAAAAGTGTTTGTCTAAATACTTCTTATGTAATCTACGCACGTATTTTTATTTACTTCTCCTCAGCGTGTTTTAATAAACCTAAATTGTTTATTAACCGGTTCCATGAGAACAACAAGTTCTTCAATAAAATTAATTTCAAAAGTTACGTGACGAATGAAAGATAACCCGAATGCGAATTGAACGAACATTATTCTGAGATTTTCGTGGGTTGATAATTTAAAGAGGTCACAAGCTATAATTATCTACGGTAAATATTGCATCAGTGAGAGAATTTGGAAAAAATACGCTGAACTCTACAACAATCGTCATTCCAATTTTGTCCAATTCCATTAATCATATCTGACGTGCTAATTTATTGTTATTATTATTCTATTTAGATTTTGCCCTTAACTCTCCTCCCCTATTACCTAGAAATTCGAAACTTTTTTAATGTAAATTAACAGTGCATTTTGCTAAGAGAAAGGAATACAATTACTATATAATATAAAAGTAATCAAGAGGTGAGTGATAACAGCTTACCCAAGGACCAGCTGACTGGAACAGTTAACCAAAGATCAAGTTGTCAAGGCAACCCACAACTACAGCCCTCTCACTAAACAATCTGGTTCATTTGTCAAAACATAAATATTATTAATACGAAGAATTCTCCATAATCGACAAATTTATTGATAATTTTCAAAAGGCGAATGTAAAATATTACTTCAATTTAAAACACCCTATAGATATTATACACCACTTGTCCCAAAATAAACCGGAATATATTTCTATGGGTGGAACCGGTTACATCTGTTGGCTGGATTGATTTATATGGTATGAACCCTCCTTAACAAACTGTCAACGTTTGATGTCTTTTCGTTCATTGGATGCCGACATAGTGCACATTAACTGACAATAGTTTTTGTGCATCGGTCAAAAATGTATAACAACCAAAGAACCGATATTAAATTTTATTTTAAAAATGGTAAAAATGTTTGAATTGCTGAAAAAACTTTACAGTGATAAATGTTTATACAAAACGCCACTGTTTGGGTGGTTTGATTATTCGGGGAACGCAGGGTGTGACGATACACATACGGGTCGTTCATTTATGTGATTACCGAAGGAAATATCGATAAAGCACACGATTTAAAAAACACCTCAGTGAGATTCTTAGAAATGGAACTGAACACACCGGAAACAACAATTATTTGCCGCACTGATTGTGTTTGGTAGTTGTCTCAAGCGTTTCATTCCAACACAGCCGAGTTACGAATTGGGTCGGGATAAAAAGTCTAAAAATGTAATCAGAATAAGAATAGAATCAGGACAAGAATAAAATCAAAATAGACTCAGATATAAATTGGAACCGAGGAAGATTCAGATCAGAACAAGAATGCGACCAGGATAGAATTAGATTAAAACAATAATGGAGTCAAGATAATGTAGCGAGCTTAAGGTTCGCTGGATTAATTATTTTAATAAATAAGAGCCGTTAAACCGATTTTCTTTGTAAACACTTTATTAGTCTGTTAATAACAACCGTTACTTGATATTTCGTTAAAAACTCGGTGACTCTTCTTTCACTAGAGATATCGTTTAATTCCTCTCGCTTTTTCTTTACTTATCGCTTCCTTACTGCTTACTACCTCCTTGATCTACGTGCGACGTATTTATACCGTTTTATTCGGTGGACTCTTCTTTCACTAGAGACTTATCGTTTAATTCCTCTCGCTTTTTCTTTACTTATCGCTTCCTTACTGCTCACTCCCTCCTTGATCTGCGTGCGAGTTATTTATACCGTTTTTCCTCATTCTGATTCGGCTTTTCGTTTCCGTCCGTTCCATAGCCTCGAATTTTCGACTGCTCATAGTCTCCAGTTTTCCAGTACTTTCTAGAATATTCTAGTACTTTGTTTTGGAGACCTGCCAGATACCACAGCTGATTGTCATATGCGTCACAATAAGAACAGGAGCAGGATGGGAGTTGAATTAAAACAGCAATATAATCGAGATAAAGACTAAATTATGATAAGAACTAAATCTGAATTAGATCAGGTTAACGAATAATTCGCAATAAGAACGGGACCAGCTTAACCATGGGATCAAACAATACAATTTGTTTGCACTAATGGCGTTCTAGTCTAACTGCGGACAAGACAGCATGTGCGCTTCCGCCCTGAGATCCGTACAATCGGATTAATTGTGCAATCCGTTTTGGGCATCTGAAGTAAACCGTGATGGTATTTAATAAAGGTATAAGGATCTCTCGGCGCAAGGCTAATAAACTTGCCCGGAAAAGAAATTATTGTGGACAATTTAACAAGTCTAGGATAAGGTCCGAATACCGGTGGAGAGACTTTCTAAATAAAGCCAAGACCGGATCCCGGTTGCAGTGCCGATGGTGATAAGGATCTGTTAGGATCGGTAACCATATAACTGTATGATCGAAGAAAGAATAGCTGTCTAAAACCCAACTTCCCTATTTTTGCTGTACAAAGCGCAGCCCGCTGAAGTTGATGGTAATATTGATATTTCGTTAAAAACTCGGTGACTCTTCTTTCACTAGAGATATCGTTTAATTCCTCTCGCTTTTTCTTTACTTATCGCTTCCTTACTGCTTACTCCCTCCTTGATCTACGTGCGACGTATTTATACCGTTTTATTCGGTGGACTCTTCTTTCACTAGAGACTTATCGTTTAATTCCTCTCGCTTTTTCTTTACTTATCGCTTCCTTACTGCTCACTCCCTCCTTGATCTGCGTGCGAGTTATTTATACCGTTTTTCCTCATTCTGATTCGGCTTTTCGTTTCCGTCCGTTCCATAGCCTCGAATTTTCGACTGCTCATAGTCTCCAGATTTCCAGTACTTTCTAGAATATCCTAGTACTTTGTTTTGGAGATCTGCCAGATATCACAGCTGATTGTCATATGCGTCACACTACCCTCCGTCTAGATTAGTTCATCCCGAACTAAGTTCACTGGTCTTCTGGGCTAACGGCGTTCGGTCTTCGCTGAATCCTATAGACAACGTCGTTAATTCTTGTGAGAATCTTATACGGTCCTTCCCAGTGTTGCTGCAACTTCGGAGACCTTCCTTTTTGCCGATGAGGGTTATAAAGCCACACGCTATCGCCTGCATTAAATCCGGATGCGTTGGCTCGAACGTCGTACCTTGTTTTCATCCTGTCACTTGATACCTTGATTTGCTTTCGAACCAAATGATGAATCTCGTCCAGGCGATTTCTCCATTCGGCTACGTAGTCTTCAGTCTTATCTATGGCGTCTGGAGGTATTCCGAATCGCAGGTCGGCTGGTAATCGTATCGCTCGTCCAAATATAATTCTTGCTGGAGAATGGCCTGTCGTATCGTGATTAGCCGATCTATAACTCATGAGAAAGGTTTGTACATATTAGTCCCAATCTCGTTGGTGATCACTAACGACCTTCGATAAGTGCTCTTTTATTGTTCGGTTGAACCTTTCAACCATTCCGTCTGGCTGCGGATGTAGGGGTGTGGTCCTGGTTTTCCAGATGCCTTGAAATATCTGTGATTGGAAGTTTTGGCCTTGATCGGAATGAAGCTCACAGGAAACTCCATATCTGCTGATCCAATTATTGATAAGCTGCTCAATGACGGTTGTTGCTTCTTGGTTTGGAATTGGAAGGACTTCCAACCACTTGCTGAAGTAATCCATGATAACCAACATGTATTTGTTGTTGTTGTTGGTTTTTGGAAATGGTCCTGAGATATCAATCGCAATTCGCTCGAAAGAGGCACCCACGTTGTACTGCTTCATAGCGCTCCTTGGTTTTGCTGTTGGTCCTTTGGTCGCAGTGCAAGTTGTGCACTTCCTACACCAAGACTCGACGTCATCTCTCATGTGAAGCCAGTAGAAGCGAGATCGTAATTTTGAAAGTGTCTTATTAACTCCCAGATGTCCAGCGGAGGCCCCGTCGTGCATTTCTGTTAGTACATCCTTTACTTTTGATGGCGGGACTAGAATCTGCATTCGATGGGATTTTCCGTCCGCGGCTTCCCATTTACGCTTTAGAATTCCATCTTCCACCAGCAAGGAATTCCATTGTGCCCAATATGCCTTAAATGTTCCACTCTTGTCGAAAATATTGTTCCAAGTTGCCCGCTCGTTCTTTTCTTTGTATTCCAGAATTAGCGACACATCTTCATCCTGAACTTGAGCTGCGCGTATAGCATCACTCGTCCACCCATCTAGTACCTCTACTTGTACATTTCGAAGGTCGTACGCCTCTTGTTTTTCTTCCGCTCTATGATAATGTTTACAATCTGGCTTACATGGTCTACTTGATAGAGCATCAGCGTTATTATGCACCTCCCCTGGACGGTGGGAAATTTGGAAATCGTAGGTTTGTAGTCGTTCGAACCATCGAGCTATTTGTCCCTCCGGATTCTTAAAATTTAACAACCATTTCAGGGCGGCATGATCCGTCCGAAGGTGGAATCGACGCCCGTAGGGGTACTTATGGAAATTCTTAACGGCTTCTACGACAGCCAGCAGTTCCTTTCATGTTGCGCAGTAATTTCTCTCTGGCTTAGATAGAACTCGACTATAATATGCAACAACTCTCTCTTTACCATCGGCTTCCTGTGTTACTTCCATCAGTGTCCAATATAAATAGGCCAATGTTGGAGTCTTACATAACTCGGCCATCCTGACTTTCATTCATTCGTCGACGTTTCCTACAGTCAACAGAGATGTGGCCGACTTCGCCGCATGTCCAACACTTCATATCAGGTCTCGGGGTTCTCCGTTGTACATGCCCGACTCTTTGGCAAGGACATTCCTGGACGGACATTTCTCGGACTCTATATATACTCCTGGTAGCCAGTTTAGCAAATTCATATCCCAGTGCGAACGCGAGTATTTCATTAGTCGTCTTCTTTCCTGCCAAATGAACGGCTTGCTGCAAGTCCCGATCTTGGAGTGCATTTATATATGCAACCATTGCTACGTCATTCAGAAATTCCCTAGTCATATTTGAATAAGACAAGTTGCCAATCGCTCAATGTCTGCCTGCAACTGTAGAGGATTTTCTCCAGGTTTCTGTGTTCTGCTTCGCAGTTGCATGCGGTAGACCTGCTGCATGTGGTTGTCTCCATACCTAGCTTCAAGGCCGTCTCTTACCGCTTGGAAATCTGTTTGCTTCTCTGCTGGGATGATTTGTAGCAATTCTGCAGCCGACCCGCGTAGTGACAAGATTAGTGATGTTGACTTTTGCTCATCCGACCACTTATTATAATTGGCCGCGGCGTCAAACTGACGTATAAATACGGAAAAGGGTCCCCTTCCATCGAAGGTTGGCGGTTGCATCCTTTATCTTTGTAGTCATGTTGATCGCTAGGCGATGTTTTATTTCTCTCAACACAGTCAAGTCTCTTTTCGATTCGCGTTATTTCATCGGTGACTTTCTTAAATTCAGCTTCGTTTTTTAGATCCAGATTTTCTACTTCTTTTCGAATTTTTGGCTTAATTTCTCCCTTAAAGTGTTGAAAATTACATTTCATCCACTGCGTTTGGACATCCAATTTTGCATTCAGATCTGCAGCTTGTGCGTCGAATTTTGAATTTTGGTCAACCAATTTTGCATTAACATCTGCAGCTTACGCGTCCAATTTTATCATCATCATCCTGAGCATCTCCGAAATGTCCAACTGTGGCGAACTCTTCTCCGTCACATTGGCACCATCTTGACTCGCTGTTTCTCCATCCGGACACTCTGGCCCAATCGTAAAAACAAATGTGTCGACATCAATGCCCTCTTCCTCCATTGATGCTTGCAGACCCTGTCGAAAAATTTGCTTCTGTCCTCTGCTATCCAGATTCCGGTCCTGAAGTTCCTTCTGCAACTCAGGAACGCGAAGATCCTCCAAATGTCAATCTGACATCGTCACAACGCACTTTCACAGACTTATTTACTTCACCAATAATTAATCCCACTTCTGACACCAATTGTAGTGAGCTTAAGGCTCGCTGGATTAATTATTTTAATAAATAAGAGCCGTTAAATCGATTTTCTTTGTAAACACTTTATTAGACTGTTAATAACAACCGTTACTTGATATTTCGCTAAAAATTCGGTGGACTCTGCTTTCACTAGAGACTTGTCCTTTAATTCCTCTCGCTTTTTCTTTACTTATCGCTTCCGCACTGCTTACTCCCTCCTTGATCTACATGGCGACGTATTTATATAGTTTTTCCTCATTCTGATTCGGCGTTTCGTTTCCGTCCATTCCATAGCCTCGAATTTTCTACTGCTCATAGTCTCCAGTTTTCCAGTACTTTCTAGAATATTCTAGTACTTTGTTTTGGAGACCTGCCAGATACCACAGCTGATTGTCATATGCGTCACAATAAGAACAGGAGCAGGATGGGAGTTGAATTAAAACAGCAATATAATCGAGATAAAGACTAAATTATGATAAGAACTAAATCTGAATTAGATCAGGTTAACGAATAATTCGCAATAAGAACGGGACCAGCTTAACCATGGGATCAAACAATACAATTTGTTTGCACTAATGGCGTTCTAGTCTAACTGCGGACAAGACAGCATGTGCGCTTCCGCCCTGAGATCCGTACAATCGGATTAATTGTGCAATCCGTTTTGGGCATCTGAAGTAAACCGTGATGGTATTTAATAAAGGTATAAGGATCTCTCGGCGCAAGGCTAATAAACTTGCCCGGAAAAGAAATTATTGTGGACAATTTAACAAGTCTAGGATAAGGTCCGAATACCGGTGGAGAGACTTTCTAAATAAAGCCAAGACCGGATCCCGGTTGCAGTGCCGATGGTGATAAGGATCTGTTAGGATCGGTAACCATATAACTGTATGATCGAAGAAAGAATAGCTGTCTAAAACCCAACTTCCCTATTTTTGCTGTACAAAGCGCAGCCCGCTGAAGTTGATGGCGAAGTCGGCGCAGTTATGAATCAAAAGCAAAGGTTTGTCTTTGATTGATTTTATTAACAAATTGTCGGGGTATTTATACTACCGATCATTCATTCAAATATTTACAAATTCTTACCCATTCATTCAAAAATGAAATTTTTCTTTTTTCGCTATTCTTACTTCTAGCGCCAACTTAGTGTATAGTGTGAAAACAATGACACGAGTTGACCTATTTAACAATGAATCACTGCCAGCACCGAGTGCATGTCATGTGACAATTCCAAACGCGATGACCGGATCCCGGTTGTAATGCCGATGATGATGATGATGATGAATACGCAAATCGAATAAGCAAAAGCATCAGAACCGTATACCACAGCAATAGCATAACAGTTCAACATCAGTTGAATGTACGATCGATCTAATTCGTACACGTGGCAGTGGCCTGATGTGTTGAACATTGGTTCAATTTCTTGCCTCTAACTGTCATAGGGTTCGAATCACACGTTCTTCATTTTCGTCGCTAACGCTATAGTATCTGATTAATTGCACACAGCCATTGCCGCGAAATGCCATTTTGCAGCGAGCAGCTGCTGCACGTGCTGTTATTGTGTCGGTTGCGTCTTCCTAGGGATCGAGCTATTTGTGCTCGAGTAATTAGCGCCCCCACTGAGAATCGACACAATGTTCCTTTGTTGCAGCGTCTGTCTGGGTTATTTATCTCTGTTGTCACCCATGCAGCCTCTTCCCAGAGATCGAGCGATTTGTGTTCGAGTAATTAGCGCCTCCCGGGGAATCGACACAATGTTGTTTTGTTGCAGCGTCTGCCTGGGTAATTGATCGCTGTTGTCCTCTATGCAGCGTCTTCCAAGGATAATTTTGTACCATGTTGTTGTAGTATTACCTACCGCCTAGTGCTGTTAATTTACTGGGTTTTATCCTCGATTGCGACATTTTGCTAATGCGGCGTGTGGGGGTACGAGATCGCGACGCCACATGGGCGAGAGTTCTACCTCGTCCCCACAATTCACTTAATGAAAGTTCCGCCGTAATTAGCTCACCGAGGGGAAACAGCACACACCGGAGAAATAATAAAAACACGCCGCCAATACACGCGGAGAAATTAAACACAGTATTCCTTTGGTTTAGTTTTATATTTAATTATTAATAGATTGGCAGAAAAAAAATGGAAAAACAAACTACTTTAAAAGGCACCACGCACTGCAACACAACCGATTATTTTTTTATTATCGCTTCCCTGTGCGCACCAGGGTAGCGATGGAGCCGCGACCCGCTCGGGTCGAAGGATGGAATTTGACTCCACGATAATTATTTCATGCAGAGATCACTCGCTAATCTTGATCATGGTGGTATGTGTGAGTGAAGATCACATTGGTTTATTTTTCATAAACAAGGCCAAAGGAATAAACCTGAAACTCAAGGACGGGGCATAATGGGCATCCCAGAGATGTGTGTTTGTTGAAACAAACGAATCGCGTCTCGTCGGATACTAATGGCTTTGTATTTGTTTATGCATATAGTTCGTAAGGGACAAGATTCGGCGAATCAAAGGACAAGGGAAATATGACCTAATGCATAGTTCGGTAATGAGGGTCGGCTAGATAAATAGCAGCCGCTCATTACATAGCAAATGTGATTCGGGTACCTAAACGATATGAATTGTCTATGGTATGCATTGCAGCTGTTACGATAGCCGCAATGCCGATGCACATGGTGCTAATAGGTTTAAGACGCGAGATGCGTATTTGCTTTGGTTTGCACATTGTGCGAGTCAGAGAATTTTATTGCTGGAAGAAAAACGTCGCCAGCTAAATGTATACATAAGGAAGTTTATCGTATACATGAATGGGAATAGGCGACGCAATGCTAATTATCCCTGGCTGGAATGGTTACATGATATGTGAACGGAGGGTTTTTCTTTTCAGGAAATTTATGATGAGGAAATTAAGAACTCTTACAGGGGATTTGTAAGCGAAGGAATGCTTGAAAAGGTAAGAATTCTTTTGCAGGTACTTTTGGGTTATAATAATTGGATCTGTTTGATGCGTGAAGCATTTAAGATGCTAATGCGAATTGCATTAGCGAAAGCTGGTGCAGACCGGGTTGTGGTTATGGGGGTTTTTTCAGGAAGGCGAGCCGTGGGATCTGGCGGAACCGCCACAGGCGTCTTCCCGGTAGTCGGGTAATTAGTGTTCCTAAAAATTCCGCGATGTATCGGATCGTCGTCTCTCTTGGACATGGCGTGACGCGTCGCTAACACGCGTCTTAGTGCAGTGTGGAGAAATTTCCTGCCCTTTCCTTTCCTTGGGTCTGTTTTTCCTTTTTTTTCCATGTCTATTACGTCTCTCAAGCATCAATACTGCCGATTGATTAATAATCTATGGAGTGTTTTTTGGTAGAGTGACGTAATATTCGTAACGGAAAGGATTTGACTAGGATTTCGGTACGGAAACACAGGTAGTAACAAATACAGATAATTCCGATTTCAGTGCACGTGGTTATAACTTAGTGCCTCTGTTCTTCCCACACTGTGGTCTAGCCACATACATATGAAGTAGGTTTGCTTATCAGCTTCTCCTACAATATGTCCTCTGCCCAATCCAAAATTGGTTTTCCTCTTTGCTCCACCTCTATTACGCCCCCAAGTGTCGATACTGTCGATTGATTTATAATTTCGGTGTTTGAGCGGCGTAATATTGTTCATGGAAAAGATTTGACTTGGATTTCGGTACGGAAACCAGCGATTCTTGTATTTAGTGAAACACAGGTAGTAACTTTTTTTATATATACTTCTCTCAGGAGAGGCGAACCTATAGCGCCGAGTGCCACCATATAACCGCTGCAGTTCTTCTTGAACAGTTGCAAGTTGTAACGCTCCGGAAATACTCGCGCGGGGAGGGAATTCCACAGCTTTCCCGCTCTGTAACGGAACGAGTTCTGATGCAGGGATATTCGCGCACTCGGGAGATGAACCGCAAAATGGTGCGATCCGTCGGATTGTCCTGAGGAGCGCATATAAACCGAATTACGCGGAACAATACCATGACTCTCCGAATAACAGTACCAGTGATCATTTCTGTAAAACAGACAGAGGTCAGCTACGCGCCTTAGTTGTAATAGCGACTGTAATCCCCATGTCGACGCCGTGTCCCCGATCAGGCGGATCGTTCGTCTCTGTAAGCTCTCAAATAGGTCGAGGATATGTTTAGGAGCGGAATTCCAAACATGAGAGCAGTATTCTAGCGCGGGGTTAATTTGAGATTTATACAGGAGAAAAAGCTGGGCCGGAGTAAAATATTTCTTGGCTCTAATAAAATAACTCAGTTTTCCTGAGGCGGACCTGGCGATGTCCGACACGTGATACATTCCCACAGACCGTGACGCCGAGCAATTTTAAGCTCTCTCCATATTTGAGGGCCTGGCCATTGTGAATGTTGTATATTGTGTCTTCGCTGCATTGAAGTCGACGAGATTGGTTTTTTCCCACTGCAGGACCTTATCCAGATCCCGATTCAGGGAGTCAATCTGTCTACATCTCAGATGGTGCGACGTTGACGCATTAAATGACCCACCACTCAAAAAGAGGAAGCAAGCGTTTATCATCCGCAAAACTGAACACTTTGTTATCCGTTGACTACAACAAATCATATATGTGACGCAAACACAATGTTGGAGCCAAAATAGAACTTTGAGATACCCCGGAATTAACAGGATACAGATTCGAACACTCGCCATCCACAACAACACAGATCGACGATCCTCGAGGAAGCTCTTCGTTCAGTCGCATAGCTGTTGTGGAAGTCCGTATGAACGACGCTTGCTCAGGAATGCCCCGTGCCAGACTCCGCCAAAAGCCTTGGAGATATCCAATGTGACCGCTCTTGACTCACCATGCCCCTCAAATCGCAGATGTCCACATATCGGCTATACCGGTCAAAACGTCTCCCGTGGACCGCCTGCCACAGAATTCGTATAGACGATCATTCAGAAGTCCGTTGTACTTCAAATACTTAACTAACTCGGCATTGATGACCTTTTCCATTACCTTAGATAACATAGACAGTAATGCTATCGGCCGGTAATTTGGTGGGAGACATTTTTTTCTCGTCTTTGGGATTGGCTGAACTCGAGCGATTTTCCAGCAGGTAGGAAAGGTCCTCCATGCATAAGATATGCGGAAGAGTGTACCAAGAGCCGGCGATAGTTCTGGAGCACAGTTCTTAAGAACTATTGCTGGTGTTCCGTCTGGGCCGGTTGCCTTTCTACAGTCCAGTTCACGTAGAATGCGTTGAATAGTACATGGGCGAAATCTCACATCGCGCATGGAAGACCATACCGGCGCGATCACAGGTGGCTCCAAAAGACCGGAATCGAGGTTTGAATTCGCGAACACATTAGCTTTATCCTCTGAATTTGTAACTAACGTCCCGCTATCTGTCACCAACGGAGGGGAAGAGGGGGAGCGAAGTTACTCCTGACAGCCCTTACCATTGACCAGAAGGAGCGCGAACCAGTCGGGCACTGAAGAAGTTTATTGGTCACTCTGTCGTTGTAAGCTTTCTTCGCGGTATCAATCGCCTGGTTGCACGCGTTTCTGATTCTAACGCAATTCGTTCTATTACCATCGGTGGGATTGGAGCGCCATTGCTTAAAAGCTCTATTTTTTGCCACTGTAATCAGCTCGCATTTTTTTGTCAAACGACGGTTTATCAGATGAACTTCGTGTGATGGAATGTGAAGTGTAGATCTCCATCCCGAGAAGAATAATCTATGTGACCGACTCCGTGCAAGCGTTAAAACCGGAGTCTCCGAAGCACACCTCCGACCATGGAAAGGATGCGAAGAAATCTCGCAAATCGTCCCAGTTAGCAACCAACTTCCATACATGGCGAATGCTCAGGCCGGTTATTCGCTTGAAATGCAAGTGCTTGCGCAACAGATACCAAGCAGTGATCTGAGTTTCGTAGTGGCGCAGAAACCTCTACGGTATAAATACTCGGTTCGGATGTCAAAAACAGATCCAGGGTGTTCGCATAATCGCCTCGGGCATCCGGCACTCGCGTAGGTTCCTCGAGTTCAGTCAATTTGTGGCTAACAGCAAACATCTCCGCCAGCCTCCCAGCCTCGTCCTGTTAGAATGTACCAATCAGCCGGAATTGGGGACATTAAAATCGCCAACGACAACAATTTCAGAAGAAGGTTGATCTGTATGCAGTCGACGGTATGTGAAAGATGTTCGAAAAATGTCGCCGGTCGATCGTCATTCGGGGAGCGGTAAAAACAACAACAAAATTTAACAGAATTCCTCAGCACGACCCTCAACCATATGATGTTATTGGGTTACAACGCCTCCATCCTCTGGCAAGCTAGATCGGACTGCGCGAAGACGCAGACTCCGCCCTTAAAACGGAGTCTCGTATGTAAGTCGTATCCTGAGCAACGAAGATGTCGAATCAGTTGACGAATCGGGCTGGGTCTCAGTTAGGGCAAGGATATCAGGTTTCCCTGTTTGCAAATATTGGTGGGCGCCGTTCACATTCGTATTGGTGAAACTGATACTCCTGGTGTTACAAAGTACCGTTATCAGTCGAGTGTGAACAGAGGCTCGAAAGCGAGCCCGATTATACGATGACAAATTTCTTAAAGTTCGGTTATTTATCATAATATCTGCATGATGTTCCCCCTGACATAGTCTCCCGGGGAGATCCACTATTTCCACTATTTATTGGGATCTTGGTTGATGAAGTCAACTATGGCATTTCGCGTCGTATTGAGAGTTGTTATGGAGGATTTTAGGTTTTCAGGTTTATATTTTCGTGAACTTTGTCCTGCCTCGAGTTCCTTAATAGTTTCGTTACGAACTTTATTTAAAGAGAAGGATGCCAAGATCCGAATGAGAAACTACTTTACCTCCGGAATTCTTTATATCAGATGGTACCATCATGACTTATCTCCGTGTCAGTCCGAGCCATCAGCCACACATCCGAAACACCGTCGAAGATTTCTCTCGATATCGCGGAATGTACAGCGTGAGGGGGTGTGTTGAGGTAGCTAATGAAGGAGTGTTTGGCATCAGTTTTGCTTACCTGGATTCGGCCTCTTTTAGTTGGTGAACCAATAGGAGCGTCTGTTCTGCTATGTTTATCGGAGGCCCTGCGAAATTCTTCCCGTAGAGTTTTCGTTGCTATTCCTGGTGTTAGCTTCGGCAGGTGATGGGTGTCAATGGTGGTGGAGTGTGGAATAATAGAAGACGATTCCCTTTTATTGTTTTTTATGATCAGTGTTAAGTTATAGTTGGGGGACTAAATGAAAACGCGTTTCGTTTGTTGTTGATTTAGTTTTTTTGTTAAAAGGTTTGATTATACTTTATTTATTTTAACATTATACTTTATTTCTTTGATACTGCGCTGGCCATAGATTCGGCCTCTGAACTTCAACTGATCACGAAATTCAAATTCACCGCCCTTTTATAAATTTTCTAGTTGAGAATTGTCAACTAATATTTGTCGAAATTCCCAGAAGCACACATAACGACTTAGTGCGTTTCAATTTGAGTTGTGTTCTGGGAATTTGTTAGAGGCTTTAGTTGGCTGGGTTCTAGGAAGGGAAATCATGAAATGCGTTTTGAATTTAGCATTTCATGATGTCAAGGTTTTTAGGAATTGAGTCAGTGTATGATGAATTAACTTTTGGTTAAATTCGTTGTACATATGACTCAATATGGGATTTGAATATGAGGCAATGGAAAATTTGGGATTTGGGTTTATTATGTGGAATTGAATCAATGAGCGATAAATTAGCTTTGGGTTAATTTATTGCTCATATGATTCAATATGAAATTAGGAATTTTAGGGTTTGATAATATTGGGGATTTGGGTGGGAGTAGCGATTTAGGATCGCTACAGGTGGTATCTCACCTTGGGACCGACTACCACCTAACCAACCTTTTCTCGAATAGGGCCATCAGCCAAGCTGTGAATGATGGCCAGGGATTTATCCCGACCATTTCACGGAGTCTATAGCTGGATAGGGTGGTATTTCACCAGGCGACAGGGCGTTGGGACCCCACCTACCACTCGGCCTTTAGTCGCCTCTTACGACAAGCCGGCCTAGCTGTGAGTATATTCTAACGCTCTACTCACGGGGCAGTTTGGGTTCCACACAATTTGACCGAAGGTATTTTGGCCAATCACATGTTTATCTTCAATTCACTTCTTAAGCGGCACGAAAATGATCCATTTCTCAAGCGTGATAAATAATGAAAATAGATCACTTACGATATCGAATTTCATAAAAGATCATGAACACTCGCTGATAAGCCGCCGATGACTGGCTTATATTCGAAAATAATTTTGCTATGCATATAGCGGAATTATGGTGATGTGCCGCTTTACGAAGTTCTTTCTCAGTTAAAACGACTGAAATGAATGTCAACTACACTAAGGTAACTGAAGAGCAAGACCAAAACTGGTCAACCGGAAGGAAGTTGTGGGTTGTTTTGGTGATGGCATCAGCAAGGATGCGGGGTCCATCAAATCACCACTGATTGTTCACAGTCAATTATCACCTGCAGAAATAAGTGGATAAAGGACACACAGAATACCAACGAGAATTGATCTGACGACACTGAACTCCACACTCGAGCTCCAGGACACTGTACACTGCGGGATGATGACAAATTAAAACGCGGGTGTTGTCGTTCTGAAGAGTGTTCATTTATTTTTGGTAATCCATTTATATTTCGCTATTTAACGTCAATTCACATTTGTGGTAATCTACACTGGGTTACATACGAAGCGAACGTTAAACGCGCTTATTTATTAAACATAAATATCATGATCACGGAATACAACAAAGTGTTTGAACATTGGGTTTTAACTCCTTCCTTACCGAATCGGAAAATTAACATTCGTTGAACTCGCGTAAGGCACAACCGAATTATTTGCACATTTGCGCTAACTCCATCTAAATGGCATTACGAACTTAACAGTCGTTGAACTCGCGTAAGGCGACTCAGTCTTTGACACACTCCAATTAAAACACTCATGTGTTCGCTCCTCGGCGGATAAAATCTGACTCCAGATCAGAAGGTTGCGTGTTCAAATCACGTCGGGGTCACCAGTTTGGCGCTTTCTTTCAAATTCGCTCGTAAGTATTCCGCCGAACACTGTACGCACACCAGGAAGAACACACCTAGCGGAAACGGCACAAATAAAACACGAAAACTGTTTTTTTTCTTATTTACACGGTGACTGTTTATTAATTCACAAAAAAAACTTATTTTTGCACTGATCGTGGTGAATACATCAGTTAGAGATTTTGACCGTCAAACCACGCGGATCTCTAACGCAGAGATCACCGAACGAAGTAGAGAATCGAATTGTTCAAGAAGTCGAGTCGTCGCGTGCTTAAATTGCAAAATAATTAACTGATGTATTCACCACGATCAGTGCAAAAATAAGTTTTTTTTGTGAATTAATAAACAGTCACCGTGTAAATAAGAAAAAAAACAGTTTTCGTGTTTTATTTGTGCCGTTTCCGCTAGGTGTGTTCTTCCTGGTGTGCGTACAGTGTTCGGCGGAATACTTACGAGCGAATTTGAAAGAAAGCGCCAAAAAGTCATATTCCTTCAAAACAACGCCAATTCAATAATCACTCAACAAAAATTTGAGCAACTTGGCTGGAATGTTTTGCCCCATACACAATTTTCACCAGATTCCACACCTTCAGTCTTGACCCAATCTCTACAAAATTCGACTCGGACCCCGTCTGCAGATTACAAAAAAAAACCGGAATTCAAAAAAGATATTTGTTTTTCTACTCTCAAAGAATGTAAAAAATGTTTGTGGAAAAGCTTCATTGTATTAAGAGTTAAAAGAGCTAAGAGAAAAAATGCTTGATAATTGTAGTGTTTTCATCTTTTTTGCTTCTAGTCCCTTAAGAATATACAAATACTCGCTATTTTCAACTCATTCTCTAATAAACGCTAACATCAATAATTAACTAAGAAGCAATAAAACAGTACCGGCGAAAATCTCCTTAAAGGAAATCTACGCAAAAGCAAATGTTGATCACATACACTCCATAAAATGTATAATTTGTTGCAAAGTACTCTTATCTGTTTATGGTTGAATAACAGGTCGCTCTGGGAAAAACTTTTACCACCTTAAACAAATTAAAGATAACGCCGATTCAAATTACCTTGATGTACTCAGCCTCAGAGCAACCTTTAAAACATCGTTTTTGACACATCTCCAGTTTCAGTTGGCAGTCAAAATAGTTTTAAAGTAAATTCAAGATTCGCCGTAGATGGCTCATTTCGAACAATCCGCCAAATTAAAAAATGAGTTTAATAAATTTGTGTGTATATTTTCAGATCAATAGATAACAGCCAGCCAACTGAGAACAGTCTATTGCTGCGTCAGAATATGCAAGACAAACTTCGAAAATATCGACAGATAATTCAGAGACGAAATCTACTCGTGGACGTTTTCGCGATATTTTTCGGCATTGGAACTTGGGTCGGTATCAATGGAACATTTCTGCAACTTCCAGTGCTGGTTGATTCAGCACCTGAACACTGGAGTCTACCATCCTACCTCAGCGTGATGGTTCAAATTGGAAACATCGGGCCTTTGCTTTACACCGGATTACAAAAAGTATCTGCGGACAAAATAAATGAATCCCATGCCATCTATATCCTTTTGGGAATGGGCACCATTTCATCAATATTAACAGCATTCTTTTATGATCATACAGCTTCTGTAGCAGGCGCTGAACACAGTGTTGCTTTGTTTGTACTGACTTTCTTTACATCAGTAACTGCATGCACGAGTTCTGTGTTGTTCATGCCTTACATGGGACGATTTAAGGAGATCTATTTAATAACCTATCTGTTTGGAGAAGGCTTGAGCGGACTGCTGCCGAGTGTAGTTGCCTTAATTCAAGGAGTGGGTGGGGCAGCTGAATGTGTATTGAATCAAACAGAATCTGGAAGTGTTTATGAAAAATACCAGAAGCCTCCACGCTTTGGATCAATGGAGTTTTTCCTTTTTGTGTTCTCGATGATGTTGTGTAGTTGCATCGGATTCTTGCTTCTCGATAAGTTACGTCTCTCCAAAAGGGAATACGCCGCCGTGACAGTATTGAAAGGGAATAAATACGTTTACGAAAATAAAAATAGTGATTCGAATGATATGGACATAACGCCTGTGGAGGTCCTAACGATAATTCCACCATTCCAATATAAGTCCCTATTATTCCTCATAACAGTTGTATCGTTCTTCGCCAATGGCATGTTCAACAGTATCCAGTCGTACTCTACTATGCCCTATGGGAATCAGGCATACCACCTAACTGCGACTCTTAGTGCCATAGCTAATCCGGTTGCATGCTTTATAGCTGTTTTCTTGCCACACACCAGTTTATGGTCGATTCTCATACTCACTGGAATCGGATCACTTATCACAGTTTATGTGTTCGCTACGGCTATAATGAGTCCTTATCCGCCGCTTGTCGATTATACATTTGGAGGGATTATTATCGTAAGTATTAAAAGTCAAAATTGAGAACACAATTTGTTTAATTTTCAATTTCATTTTTTTTTTAGATTGTTCTATGGGTTCTCCTCATTGGAATTGTCAGTTATGTCAAATTGTGTATAACATCTGTGATGCGGGCTCAAGGAGGCAAGTCGTTAGTTTTAACCGGTGGCCTTACTCAACTGGGATCCGCCTTGGGGTCTATTTTTATTTTCGTTTTAATTAATTATACAACAAGCTTCGTTGCATACGAAGATAAATGTGGTTGAAGGCCGCCTATAGTTTGTTTAAGGTTTTCTACTTTGTGATATCCGTAAACACTAAGTTCAATAGACGAGCAATATGTATATTAAAGTATGCGGCAGCAATAATTATTAATTAGAAACAAAAACAAACTCAAAACAAAGATTGAAACGAAGTTAATAAAGCTGAAGAGTACAATATATTATGTCATTTATGATTCCTAAGTTTTTGTGTGGATATTGAAAAAACGTCATGAAATTGGGGCACATCTAAGCCCAAACCATTTACGATTGATTCCGCAACTTGTCCCTATTTTATAGACACCAACCATAAGTTTATTTTCGACTCAGCGATATATGGGGTGTTGGCGATACACCACGTCGACACGAATTCCCAGGAAAGGAAAGGCAAGCGCCAGCACACAAGTTCCTTGGAAACAACGATCAGCGGCGCACGGATTCCAGGAAGCCACTGAGGAAAGCAGCACCCAGGAAACGAGCGAACAAAACGGCTGTGGGCCTATATAAGACAGGCACATCGGCAGAGCAGCGAGGAGTTTACACGGGAACATGATTTACTGTAGTGTGCTCCATAAGGCCACAATAGAAATCAGTGCATAATAAGTAATAAAGAGTGAACAAGAGACTATTTGGAGAATACAATGATCGTACTGGGCAAGACAACAACGCCCTCCGTCCAGAGCAGATTCCAATGCTGGAGGTTCGGCACGTTAGCCAAACAAATCGTTTGGCCGGCTGGCGCCGGAATATATTCCACGCAGAGATAAGGAAGCTGAGACGTTACCAGAGAAGGCGCCGTCCACGGAGCAGTAACACTAGGAATAATTAGTTTATCAAAGTGTGATCAAACTTTACTGAACTGACGAAAGTGCAACAATGACCTGCATGTGATGATAATCAAAAATTATGCTCACTAAAAAAAAAACCACATACGATACCTTAATATTTATTTATTTATTACTTATTACAATGTAAATAAATTACAAGGTAACAAATCTATCTACTAAGTCTTTCGGGTACCTTAATG
The DNA here is from genome assembly GCA_963931805.1 of Microdon myrmicae. Classification (NCBI taxonomy): domain Eukaryota; kingdom Metazoa; phylum Arthropoda; class Insecta; order Diptera; family Syrphidae; genus Microdon; species Microdon myrmicae. The sequence goes on from OZ007499.1 coordinate 17,119,796, forward strand.
TTATCAGGCGAATTCGTTTCAAGACTGTCAAGAGACAATATCGTGGGAACATCGGTTATTTCCGTACTAGAAAATAGTCTCGAGTACCAGACGACGACCCTGAAGTTTTTCTTTTTCACTTAATCAATCTCGATTTTCTCACAAAACCTGCATACTCTGTTTAGAGCTAGAGAATAACAGATGCTCCTCGATAGTATAGTGGTTAGTATACCCGCCTGTCACGCGGGAGACCGGGGTTCGATTCCCCGTCGGGGACCCTCTGGCCCAAGGCTAATAACCTTGCCCGAAAAAAACAAATCATTATGGAAAAATTAACAAGCCTCAGGACTTGCTAAATAAGGCCAAGACCGGCCCCCGGTTGTAGTGCCGATGATGATGATGATAAGCTCTCCCTCAATAGTATAGTGGTTAGTAACATATACCCGCTTGTCACGCGAGAGACCGGGGTTCGATTCCCCGTCGGGGAGCCTCTGGCGCAAGACTAATGACCTTGCCCGGAAAAAACAAATCATTATGGAAAATTTAAGAAGCCTCAGGACTTGCTAAATAAGGCCAAGACCGATTCTCGGTTGTAGTGCCAATGATGATGATGATGATGATAAGCTCCCGCTATACAATGTTACTATAGCGTTTGTCATATGAAAATAGGATCTCTAATGTACGATTCCTACCTAAATCGCAGAGTGGCGCTGTGGGGAGGAAGTACATTGCACCGGCGTACGGCGCTGATTCACTTCACTCCCCATAGACTGTCCACTGTAAAATGCTGCAGACCGTTCTCCAAAGGGAAAATAAAACACACTGTCCACAGTAAGTGGAATGAAACAAAGCACTCTTTTGATTGTTTATTAAATGTTTACTTTATTGATGATAATTTATTTTATTATTGTTCACACGTTCACGACCAAAGTTGAATTTGTTTTTTTAATTTTCGTTCCTTAGATTAATATACTGACGCCGATTTTGTACTCGGAAAGCAATTGATTTATGTTTAGAAAAAGAACCCGACTTTGACTCTGGGGTACGCTCCGGTACGCACCCCATACGGACTCTACCTAGGGGGAACGATGCCCGCTCGATGGTGGTTGTACTAAGACTCCATCGAGGGTTGGAATCTGGATCTTGATTCACCCTCAATTCGGTGGTGGTGGATATCCTCTCCGCTAAGGACATGTTTTTACTTACCACAAGAGAGACGTAAAGTCTCTCTCTCTGTAGAACAGAAAACCAGATCTCGTAATAAAGATCCTGGTGGTACGCATGTATGTGTGTACATTGGTTCATGCATGGGACAAAACCATGAGAACGAAACTGAAACAAAGAAAGGGGATAATGTGCATCCATGAGATGTGAGTTCGGCTAAGCAAACAAGCCGAATCTCATTGGATGCTAATTGGGTTTGTGTTTGCTTATGTGTGAAGGTCAATGGTAAACGGATCCAGGAAAATGTAGGACAAAGGGAATTTATGATCTGAGATTCAACTGAGTAAACAAGTTGTAACTCATTAGATGTGACATGCATTTGGGATACTTCAAAAGATATGGATTGTTTATCGTATCGCCAGAATGCCTGCGGAAGAACAGCGTTCTTTTGTTTGCACATGGTGCGAGCTAGGGAAATTGGCTTCAGCGTCGAATGTGCTAATTGAATGCAGCTGCTTGGGTTGTTTATTGTTGGGAGAAAAGGTCGCTAGCCAATGTGTATGAAAAGGGATTTGTTGTACACATGATGAAGCTGGGAATAGGCGACGCAACGATCATTATCCCTGGTTGGGGTTGTTACATAATATGTGAACCGAAATGTTTTCTTTCAGGGATATGCTGTTTATTCCATAAAGAATTCTTTGTTGAGAAAATTTTGCCGATGCGTTAATGCATGGGAAAATGCCCTTGCAGATGCAATTCTTTTTAGGAATTTTAGGTAATGCTTGTATGCATTAATGTCCTTGATGAAAAAAATGTTTTCAGGTGCTGGCGATTGGGATGTAAATATAGGTTGCGGATATGGGGGGTTCTTCAGGTGAGCTTTAAGAAAAACTCCATACGTCTTCGCCCACCATAAAGAAGCCACGCATTCTTGTGTCCTACGCCCCTTTTTTTCCTCAGATACATGGGTTGCTTTTCTCTAAAAATGTACTAAGTCTGTACGATTATTGCAGGACACAGGGCCATCAAGCCTAAGCTGTTTGGCGATCCATTTGCTAAGTAAACATAGGATACCAGGTACAGCATCGTACTATACCGATAGCCACCAAAAATCTCAGGCGGTCAAGTAAACATATAATCTTTACGATTTCTTTTTAAGCCAGCTTGTGGGTTTTCCTTTGCGGAAAGGATCACTACAGGAACATAAAAACAAACTCTCAACTTAAACCAACACGGTTCCTACAATGGGATATACAACCCCCGCCAGATCTTTCAAACAAACAGTATCACGTTCAAAGATAACAATCGAGATGAATATCAGGGGTAGCAAACTACACGCGGAAAACGAACGACACTAAAACACATGGTGATATCCATGTGGTTTTACGGATTTGCTTGTGCTTGAACATCGTGCTTTTCACTACCAGATCTTTTGACGCTGCGAACGAAATAATGGGAATTCCATTATCATTTGAAACGTCGTGTAGGCTTTGTTTACCTATAGCTGGTTGGAAGATATCCTCCTTTCCAATTTTCGCATTGAGGTCCCCGAGGAGGATTTTAACATCGGATGATGAGATCCAGATCCCATCAAATACTTCCTCGAGGGTCTCGTGGAACGTGTCCTTCATTTCTTCGCCGGTAGATTCTGTTGGGGTGCGTACGTTTATAAATACATAATTGTACCATGGGCCCTGGATTTTTAGCACCGACATTCGGTCATTAATAAATTCACATATTTTACACAAGGCATAATCTTATTGCTAATGATTAAGCCGGTTCCGAGGTTATGTGTATCGATACCTCCATCATCATCATCATCATCGGCACTACAACCTGGAACCGGTCTTGGCCTTATTTAGCAAGTCCTGAGGCGATACCTCCATATGCCAGTATAAACCCGTTGGTTTCGACTACTTAATGTCGGGGGGGGGGGGCTTCCTGAAGCGCGACGATGTCCATTTTATATTGTTTCGCGTTTTCTACGACCGTCTGTATCGCGCCTGGTTTATATGAGGTTCGAACATTCCACGTGCCGACGCGTATATCCCGGTTTTTTCGTTTTTCCCTATGTCTTCTTTTTGCCGAGTCGGTGTTTTCTTGATGATTTGTTCCTTTGATAGCGTCGGCTCATCACACCTAGGCCTACCGGTTTTTTTTTTTTTGGTTTGTTTTTTATATATTGATTATTCATGTTTGTTCCCACGAGTCTTGGGGTTTCAAATAGTCCGCCATATCAGAGCCCCTCTTTAATATGGTAAGGTCTGCTTACAGCTCTGATTCGACCCGGTGTCAAAGAGGCGACGTTATAATACAGTCGGTATACGTCTGGCTGAAAACCATCCAATGGAAACGGTGACGCGTAACACCCTGGATTAGGGGCGGTAGATCTTTGTGTGTTACTCCTCGCTAGCCTGCCTGACATGGGTGGCCCTACTGGAAGCATATGCTTCCGTCAGTATACCCTGGACGATTCATTATAGTTTAAGCACCCTAGTTCATGCGATGCAGCCTCGTCAAGAATGGAAATACAGAGGAACCAATCATGAAGATTTGTGGGACTACTTAGCAGCTTTTCCGTGATGAGAAACTTTGCTCTAGAAATTCCGATGTTAACGTCTACACAGCCAGTCACAGAAATTATTTTCCTTGATATAAATAAATTCACATTGCGCTTTGCATCACACGAAAACCCTCCAATAAACCTTGCCTTGCTACACATTATACACAGATCACTACGTCCAAAAACAGGGCTTTAAGCTGTAGCATTTTATTCCAACGGAGGTCAACAGAACAAACTCTATTAGGATCAGTACCGGCTTCAACCGCCAGGGAGATTCCCAACGACGAAATAACCAACACACCACTCAAGTGACCGATTAGTCATGCCCCTTCGTCAATGGCCAAGGATATTAGCAGTACCCTCAGCCCCCTATCTTTCTATCCGTAAAGGCCAATGTGCACTCACCACAAGCACGAAAGAAAAAGTCAATGTCTTCGCAGACTTTTTATTTGCATATTCGATTCTATACGCTGGTCTTTTAGATCCACTTCTTATCGCGCCATTGCAATTTTCAATGGCTGTTGTGATATCTTCAATTGCGTTCTGTTCAATACTTTCTCTCTGAACTCCACTGGAAGAAAGCAACAAGGGCAAGGGCCGAATACAAACTACAGTCTTTAAAACTTACGCCCAGAACTGTAGCTGGTTGGTTGGTAACTTTTCGCATATCTAATAAACAGTAAACCTTTCCTACTCGTAACCGTTCGCCCTAGGCCGATCCTTCAAAGAAAGGGACATAATATGTAGAAAAATTCCCAGCAGACAACCTCACTAAGCATGTTGTCCAAGGTAATGGAAAAAGTTACCGATTTCGAGTTAAATCGAAAACCGCTCGCCCTCAGCCGATCCTACAAAGAAGTGGAAAGTGTCTTTTAATAAGTTCCCGACATACAACCGCACTAATCTTGTTGTCCAAGGTAATGGAAAAAGTTATCAATTTCTAGTTAAATCGCAAACCGCTCGCCTTCAGCCGATCCTACAAAGAAATGACAAGTCTGTTAATAACTTCCCGGCATACAACCTCACTAATCTTGTTGTCCAAGGTAATGGAAAAAGTTATCAATTTCGAGTTAAATCGCAAACCGCTCGCCCTCAGCCGATCCTACAAGGAAATGGAAAGTGTCTCTTAATAAGTTCCCGGCATACAACCTCACTAATCTTGTTGTTCAAGGTAATGGAAAAAGTTATCAATTTCGAGTTAAATCGAGAACCGCTCGCCCTCAGCCGATCTTACGAAGAAATATAAAGTGTCTTTTATTAAGTTCCCGGCATACAACACCCCACTAACCTTGTAGTCCAAGGTCATGGAAAAAGTTATCGATTTCGAGTTAAATCGCAGACCGCTTGCCCTCAGCCGATCCTACAAAGAAGTGGAAAGTGTCTTTTAATAAGTTCCCGACATACAGCCGCACTAATCTTGTTGTCCAAGGTAATGGAAAAGGGTATCAATTTCGAGTGAAATCGAGAACCGCTCGCCCTCAGCCGATCCTCCAAAGAAATGGAAAGTTTCTTAATAAGTTCCCGGCATACAACCTCACTAACCTTGTTGTCCAAGGTAATGGAAAAAGTTATCAATTTCGAGGTAAATCGCAAACCGCTCGCCCTCAGCCGATCCTACGAAGAAATGGAAAGTGTCTTTTATTAAGTTCTCGGCATACAACACCCCACTAACCTTGTAGTCCAAGGTCATGGAAAAAGTTATCGATTTCGAGTTAAATCGCAAACCGCTTGCCCCCAGCCGATCCTACACAGAAGTGGAAAGTGTCTTTTAATAAGTTCCCGACATACAACCGCACTAATCTTGTTGTCCAAGGTAATGGAAAAGGGTATCAATTTCGAGTAAAATCGAAAACTACTCGCCCTCACCTGATTCTACAAAGAAGTGGAAGGTGTCTTGTAATAAGTTCCCGGCATACAATCTCACTAACCTTGTTATCTAAGGTATCGCTGCGCTGATTTTTCAAAATTCGGGCGTACGGGTCGCGTTTGCTGTCTAAACTGGGGTTCGCGTTCTTTTTTTTATTTTTTAGGGGACGTTTTCGATAGAGGAACGCGGCGAAACGACCTGCTGGTTCCAAAGAATTAACAGGGGCGGGCCTAGCGCAAGGAAGAGTATTCTGTTTTCCTAATGTAAATCAGGGATGGGCCTACTCCAGAGGATCCTACGTGTGATTCGGCGTGCTGGGAGCAAGAAGGAGAGAAGTTTCAAGTTCGGAGGAGGTGAAGCCTATAGACGTTTTTTTTTTTTTGTTCGGTGAGAACAAACAAGGATTTTTCGCGGATACGCAGCTGTTTCTGCCTTGCCTTTATTGCAGAGTTCGATTTTAACTGATTTCGGCTCGTTAAAAGTAAGATACGTCGACTGTGCCGTAGGTTTGCGAGTGTGTCTCCGGCTCTGAAGGAGCTTACAATTTTCTAATTTGTTCTTAAATGTATGTAATGGTTGTGCCTTTTTGGCTTAATTGTGTGCTTATTTTCTTATTTGCCTTTATTTAATTGTCCCTTTAAACTTAGTCGGGTAGAGTGATCTAAAGATTGGTTCAATGTATTTAAAGCAAAATATATTTCTAGAACTTTAGAACAATGGGATGGCAAAATAAAACCAACGTGGGACTTTCTAATGAAACAAATTGCTAGTGGAATTACTCCTCAAACTGGTTATGTACATTACACAAAAAAAAATCGTCTTAACAAATTAGTACTGTGTGTGAAATTTTTGCGCTATGTTTGGTATCGGCTCGAAAGGAGCTATATAAATTTAAAAAAAAAAATTATTTCACACTTTGCGGCTCGGAAGGAGCTTAATAGATTTAACACAGTACGGAATAAAAAAAAGAAAAAAGAGAATATATATAGAAAGGAAATTATTTAAAAAAAACTTTCTGTTTTCTCTTCGGCGCTTTTGTCACCGGCCGCGTGTGTGTCTTTTTTGTTTTTCGCGCGTTCACTTGTCTCGCGTTGAATTATCGTGTTCACTTTCTATTGTTTTTCACCGCGCGTGTTCACTTGTTATTTATCTGCACGTGTTCACTTTTTTATCGTCTCGCGTTTCGAGGTCACCAATTTGGTGGGTTTTTGGGATCACGTGGAATGTTTTAACTATGTCGGTGAAGTATTCCGCCGAACACTGTTCACACGAATGCACAACGGAGCGAAACGGCACTTTAATAAAAACAGCGAAAGGTTTGTTTATATTTTTCTTTATTTTATTGTTGGTAATCCAGGATTCACTACACTGGAACGCGCGTGGCGATTTTACAAAAGGTAGTCTTATATAAAAGGTATAATATAACACTTAATTACTCTTAATTCCCTCGTTGGGAATCTGTATTTCGACTGCGACGACACACGAACGACTCTCGTGGGAATGGAGGATCTGACCTCCGTGAATGCTACTTGATGATTGACTATCGCGACGGTTACGTGGCGCGGGTCCTGAATCTCGAATGTTCTCTCTGGTTGATCTATTAGCACGTGTGCTAATAGATCTATTGTTTTCTCCTGCAGCGCAGGTCATGTCAAAAGGGAATTGAGAAAAGAGGAAGGAGCAAAGGGGGCATCATAGGATCATTGTGTAGCTGCTTAATAACCTGCAACGCAGGACAATGGTGCTATAAGGGATTTCGGTATACAATGGTAATTGTGTCCCGTATCTTAGCTGGCGAGAAGGATTATATTTGCACGTTTGCAGGTAACGCTGGCTAACAGGGGCGCCGATCAGGTTTTCGAATTTACGATGCCTGTATGATGTAAGTATATAATTATTTTCAGGAATTTAAGACGAAGCGTTAAATGTCCTTGGTAAGACAATCTTTGTCCGTTTGTTGTGTCCTTCGATCGCCGTAGGACGATTGGTCGGACTTGTGACCCACGTGTCTGTGGGCACGTGGGGTAGTTGCCTCCCAGATGTATGTTACCTTCGTTTCAGGTATGGTGGAGGACTTTTAAGGACACGTGTCTGTGGACAAGTGTAATTTACCTATAGGTGAGTGTGTTCCTTGGCGGAACGACGACATCTCGAAAAAAAATCAACCCTGTGAGTAGGGCGTTATAATATACTCACAGCTAGACCAGCTTGTCGTAAGAGGCGACTAAAGGCCGAGTGGTAGCCGGGGTCCCAACGCCCTGTGCGCCCGGTGAAATACCACCCCATCAAGCTTTAGGCTCCGTGAATTGGTCGGGAGAAATCCCTGGCCATCTTTCGGAGCTTGGCTGATGGACCGGTTCGAGAAAAGGTTGATTAGGTGGTAGTCGGTCCCAAGGTGAGATACCACCCCGTCACGCTGTACATTCCGCGATATCGCCGAGAGAAATCTTCGACGGTGTTTCGGATGTGTGGCTGATGGCCCGGACTGACGCGGGGATAAGTCATGATGGTGTCTTCTGATATAAAGAATTCCGGAGGTAAACTAGTCTCCCATTCGGATCTCCGGGGGGGAGTATGTCAGGGGGAACATCATGCAGATATCATGATAAATAATGGAACTTTGAGAGGTTCGTCATCGCATAACCGGGCTAGCTTTCGAGGCTCGGCCCACGCTCGACTGGTGACGGCATTTTGTAACATCAGGGGCATCGGTTTCACTGATACTAATGTAAACGCCGTCCACCAATATTTGCAAACAACGAAACCTGATATCCTTGCCCTAACTGAGACCCAGGTCGATTTGTCAACTGATTCGACATATCTTCGTTGCTCAGGATACGACTTACATTCGAGATTCCGTTTTAAGGGCGGAGTCTGCGTCTTCGCACGGTCCGATCTAGCTTGCCAGAGGATAGAGGCGTTGGAGCCCAATAATATGGACATCATATAGTTGAGGGTCGTGCTGAGGAATTCCGTTAAATTTCTTTGTTGTCTTTACCGCTCCCCGAATGACCATCCACCGGCGACATTTTTCGAACATCTTTCATATACCGTCGACTGGATACAGATCAACCACCCAGCTTCGGAAATTATTGTCCTTGGCGATTTTAATGTGCACAATTCCGACTGGTTGTTACATTCTAACAGAACCGACGAGGCTGAGAGGCTGGCGGAGATGTTTGCTGTAAGCCACAACTTGACTCGACTCGTGGGGGAGCCAACGCGAGTACCGGATGCCCGAGGCGATTATGCGAACACCCTGGATCTGTTTTTGACATCCGAACCGAGTATTTATACCGTAGAGGTTTCTGCGCCACTGGGAAACTCAGATCACTGCTTGGTATCTGTCGCGCAAGCACTTGCATACCAAGCGAATAACCGGCCTAGGCAGCTTCGCCATGTATGGAAATATGGGGCTGCTAACTGGGACGATATGCGAGATTTCTTCGCATCCTTTCCATGGTCGGAGGTGTGCTTCGGAAACTCCGATGTTAACGCTTGCGCGAAGTCGGTATCAGAGATTATTCTCCTGGGGATGGAGATGTATATTCCACATTCCATCAAACGAAGTTCGTCTGATAAACCTTGGTTTGACAAAAAATGCGAGCTGATTACAGCGGCAAAAAATAGAGCTTTTAAGCAATGGCGCTCCAATCCCACCGATGTTAACAGAACGAATTTTGTTAGAATCAGAAATGCGTGCAACCAGGCGATTGATACCGCGAAGAAGGCTCACAACGACAGGGTGATCAATAAGCTCCTTCGGTGCCCAACTGGTTCGCGCTCCTTCTGGTCAATGGCAAAGGCTGTCAGCAGTAACTTTGCTTCCTCCTCTTTTCCTCCGTTGGTGACAGACAGCGGGACGTTAGTCACAAATCCAAAGGATAAAGCTAATGTGTTCGCGAATTTATTTTCCGCGAATTCAAACCTCGATCCCGGCCTTTTGGAGCCACCTGTGATCTCGCCGGTACAGTCTTCTATGGGGGACGTGAGATTTCGTCCGCGCACTATTCAACGCATTCTACGTGAACTGGATTGTAGGAGGGCAACCGGCCCGGACGGAATACCAGCAATAGTCCTTAAGAACTGTGCTCCAGAACTATCGCCGGTTCTTGGCAGACTCTTCCACTTATCTTATGTACGGAGGACCTTTCCTGCCTGCTGGAAAATCGCTCGAGTTCAGCCAATCCCAAAGACGGGAAAAAAGTGTCTCCCACAAAATTACCGTCCGATAGCATTACTGTCTATTTTATCTAAGGTAATGGAAAAAGACATCAATACAGATTTGGTTAAGTATTTGGAGTGCAACGGTCTTCTGAATGATCGTCAATACGGATTCCGTGGCAGGCGGTCCACAGGAGACCTTTTGACACTTATAACCGATATATGGACATCTGCGATTGAACGGCATGGTGAGTCAAGAGCGGTCGCATTAGATATCTGCAAGGCTTTTGACCGCGTATGGCAAGGAGGCATTGCTGAGCAAACTTCGTTCATATGGACTTTCCCAACAGCTTTGCGACTGGACGAGGAGCTTTCTCGAGAATCGATCGATCCGGGTTGTTGTGGACGGCGAGTGTTCCGATCTGTATCCTGTTAATTCGGGGGTGCCCCTGGGTTCTATTTTGGCTCCAACCTTGTTCTTGCTTCACATAAATGATTTGTTGGAGACAACGGATAACAAAGTGTTCAGTTTTGCGGATGATAGTACGCTTGTTTCCTCCTTTTCGAATGATCGGCCGATTGGTGCATCAACGTCGCACCAGCTGAGATGTAGACAGATTGACTCTCTGAACCAGGATCTAGATAAAGTCCTGCAGTGGGGAAAGGCCAATCTTGTCGACTTCAACGCAACGATGACCCAGTATACAACATTCACAAAGAAAACTGGAGCATCGGTTTCACATCTGATGATGAGTGGCCGGGCCCTCGAGGCTGGGGAAAGTTTGAAATTGCTCGGCGTTACGGTCTGTGGGAATGTATCATGGCATAAACACGTATCGGGTATCGCCAGATCAGCCTCAGGAAAACTGAGCCATCTTTTTAGAGCCAAGAAATACTTTACTCCGGCCCAACTTCTTCTCCTATATAAATCTCAAATTAGACCCGCGCTCGAATATTGCTCTCATGTTTGGAGCTCGGCTCCTAAACATACCCTCGACCTACTTGAGAGCGTACAAAGACGAGCGATCCGCCTGATCGGGGACTCGGCGCTGACGTCGGAACTACAGTCGCTATCACATCGAAGGCGTGTGGCCGGCCTCTGTCTGTTTTACAGATATTATCACGGGTGCTGTTCTTCGGAGATTCTTGGCATTGTTCCACGCAATTCGGTTTATATGCGCTCAACAAGACAATCCGACGGATCGCACCCGTTTGTGGTTCATCTCCCGACAGCGCGAACATCCCTGTATCAGAACTCGTTCCGTTACAGAGCGGGGAAGCTGTGGAACTCCCTTCCCACGCGAGTGTTCCCGGAGCGTTACAACCTGCAACTGTTCAAAAAGAACTGCAACAGTTATTTGATGGCATCTCGGGGCGCCCACTCGACGCTATAAGTTCGCCTCTTCCGAGAGAAGTCTAATATAAAAAAAAAAAAAAAAAAAAAAAAAAAAAAAAAAAGGAAAAAGTTATCAATTTCTAGTTAAATCGCAAACCGCTCGCCTTCAGCCGATCCTACAAAGAAATGACAAGTCTCTTAATAACTTCCCGGCATACAACCTCACTAATCTTGTTGTCCAAGGTAATGGAAAAAGTTATCAATTTCGAGTTAAATCGCAAACCGCTCGCCCTCAGCCGATCCTACAAGGAAATGGAAAGTGTCTCTTAATAAGTTCCCGGCATACAACCTCACTAATCTTGTTGTCAAAGGTAATGGAAAAAGTTATCAATTTCGAGTTAAATCGAGAACCGCTCGCCCCAGCCGATCCTCCAAAGAAATGACAAGTCTCTTAATAACTTCCCGGCATACAACCTCACTAATCTTGTTGTCCAAGGTAATGGAAAGAGTTATCAATTTCGAGTTTGATGGAAAACCGCTCGCCCTCAACCGATCCTACAAAGAAATGGAAAGTGTCTCTTAATAAGTTCCCAGCATACAACCTCACTGACCTTGTTGTCCAAGGGAATGGAAAAAATTATCAATTCCAAAGTAAATAAATATTCGAATCTCCCATCTTACATCGGTGTTTCCAGAGCGCTACAATTTGCAACTATCCAATGCATTTCGGCGTTTATATATTAGAATCTCAGGACACTGTCCTAGCGTTGAGGATCGGTCTTTCCTAAGAAAAGAATTTCAAAAGTAACGCGGGTCTGTGGCGATTCTACGAACCACACAACCCACTATAGGTGAGATATCGTCGTTCCACCAAGGAGTATACTCACCTATATCCATTACACGTGCCCACAGACACGTGTCCCAAAAGTCCTTACTCCCACCTGAAACAATAGGTAACATTTCAGACACCAACATTGAATTCAATAGCAGATTTCAATCGAACTAAACGTTCAAAAGTTTCTAATATTGAATTCAACGCATCCATGCAAGACATCCAATCCAACGCATCCAATTCGACGCGCCAATTCAACGCATCCAAGCCAACGCACCCATTCAAGGCATCAATGCATTGCACCCATTATACGCGTTCTTCGGTAAACAAACCGAACAACGAATATCTCCGCTTGTAGCTAATAGCAATTAGCACCTAAATTCCTAGCATGATCCAAAACCTAAAAGGCACACTTGTGAAACAAAGGATAGCGATTCGCCGCCGAACAACAGTCATGCAATCATAAACATCTTAACGTAGATTGCTCGCTAGATGTTTATGATTTGGAAATGCAAACAAAACCAATACCAATCCCACGGTTCCTTTATAACTCATCTGAAGCGTACAAGAACATTGTTATCTTAAGCCAGATGGGTAACACAAACAAATCCCACGAAAAGATTGGAAAATGAGTGGCGGTACCCTCGATCGTTCAAACAAAGGAACAAGACTCCGATAAAGAAGACGGAAAGGAGAATGATCATTATGATGGGAAATTTTCTTTGCAGATTGGATGGGAAATTTTGTTTTACAGATGAGGGGGTGAACAATTCGAATTGGGGATGAGAATTTTTCAGTCTATTTCGAGCAGCAGGACAGAGAACCCCACCGAGGAGGTCGATGGAGGACACTTAGAAAAACCCAACAAGGAGGTCGGTCGGCGCGTGTGTAATTAGGAAAAGAAATTTAGCTACAAAGTTTGAATGAGGAATAGTGCCTGAGTTGTAAACGAAAGACAGACCACTGGTGTAAAATCCGTGTAGATAAAACGTTGAATGCTTAATTCAAAACGCATTTCATGAATTCCCTTCCAGGAACCTATCCAACTAAACCTTTAGCCAATTCCCAGAACACAATTCCAATTGAAGCACACAAGATCTTGTGTGTGCTTCTTGGAATTTTTACATTAAAAACGTAGACAAATCTCATCGAGAAAAAGAATAAAGGGGAGATAATTTTCAATTTCGTGATCAGTCTAGTTCCGAGGGGCGAATCGCTGGCCATCAAACACTAAATCAATCAGTCGAAATCAAGAAGGTCGAAGTTACGGCCGAATATTGTAAAATCGTTTAAGGCATTTTCATTTGTAAAATAAAAAATAATTGCGCGTGCGTTCACCCATCAACGACAACAAGTGTTGATCCATTCCTCCGAGACGGCCAAGGCTGTCGACCCCACTGCCAACAAGGAAGTCCACCCCCCATGGTGGATTAACTACAGAAACAAGCAAGCAGAAGGAACTTTCGTTAGAAGATCGGCTCATCGGGGAAGCTGGACACATCCTTTACGTCGCCCTCACACCTCCAGCTGGGACAGACACCCACGTCAGAACCAATCCGGGTATTAAGGACCCGCGGGACGGAGATAAGCTTATAATCCCAAAAAATATAACCCCAACATACATATAACAGGTCAATTGAAAAGACACATAGATGGCGGCACTAGAATTAAATCCATATGATTTGTAGTTAGCCCTAACCTTCAAAAGACGCGTGTATAAATTTGACAGATGTCGGATCATTAGTTTGTGAATTATAGTATTTTGAATGAAGCAACTTCTGTTATTGTGAAAAAAATGGATAAAAAGGAATTTCGCGTGTTGATAAAATATTGCTTTTTGAAGGGAAAAAATACAGTTGAAGCAAAAACTTGGCTTGATGACGAGTTTCCAGACACCGCCCCAGAAAAATCAACCATCAAGGATTGGTATGCTAAGTTTAGACGTGGTGAAATGAGCACCGAACACGGTGAACGCAGTGGACGCCCAAAAGAGGTTGTTACCGACGAAAACATTAGAAAAATCCACAAAATGATTTTGAATGACCGTAAATTGAAATTGAATGAAATAGCAGGCACTCTAAAGATATCAACTGAACGTGTACATCATATCATTCACGAATATTTGGGTATGAGAAAGCTCTGTGCAAAGTGGGTGCCGCGCGAGCTCACTTTTGACCAAAAACAACGACGAGTTGATGATTCGGAGCAGTGTTTGGAGATGATCAAGCGTAATAAACCCGAGTTTTTGCGTCGATATGTGACAATGGATGAAACATGGCTCCATCATTTCACTCCGAAGTCCAATCGACAGTCATCCGAGTGGACTGCACACGATGAACCCGCCCCAAAGCGTGGAAAAACGCAACAGTCGGCTGGCAAGGTTATGGCGTCCGTATTTGGGGATGCGCGCGGAATAATTTTCATTGACTATCTTGAAAAAGGAAGGACCATCAACAGCGACTATTACACAGCGTTATTGGGCCGTTTGAAGGACGAAATCGCCGAAAAACGACCGCATTTGAAGAAAAAGAAAGTGCTGATTCACCAAGACAATGCACCGTGTCACAAGTCAGTGAAAACGATGGCAAAAATCCATGAATTAGGCTTCGAATTGCTTCCGCATCCACCGTATTCTCCAGATCTGGCCCCCAGCGACTATTTCCTGTTCTCAGATCTCAAAAGAATGCTCGCTGGGAGGAAATTTTCGTCGAATGAAGAGGTGATCGCCGAAACTGAGGCCTATTTTGAAGCAAAGGACAAATCGTACTACAAAAAAGGTATCAAAAAGTTGGAGGGTTGCTATAATCAGTGTATCACCCTCGAAGGGAATTATGTTGAATAAAAAAACGAATTTTGCCAAAAAAATTTGTTTTACTATGGAAGGCCGGGGACTTTTCAATTGACCTGTTAGTCTGGTATCTGTTTAGCAATCACCTGATGACTGTTCATCCGATACAGCCTCGTCAAGAATGGAAATACAGAGGAACCAATCATGAAGATTTGTGGGACTACTTAGCAGCTTTTCCGTGATCAGAAACTTTGCTTTAGAAATGCCGATGTTAACGTCTGCACAGCCAGACACAGAAATTATTTTCCTTGATATAAATAAATTCACATTCCGCTTTGCATCACACGAAAACCCTCCAATAAACCTTGCCTTGCTACACATTATACACAGATCACTACGTCCAAAAACAGGGCTTTAAGCTGTAGCATTTTATTCCAACGGAGGTCAACAGAACAAATTCTTCTAGGATCAGTACCGGCTTCAACCGCCAGGGAGATTCCCAACGACGAAATAACCAACACACCACTCAAGTGACCGATTAGTCATGCCCCTTCTAGTCAATGGCCAAGGATATTAGCAGTACCCTCAGCCCCCTATATTTCTATCCGTAAAGGCAACCCTGCACTCACCACAAGCACGAAAGAAAAAGTCAATGTCTTCGCAGACTTTTTATTTGCATATTCGATTCTATACGGTGGTGTTTTAGATCTACTTCTGATCGTGCCATTGCAATTTTCAACGGCTGTTGTGATATCTTCACTTGCGTTCTGTTCAATACTTTCTCTCTGAACTCCACTGAAAGAAAGCACCAAGGGCAAGGGCCGAATACAAACTACAATCTTTAAAACTTACGCCCCAGAACTGTAGCTGGTTGTTTGGTAACTTTTCGCATATCTAATGTACAGTAAACCTTTCCTACTCGTAACCGCTCGCCCTAGGCCGATCCTTCAAAGAAAGGGTCATAATCTGTAGAAAAATTCCCAGCAGACAACCTCACTAAGCATGTTGTCCAAGGTAATGGAAAAAGTTACCGATTTCGAGTTAAATCGAAAACCGCTCGCCCTCAGCCGATCCTACAAAGAAGTGGAAAATGTCTTTTAATAAGTTCCCGACATACAAGGGTTGCCTTTTATATTTCGGGATTAGAGAACAAAAACAAATATTGATCATCGAAAATCACTTTATTGTTTTTCAAAATATTCCCCATGAAGATCTATACACTTTTTCATGCGTTTGAACCAATTGTCGAAGCACTTTTGCCACTCTGATTGAGGTATCTCCAACACATGCATTCTGAATGCAGCAACCGCTTCTTCAGGTGTCGAAAAACGTTGACCTCTCAGTTTGTTTTATACGGCGGATGACCCATCAAATCGATGTTTTGGGTGCTCAAAAATGCAGTTGTCGCAGCCGATGTGTGAGAGCTCGCATTGTCGTGGTGAAGAGTGATCCGTCTTCGGCGGTTGGTTTTCCTGATTTCTTGGAAGACAACTGGCAAACAAATGGTTGTGTACCACTCAGAATTGACTGTTCTGCGTTGTTCTAGTGGTACGGTTGCGACATGTCCAGTTTTTCCGTAAAAACAGGCGACCATTTGCTTGGAAGTGCTTCGTGCGCGAACAACTTTTGTTGGATTTGGCTCATCTTGAAACACCCAGACAGTCGACTGCTGTTTACTTTCGGGCTCATACGCGTAAATCCACGATTCATCACCTGTCACGATGTCATAGACGTGTTTCGAAGCACCGCGACCGTATTTTTTGAGCATTTCTTTCGACCAATTGACACGAGCGTTTTTTTGGGTGATTGACAAATTGTGTGGGATCCATCGCGAACAAATTTTTTTGACAGTCAAATGTTTATGCAATATTGAATGTATGCTGGTCCCACTAACGCCTAAGGTTGTCTCAATCTCACGATAGGTCACATGACGATCTTCCAATATCAGTTCGCGCACAGCATCAATGGTTTTCGGAACAACAACTGATTTTGGACGACCTTCACGAAATTCATCTTGGAGTGAACTACGACTACGATTGAATTCACCATACCATCGATAAACACTGGTTCTTGATGGAGCTTCATCGCCAAAAATTGAATTAAGTTCATCCATGCACTGTTGCTGAGTTAATCCACGCCGAAAGTTGTAAAAAATAATCGCACGAAAATGTTGACGATTTAATTCCATTTTTGGGCCGAGATGAATCTTTTAAGTTACTGTAAACAAGACAAATAGCGCTCGTATGTCAAAACGTTCTGAGTGCGTATAACCTCAAAAATGTCCAACTTTACGACAGAGCTGTCAATTGCCGGATTGCACCACTAGGGTTGCCAAATCCCGAAACATAAGAGGCAACCCTCGTACAACCGCACTAATCTTGTTGTCCAAGGTAATGGAAAAAGTTATCAATTTCGGGTTGAATCGAAAATATAGAACCGATCACAGTATTTGGTTGATGCGACAGTGGAGTTAGTACACCCGTTGCGCCAGGTGCATTTGCAGATGTTGGTGTACCTTGATGGGTATATGGAAGAATATTTGAAGAAAACACTGCTGGCTGAGGGATGGCATACATTGTTGAACCATTTATATCAGATGCCAGAGCTACAGGAACCCCATGTCCTAATTGATAAGCAGGATTTCCTGGACCCAGCGAATGATTATTGCCTTGAATATTATTCTGTTGACGGTGTGGTGGGGTTGCTCGTTTACCCCGAGATCCGACACCGACTCCATTTATTATTGGGTTATTATTACTTAGGACACTTGAATGATTGTTAGTAGTAATTTGACTGGATGGCGTTGCAATGCTTGGCTTCACGCCGTTCGGCGGTTGTAGAGGCGCCGCTGTTGAAGGAAGTATGGATGGAGGCAATGCATTTGTAATAGATTGTTGAGGCCATAATATGCCATTTTTTGTCCCCAATAACCATTATATGGATACGGGTACCCTATTGGATAGGTAGTCAAAGGATATTGTTGCATTTGACTATTAGCGGCCGCAGCTACCGGTGTTCCACCTTGTGCAAGTTGATCACTCGAATAAAGTACCTGACCTGGGTATAGAGGTGCACCGGGGAATTGCGGTAACATGGTAGCTCCTCCAGCTGGCTGATATATGGCTTGTGATCCAGCTGGTATTAAGCCATTAGGATCACGTTATTGACTGCATAAACACTCCCATCAGTTGGATGTTGAATTTTCGCATCCGTCTTTGATTCATTTTGGGCAACGGCCTCATTAGAATGGGTTGGCCCTTCTTGATCAAGTATCGGAATATTAGGACTCGTAGCTTGATGTCTGAACTTCTGGACCTCTATTCGATCAGGCGTCTTTTCTGTATTATCCGCTATCAGTTTTTTCTCACAGTCCTCTGCCGTAGCTAAATTCATTTCTTCTTGGATGTCATCCATTCCACGATTTATAATACTATCTTTAGAATCAATTGCTTCATCCCGATCTGCCGACATAGTTTCTATTGAACTTTCTGTCTTGGAATTATGTACAGTTGTATCGCCGCTACTAGATGAGGACGCATTGGTCTCAGTACCTCTGTTACATAATTTATGTTTTTCTTGTTTCTTTTTCATATTAGCACTTAATTGCGATTTATTGTACATTCCAGACGCCATTGCTTGACTGGGTGGTAAATTCGACGGATCCAAATGATATATTGAACCGTCTTGGTTAACTATTGGTTGCAAGGTGTGCGGATTTATGAGGACACTGCCTCGTGGAACACTGATTATATCAGTGACAGCCCATACAAGCCCAGATGGAGTGGGTGGCGGTGAGTGGATAAGAGACATTTCTGGCGTATGCTCATCACTCCCATATCCAGTCGGAGAGGGTGTTACCGAATCAGACCGCAAGGATTGTGTTTGTGTTTCATATCCGCTACTTGAAAACCTCTCGCCCTCAGCCGATCCTACACAGAAATGGAAAGTGTATCTTAATAAGTTCCAGACATATAACCTCACTGACCTTGTTGTCCAAGGGAATGGAAAAAGTTATCAATTCCAAAGTAAATAAATATTCGAATCTCCCATCTTACATCGGTGTTTCTAGAGCGTTACAATATGCAACTATTTAATGCATTTCGGCGTTTATATTGTAGCGAGCTTAGGGTTCGCTGGATTAATTATTTTTGAATAAATAAGAGCCATTAAATTGATTTTTGAACTAATATAACACTTTATTAGTCCGTTAATCACAACCGTCACTTTTACCGTACACAACAATTTCTTGACTTATCGCTTCCGTACTTGTCGCGTATTTTCCTTCTTACTTCTAACTTGAGACTTATCGCTTGCTTCGCTTACTTACTTATCACTCTAACTTCCGCACTTATGGCTTGCTTCACGTTCTACTTCTTACTCATCACTATGCTCTGTGTGCGGCGTATTTATACTGTTTCAGCGTTTCGTTTCCGTCAGTTCCATTGCCTTGAATGTTCTACTGTTCCTAGTTTCCAGTTTTCCATTACTTTATAGAATATTCTAGTACTCTGTTTCGGACCCTCTAGAATACTCTAGTACTGATTGTCATATGCGTCACAATATATTAGAATCTCAGGACACTGTCCTAGCGTTGAGGGTCGGTCTTTCCTAAGAAAAGAATTTCAAAAGTAACGAGGGTCTCATCTGGCGAAAAGACATCAGGATCGTGAAAAGGTCTCTTAAAGGCTACGCCCTACATGTTGGCAGCTAACTTTATCATCTACCTCCTCGAATTGAAATATGTTTGATAAATCTATATGTTGTTATTTCTTCCTAATGGTGTTTTTTTTCCACTTTGACGATATGTACAGTTTCGTTCTGTATCATTTTTTTTACATTTTCTAACATGTCCTAAACGTTTTTCGGCTACTTTTATGAAGGTTCAGGAAGTCACCTATATATCTAGTCATTGGTCTGCAGGGCCCCGAAGGTTGATAAGCTAACTAACTCGGCTACCTTACCATTCCCTATTCTATACGCTTCGTTACTTTATTCGATTTCCTCAAGATCACGTTTTACATTTTTCGCCATCTCCGTCGTGGCGTTCCCAAAGATTTCTTCCCATTGGACTTCCATTCTTCATAAAGAATTCTGTTTGACGATTCTGCTGTTACCCATTCTCCCTTGTATGCCCGGCCCATCATAATTTTGGAGACCTTATGGGTCCCACTATTGTTAGTTTGAGGTATGGTTAATGTTAAATTCCATGGTACAAGGAACAATAAAAGTCAGTAGGTCTTTGGATCTTTCCTTTAAATATAAGAGGCTGCATCGAACTTTTGAACCACTGAATACCATTCTGTCGGTAATTTCCTGTGGAAGTTGAAATAAAGTGTATCTTGTCACACATAACATACCTATTCACTCTCGGAATCCAAACTACATAGTATAGTCGAACAAGGCGAATAGTTGAGTCTGAGGACCTTGTCATGTCAAAAAGTGCGTTAGTTGGCTTTTAACGAGCCTGACTTATCTTGAAGAGATGTTGTTACCATTTACTAAAATTCAGATAGAAAGGAAAAGATTAAACTGCTTCTACCAGTTGAATCCGATATCAGTTCGTCCCTCATACGGGTATCGAACAACATTAGTATCTTTAATATTATTATTGTATAATCCTAACTCCAATCTGGCACCAATTCTCACTTGTTAGATAAAATTTAAACACAAATCAAAACACTACCCTTAGTAATAATAAATTCTATACAAATATACTTTGGATTACTTTTCACTTTTTGTTGAATCACTCCTCTTTTTAGTTGTGTGCCCTACACATTATATAAAATTCAAAATTACAAACGCAAAATAAAATGGATAAAAAACATTTCCCTTTCAGTAAGTCCATGAAAATGTTCAAAAAAAGAAAAAAGATTTCATTTCAATTCCTGAATTTCAGTACCAACAGATTCCTTAAAGCAACAACGTGTCGACGTCTACATTAAGGATTTACAAAAACGTCTCCACCAGCTCCGCCAAAAGCACGACACCATTTTTGTAGAATGTTGCGACTTATTAAAACAAATTCACCAGGTATCAAGTCACACAATAATGAAACAACAAGAAATCGGTAAAATAATAACTGAATTTGAAGATATTGGCACAAAAAATAACGAAAACGATGAAAAGAAAGCTCTGATTCAAAAGGTCGGTGACGTAAAGCGTCTTCGTGAAAAATTTGAAAACATATTTCAGGATAATCTTAATGATTTAATAGTCAGGACAAAGAAATCCTTAGAATCAGTAGATACGATTTGTGTAAAAATGGCGAACGACACGCAATCTCTAAATCAATACTCTTTGACTACCAAACCGAAACCCTCAACAGAAGCAACAACTAGTACGGACACTGAGGACTTATGGCAAAATGTTGACTCGTTTTACAGTTTAGCAAATACACCCAGTCAAGACGATGGAGTTCCGAAACAATAACAATGTTAAAAAGACTTTAGAGTCTAACGATGCGAACGATAAAGAATATGACGTTAACCAACTACTGTCAAATGCCAAGCCACTAGAAAGTGATCATTTATCGGATGAACCCTCTCCTTAACAAGCCGGCCGAAATATAAACAAAAAAACAGCTGATTGTCTGTCAGAAAAATACCCATACGGTTTTTAAGAGAGGAAAAAAGAAGAAAAATGGAGTGAAGAGCGAACGGATAAAATGGAAGTAAATATGAATTTTCGAAATGTATTCTATAGGGTTCCTGATCTGGTAGGAATAATCAATTTAACGCTTAATGAAAACTAATTTCGAGTTAACATTTTCCCAAATATAAAAATTAACTAAACCAATCTATACGTAGTTTTTATTTATGATGAACAGATTTTTGCGTGAAAGCATTCATTGCAGATATGTTGACCATGGCAGTGGTGCCTTCACTGAATTATTACCGTCTGGTGTATAAAATATTTCCGATTGTGTTTATCTTAGGTAAGGTTTTAAATTTTTAGAATGCTTTTAGACCCAAGAAGAATGAAGTGTGTATAAGTAGGACATCTAGCACAGCATGCGTTATACTGTAATAAAAAGAAATTCTGACAACGTACAGTAGGAGCGACAGGATGAGGACCCAGAACATAGAGATGTTCACTCCTATCTTTCTGGCCCCGCGATATATTTTTGAATTTAGAAGATAATTAATAACACTGGTCTGCAATGATATATTCTTTCAAATAAAATTATCCCTACTATGAAGGATTCGATGTTCCGAATCTCCGAAATAAAATTAAGTTTATCGTGAAAAGGTTGGTTTAGGTGGTAGTCGGTCCCAAGGTGAGATTCCACCTCGTCCGCTGTACATTCCGCGATATCGTCGGGATAAATTTTCGACTGAGACGGAGATAAGTGATGCTGGTACCTTCTAAGATAAAGAATTTCGGAGGTAAACTAGTTTCCCATTCGGATCTCAGGGGGGGGACTATGTCCGGGAGAACATCGTGCAAATACAGTGTGGCGCAAAATTAAGCACCCTATCGGAAGATGTTATAATTTTTGCAAATGACGTGATACGTCAATCATATTTGACATTTGCGAAGTAGACAGCTGCAGAATACAAATAGTCAAGCAAAGGATCGCGTGTAAATTACTGTCAGGCCATCTTTAATGTCAATGTGAAGGGGACGCTTTTGTGTCGAAAATCATCATGAGCGACGAGGCGCATTTCCACTTAAGGGGACATTACGGTTTGTTCGGTTAAAAAAAAATCCATTTTTTTTTGTTTAATCGATAGTTTTATACTTCAAAGATAATATGTTAAAACTTGGAAACGAAATCTTAGGCGGTTCCAAAGTTATAGGTCATTAAAGGGTCGAGTCTCCCGCGGATACAACATCTTATCATAGGTTGTTTAAGATGCAGACTATCCATTTATGGGTATTAATTTGCTTCGCTGTTGGCTTGGGCCAACTGCCACTTCTTTGAATATGTCGCAATCTTGTGCGACTGAACAACATGTTCATAAGCGGTAATGGATAGTCGCTCCTGTGTATGTTGTTTTTACATTCGGTCGTACTACGGGTGACCTGCGATTGCCTGAGTTTTAGTTAGTTTGGTGCTGGTGGTTTTTTCTTGTTTGGTGACTATGGAAGATGTTCCTACCGGTGACGTCGTGGGGTAGGTATTTTTGATGTTTCTTTGTTTCTTTTTCATGGGGAGGAAAAAGTATTTAGTGTAAACGTGATCTCAGTGCGTGTAGTGCTCGCGTTTAGGCGTCCGTTTCATGCGTTTTTCAACGGTAAATTTTTCTAACATAATGTTTAAAAACGTTAAAAGTTCGCGTAAGTCAGGGGTGCGTCCAGGGAGTCGATATAAAAAACGAAAAGGGTTTATGGGAACTCTACATGAACTAGAGACCGGCTCCCGGTTGTAGTGCCGATAATGATGATGATGAACTGGAAACGGAGTATGCGACTACATCGGCACAAAAATTGGCTACATCGCCCGACTTCGCTTCAACGGTCACAGTGACGGCAGCATACGTGATGTTACATTTTTTTCAGTTTTTTCCGAACTTTCAAACATTATAAAGTGTTAAAACTGTGACGGTTCGATAAACTTTTCAAAAAAAAATCTGAGAAATGCCTAGGATTCAAACTGATCGTCGAATGGAACTGTGGTGAGAGGGTCATCGAGTCCTGTCCACGAATCGCCAACAAAGCTTACGAAATTAATCGTAGAATAGTATTCGTAATGCGCATCTTGGGTGTCGAGTTAAATGGATTACACTGTTTCACTTCACTGATGGATATTGGCTGCTCTCGATAATGCACACACCGCTTGTATCGGCGCTTTTTCTTCCGTGATAAAAAAGGCTAGCAAAGAAGAAAAAGAAAAAACTGATGAAAGTGAAGATAAAAAATTTACTGCTTCTGGAGATGGTAGTTGGAGCAAAAGGGATCATACTGATAATTATGGCGTTGTGACATTGATCGGAAACAAAACAAACAAAGTTCTCGATCTTACTGTGAAATCGCGTTATTGCCACGGCTGCAACCTTATGAAAACAAAGAAAGGCACCCCTGATGAGCACGAACCAGTTTGCACATTGGATCACAATGGAAGTTCGGGTAAAATGGAGCCTGACGGAATGTTAGAGGTGTTCGAGCGCGCTTTTGATCTGCACGGCCGCATTTACGAAAGGTACGTTGGAGACGGGGATGTAAAAATAATGAATGCGTTGCAGAAATCATTTCCAAATGTTGTAAAGGACGAGTGCATCAATCACGTGGGAAAGCGAAACGATTCGCAATTACGCGGTGTCATAAAAAAAGCAAAAAAACAGACCAATTAGGAGGAGCTGGTCCTGGCAAACTTACGGGAAATATGATAACAGAACTGACGACTTATTACGAACTTGCGATTAGACGCAATGCTCACTCTGCTGAAGAAATGGCGAAAGCAATTTGGGCAATATACTACCAGAAAATATCAACCGATGAAAATCCGCAACATCAAAACTGTCCAGAAGGCCCGGAGTCATGGTGCAAATGGAAACGCGCGGAAGGAGCGAATGAGCTGTCAAAGTTCGACCACGACAAACCTCCCTTGGATCCTAAAGTACGAACAGCTATTTGCCCTGTTTACGTAAAACTGACAGATCCCGATTTGTTAAAAAAATGCGAGGGAGGTTTCACGCAAAATAACAACGAAAGTTTCAATACTACTATCTGGCAAATGGCGCCAAAGCACACATACAGTGGTAAGAAAATCATTGAAGTTGCGGCTCTTACCGCAGCTTGTATGTTTAATGAGGGGTTTTTACCCGTATTGCTAATAATGCAAGTCGTGGGCATCAAAATTGGGTACGCTGCGAGAGCGTTTGCGAACGAGAGGGACAGAGATCGGCTGCAAGACGTTGACCGCAGCCTAGTATACAACTCGCACGAGGCACGAACAGCGAGGAAAAAGGCGAAAATGCAACTGGAGGACCAATTCGAAGTCGTGGAAGGAATCGTTTATGGTCCAGTTATAGATGTCTAGCTGTTAGTATAAAAATCCCGATGATTTCATGAAAAAAATCACTTTTATCTTTTGTCTAATTTATCTCCAAACTTTGAATGCGTTTTTCTCGAAACGACTTTTTTGAGTAAGCGATAATATGAAAACGGTGCATGCGATTCTTATGAAAGTTCACACACATATTTTTAACAAGCATACGCAAATTGTGAGTGAATTACTTTTTTATTTATTTATTTATTTTTTTAGTTATAACTAAAAAATAGAGCAGAAAAGGGCCGAAATCCCAATTTTTTTTTAATAGTCCGCCATTTTGTTGTTTTTTATCAATTTTAAAATTTTTTTCACTCACATTTGCTAAATGTATTTAAGTTCAATAAACATTTTGCATTTTTCGTATTTTTTCACCGGGGACGAAAATAACCCCTACACGAGCAGAACGGATGGCTAACTTTGAACACCTGGATGGGGGTTTCGTGACTCGACAAAATTTACAAACGTAGTCGAAAGATGAATAAAATGTTTAAAAAAAATTGTTGTTATATCTTTAATACTTTCTCTTTAAAAAAATCATGAAAATAACCTATTTTTGGACCCGACAAACCGGAATGTCCCCTTAAGCGGTTAGGTCAATAAGCAAAATCTTCGGTTCTGGGGCACTGAAAATCCGCATGTGATGCACGAAGAGCCACTACATCAACTCAAACCCACTGTGTGCTGTAGCGTTCACGCGGGAAGAGTGATTGGATCGTTTTTTTTTTTTTTTTTTTTTTTTGAGGACGTCCTCGGCAATACGGCCACTGTTACTGACGAGCGCTACAGGGCCATGATAAACGACTTCTTACTGCCGGAATCGGATGAGCGGGGCTTGGATGTGGTTTTATAATGTTTCCTTGGTGCACCACCGTGCTTCCGGTTCCCCGGGAAGATTGGGCTACCGTTGCTGTCCTTTGTGGATGTGTCGAATTCAATAGATTTTGTCCTTCCGCGCAATATCGCACGATTCACTAAGGACAATCAAACTTGCTAGCTAGGGGGAAATAACCAAATCGCGATCCGAAAAAACAATGCAGCGACGATAGAACTTGTTGAGCCGTAGTCGTAATTAAAACAGAACTGCTAAATTGTATTCTATATTTATTCCTACTAGCATTTTCTCGCAAGCGGCAGAAGAGGTGGGCCTAGAAATAAATGAAGACAAAACAAAATACATGATTACGGCGAGAGCAGGTGGGTCTCAGAGAACACATATAAACGTCAGAGGTAAGATCTTTGAAAAAGTTAAAGAATTTAAATATCTGGGAACGATACTGACGGCCAGTAACGAAATGTCGAAGGAAATTAACAAGAGACTGCATTCCGGCAACGCGAGTTGGCACGCAGTCAGTAAACTGCTGAAATCCAGACTGCTATCACGTAACATAAAGCTCCGTGTCTATAGAACCATAATCATGCCAATTGTTCTATATGGATGCGAAACATGGGCTCTCACAAAACGGGAAGAAAACAAATTCCGTGTATTCGAGAATAAAGTTTTGAGAGGCATCTTTGGAGGTAAATATGACGAGGAGGCAGGACAATGGAGGAGACTCCATAACCACGAATTGGAAGAACTATATCGCAAACCTACAATAGTGAGAGTAATCAAGTCGCGAAGATTAAGATGGGCCGGACACGTGGCGCGAATGGGGAACGATAGGACCGTGCATAGAATTCTTGACGGTAGACCAACGGGAAAGAGACCGGTAGGACGGCCGCGACGGAGATGGGAGGACAATGTTAGGTTTGACCTTGAGGAGATCGGATCGAATGGTGAAGCGTGGAAGGAGAGTGCCCAGGACAGGGAAGGATGGCGAAGCCGAGTCGGTGAGGTCATGAACTTCCGGGTTCCTACAGGCCAATAAATAATAATAATAATAATAAAAAGCATTTTCTCGACCAGCTACTACGGACTGACCATCCGCTTGACTTCTCGATCCTGACTCTCGATTCAGACTCTATCTATATCTTCTTGTTATCTTCTTCTTTCGAAATCCGGACGCATCGTCACTTATCACCGATCCTTTTTGGGGTTTTGTTTGTGTTATCCATCTAGCTAATGCAAACAAGAGTTTCCACGCACTTCAGATGGGTAACACAAGATCCGTGGGAACTGGGTGTCAAATTAGAATCTGGGAATCTGTGTCTTCTTACAAGTCATAAAACATCTGTGATGTGGAGATATACATTATGATGTATAGATTGCCTGAATTGTGTGCCGACGGATCAAATAGACTTGTTTCTGTCTAGATACGTATTAATTTAGGTTTTGGATTCTAGAATTTAAGTGTTAATTGCACATACCATACAAGTGAAAATATGCATTATGCTTTTTAAATTTTAAGGAATGGAATTCAATATTCGATAATTGAACGATTGGTTCGATTTGCTTGACATTGAATTTAATGTTGATTTGGGGATATGGATGGGATTTTTGTAGGGTTTTTTTTGGTTTCGGTAGGAAGGTGGAAATCTTCAAAAGATACCTCTGGACCGATCCAGAAGCATGGCGGGCTTTTACCGACTAAAACCACCTCCCGCCAGCCACATATTCCCGTTGATCCCCGCGGAACTTTCTTTTAGATATTCCATCGCGGGGCGGGACGGAGTTTACCTGTTACTCCGCTCGTCACGTCGCAACTGCTGCAGCATTTCACAGAAAATACCATTTGTTACGGACCATGCCTGTTTTGAACTCAGCATGTATTCTATTACTCCTGCCGGAGTAACAGTCCGTCTCGAGTTTATTTCAACAACTCTCAGACAATCGCAGACCTTAAGGAGAATATTCGTCAGAGATGCGAACAGTTAACACCGGAAATCTTGCGGAAAAGCATGGAAAATGCGTTAAAACGGATACAAACGCGTATCAACACTGGTGGCAGCCACTTGATGGATATCATCTTTTGCACTTAACAAAAAAAAACATTGTAAAGGTCCAAATAAAGATTACCAAATCATTCTTGTTTATTTAGTAAAATAGTAATTCAAAAACAAAATTGGATGATTAATTTTGCGCCACCCTATATTATGATAAATAACCGAACTTTAAGAAATTCGTCATCGCATAATCGGCCTCGTTCTCGAAGCTCTATCGACGCTCAACTGATAGCAGCATTTTGTAACATCAGGGACATCGGTTTCACCAATATAAACGTAAACGCCGTCCACCAATTTTTGCAAACAGCAAAACCTGATATCCTTGCCCTAACTGAGACTCGGGTCGATTCGTCAACTGATTCGACATATCTTCGTTGCTCAGGATACGACTTGCATTCGAGATTCAGTTTTATGGGTGGAGTCTGCGGCTTCACGCGGTCCGATCTGGCTTGCCAGAGGATGGAGGCGTTGGAACCCAATAACATGGACATCAGTTGAGGGTCATGGCGCAAGGCTAGTAACCTTGCCCGTAAAAATAAATTATTATGGTAAATTGAACAGACCACGAGACTTGGTAAATAAGGCCAAGACCGGATCCCGGTTGTAGTGCCGATGATGATGATGATAGTCGAGGGTCGTGCTGACGAACTCTGTTAAATTTCTTTGTTGTCTTTACCGCTCCCCGAATGTCGATCGACTGGAGACACTTTTCGAACATTTTTCACGTACCTACGATTGGATACAAATCAGCCTCCCGACTACTCAAATTCTCGCCCTTGGCGATTTTAATGTACACAGTTCTGGCTGGTTGTTACATTCTAATAGAACCGCCGCCGCTAGGGGGGGGGGGGGTGTGTGCTGTTAGCCGCAATTTGACTCAACTCGCGGAAGAACCTACACGAGTGCCTGATTCCCAAGGTAATTATGCGAACACCCTGGATCTGTTTATGACAGCCGGGCCGGGAGTTTATACCGAGGAAATTGCTGCGCCATTGGGAAACTTAGATCACTACTTAGTATTGGTAGCGCAATCACTTGCATTGCAAGCGAATAACTGATCTAAGCAGCTTTGTCCTGAATGGGGGTATGGGGCTGCGAACATGGGCGATTTGCGAGATTTGTTCGCATCCTTTCCGTGGTTGGAGGTGTGCCTTGGAGACTCCGATGTTGACACATATGCGGCGTCGGCCACAGAGATTATTCTGCTCGGGATAGATACTTACATTCCGCATTCCATCAAACGAAATTCATCTGATGAACGTTGGTCCGATAAAAAATGCGATCAGATTACAGCGGCAAAAAAAGAGCTTTTAAACAATGGCGCTTCAATCCCACGGAGGTCAACAGAACGAATTTTGTTAGAATCAGAAACGTGTGCAACCAGGCGATAAATACTGTGAAGAGGGCTTACAGCGACAGAGTGACTAATACACTGGTTCGCGCTCCTTCTGGTCAATGGCAAGGGCTATCAGCAATAACTTCGCTTTCTCCTCTTTTTCCCCGTTAGTAACGGACAGCAGGACGCTAGTCACTAATTCAAAAGTTAAAGCTAATGTGTTCCCAAATTTATTTTCCGCGAATTCAAACCTCGATGCGGGTCTTTTGGAGCCACCTGTGATGGTGTGCCGGAACGGTCTTCGATGCGGGATGCGAGATTCCGCCCGCGTACTATTAAACGCATTCTACGTCAACTGGACTGTAGGAAGGCAACCAGCAATAGTACTTAAGAACTGTGCTCAAGAGCAATTGCCAATTCTTAGCAGCCTCATTCGTTTATCTTATGCACGGAGGACCTTTCCTACCTGCTGGAAAATCGCTCGAGTTCAGCCAATCCCAAAGACGGGAAAAGTAGCTAATGATGAATGGTCTGGCCCTCAAATCGGGGGAAAGCATGAAATTGCTCTACGTCATGGTCTGTGGGAGGGGGGATGGGAGCGAACATACAGAGCAAGTTACTGATTGCTTTCAAGCCGGCGAAGGCCAGGACGATCCTTGCCCCTGTTCAATCCGAGTTAACATGTTGTCTCCACGTGAAAGCCTTGGATAGCTACATTGGCACCCGCCAAGTAGTGAACCAATGCATGCAGCGACACCCTGAAAAAGGTTGGCGCAAGGCCAATAACCATGCCCGTAAAAACGAATTATTATGGCAAATTTATCAAGCCTTGGATATGGACCGGATACACGACGACGACTACAGAAACGAAAATGGCT
Organism: Microdon myrmicae; assembly: GCA_963931805.1. NCBI lineage: Eukaryota > Metazoa > Arthropoda > Insecta > Diptera > Syrphidae > Microdon > Microdon myrmicae. The sequence goes on from OZ007499.1 coordinate 17,149,583, forward strand.
AAGTGATTTGAGAATTTTCTCATAGAACGTCCGTTCACTATACAGAGACCGAGCTGTACAGCAGCCAGCCGATGCTCCGACCGAATATAAGGCTGACATAACAGCATTACAAGAAATAAGATGGGCGGGGAGTGGTGTTATTCAAAGAAACAAGTATGACATTTATTATAGCTGTCATGCAAAACACCATGTGTTCGGGGTAGGCTTTCTAGTCAGCCAAAAATTGAAGCCTGCCATTATCGGCTTTAATGGAATAGACGAAAGGCTATGCACTCTTCGCGTGCGAGGCAAATTTAAGAACATAAACCTCATAAACGTTCCCGGACCTACAGAGGATTCCCCATTACGACGAAAAAGAAAAATTCTTCGAGAACGTCGAACGGTCCCTCAATGGCTGCCCAAGATACGATGTGAAAATCGTTCTTGGTGATTTGAATGCGAAAATATGTCGTGAGCCGGTTTTCAGGTATTACGCAGGTTCCCATAGTTTGCGTGAGAACACTAATGACAATGGACTACGAGTCATCAAACTGGCAGCATCAAAAAACTTGGTCGTTGCAAGTATCAGGTTTCCTCGTAAAAACATCCGCAAAGCCACCTGAGTATCACCTGATGGAGCCAATCGCAACCAAATTGACCACGTGTTGATAGATCGCCGCCACCTCTCGAGACTGATGACGGTACGAACGTACCGAGGTGTCAACCTCGACTCGGATCACTATTTTGTTGGTACAGTTTTCCGAGTGCGGATTGCCTTACGGAGACGTATTGCATCCGCAGATCAGGTTCGGATCAACACGGCTGCTTTACGCAATGAGAATACCAGTACGACGGAGGGAGAGTAAGTCCTGGGGTCAGAATGCCGGGCGTAGAAGAGAAATGGACACGCCTTAAGAATACTGTCATTAGTACTGCCAACTCCATCTTAGGCAGTAGTCGTAGAGATCGGAGCGACTGGTTTGATGATGAGTGCAAGCTAGCGCCTGAACGTAAGAATGCTGCATACCGGACAATGCAGCAGTCTCATAGGACGCGGGTACGCGAGGAGAAATACAAAGAGCTCAAAAGAAAAGTGCCTGGGAAAAAACCTTATCTGTGAAATAGAGAAAAGTAGAGAGCGAGGTCCGTACCAGGCGCGGAAGTTCTACCAAATAATCCGCTGTATGACGCGGTACACACCACGCTGCACTTACTGCAAGGATAAAGAGGATAATCTGATCACCGATCCTGAAGGTATTCTGGGGCGAGGGGAAGTGCACTTCAATGAATTGTTGAATGGTCAGCTCACAAAAGAATTGGAGGCTCCACCAATGCAAGATCAAGACCAAATGCTGCCGGCACCAAGCATTGAGGACACACTAAAAGCCATAAGACAGCTCAAATCAAATAAAGCCCCTGGAGCTGATGGCATACAAGCTGAGCTGATTAAACAAGGAGGGACAGCGTTACATCATGAGATCGTGGTGCACGTATGGAAGCAAGAGGAGATGCCGAAAGATTGGCGTCGTGGTATAGTTCGCCCCATACATAAGAAGGGAGACATCATAGTGTACAGCAACTATAGAGGTATAACATTGCTGAGTACCGCCTATAAGATAATCTCCTCTATCCTACAAGATCGGATAGCCCCATACGCTAAAGTCATCATTGGTCAATATCAGTGTGGCTTCATCCCAGGCAAATCAGCAATCGATCAAATATTCACCCTTAGGCAGGCGATGGAAAAATGTCTGGGATTAGAGATTCCATTATATCATCTATTCATAGACTTTAAGGCCGCCTACGACAGCATAGCCAGGAAAGAACAATATAATGCCATGAAAGAGTTCGGCATTCCAAACAAATTGATACGACTTTGTAGGTTGACCATGACCAACGTAACTAGTTAAGTAAACATAGCGGGATTGCTGTCCAAACCAATAAACATCTTTAATGGACTCCGACAAGGGAACGGTCTGGCCTGCCTCCTCTTCAACCTGGCGTTGGAGAAAGCAATCCGTGACTATGGCGTCACAACTAGAGGGACTATTATCACCAAGTCCAGCCAGATGCTTGCCTACGCAGATGAAATCAACATCATCAGTAGAACCGAATCGGCTGTACAGGATTCGTTCACCCAGATCGAGCAGGCGGCAACTGGGACTGCACATTAATGAGGGGAAAACTAAGCACATGGTGGCAACTTCTTCGAAGAGAAGACCTAACGTTGGTCAAACCATCAGGGTAGTGGAGCACGAATTTGAAGTAGTGCAATCCTTTAACTACCTTGGGTCAATAGTATTAGCCGATAACAATGTGGAAGAAGAAATACGCGAACGGCTGATCAAATCCAACAAAGCCTACTATGATCTATCAAGGCTCTTTAAATCCCGAAATTTTTCCAGAACATTCAAGCTACTATTGTACAAGACCATGGTCTTACCAGTACTCATGTATGTATACGAGACCTGGGTGCTTAATAAAAGGCACTGTGAACTCTAGTCGCGTTTGACGGAAATGTCTTAAAGAGAATTGTTGGCCCCATATGTGAGGGAGGACGATTGCGGAGACGCTACAACTATGAGTTGTACGCGATTTACCTTGAAGCTAATGTTGTAAGAAAAATCACGCTCGGTAAGCTCCGGTGGGCGGGACACCTAACTCGAATGAGCGAAGAGGATCCTGCCCGGAACTTCCTTTGTGGCAGGATGTATGGAAGAAGACAGCGTGGCAGACCGCGTCTGCGATGGAGGGATGGCGTAGACCAGGACGCCCAGAGCCTGGGAGTGCCAAACTGAATGACATCGGCTCGAGATCGGGACCGGTGGAGAAATTTGTTAAATAAGGTCACGACCGGATGACGGTTGTAGGGCTAATAATGATGATGACGGTCTGTGGGAATGTATGGTGGCATAAACACGTTTCGAGCATTCCCAGGGTAAAGTCTTTGCTTTCAACCCGGCGAAGGTCAGGACGATCCTTGTCCCTGTTCAATCCAAATTGACATGCTGTTTCCATGTAATACCCCTGGATAGCTACTTTGCCACCCGCCAAGTAGTGACCCAGTGCATGCAGCGACATCCTGAGAAAGGTTGACGCATGGCTAATAACCTTCCCCAGAAAAACAAATTATTATGGATAATTTAAGAATTCTCGGATAAAGACCGGATAGCGGCGGAGAGACTTGCTAAATAATACCAACACTGGATCCCGGTTGTAGTGCCGATGATGATGATGATGATGATGGAAGCAATGATATTCCTCTGCAGTTTTCGCAGTCAGATCTGTCGGCTTTTTTGAGGAAGGGGACGACTATTGGGGTTTTCCATTCTTCCGGAGTGACTTCCTTATTCCATATTGCTTTAATTAGTTAGTGGATCTTTCGAGCGATTGCCTCTACTCCATGCTTCATAAGCTCTGCCGGTATGCAGTCGACACCGGGAGCCTTGTTATTTTTCGATCGATTTATTGCGTCTACAACTTCGTCGAAAGAGGGCTCTGGGATCTGAGGCTCGGCTGTATGTACGTCTGGTGCGTTTATTTGTGGTTGATGGGTTCGCACATTGAGAGCAAAGTACTGCTTCCATCATTTAAACCATTTTATTGAACATAGTCACGACGTATGAAATTGCGTATTTCGCGCATTTTTTTTTTTTTCGGTGTATGGATAAATATGATACCCATATTTATGATATGTGTTTGAAATATGATCAGAGCGGACGCTCGTAATTATTTTGCTCAAAAATGTTGGTACAGTTCGGGTGAAATTGCCCGGTGTAATATATATATCTGTAGTGCTCTAAAAAGCCCTACCACCTTTTTTCCGCATTCATACATCCTACTCCCAGTAACCCTACACGAAAACATTAAAACTAATCAAAATCCTGAAAAACCTAAACTAAATCCAAAATTCGCAATAAACGAATCAAATATTCAACGAGGTGAAAGAGGGCTCTGATATCTGAAGCTCGGCTGTATGTACGTCTGGTGCGTTTATTTGTGGCTGATGGATGCCCACATTGAGGAGGTTTTCAAAGTACTGCTTCCATCTTGTCATGATATTGTTTGTTTCTGTCATCAGACAGCCGTTTGTGTCTCGAATTATTTTGGATCTCCCTCGGTAGCCATTTATCTTTCATATATATATGAAATACATATATCATACATATCTTTCTACGTTGACTTCGCCATACATTTCTAAGTGGGTCACTCTGGGAGTTTACCTTCTTCGATCTTTGCCCTGCACTCATCCTCAAACCAAGGTTTGGACTTAATTGTTTTCTTAAATCCTAATACCTTTTGAGCTGTTTGTTTGATTGTGTCTGTGATCGATGTCCATTTAGTGTCCACATTATTGGCTTCCCCGTCCGCACTGCTTCCATTCTCTAGGATGCTAAATCTATTCGTTAGTTCGTCTTCATATTCAGCCCTTTTGCGCAGGTCTTTTAGTTTATCAATGTCGAACTTTTTGCTCGTCTGCCGTGACTGCCCATGTGGGTTTCTTGCAAGTCGACTCCTAAGTTTGCCCATCGTTACAAGATGATCGGAGTCGTAATCTGCTCCTCTATATAATCGTACGTCAAGGATATTCGAGTGGTGTCTTTTGTCTATGAGGAAGTGGTCTATTTGGTTACGCCTTACCCCGTCGGGTGATATCTATGTGGCTTTATGGATTTGCTTGTGGTGGAACGTCGTTCTTTTCACTATCATATCCTTTGACACTGCAAAACCAAAAAAAAAACACTGCGAATGTAATAATTCAAATTCCATTATCATTTGAAACGTTGTGTGGGCTTTCTTTACCTATAGTTGGTTGGAAGATATCTTCCTTTCCAATATTTGCGTTGAGGTCCCCGAGGAGGATTTTAACATCGAATGATGAGATCCCATCAAATACTTCTGTGGAGGGTTTCTCTATTCTACATGAGAAACAACCCACAATTCCAACCAACATTTCCACCTAATTTCGACCGCTTTCAGTGCGTCATACTTACCAATTTCCATTATATGTATTCCCCTGTAAGACATTTCAAACGGATGTATAGCTAAACTCATCATCCTTTGCAGATAATGCATAATTGAGCTTAGCTACATAAATGTCATACGGCAACTCCATTCTTGCTAATCATGAGTTTCCCATCGGAAATCTCATAATGTCGGTTAGCAACAACAAGTCTAAAAGAACGACGCTGTTGCAACATAGCAAATAGCTGGGGTAATTTCGGCGTCTTAGAGTCTGGTTCTCACGCGAATTATTTCCCAAACATCAGCGGCGTCCTATCGACTTTCCCTCAGATCACCCATTCGCTTGGGATCAATGACCTCTCTTTGCAGGGGAGTAGCATCCGCTACGGTTCCCTCTCATTCGTATTTCTTTCCACGGTTCAATGCGCTTTAACTACACCATAGCCGTAACACTGGGTCAGTAGGTCGTGTCAGTAGCTGCATCTGATACCAACATACACAACCAAAGCTACCCCGAGATCACAGCATATCATGTTTTCTGTTCTCTCATTCTTCGTGTCCGTCAATTACCCTATTAACAAAAGTTACTCATACTTTGACGGGCGTGATGTTGAGAGAGCAGAGGCGTGGTCTCTTTTGGTTGTCCTGTGTGTAGAAAGAAATATGAATTTCAACCCTAATTCACACCAGTCACTATTCAATCACCAGGACGAAAGGTCGCGTCGCGTCGAGTTACAAAGAGAAATAAAACACATGAAGAAGAAAAGAAAAAATGAGGGGCTGTAAATAAAAAAAATAAAAAAAAACTTTAAATAAATAAATAGGCATTTTTCATTTCTTCGGGTGAACTATTGTTTTCGCAGTGACGGTGCAGTGGGTTAAAGTGAATCTCGTGCCATACGCTGGCAACAATACTTTTAAACCCTACACTTCCTCTAGGGTCTCGTAGAACGTGTCCTTCGTTTCTTCGTCGGTAGATTCTGTTGGAGCGTGTACGTTTATAAATACATACTTGTACCATTGGCCCTGTATTTTTCGCACCGAAATTCGGTAATTAATAAATTTTACATCTTTTACATGGGGCGTAATCTTCTTGCTTGTGATGAAGCCGTTTCCGAGGTCATGTGTATCGGTACCTCCACACACCAGTGGATTCAATTACAATATTTAAATAGGTTGTTCTTAGAAAGTAAAAGCGAAAAAGACAAATAAGTAATAGACACGCAGCTTCTTCAATACACCCACAAGACTCCCGACCGACCGATCCTAATGGGGGAAATTACTGAAGGGTTTCCCTCTTAGAGTTTTACTACGATTAATTTTAAACTCTGGGAGCACATTTTGGACATATTCTAATATTAAATAAAATAAAATAAATGACTGACAAATGCTAAATCTATGCAACCCTCTAGAATTATAATAAAAACGAAACAGCCAATATTAATTAATAAAGGAAAATCAATTGCAGCCGAAAAATATCAAGATTCCTACTTTTTTGGTAGCACTGGATATATTGTTCGCAGCTAAAAATCGACAATCGTTACCATTGTCAATTCTCCCTTTAATTCAAGTAATCCATGAAATTAATCAGTGGAGATCAAATAATAAGTGCTGATAAAAACGAATGAAAATATTGTGTTGCAAGATGAAATACCAATATAGCGAAGGGGTGCGCTAACTATTTTAGCAATTATTATAACTTATTTGAAGGAAATTCGTATAAGATGGGACAAAATTAGTCTGAAATTGTGCATTCGCAATGGAGAAGAAAATTCATTTATTTTGCAGCGATGAATCAAAAGAAAAGAGTGTGATGTCCAGCAGAACATTCGTTTTATCGACTTTAATAATACCTAATATTCCCTCCAATTGTGTTACATCCCTGCAATTTGCCGAAAAACAATATATCAAGAACATTTATTAATTGCAGTCAGTTAAGTGGTTTTCAAAAACAATTCATTTTGATACATTAAAACCGAATAAAAAACCTATTATTACCTAGTGACATGATAAGAGTGAATACTTCATCCAAGAGAATCGTTATTCCCGAAGTGAATACTGAAAACCAAAATGCATAGAAATACAGTTTTTTTGCCATTTACGTACGTTTAAAACCCTTATTTGAATTATTTTGTTTCGCTAATTATCTTTTCAAGAAATTGCTGTGACAATCGCCATTTTAAACGTAAACTAAACAACTCCAAGTATTATCGCAACAGTCATTTCCATTTGGTTCATTCGTTACTTTCAAGATACTGCAGTGTACGAAGACAGATTGCAGTTGATAAATTGAAAGTGATTTTCTCTCTCTTCACTCATCTGGTTTAAGACTGGCTAACAAATAGTGCTACCGGTGACAAGAAGAGAGAACCTTTTAAGTCAATGGTGCACTTTTTTGAAAGTTCATCATAGAAAGAGTAAATAGTCGGTTCAGTTCGGATTATTGGTGTCTACAAAGACTCTGTCTAGTGGTGTCGGTCGACTTAAACGAGATTTAATTTTCAGTCTGTTCGTAGGAACCTTTAATTAAATTTTCATTTAGTGAAAGTGAATGCGAAAAGTCATTCTGACACACAACAAAAAACGAATATATTAAGGAAAAAACTTTTGGAATGTGAGACGTAGTGTGATATGAAAAAAAACCATAGGAAATAATGCATTTGTTTATTCAGAAGCTTTTGATAATTTTTAGTGAACATCGTAAAAAATTCACAGTTAGAAAATAAAAATAAAAGAATTGAAAAACAATCGCAAATAATAACTATTCGTACAATTAGTGATTTCATCTGAAACAGTTCCAATAAATAGTGTTAAACTTTATAGCACTATCCCTTAAAATCTGTCCAATAAAGCTTTTTTGTAAAAGGAAAGAAAAACACAAAGAATTGTGCCAGACATAGAAAATAGTCGATTCCCGAAAATGTCGAACCCTCAGGATGTCGGATCGAATCTATTGCAACAATTAATTGCAAGACAAATTCAGCAGAAGAATCCGCTGGCATTTCAGTCACATCTGTTTCGGGAGCGATTACGTTTGGCCAAGAATTTATATAAATTCGATCTCGTAGGTCATTATGGGTGTGTTAATGCCATCGAATTCTCCAATGGTGGACAATTCCTAGCTTCAGGTAATTAAACCCTGTGGATTATATTTACGACAATTTGATCGATTATCCATTTCTCCTTTTCCTTATTCTTTTCAATTTTCAATTGCATTTTGTTACAGGCGGTGATGATAAACGTATATTGATATGGAATGTCGAAAAGGCCATTGCTGGCATAGAAAAGCCCCGGGTTTTGGATTCGGAGCACACCAGCAATGTGTTCTGCCTAGGCTTCGATCGGTTCAATGAAAAAATATTTTCTGGTGGCAATGACGATTTAGTGATTATTCATGATAATGAAACGTAAGTCCGTTGGGAACTTTTCTTTTAAGTTTTATAATGCATTCTCTTCTCAAAACAATTCAAAAAACTCTCACGTTTCTTGGTAAAATATTAATATCTATTTTTTCAATAATATTTGTGACGGCCTTACATACAACAGCGCTAAAAGTGTACTCCTAGATAAAAGTGATTAATTCACATCCCCTGTGGGTCCTAAATCATAGAACAAAATTATTTCACTCAATTTTAACAATTACTTCATATTAAATGACTTTCTTAAGAACATTGAAAAAATGTTAACGCTCAGCATCATATTTTCGGTAAATATTGATCGATCTGAAAAATTCAAAATAATTCTTGTAATATAAGTCGGTAGTTGTTAGCTTATTCGAGCAATATTGTTTTTTATTTTCTGTAAATTGAACTAATGGTTTGGCGCAAGGCTAATAACCTTGCCCGGAAAAACAAATTATTATGGACAATTTAACAAACCTCAGACTTGTTAAATAAGGCCCAAACCGGATCCCTGTTGTGGTGCCGATGATGATGATGAAATTAATGGTGGTATGAAAAAATGTCTTTCGCGCCAAATTCTATGGAATTAAATCACTTATTGATAACAAAATATAAGAATTGGCTCGATATACTCTAGAGAAAATCTTTTAGAATATCTAAAAGGACACCACTTCAAATAACTATGAGTTATCGTGGCGACTGTATCCGCAGTTTCGAGTAAAACGCACTCAAAAGCTTAGTACTTTTTTGTCAATGTTACAACTAAAAAACGAAAACCAGCGTCATGGTTTCCATTCAGCAGGAAAGTCTACCTACCGACTTTCCTAGCCTTCGCAAACTATTTATTAAATTCCGGAAAAATTTCAATATGTTCCCAAATAAAGTGTCAAAAGATTCTCGGCGTTTCACCAATTATTTGACCAAAAAAAAGAGCTATCCCAATAATGGCAAGCCCTTTTGACCCTATCAGATCACCTAAGCGAGCTAAGCACCTCCCTAGACGATATCGTCGTACTTGGTGAATTTAACCTCCCCCATCTCCAATGGTCATTGGCAGATGATCAATCCTTTTATTTCTCAAACCCTACAAGTTCCAAGGAATGAATTTTTATAAACGGCCTCACCGACTCAAGCCTCCGTCAAACAAGCAATGTCCCAAATCATATGGGGAGACAACTGGACCTCTTGTTTACAAGGACTCCTATAATTCCTCAGTTGCCCTTAGTCCTCACGCTGTCTCCACCATCGACCATTACCACACCCTCTTCTCGTATCCCTTTATCGTGACAGGTTATCCCAAACCTCACCAACCCACGTCAACTTTTCCTACAACTTCCGCCGAGCTAACTTTCGCCTTTTAAATGAACATCTTAGGAGAATCGCATTTCGCTTTGATCACCTAGAGGTAGAAGAAGCTATTGCCGTTCTCTATAAGAAAATATACAATGTCATTTCCCTATATGTCCCTTATTCTCGACATAGGACATCGGTATCATCGCCTCCATGGTACAATGGCAAACCCCGTACTCTTCGGAACAAGAGGAATAATTTGTGGAACATTTTCCTAAAAACACGCTCTTCCCTGGACTACTCGAACTTTATCGAGATCACTAGCTCCGTCAAACAAGCAATGTCCCAAATCATATAGGGAAACAACTGGACCTCGTGTTTACAACGGACTCCTATAATTCCTCAGCAGCCCCTAGTCTACATGCCCTTTCTACCATGGACAATTACCACCCGCCGCTTCTCTTACCCCTATATCGAGATCACTAGCTCAGCCCTCAACCTCATGACTGCTTTTCCTACAACTTCCACAAAGCTAACTTTCGCCTTCTAAATGAGTATCTTAGCAAAATAGCATTTCGCTCTAATCATTAGAAGAAGCTACTGCCACTCTATAAGGAGATCTAGTACGCCATCGCCCTATATGCCTCCTATTCTCGACACAGGTCATCGGTTTCATCGCCCCCATGGTACAACCGCACACTCAGCAATCTTCGGAACAAGAGAAATTGCTTATGGAATATTTTCTTAAGAACGCGTTCCTCCCAAGACTACTCCAACTATCTCGGTTCGTTTTATAAATTTACCGAGCTCTACAACTCCCTCTACTCCAACTGCCTCTCAAAAACACAATCCAACGTGATCATCGTCATCATCGGCACTACAACCGGGATCCGATCTTGGTCTTATTTAACAAATCTCTGCATCGGTCCCGATTTAGAGCCGATGTCATCCAGTTTGGCACTCCCAGGCTCTGGGCATCCTGGTCTACGCCATCCCTCCATCGCAGACAAGGTGTGCCGCGCTGTCTCCTTCCATACATTCTGCCACAAAGGACTTTCCGGGCAGGCTCCTCTTCGCTCATTCGAGCTAGGTGTCCCGCCCACCGGAGTCTACCGAGCTTGATTTTTCTTACAACATTAGCTTCAAGGTAGATTGCGTACAACTCATGGTTGTAGCGTCTCCGGAATCGTCCATCCAACTTGATCAACGACCCCAAATCTCTTTTCCACTTTATAAATAACAAACGGAAATCCGACGTCTATTCTAACTCCCTTTTCTATGACACGATTACTTCAACCGACCCTCAAACTATTGCCAATCTATTCGCTTTTTTCTTCAAAAAATCCTTCACGGACATCTCTTTCGGGCCTAATCCGTCTACTTCAAAGACCTCCCTGAATTCTCCCTTGGCTCCTTCATTTCTTCATTTCTCAAATTATTCAGCATCACCTAGTTGAGGAAAAATTAAACTTACTTAAACACGAGTTCCGTCCTGGACCTGATGGACTTTCGGTTGTACTCTTAAAAAAATGTCCCTCTTCTCCCACCCGCCGCTATCAAAGATCTTCAATCTATCCCTTACACAAGCTGTCTTTCCTAGTATTTAGAAATCCTCCTATGTCACCTCCATACATAAAAAGGGACCTAAAATCGATATAAGCAACTACCGTCCCATCGCCCAACTGTTTCACATCCCTAAACTGTTCGAAGGGGTTTTTCCAACGCGCTATCTTTCCGATGTAAATCCATCATCTCACCCGACCATAGTTTCCTTTCAAATAGGTCGACCACCACAATAGGTGTAATTGTGCTCGCACACACAAAATAAAATTGCAAAGGTGTCAAAATAAAATATTGAAAATGTTGCTGAATTTGCCATGGCATTATTCGACACATGAGCTACATAAAAACGCTAACGTTAAACCGATAGAGTTCCTTATTGACAAAATCAATCGAAACTTCTTCGTCAATTGTTCTTTTCTGACAATGTTCTCGTTTCCCGTCTTGCGTTATCGTAAATCACAACATATGTACTCTGTCTATGACAATTATATCGAGGTCATTATTACATAAAATAACCGGAAACCTATGCAATATTAGTCTTAAGATTCAAATAAGGGTTTTTTCTTGTAGTTTTCCCTTAATCATTTATTATTTATTATTCATTAAAATTGTTCTATTGTCATTATATAGATTTAAGAAAATAGTTGTAAAGGGAAGTCATTCGGTACCCTTCCTATTTATCCTTACCATTAACAACATAACATCTCTACGCGGACGACACTAAACTCTACGAAACGATTCGCTCTCCTTTCCAGTCCTTACTTCTTCAATGAATCTCGACAGCTTCTCAACTTGGCATCAAAACAACTGCCTCGAATTCAACGTCCCCCTTCCCCGCCACGTTCCTATTTCCTACTAAACCAGCAGATATCTGTACCTTCGATACGTGACCTTGGGACATTGTGTGATAGGGAACTTAACTTCATCCCACATATTGGTGACATTATCCTTAAGCCCAACTCTGTTCTTGGATTTGTGAAACGCTGATCGAAAGTATTCCCCAATCCCTACGTTTCCCGATCGCTCTATATAGCCTCCGTCCGCCCCCTTCTTGAATACGCCAGTCAGGTCTGGTCTCCACACTACTCTTCCCATACCCGTAGAATCGAAAGCGTGCAATATTGTTTTCTGCGTTTTGCCCTCCACGGACTTAACTGGGAGAATCCTCGAATTCTCCCCACATACACAAGTCGGCTCCATTTGATTAATCTCAACACACTTGAGGAGCGCAGAATTCATGCCGATATCCTTTTCATCCACCGTCTCCTCTCAGGCACAATCAATTGCCCGAGCTTGCTCTCCACCATCGCACTACACACTAACCCCCATAACCTGCGAAAGCCTCGTCTATCCTATTTTCCCACCCACCACACTTCTTACGGCTCTAATGAACCCATTTCGCGAATGCTGAGGTGGGAAAACTCACCCTGCCCCCTTCGATTTCAATTTCACCTCTACTCATCTCTTTCCCCTACTGACCGCGCCTCACTCACGTGTACACTCTTACAACCCACACATTCCAATACCATATCCTTCTATCGCGTTCTATCGAGATTTACGTTTATAGTTAATAAAGTGGAAAAAGATTTGGTGTCATTTATCAGGCTGTTTTGTGTTTTTGTGAGATAATTGTAGTAAAGAGAGTTGTAAAGCTCGGTGAATTTATAAAAGGAACCGAGAAAGTTGGAATAGTCCAGTGAAGAGCGAGTTCTTAGGAAAATGTCCTACAAATTATTTCTCTTGTTCCGAAGAGTACGGAGTTTGCGGTTGTACCATGGAGCCGATGATACCGATATCCTATGTCGAGAATAAGGGGCGTATAGGGAAATGGCCAAACCAAGTTCCTAGCTTTTGAATCATTCCCGTACCCGTCAATCTGTGAATGCGCATCAGTTCACGTTGAAAGTAGACTTTAGGAGCACAAATAAACATAGAGAGTCATTCCTTAGCCGAACCACACGAATGTGGAATGTTCTGCCTGGTCATGTGTTTCCTGGCCGTTATGATGTCCAGACATTCAAGACCAATATACATCGACACCTCCTTTCCTTATCCACTTCCACTCCATCCGCTCGCACTGTGCTCTGACATTTAAGGGTACCCCAAAATCCCCTTTTGTGCGCGCGTTAGTGTAAAAACAAAAACGCATGCAATTGCCTGGAAATGGCTTGGTGGATAACTCCTAATGGTGATGAAAGCCATTGTTGCGTTTGGTATGGGTCCTCATCGAGCAATACCTCCAATTCAGGTTTTTTTTTTTTTTTTTTTAAATTAATTACACTGTATTGGCACTCGTTCGGCCACGTAGACACGTAGTTTGATCTCCGCCGACCGAGGAATGTCGGAGAAGATTTCTCTAATGTTCCAAAGCACAATGTATTGACACTTGTTCGGCCAGCACGTAAACGCCTGCGTACTGCAATTTGCGTTTTCTACAAACACGCACTCAACTTACACCAACAACTGCGTCTTGTGGTGGGCCGTGGGGATAATCAGGAACAATGGTGTCTCCTGGCGTGTAGTGATGTCGATTGTCGCTCTGAAATAATGTAATGTTTGAAATGGGAAAAGAATACCTAAATTTCCGTGCAGCAATTCTATAAATACGGCTTGGATTATTGTAATAAGTATTTCATTTATTTACTCGATTCTTCGGATTTTCAACTGATTATAAAATTACGATCTGTGTCGTCCGAATGTTTAACGAGGAGAGAGATAATTGGTTTTTATTGCTTGACAACCAAATTCGATTATGTCAGCTTGTTGCTGACATTTGTTATTGTATTGTCAAGGGCAGCATTCAGTTGCGAATTCGCTGGTTGTGTCCAGTGCGGATCCGCAACAACACTTTCTCGGGAGAGATGAACTTGTAGTGCGAATCTGGCGCCCCGATATACCACCAAATAACTGTTGCAGTTCTTTTTGAACAGTTGCAAAGGTTATAACGCTCCGGGACTCCGGGAACACTCGCGCCCGAAGGGTGTTCCACAGTTTTCCCAGGTCTCCGCTCCTACAGAGTAGTCCCCTGACGACGAAAAAGAAGAATACTACTAGAACGTCAACGGTCCCTCAATGCCTGCCCAAGATTCGATGTGAAAATCGTTCTTGGTGATTTGAATGCGAAAATAGGTCGGGAGCCGGTTTTCAGGCACTACGCAGGTTCCCATAGTTTGCATGAGAACACTAATGGCAAAGGACTACGAGTCATCAAACTGGCAGCATCAAAGAACTTGATCGTTGCGAGTACCAGGTTTCCGCGTAAAAACATCCGCAAAGCCACTTGGGTATCACCTGATGGAGCCACTCGCAACCAAATTGACCACGTATTGATAGATCGCCGGCACTCCTCGAGCCTAATGACGGTACGAACGTACCGAGGTGTCAACCTCGACTCGGATCACTATCTTGTTGGTACAGTTTTCCGAGCTCGGATTGCTCTACGGAGATGTATTGCAACCGCGGATCAGGTTCGAATCAACACGGCTGCCTTACGCAATGAGAATACCAGTAACATATTTGGTCATGCGCTAAGACTCGCCCTCGAAGAGCTCGACGGAGAGAGAGTAAGTCCTGAGGCCAAAATGCCGGGCGTAAAAGAGAATTGGACACGCCTTAAGAATACTGTCAGTACTGCCAACTCCATCTTCGGGAGTAGTCTTAGAATCGGAACGACTGGTTTGATGATGAGTGCAAACTAGCGACTGAACGTAAGAATGCTGCATACCGGGCAATGCAGCAGTCTCAAAGGACGCGGGTACGCGAGGAGAAACACAAAGAGCTCAGAAGATCTGAAAAAAAGATTCACAGACAAAAGAAAAGTGCCTGGGAAAAAAACCTTGTCTGTGAAATAGAGAAAAGTAGAGAGCGAGGTTCGCACCAGGAGCGGAAGTTCTACCAAATAATCCGCAGTATGACACGATACACACCACGCTGCACTTACTGCAAGGATAAAGAAGGTAATCTGATCACCGATCCTGAAGGCATTCTGGAGCGATGGGAAATGCACTTCAATGAATTGCTAAATGTAGGCTCACAGAAGAATTGGAGGCTCCACCAATGCAAGATCAAAACCAAATGCTGCCGCCACCAAGCATTGAGGAAACATTAAAAGCCATAAGACAGCCCAAATCAAATAAAGCCCCCGGAACTGATGGCATACAAGACCTAACGTTGGTCAAACTATCAGTGTAGTGGAGCACGAATTTGAAGTAGTGCAATCCTTTAACTACCTTGGGTCAATAGTATCAGCCGATAACAATATGGAAGAAGAAATACGCGAACGGCTGATCAAATCCAACAAAGCCTACTATGGTCTATCAAGGCTCTTTAAATCCCGAAATTTATCCAAAACATCTAAGCTACTACTGTACATGACCATGGTCTTACCAGTACTCATGTGTGGATCCGAGACCTGGGAGCTCAGTAAAAGGCCCTCTAAACTCTTAGCCGCTTTCGCGAGGAAGGTCGGAGAATTGTTGGCCCCATATGTGAGGGAGGACTATTCCGGAGAGGCTATAATCACGAGTTGTACGCAATCTACATTGAAGCTAATGTTGTAAGAAAAATTAAGCTCGGTAGAGTCCGGTGGGTGGGACACCTAGCTCGAATGAGCGAAGAGGAGCCTGCCCGGAAAGCCCTTTGTGGCAGGATGTATTGAAGGAGACAGCGCGGCAGACGTTGTCTGTGATGGAGGGATGGCGTAGACCAGGACGAACAGAGCCTGGGAGTGCGAAACTGGATGACATCGGCTCAAGTTCGGGACCGGTGGGGAGATTTGTTAAATAAGGCCAAGACCGGATCCCAGTTGTAGTGTCGATGATGATGTTGATGCTGAAATGAGTTGACCCTTATTCGTATGCACATTAATGCTTGCACATGCTATGTCATCATTTGGTAGTGATCCAATTGGGGCAGTGTATGTGGATGCTCTTGGTGGTTTTGGGGGAAAGGCCAGAGTTGCTGGTGTTGCATATATTACTCCTCTTCGATTTAGATAAGAATTCCCCTGAATTATATTGTTAATATCTTTGGTTATTACGTATTTGTTTTTACAAAAGTATGTTGCTAATATTGCCATACATATTATCATTACTACTATGCTTAAGTTTATGGTATATGAAATATTTTTATGTAATTTTATTTCTCTTATTTCTTTTATGCTTTCAAAATTATTAGTAACCTCTTCGTCAAAAGTAATAGTTGGTGATAACTCTAAGTAGTACGTGTGTAAACCGATAAAACCCTGTCGTAGGAGACAGAACCACAAGAAAGGCAAAACTGTAGTTGAGAGTAGCTTTTATTAATTGATTATATTGTTGATTGGCCGAGAACCGATGGTGTTCATTCGATGAAGGTGGATTGCAGACTGACGAATTGGCATAACTGCCAATTCAAAAAGCGACGCTATGACATCATCGTGGTGACAATCGGCCAGTTGGTGCCAGCTGCTGCGCAACTGGTATACATGCGAATGTACTAGATTTATCCAGTACACTCCAGCACATTTAATTGCCAATCCGCAACATTCCGCCCGCCTCCGCCAATCGTTGGCGAATCATTTTGTTCCAGGGGACGGTGGCTAGGGGCCGGGAGTGTGCGGTCTGCTGGTGGCGGTTTGTCTTGGTCGGCTGTCCACTTTCACGTGGATGATCGGTTGAGAGGGAGCCGCCCGCCCTGAGGAGCGCTGGAGGCTTGAGGGTCTGGGATGGCCCGTATGATCGATGGCGACAGGAACCTCTTTCCCATCGCTGATGTCCGTTGCCTTTTGTGGTCGCGGGACCGGCCAGTTGATCTGGGTTAGAGTTGTAAGGTCGCAACCCACGATCAATGACCACGTGATGACTGGTGATGGGTCTCGCTATGTCGAGGCCAGTGGTGGTGCAAGGTGATGCGCTCGTTGGCGCCCGTCCGAAGTTAGTAACCGGCGGGATGCGGCCGCTGGCGTGTGAGGCTGTCGCGTGGAGTGTGGTGCGATGTCGTCCCTGGCACTGTCCGCGTGGCTTGGCGGAATGGCAGTCACGGGCCAAGTGCCGTCCGGAGTCGTTGCGTTGCAGTCTCTGTTGATGCCCTGAGAGGCGGCCTTCCTTGTTGGGGTTCGGGAGACCGCTGGTTGCTGGGGAGCGCCGCCCGCCAAGCGGGGCATTGCGCGCTCCTGGTCCTGTTTTGGTGGCTGCACGTGGCAGCGGTTGGCCTGGGTAGTTTTGGAGCCGGGCAGGAGCTTGACCACGTGGTGTCCTGGGTATGGTGGGATGCCTTGAAGTGTTCGAGTGGGTAAGCTCCTGGTTCCTCGATTGCCTCTTGCCCCTGCAATGGTTCAGCGGGCGGGGGGTATGTCTTGTAGTTGGGTCGCGCAAGTGATCGCCGGCTGGTAGTTGCATGGGCCTCGTAGGTGGCCCCGTGGCCGCCGCCGGCGAGACCTCCTTTTGGTCTCCTGATGGGAGCTGCGATCATCAGTCGTAGGGTCGGCCAGTTCCTCTGGGTCGGAGTTGTAAATTCGCAACCCACGAGGAATGGCCATATGATGGCTGGTGACATGGTGGGTGCTGAGCCTGTTAGCACCCATCCCAGCTCAGTGGCCTGCGCGACGAGGCCGGAACGTTGGTCCTTCCTTAGGCCTTCGAGGATGATGTTGGGGTACACGTCCGCCCCAAGGATGATGTCCACCTTGTCGGCGGAGGCGATGTTTGGATCGGCCAGGTTCAGATCCGCCACGAACGAGAGATCCCTCGTCGCCGATTGTGATGGTGGTTCATACACTGATAGCCCGGACAGGATGAAGGACCTCAGTGTCCACTGTCTCGAGCCGTGGAGGCGAGAACTGATTCTGATGGCGACCTGAGTCCTGGTGGCAAGGCCACGAGTGCCCCCGACACCGTAGGTGGGAACGGATGATGCTTGGCGTCGGAGGTTTAATCTTCGGGCGAGTGATGCCGAAATGAAGGTGCCGCTGCGGCAGGGATCCAGCAGAGCACGGACTTCAATCCTCTGTTCGGTCTCCGACGTCACGATGACTTTGGCTGTTGGCAGCAACGCGGAATGCTGTGAAGGGGTGCTGATTGTATGTGCGCAGACCCCTTCCTGGCGGTCGATCCGGGGGGCGGATCCTTTGGCTCGTTGCGGCAGTGATGTTGTCCCGTCGATGGCGGTAGACCGGACATGCAGCAGGGTGTGATGTCTCCGCTGGCATCGACGGCACGTCTTGCTGGAGTGGTAGTCGGGCAGGCGGTGGAGACCCAAGCAATTGGTGCACAGGTTTCTTTTAAGTGCGAAGGACTTCCGACGGCCAGGTGAGTGATCGGAAGCCCTCGCAATGGTAAATGGTGTGTGAGGCCCTGCAGAATGTGCAAGCGCCCTGTTGCTTGACGGGTGTCGGCGGTGTTTTGTGCATCGGGACACTGGGCTGGTTAGTCATCGGGCCGGCAACTGTTGCTGGAACAATCGAAGGCGGTTTTGTGGGAGTCATTGGCGTTGGATCTGACACGGTTCCTATGTGCGCCGTGCCCACTTCTTGCTCTCGAGTCCGTGTGAAGGTAGCCAGTTCCTCTAGGTCGGAGTTGTAAGTTCGCAACCCACGAGGGTCGGCTATGTCATGGTGTGCCCTACAATGCGTGCGCGGCATCGTCTTCTGTGGGGGCTTCGGTGGTGGGTCGATCATCTGGACCTGGGGTAGGTTGGGCTTTGGACAGGCGGCACTCTGGTCGGCGGCCTGCTCACTCTTATCCACTGTTCTGGGGTGCGGTTCCGTTTCTGATGGCATGATGTCGGCCATTGGCAGCTGCACTGGGGGCAGCTCGCTAGGGTGAAGGCGATTGGTGCTGTTGACCATGGTTGGGGAGGCTGACTTGAGCGCATGCTGGGCCTCGAGGAGCTTCGTCTGTTCCTCGAGGTGTATTTCTTCGCTCTCGCCGATGAAGTCCTCTGCGAAGTACTGAAGCTGTTGGTACTCAGGGGGCGCCATGTAAATGACTTGGTTATGCCGCCTGCGGGTGGCTTCCCATTCGATGTGGAGGTCTCGTTTTGTTGTTTCGATTGCTTTCGGACTTGGTTGTCCCTTGTCTTGCAGGTTGAGGAAGGTGCCAGAGATGCGACCCTGTGCCGCGAACTGAGCGGCGATGAGTTCTTCAAACGGCATTTGCTCATCGATAGGTTGGTTCGCGGCAACAGAGGTTTCCGATGATTTTTTATCTCTTCCGACCGAGGAATGTCGTCGGGGAACCGTTGTCGCCGTCACCATTGTCGTAACCGTTACGCATAGTGTCAAACAGCGTATGATCTCTTCCAAGCAAGGAATGTCGTCGGTCGAGATCTTTGGTGTTCCGCCGACCGAGGAATGTCGTCGGGGAACCGTTGTGTTGCTTCGTTGATGTCTTTGCCAGCATTCGCTTCTGCACTGGGCGCAGCTTCGGTAGATCGGTTTCTCCCTTTCCTATAGAGTGATCGGGTCGGCGATTTGTTCTTTCAGCTGGTTGTAGCGATGCGGCATCTTCTTGGTGGTGTGTAGTCAGCAACGTTAGTGGAGCAACTCCACTAACGTTGCTTTCACCCTTGGCAACTACAGTCTTCAGTTCTTCAGTTTCCAATCCATCAGATCTTTGTCCAGTTGCTGCCGACTCCTTTGCCTGTTTCATTTCCTTACTGTCGAGAAGACATGAAGTTGAGTCGTTAGCTTGTAAAATGAGATCCCATGCAATCCCCTCCAACAAGATCGGAGTAATTTCGGCACTGTTAAGCAACTCATCGGACGGGTTGTCTACCAAAGCTTCTTTGTCATTATTATCATTAAACCCAGCAACCACTGCGCCTGGTCTCTCTCGGCTGTCGTCTACTACATCGGAAAATTCGAATTTGTCTTTTGCCTTTTGGCATTCGTCGGAATCAAATATTAAGTTTAAACCTAACTCATGGATAGCACTGGCGTTTAAGCGTCGTTTTATTTGACTTACTTGGCTTGTGGGAGTGGAACACTTCGCTGAGAAGTCAACTGCAATATTCTTGTAATTCTTCTTGACCATAGCTGCATCGACTGTTCCCTTCTTCACTGTTAATAAACCGGGTTCGTCGGTACCGTCAACCGGTTCTAATGTGTTTAGATCAATGTTGATGTCCTCATTAAGAAGGGATGTTTCACAGTCGTTATCCCTAGTAATTTCAGTCGTCCTTGATTTGTGTCGAGGTGACTGGCAGTTGTCGATGTGCCGCGAACTGGGCGGCGATGATGAAAATCCAATTAGGCACTGGATCCGGCTCGAAGGACCAGAAAATGTTGGTGATAACTCTAAGTAGTACGTGTGTAAACCGATAAAACTCTGTCGTAGGAGACAAAACCACAAGAAAGGCAAAACTGTAGTTGAGAGTAGCTTTATTAATTGATTATATTGTTGATTGGCCGAGAACCGATGGTGTTCATTCGATGAAGGTTGATTGCAGACTTACGAATTGGCATAACTGCCAATTCAAAGAGCGACGCTATGACATCATCGTGGTGACAATCGGCCAGTAGGTGCCAGCTGCTGCGCAACTGGTATACATGTGAATGTACTAGATTTCTCCAGTACACTCCAGCACATTTAATTGCCAATCCGCAACATAATAATTCTTCAAAATAAAGAATTTAGATTAATATTGGGATAAAAGAATTTTCCTTGGAAAATGTTTGATAATTATAAAAGGTTTCTTTTAATAAATGTATTTGACAATCAAAGAAGCCAATAAGATAGTTTTTGTTTAGTATAATTTTCTGTTATCGTAATCTACAACTTAGTTATTACACAATGTTTACTTATTAGTTATTACACAAAGTTCTTCTTTATATGCGTTTTTAATTATTAACAGTCTCATCATCTATAACCTGTATCTAGGTTTTATTATAATATCTTAATCTACAACTTAGTTATTACACAATGTTTACTTTGTTTCAATTTGTTAAGTGTTACATCCGGTTGGTATATATAAGTTTGCTTATTGATTTCTATGATAGATTCATCTGCATCATATATTTCAAGGTATTCTTTATTTTGTATATTGTTCTACAGTAATATAGTTTTTTGGAATTTTGACGGCAATGACAATGAATTTATATTTATATTCAAGAACACCCATCTTTAATAGCTTTAGTTTACGAACCTCATGGTTATTCATATTCGTAAGAATTTCATTATTCATTTCCTTTTATGTCAGAATGCTGGGGTGTATTATACTGTGTTTTGCTGACTACACTTATTGTCTTGCGTTTGGCTGACTTTATTATCTTTAAATCTTAATTTTGTTTTTTGGCCAAGAAGCATTTGTTGTTTCAATATGTTTTTGATAGTACTTTCTATTCTATTAAAATTATCTAATATTATTCTTCTATCATTTTTTACAATTGTTTTAAGTGATTATATTGATTCGTTAATGGCGCAAGACTAATGACCTTGCCTGGAAAAAAAACAAATCATTGTGGAAAATTTAACAAGCCTCAGGACTTGCTAAATAAGGCCAAGACCGGTTCCCGGTTGTAGTGCCGATGATGATGATGATTGATTCGTTAAAGTGTTTGTTTATTTTTATATGTTCATTAATTGTGGGCATTGTGTGGAGTGCTTCGTGTATTGTTGGTATCAATTATAGTATTATGAGAAATTATCCCTGTGAATTTATACGGTCTTTTAGTATTATTTGTTGAGTTTCCTAATTTGTGTTTATTTCTTCTTCTATGCCTAACATGTTTGTAATCCTTTCTGTCTATTTTCTGTGTAATCCTCCCTTTTTTCATTGAGCTTGTTAATTTTCCTATCTTTGGTCTGTTGGAATACTTTGTTTAGGACTTCCGCGTCTATTTCCTCCTTAGCTTTCCTAGGGGTGGTTTTAGTAGTTGAATAGTACCTGTTATTATATATTTAATAATAATTGGATTTCCTTTTTTACTGATAAGTCCTTTTCTGCGATACCTGTTATTTTTTCTAAAATTGTGGAATGCAATCTTTCCATATTTGAGTTACCTGTATGGCTGTTAGGTTTTGTCCAATGTAATATCGACATTACTTTTATTAAGAAAATCTATAATATGCTCTGATTTGAATTCATTGTCAGTAATAATCGTTTTTAGTATTCCAAACTTACGAGAAATGTTCTATTAATATTGCAATTTTACTTCTCCAATTCCTGCCCGTTAACAGATAAGCTACTGCGAATTTAGTTAATTCGTCTATATAGTTACAAAAGGTTTTCTTTATACATTATATACGTCCAAATGGATAATTTGATTTTTGTTTGTTATGAGTTTCTGTTATATGAAACTTGGGTTTGATTGGTCCCCTATCATATTTTATTTCCTGACATTTTTTTTAATTATTTTTTACTAACTGTATTGTTCGTGGAGTTTAGGGAAAAATAATTTGGTATTAATTTTAAATTGGCCAATTCTGGCGGTTTTTCGTTGATCGCTGTATTTAATATGTCCAGTTGTTGACAGTACACATCCGAATTGTTCGTTTGAGCCCTTGGAAGCAGCTCAAAATGCAGAAACCTTTCCAATCCCACCAAATTGAGAGCTAAACATTCTTTGGGTCTTCTTTTCTTCGAAGTGGATTGTGCTGGCTCATCAAGCCTGGACCAAGATCGTTTTCGATTGACGTTACTGTAATCAAGCCATTCTTCATCGCCAGTGATGATTCGTTTCAAAAAAACGGCGGATTCATTGCGTCTAAGATGCAAATCGCAAGCGTTGATGCAATTTTACTATTTATTGGCCTGTAGGAACCCGGAAGTTCATTTAGTTAATGGCCGTCAGTATTGTTTCCAGATATTTAAATTCTTTAACTTTTTCAAATATCTTGCGTCTAACGTTTATATGTGTTCCCTGAGGTCCACCTGCTCTCGTCGTAATCATGTATTTTGTTTTGTCTTCATTTATTTCTAGGCCCACCTCTTCTGTCGCTTGCATGATGATTTCAGAGTTTTTACTTACAGTTTCTAGATTATCGCCCAAAACGGCGATGTCATCCGGATATGCGAGCACTTATGTGACCCCATTCAGGGATGGTCCGGCCATGTTGTCGTCTTGTACCTTTCTGATGACATACTCGAGCACAATGTTGAAAAGACATGCTGAGAGGCCACCCCCCTGTTTTAGTCCGTCGCGGATATCAAAATAATTCTGAGAGGTGGTTTTCTATTCTAACTCGCCCTTTATTTTCGTTCATGCAACTTTGAATGAGAGCGGGCATATTTTTCGGGATTCCCAGCTCAACTACAAAATAGTAGAGTCTGCGACTGAGTCGTAGGCTTTTTTGAATTGAATTTATTCCGGCATACATACCTCTGATGTTTTTTGCTCTGGCATCTTCTAGG
Organism: Microdon myrmicae; assembly: GCA_963931805.1. Lineage (NCBI taxonomy): Eukaryota > Metazoa > Arthropoda > Insecta > Diptera > Syrphidae > Microdon > Microdon myrmicae. Next base: position 17,173,111 of record OZ007499.1, read on the forward strand.
ATTTCTTCGATCCGACTCTTCTCCCATTCGCGTTTTTTGCGTTTGAAAAGTTTCATTGTCTCTTCGAATTGTCGTGTATTTTTCTGCGTTGACTTCATCATATCTTTCTAAGTGGGTCACTCTGATGCGTTTACGTTCTTCGATCTTTGCCCTGCACTCATCGCCAAACCAAGGTTTGGACTTAATTGTTTTTAAAATCCTAATACCTTTTAGGGTATTTGTTTGATTGTGTCTCTCTGATCGATGCCCATTTTTAGTGTCCACATTATTGGTTTCCTTTTCCTCACTGCTCCCATTCTCTAGGATGCTAAATCTATTCGTTAGTTCGTCTTGATATTCAACGCTTTTGCGCAGGTCTTTTAGTTTATCAATGTCGAACTTTTTGTTCGTTTCCCGTGACTGCCCATGAGGGTTTGCTGCGAGGCGAATCCTGATTTTGTCCATCACTAGAAGATGATCGGAGTCGCAATCTGCTTCTCTACATGATCTTAAGTCCAGGATATTCGAGTGGTTTCTTTTGTTCATGAGGAAATGGTCTATTTGGTTACGCGTTACGCTGTCGGGTGATATCCATGTGGCTTTATGAATTTGCTTGTGCTTGAACATCGTTCTTTTCACTACCAGATCTTTTGATGCTGCGAACGTGATAATTCGAATTCCATTATCATTTGAAACGTCGTGTATCTTCCTTTCCAATTTTCCCGTTGAGATCCCCGAGGAAGATTTTAACATCGAATGAGGAGATCCCATCAAATCTGGGGTCTCGTAGAACGTGTCCTTCGTTTCTTCGTCGGTAGATTCTGTTGGAGCGTGTACGTTTATAAATATATAATTTTACCATGGGCCCTGAATTTTTAGCACCGACATTCTGTCATTAATAAATTTCACATATTTTACACAGGGCATAGTCTTATTGCTTACGATGAAGCCGGTTCCTAGGTTATGTGTGTCGGTACTTCCACACACCAGTGTAAACCCGTTGGTTTCGATTACCTGGGAGTCGGACTTCCTGAAGTGCGACGATGTCCATTTTATATTGTTTCGCGTTTTCAACAACCGTCTGTATCGCGCCTGGTTTATATAACGTTCAAATGTTCCACGTGCCGACGCGTATATTCCGTTTTTCCCTACGTCTTCTTTTTGCCGAGTCGGTGTTTTCTTGATGATTTGTTCCTTTATGGTAGTGTCGGCTCATCACACTGTTATGTTAGATATAATAACAATTAAATATATTTAGGGTAAGAAGGGGACTTACTGTGATTTATCTTGGGTATCTTGGGATGATGTGGCGGCTCGCGTCAGGTTGCAGGGGGCGTTGAAGGCTGCTCCCCTGTTCAGCAAGCTTCGTTAATGAACATGCATCCGTGGTTCCTTGCGCCACCAGAGATAAGTTAGATAAACTTGCTAAGCCGAATGAAACGGTCAGCTGATGAATTTATGAAGTGTTTCTGATTCTTCTTGACTTGTATTTTGACGTTGAAATTACATCAAATCCATAAATTTAAATTTTTGTTCTTTCTCATTCGGAGATTGACGGCGAATTGTCAATTTTCCGAATTTATTTTCAGTGTATTATTTTTATTTTATTATTTTTTTTTTCTCCGCCAAGTAGAATTTGCATAAAGTAGTTTATGCAAATTAACTACTTGGCGCGTTATTTCCTTTTACAGGTAAAGAGGGGAATCAATTGGGGATTAGTGGATTCTGGGGGGACCTGGACTCAATGTTGGTCCGTAACAACACCTAGGGCTACCGGTTTTTTTTTGGAGTTTGTTTTTTATATATTGAATATTCATGTTTGTTCCCACGAGTCTTGGGGTTTCAAATAGTCCGCCATTTCAGAGCCCCTCTTTGATATGGTAAGGTCTGCTTAATGCTCAGATTCGACCCGGTGTCAAAGAGGCAACGTTATAATACGGTCGGTATACGCCTGGTTGAAAACCATCCAATGGACCCGGTGACGCGTAACACCCTGGATTAGGGGCGGTAGATCTTTGTGTTACTCCTCGCTAGCCTGCCTGACATGGGTGGGCCCTACTGGAAGCATATGCTTCCGTCAGCATAGCCTGAGTGATTGAGTGTAGTTTCTACCAAGCGGGGGGCAAGCGTTGATGCGCTTCGTTAAATGAATTTCTTTCAAATCGTGTGGAACCCAAACATCAAGCTTTTTAACGAGTTCCATACATTTTAAATGTTTTTCAATCGCTGTACTTTTTTAGATTATCTCTTGTACAGTCAAATGGCGATCCGACTCGATCATAGCTTTAATTTGATCATCATCAAGCTCACCTGGTTGACCTTTCAATGAAAAATCTCCGGAACGAAATTTGTCAAACGAATTCCAGCGCTGTCTTTCTTATAAGGATTCTTCACCATACACATCACGTAACATTTTAGCAGCTTCCGTTGCATTCTTTCCTTTACAGAAATAAAAAAGTAAAATATAAAGAAAATGCTCGTTTTTCCACTCCCTATTAAAACTGACGCCAAACTAATACCTTTCCACAAAAATACGCGCAATTTGCTTCTAAAGTAATGTAAGACTGACAACTAACAAATGTCAAAAGGAGACAATATGTCATTGACAGAAGACATTCAAAAATATGGCACAAGACGTCAATGAGTGAAATCAGCAATTGCTTAGTTGTCAACCTGGTAGGAAATTCAATGGCGCCAGTTTTTGTTGTTTTTCCCGGGGGATGAGTCTGTAGGTTTCGCCCATCAAATAGAGTTAATTAGGTTGCCTTTTCATTCTAAAAAATAAATCAACTATTGTGGTTTAGTTTTGTGTTCCACGCCGATCACACAAAGAAACCGTCAAAGTGTTCTAGCTAATTTCGACCATCGGTTTATATTCTGTCAACGGCAGTCTACTTATTGTTTCGCAAATTTTTTGTTGTGAATAGAACTAAACTATATGAGATGACATGAAAGTCGATTTGTCGTTCCGATCGATTTCAAGAATACTTATATTGGATTTTGAAAGTTGCCGAAAATACAAGGACGAATTTAATGGAACACAGAACTTTATTGATATGTGTATCAAAATAAAGAAAGAAGAAAGAGAGAATTGGCGTGTACCCCTGTTCATACAAATTTGCTACATGTATACGTACGGAGACACTCGTCGTTGCTGCGCTGTATCAGTGCTGCGGCCTTATAGCCCTTCTCGCCCCTCTATGTCTCCTGAAAAACCCATGTTTGCTTTTCTATTTGCAATACGAGTTAAGTCAAATGTGCCTGCTTTAAAAAAAAGGCTCATATTGAATCCAAACCTCTTGAGACTTCAGCTTCCTTAGGAAAACCTAGTATGTTTATTACCCAACTGCTACAAAAGCACAAAATCTTTAATTGAACCAACGTACGCATCCTACAACCTCGTTACTTACTTAATGCAGCAGTCTTGTGGGAAAGGAAGTATTATGTCAGGCACGGGCACACGGTTCACTTCCTTCTACCAGCATCACAAAGACAAAGTTCTAACGTGCACCAAAGAAAAGCACAAACAGGAACAATAAAACTGTTCGCCAAGACAACGCGGAAAAATTAAACACAGGATATCGCAGCACGGAAAATTAAACACAGGTTTGATTTATTAATTTTTTATTTCACGGATTGAGTGGTCCTGGGGGAACATTCCCAGCGAGGGAGGGAAAGACCAATTACACTACACACTTATCGACACGTCAAAGTTAATTGTTATGAACTGAACTGTATGAAATATCAGCTTCGGTGGCTGTGACACTTTTTGGCGAACGTACTCAACACCACAAGAAGACTCCGTATATCTGCGCTTCTCCGCCGCGCGCGGAGAGCGGGAGATCGCATGACCATGGCGGTCAGTGGATGGAGAACGACCACGATAATCATCTCGTGCAGAGCTCGCCACTAAGGATATCGTTTTTACCTATCACCAGAGAAACGTAAAGTCTCTCCTGGTGGAATAGGAAACCAGATCTTGTAATGAAGATCATGATGGTATGTGTGCGATCGTTCAGATCTGAATTGTTTACACCTGCTCGAGGGCAATGGGTATACGAAGAAGACAGGCGGCAAAGACAAAACGGATATATGACCAAATGCGCCGTTGGTAATGCGATTCATTATTTACGCGATGCGTCGTCGCTATTATCGAAGTTGGGAAAAAAGGTGCTAATGGAATTGGTGGCCGAACGAATCCCTTGCATGCCTTTGTATATACCGGGTAATTAGCTGCGGCAGGGAAAGAAATTGATGATTGTTTGTTAGTGGAAAAACAAACGATGAGTTGGATCTTATGCATGTTTACATGCGTAGACATATGGTTTATGGCATCTGTAAAAACAAGCTGTCCGACATAGGATTTTAACACAGACAAAGGGTGCCGACTAGCTTGGGATTCATGATGCCATATGCACTTTAAAGAATTATTTCTAGGAATTTTATCTAACGCGTTGTATGCATTAAATATCCTTGTAAAAGGAAATGTTTCAGGTATGCTGGGTGGAGATTGTGGTGCAGGTGTGGGAAATTGAAATTTGCCTGGGAACCGAAGGTACCGAATAGGTTTGGGATTCCTGAAAAGGTAGAAAAGAAATCTTACAGGAAATTATATGCGAAGAGATGCATGAAGGTAAGTTTTCTTTTACAGGAACTTTTTAGATTATACCTTAGATAGTCCTAGATGCGTAAAGCATTTAAGGTGCTAATGCGATTGCATTAGCGAAATTATATGATTGGATGGAAGATATGGGGGTTTTTAAGGAAAGCGAACCGTGCGGTTTGGCGGAACCGCCACAGTCTTAACATTTGGAAAGAAAAATGAAATCAATACCATTACTCCCATCGCCACTGGAACGGGCACATATATATCTCCATAAAACTATATATAACACAAACAATTTTTTTTCTTTAATTTGTTGCAGTGGAAAGCTTCATAACGTCTTTAAACATGATAAACCAGTATATGGGCTTTCAATAGATCCCACATGTGATAGTATATTCGCGACAGCTTGTGAAGATGGGCACATCCAGGTCTTTGATCAGCGCAATGATCCTGCAGATCCCTTGGTCGTTGCCAAATACAGAGCATCATTCCATGCGGTACAATTCCATCCACTCAGTGGCCATTTTCTGGTTACAGCCAACTCGAGACGTGGAGCAGCATTTTGGGACCTTAGAAACCCACAAATGTAAAAAATACGCAACACTAATTGTCATTATGAACTTCTTGTGATGTTTTCAACTTTTTTCAGCCCTGTTATTCATTACGGCGCAGATGTCAACCATCCCAGCTACATGAGTGTACGGTTCAACAGTTTTGGTAATCTGATCTTGGCATTGCGCCGCCGCTTGCCACCAATTCTCTACCACACATTTACCCCAGAGCCAATATGTCAATTTTATAGCGAAGATTACTACAATTCGTGCACCATGAAAAGCTGCACTTTCGCTGGAGAAGATGACGAGTTAGTCCTTTCAGGATCAGATGACTTCAACTTATACGTATGGAGAGTTTCGGATGTAGATTGTAAGACACCTAAAAGGTTTTGAAATCATCTTTTAAAACCTATTCCTTTTCAGTGGAGAAAAATAACCAATGGATCGATAAAACAAAGATGGTCCTGTTCGGTCATAGATCTATTGTTAATCAAGTTCGTTATAACCGCGAGAAATGTCTCCTCGCCTCATCGGGCGTTGAAAAAATTGTTAAGGTGCAGTAAACCATGCGTCACGAATTATTTTGCCATTTATATCGTATGTGTATTAATTTTTGATTTGCAGTTGTGGAGTCCATTTAATCAACGAAATTGGACTGGATCCTTATTGGAAGAAGCAACGGGTTCAGATAATCCACGCGACTTATTCTCGCCGTATACTTTTCCAGCATTTGCTCCACAAACTTGGTCCCATATGCCACATGATTATAGCAGCCGGAATACAAATGAGGACCCCCGTATGATGGCATTTTTTGATTCACTCATTCAACAAGAGATCGAAGGATGGGATACTATAGAGATAACGGAAACCGATACATCATCCAGCACAAGTTCAAATGGCATCAATAATAGGTCCACTGATGACACACGCGATAGACAATTAATCAAATACTTACTTCGGAAACGTGGTGAAATTGTTTCACTTGTCGTTACGATAGGAATAATACAAATGTGATATATTGTATTTTCAGAGCGACAACATCGGAATGCAATCTTAGGAAACCACATGAATCAGAGGCATAAATATGCCAATAGGATTGCTTATCTAATAGCATCAAAGCGAAATACATTACGAAGGTTGGCACTTGAAGGACCTTCAAATTGTAACCTGCGCTCACGACGTATAAGGACACCTGGTAGGGCTGGAGTTTCCCGGGCATCTACATCAAATGGTCGTTCTTTGCATTCATCAACCCGTAACGGGCGTGGAAATTACAGCTACCACGATAGAAGCCAAGGCCCTAGTAGCAGTGGTTTGTGTAATTTTCCGACGAACCGCAGGAAACATAAACAAAAACGGATTCCCTCAAACGTTAGTTCCTCGGATGATGATGATGAAATTGTTCGGTTGCCAACTAATCTCTTTAATGCGCCCATCCCGAGCACAAGTACCGGCATAACATCAAGCGGAAAAGGTAACTTAAAAAATTACATATTAATGAACAAGTATTGGGTTTCTAAAGTCTGTCATTGCCTGTGGACAATAGATAATCTCATCGGTTTCGAAACACTTAGCCATCTATTCTGAAGCATACTCGTTAATAGTAGGATGTTTAACCTAACAGACCAATGTTAATCCTATCTAACAGGGAGAATACTCGTACTAGAAAACATTGTCGGGGTCGAAGTTATATTTGACTTCCAGTTTGGTTTCGCAAAAGCGCACTCCACGATACACACTCTTTTTAAACTTCGATATTAGTGCTCCTAGTCTGGAGCTTATTCATTTATTGGCCTGTAGGAACCCGGAAATTCATGACCTCACTTATAATAATAATATATAATAGTCTTGCGCTGAAAAATATATAGGGGAAATAGCGTTCGACAATATTTAGAGGGAAGTGTAGATATTGTTACGTTAATTTGATTTTACGTTTATCGACTTCCTCGGTTCGATCTCTGGATTGTGAATAATCCAACGAAACTCAAAGATTGTCCTCTTTTTCTGAACAGATTTATTTTATTTTCACTTATTATTTTGGCACTTAATATCCGCTGTCAGTTTGCTTACTGAGTCGATGTATCTCGTTCGACGCCCGGCATGCTATTCACGATTATTCGAGTGTAAATTCATCACACTGTCCTCTGGGCTAGCATAAAATCGACGCCGATTATTACCTCGTCCATTATTCCAGCCACTAATAAGGTGGGAACTACTTCTAGCGTTCCAATCTGAACCTTACACTCCAGTTTTCCAGAAATCACAGCTTCCTCTCCTGTGGTTGTTCGTAGTTTGCAACCACTCAGCGACTCAACATTATCTCCTGCCATGTCTGATCTAATGATGGAATGTGTTGCGCCCGTGTCCAGCGTCAAGACCAGCGATCGTCCATTTACGGTTAAATTATTGTTTTTACGATGTATTTGTGAAACGGCACCGGTGGGGCAGTCAGTTGCGGGAACCAGCTCACGCCCCTTTGAGCTGGTGCGTTTTAGTTTAACGATTTCCTTTCTCCAGAGGCATTTCCACTCACCGCGCTGCTTTTCGGCGTATTTTCGTTTTTCCTACGAGACGTGTGGGGAAGAAGTATGGTGTGCAGGCGTACTGCACTGGATTCCCTCCTTCCTCCATCATAATATCGCCGTAAATAGTCAACGAGTATCCGACAGTCGCGCACCGAACACCGCAGCAAAATGTTCGCCAAGAGAAAACATCACACACAGGAGCAATTAATCGAAACACACTGTTATTGCTGTTTATTAATTAAAAGGTTACCATATTGATTGGTTAAATGAAAAACATGAATTAAAAGTCACTTGGAATTTTTCACATATCTTAATCTAAGCGTTCTCCTGTTGTTTATTAATTAAAAAGTTACATTATTGATTGGTTAAATGAAGAATGGTGAACGTTAATCACGCGACTCGCGGTTGACTTTCTCGTCCCGTGGCGCTACGGGGGTGGAGGTGGAGACCCGACCGGCTCGGTCGGGTGATGAAAAAAAGACTCCCTGAGGAAAGAACTCCGACCTGTCTTCAATCCTCAGTTAAGGGTGTGGGTGTGGCCACCAAGGAAATGCAATCTTTCCTTACTGGGTGTGGCCGATGGACGGCGATCTCTTTATGCAGTGGTGTGTATGTGTGATCGTACACATCACAGTGTTTATCGATGCATTTCAGCAAGGGATAAACGAAGCCTACAACGAGGGAAAAAGAAGGGAGAAGCGACCTAAGGCATCGGCCTGTAATTAGGGTCAGCTAAATAAATAAGCTGCGATTCATTAGATGTGAAATGTATTTGGGATACTTCAAACAATTTAGAGTTTTTATCGTATCGCCAGAATGCCAGCGGTAGAACAGAATTCTTTTGTTTGCACATGATGTGTGCTGAAAAATTTGGTTTTAGCGGCTATTGCGCTAATTGTCTGCAGCTGCGTCAATAAGGTGTTTGGAGTTGCTTTGTCGTTGGACAAAAGAGTCGCCAGCCAATGTATATGTGGGTAACATTGTTGTACACATGGAGAGGCTGGGAATAGGTGACGCTAGGATAAGATTCCCCGATTATGTGGTTACTTGCTACGGTAACCGAATTGTTTTCTTTCAGGCATAATGCTTGACCTTTAAGGAATTCTTCTAGGAAAATGCACATGCATTATGAATGCCTGAGCATTCTTGTAGGAAATTTTCTGCCGATGCGTTGATGCATGGAGAACGCCCTTGTGAAAGGAAATACTTTGATGCGGGAAGATTGGGGTGCAAATATGGCCTGCGAATGTGGGGGGTTCTTCAGGTGAGCTTTAAGAACCCTCAGACGCATTACAATTCCGTGCGAAGTGTGCTGTTTTTCAGCAGCTGTAACATTTTGCTGCAGAGCCTTTGTGTGAGGCTGGCATCATTCGAGAAATAACCTGGATGAATTCCCTCATGGTTTCCTCCAGAGATTCTCTTGGCTCGACTTCCAGCCGATGAACTTTGTGCGTCTGTTTGCTCAGAAAGCTTGCTGTTTCCTGTGTGAGAGCAACTGACACTGTTGCGGCAAACATCTTCTTTGGTGTAGAATAGACTGCGCGTTTGGTATCCGCATCTCGTATTTCATTCATAAACGCTTGAATTTTGAGTAATTCAATTACTTCTGCTGGTGCGTCTGCATTGGCCTAATGGGCGAGCCGCTCTATCTCCGTTTCATATTCTTGTAACGGCTCGTTAGCTTTTTGGTACCGATTCATGAGCTCCATTTGGAATATTTTTTTCCTATGGTCGCTACCATATCGCCGTTCAATCGCTGCCATTAACGCGTCGTAATTTTCACGTTCAATTTAAGAAACCGTTTGCAAGACCAGCGGCGGAGCCCTTCAATGATACAACCAAAGCTGCCACTTTGTCTGCCGTAGGCCAGTGATTGGTTCGCGCTGTGGTCACGAACTGTAGTTTAAAAATGTTGAACGGTACAGTTCCGTCATACGTTGGCGCCTTCAACTTTGTTGTACTAACAGCTGCAACTGGTCCAATGAACTGTATCTCTCGGATATGACCATCCAACCTCAATATTTCCGCTTCTAATTTTCTGTAGTTTTGGGTAACTTGGTGCAATTCGTCGTCCATTTCGTCCTGCCTCGCCTGCAGTCTGGCAGAATTCTCTTCGATGCGCGATCGTTTTTCCTGCACTTGCGAAGTGTGTTGTGCCAACTGGTTCTCGATACGTGAGGACTGTTGTGCCAGCTGCTCCTCCATGCGTGAGGACTTCCGCGCCATTGCTGCTAGAAACACATTCATGTCAGATGCTGGGGCTGGCTGCGGCTCTACCATCTGCTGTTCGGCTTTAAGTGAAGCCCCTGAAGCATCGTGACAAAACTTATGTCCATCAGCCTCGATGCCCTCGCTCTCCATTGCTTTACGCAATCGTACTTGTAGATCCGCCTTATTCCCTGTCACAAGCAATCCTCGAGACTCCAATTCTTCTCTTAAATGGGTTATCCTCAAGTCAACAAACCTTGCCATGGGGTAGGCTTATTCCAGGTCCACAGCTACACATCCAGATGATTTAGGATTATTCAGCAATCCCACTTCTGACACCAAAAATTACGTAACAATATAAAAGGTCAAAGAGAACAACTTTACTCTCACTATTACGACTTCTTCATTGCCCTGTGAGTAGGGCTTTAGAATATACTCACAGCTAGGCCGGCTTGTCGTAAGAGGTAACTAAATGCCAAGTGGTAGGTGGGGTTTCAACGCCCTGTCGCCCGGTGAAATACCACCCCATCAAGCTATAGGTTCCGTGAAATGGTTGGGAGATATCCCCGGCCATCTTTCTTCCATCTTAGGTGGTAGTCGGTCCCAAGGTGAGATACCACCCCGTCATGCTGTACATTCCGCAATATTGTGGGGAGAAATTTTCGACTACGTTTCGGATGTATGGCTGGCTGCCGGCCCGGGCTGACACGGAGACAAGTCATGATAGTACCTTCTGAGATAAAGGATATAAAGGAACATAATCCAGATATTATGGAAAATGCGATTAAACAGGTACAAATGGGTATCAACACTGGCGGCAGACACTTGATGGATATCATCTATTGCACTTAACAAAAAAAATGTAAAGGTCCAAATATAGATTCCCATCACTCAAAATCATTTTTAGTTATTTAGTAAAAAAGTAATTTAAAAAAAAAATTGGATGATTAATTTTGCGCCACCCTATATAATGTAATAAATAACCGAACTTTAAGAAGTTCGTCATCGCATAATCGGACCCGTTCTCGGGGCTCTGTCGACGTTCGACTGATAACGGTATTTTGTAACATCAGGGACATCGGTTTCACCAATACGAATGTAAACGCTATCCACCAATATTTGCAAACAACGAAACCTGATATCCTTGACCTAACTGAGACCCACGTCGATTCATCAACTGATTTGACGTATCTTCGTTGCTCAGGATACGACTTGCATTCGAGATTCAGTTTTATGGGTGGAGTCTGCGTCTTCACGCGGTCCGAACTGGCTTGCCAGAGGATGGAGGCGTTGGAACCCAATAACATGGACATCATGCGCATGAAGATTGTACTGGGCATTCTGTTAAATTTCTTTTTTGTCCTTACCACTCCCCTAATGACGATCGACCGGCGACGCTTTTCGAAGATCTTTTAAGAACCGCCAACGGGATACAGATCAACCTCTCACCTTCTGAAATTGTCGTCCATGGCGATTTTCAAGTGCACAGCTCTGGCTGGTTGGTACATTCTAACAGAACCGACGAGATTGGGAGGCTGGCAGAGATATTTGCTGTTAGCCGCAATTTGACTTAACTCGTGGAGGAACCCACGCGAGTGCCGGATGCCCCAGGTGATTATGTGAACACCCTGGATCTGTTTTTGACATCCGACCCGAGCATTTATACCGTGGAGATTGCTGCACCACTGGGAAACTCGGACCACTGCTTAGTATCTGTCGCCCAGCCACTTGCATTTCAAGCGAATAACCGATCTATGCAGCTTCGCCATATATGGAGGTATGGGGCTGCTAACTGGGACGATTTGCGAAATGTCTTCGTACCATTTCTGTGGTCGGCGATGTGCTTTGAAAACCCTGGTGCTAACGCATCGCATGCAATACTGTTGATGATAGATCTTTTCTTTCAAAAAGAAATATGAAAAAACTCCTTTTAGAATAAGTGGTGGTGTTCCCCTTAAAATATTATTGTGTTTTCTGAACCTTGTTTGCCTTCAATAAAGTATAACTAGACTAAAAATTCTTCTCTTATTTTTAGGTGCAATTCTTCGCCTTCGTCAACAGCAGCGTCTCTTTTGGGACTCAGATGAAGATGATGATGATGACGACGACTCGAGCCGAGTACATGCACCATCAACGTATGGAAATAGCCAGTCAACTATTCGACCACCGCGGCCAGGCATGAAGGTAAATGGTCACGGTCAAGGTCACGATGAAACTGATGAAGATGAAGATGATGATGATGATAACGACTCACATCGAAGACCTACACCACCGATATATATACCCAGAAAACTAACTATTTCAGTACCGATAAATGGTCACGGTCAAGATCCTGATGAAACTGATGAAGGTGAAGATGATGATGGTAACGATTCAAATCAAAGACATTCACCCCGAACTAGAAGATTAACTAATCGACCGCCTCGGCCAGGCATTACGATAAACGCTCGCGGTCAAAGTCACGATGAATCTGATGAATATGAAAATGTTATTGATAACGATTCAGATCGAAGACGGTCGCCGCCAACATATGGAACTAGAAAATTAACTATTCCACGGCCGCGGCCACTCTGTGAGGTAAAATTTCGCGAACAACGTCACGATGATTCATCAGAATCACCGACTCAAATTCAAACTCACAACAGTCTTAGGCGACGTCGAAAAGCTGAGAGAGACATCTATTCCAGTCATTCAAATTCACGACAAGATGACTCAAGTTCCCCTTCCACAAGCTCCGATCAGCATTTTTTCAATAAAAGAAGTAAATACACCTCAGATGGTGATGATGAAACACAAACTACCACTAGATTGACTGATATACCTAATGAGCCCAACAATAGTATTAACATGATTGAGTCTGAGACTGCAGGACCATCGTCGTCAGTAACCACTCGCAATGAAGACAATAAAAACACACCAGGTACTAAGACTCAAGACTCCCAGCCAAGTCATCAAATGCAAGATAACCTAACACCAGACACTGGTCCCAGTACTACGACAGGAACTTCCCATTGTCGTGCTCCTTGTGATACATCACATGGTGGCTATGCCCGCTCTAGTGATAATGCCTGCTCGTCCACAAACAACGAACAGGATAGTATCCCTAATCTCCGTATCAGTATATCTGGAGTTCGAAGAAGTTTTCTGCGAAAATTTGTCGACGACTCAGACAGCGATTAGGTCAGTCGTCAATTCTGTTAATTTAGTTGTAAATTTATATGTTTAATTTAAATTTAGCTTTTAATTTATCACCTGTGATGCGTGATCGCGTGTTTTGTCCTGACCTGATGAAAGCTAGTTTTGTTCTTCCACCAAACACGCATCAAATTGATATCATTTATTCGCGTATGAACACATGGTCTTCGTATCTTGATCGTTATGAATTGTAAATTGTGTTTTTAGTTTTATTTGTTATTGCGCTTTTACAAAGGTCACTATATTATTATTACTTCCTAAACGAGCACTTATTCGCGCTGATATCCGGATCAGAAAACGATCTTACCCCGATTCCTTTAAGAAATGTCAAGATCAACGACTTATTTTAAAATATCTAAGACATTAGAAGAGTATGTAAGTTAGTGAAGCGAAATTTCACATTTTCCTTTAAATTAAACCAGACACCAGGTGCGTATTGAAGAAGTAAACCGCCGAGAAGTAAAACCACCTTCTGACGTAGTGAGCGCAAGGCCAGCGTAAATTTCACATAAGTAGGGGAACTGACAATGTGATTCCGAAAAAAAGTTCTTTTTAATAAATCTTTTGAACATATGGATTGTTTCAATAAGAATGTTTTCTCTTGGGCGCTTGTTGTGTCTGCCTACGGGCTCCGTATGAAATTGATTAAAATGATAAAATTTTACATGTAATTTTATTAGATGTACACTTAATAATTTTGTAATATAAATTGTTCTTTATAGAAGATTCCTTATCAGGCAAATCCCCTGAATAACCCGCAGCTCATTTCAAGCTATAAATAATAAAAACTTTCTCTACATTGTATAGTAATAAAAGTATGCTGAAAAATCATATTAAATCCTTTCTACTTAAAGTAACAATAAATATAAACTTGAAATGAGCTGCAGATTATATGTTTTATCTATGTTACAACACGTTTTCATTTTTGATGTCCGGTTGTACTGCTATCGGCCGCGGTAACACGGCGAGGAGCTACACTGACGAATGCTTCCAGCATTGGCACTTGGATATCGGTTAAAAATTCCTTTCGTTGGTATCCATCGCTCCGAGCCGATTCATGTCACTGGATTGGTAAGGCAAATTCAATTTCTTACACTGCTCGATTACAAATTTCTCCAAAGTACTGCCACTTCTGCAAGACGAAATAATTTAGTTGGGATCTACATAGGTCGGTACAATAGTTAGAGGACATTACTCATAAATTTCATTTCCTTGTTTGTTGTATAAATCGCAATTTCTGAATATCAACTGAATATCTTTAAGGAGTTCTTCGTTCATTGTGTATTTACCCATGTTAAGCTTGGACTTAACCTTTGCGAAATCCATCGGTTCTTTGATAATTGTGTGGTAGTCTGGCACCTCTGCTTGGGATACTGGTCTGAGGAATGGCCAGGCATTTTCGTGTTTCATAATGTCGCCTAAAAGATCGTACAGTATCGAACTGTTTAGGGGTAAATCTTCACCTGCCCGACGAGCACGACGACTGACATTATTATTTGTCCGGATTACTTCGTCACTATCAGAGCTATTTGAATCGTTTTGCACAGAGCCGCGGGTTGAAGGTCGTTTTCCATTTTGTCGACGATTGCTGCGCTTTGAAGGAGGTCGCTCGTAGTCTTCATCATCTGTAGATTCATCTAAAAAAAGCACATGACACGAAAAGGTATCAGAAACAGTGAATGTAACACGCTATTCTTCGAAAGTTCATGCCGATTTATTCTACAATTACCACTAGGTAACTAAATTACCACCCGTAACTATCGAAGCACATTTATTAATGACCGAATGTCTGAGCTAAAAATACAGGGCCCATGGTAGAATTATGTACTTATAAACGTACACGCACCAACAGAATTGACGGACGAAGAAACGATGGACACGTTCTACGAGACCCTAGAGGAAGTATTTGATGGGATCTCATCATTCGATGATAAAATCCTCCTCGGGGACGGCGAGAGCAGGTGGTACTCAGGGAACACATATAAACGTCAGATTGCAAGATATTTGAAAAATTGGAAAGGAAGATATCTCCCAACCAACTATAGGTAGAGAAAGCCTACACGACGTTTCAAATGATAATGGAATTCGAATTATCAAGTTCGCAGCGTCAAAAGATCTGTTAGTGAAAAGCACGATATTCAAGCACAAGCAAATTCATAAAGCCACATGGATATCACTCGACGGCGTAATGCGTAACCAAATAGACCACTTTCTCATAGACAAAAGACACCACTCGAATATCCTTGATGTAAGATCATATAGATGGCACAAGGCTAATAACCTTGCCCGGAAAAACAAATTATTATGGAAAATTTAACAAGCCTCGGGACTTGTTAAATAAGGCCAAAACCGGAGCCCGGTTGTAGTGCCGATGATCATATAGAGGCGCAGATTGCGACTCCGCTCATTTTCTAGTAATGGACAAAATCAGGAGTCGCCTCGCAGCAATCCCACATGGGCAGTCACGAGAGACGACGAGCAAAAAGTTCGACATTGAAAAACTAAAAGACCTGCGCAAAAGAGCTGAATATCAAGACGAACTAACGAATAGATTTAGCATCCTAGAGAATAGGAGCACTGAGGAAGAGGAAGCCAATAGAGTGAGCACTAAATGGACATCGATCAAAGACACAATCAAACAAACAACCGAAAAGGTATTAGGATTTTAAAAACAATTAAGTCCAAACTTTGGTTTGACGATGAGTGCAGGGCAAAGATCGAAGAACGTAAACGCCTCAGAGTAACCCACTTAGAAAGATATGATGAAGTCAACGCAGAAAGATACGCGACAGTTCGGAAAGAGACAATGAGATTTTTCAAACGCAAAAAACACGAGTGGGAGAAGACTCGGATTGAGAAAATTCCAGAGCAAAGAACATCAGAGGTATGTATGCCGGCATAAATTCAATTAGAAATGGCTACCGAGGGAGAGCCAAAATAATCCGAGACGCAAACGGCTGTCTCGTCACAGAAACAAACAATATCGTGACAAGATAGAAGCAGTACTTTGAAAACCTGCTGAACGTGTGCACCCATCAACCACAAATAAACGCACCAGACATACATAATACCGAGCCTCAGATCCCTCTTTCAACGAAGTTGTAGACGCAATAAACCGATTGAAAAACAACAAGGCTCCCGGAGTCAACAGGATACCGGCAAAACTTATGAAGCATGGAGGAGAGGCAACCGCTCGAAAGATCCACCAGCTCATCAAAACAATATGGGATAAGGAAGTCACTCCGGAAGAATGGAAAACCTCAATAGTCGTCGCCATCCTCAAAAAAGCCGACAGATCTGACTGCGAAAACTACAGGGGAATATCATTGCTCCCAACCACATACAAAATACTACCAAATGTCATACTGGCGAGAATCACACCGTACGCAGAAGAAATACGGGGAGACTACCAATGGGGATTCCGTAAGAAGCGGTCAACAAGCGACCAAATGTTCACAATAAGACGACTGCTGGAAAAGAAGTGGGATTACGGAGACGGTTCGCCAACTGTTCGTTGACTTCAAAAAAGCCTACGACTAAAAAATATGCCGCCCTCATTCAGATTTGCATGAACGAAAATAAGGGGCGAGTTAGAATAGAAAACCACCTCTCAGAATTATTTAAATATCCGCGACGGACTAAAACAGGGGGATGGCCTCTCACCATGTCTTTTAATCTTGTGCTCGAGTACGCCACCAGAAAGGTCCAAGACGACAATATGGCGGGATCATCCCTGAATGGGGTCACACAAGAGCTCACATATGCGGATGACAGCGCCGTTTTGGGCGATAATCTAAAAACAGTGAAATCATCATGCAAGAGGCAAGAGATGGGTCTAGAGTTAAATGAAGACAAAACAAAATATATGATACGACGCGAGCAGGTGGAGCTCAGGGAACACACATAAATGTTAGGAGCAAAATATTTGAAAAAGTTAAAAAGAGTAAATATCTAGGAACAATACTGACGGCCAGTAACAAAATGCCGAAGGAAAATAAGTAAGTAATAGTAATAATAAACAGAAGACAATACAAAGATCTTTTAAGATTGCGTCCATAATCTAGCTTCAAAATCAATTATTTTCTTAATCTAAGATAGATAATTAAAACAAAATAATAAGGACGAGAGCAATCTCTCGCTTCTTGGTTAGAAATATCAAAAATTAGAGGCACTGTCCAAACTGACCAAAAAACTTTATCTACGCCCATACATCTACATCTGTTCGAGTATGTCTTCAGAAGGGTACAAGGCGATAACATGGTCGGATCAAGCCTAACGGGGTCACACAAGTGCTCGCATATGAGGATGACATCGCCGTTTTGGCCGATAATCTAGAAACTGTAAGTAAAAACAGTGAAATCATCATGCCAGCGGCAGAAGAGGTGGGCCTAGAAATAAATGAAGACAAAACAAAATACATGATTACGGCAAGAGCAGGTGGACCTCGGGGAACACATATAAACAGTCAGAGGCAAGCTATTTAAAAAAGTTAAAGAATTTAAATATCTGGGAACGATACTGACGACCAGTAACGAAATGTCTAAGGAAATTAACAGAAGACTACACTCCGGCAACGTTAGTTGGCACGCAGTCAGTAAACTGCTGAAATCCAAACTGCTATCACGTAACATAAAGCTCCGTGTCTATAGAACTATAATCATGTCGATTGCTCTATACGGATGTGAAACATGGGCTCTCACAAAGCGCGAAGAAAACAAATTCCGCGTATTCGAGAATAAAGTTTTAAGGGGTTGGAGGTAAATTTGACGAGGAGGCAGGACAATGGAGGAAACTGCACAACCACGAATTGGAAGAGCTATACCGCAAACCTACAATAGTGAGAGTAATCAGGTCGCGAAGATTAAGATGGGCTGGACATGTAGTGCGAATGGGCAACGACAGGGCCGTGTGTAGAATTCTTGAGGGTAGACCAACGGGAAAGAGACCTTTAGGACTGAGATGGGCGGACAAGTTAGGTTTGACCTAACTGAGAGCGGATCAGATGGTGAAGCGTGGAAGGAGAGTCCACAGGACAGGGAACGATGGCGGAGTCTAGTGGATGAGGTCATGCATTTCCGGGTGCCTACAGGCCAATAAATAATAATAATAATAACTATCGAAGCACATTGGGCGCGGAATAAATGGAAAAATTTTACAAAAAAAGAGGTATCCCAGAAGTATCTAATAAAGAAGACTCAGCATTTTAGGACACATGCTTACTTCTTAACAATCTTTTTCTAAACGGCTTTCCCCATTCCCAGCTTTGCGACAATTTTTTTTTAAATGTACATACGAATGAGTGATACCTCGCACTGAAGCTGTACTGAATTCCAAGAATCATGGTTGGGAAGCGCGGTTTGGAAAAAAAACCGTAACAAATCGCACAACAATGCAGGTAACTAGGAAGGTCTGAACGACTTTTTTGGGAGGTTAAATTGGTCGTTATTTTCCCTCAATAATGATGTTGACTCTATAGCAGACACATTGACAGACACGATTCTACTTGGCATGCGGACCTTTATTCCACACAGAGTAAAGAGTATCAAACCCAAGAGAAATATGTGGTTCGATTCCGGGTGCAGAGAAGCCATTAAGGCTAAAGAGTTGAGCTTCCGATTGTATAAATCAAACAATACTGAGAAAAACTGGAAAAGATTTAAGAGAACTAGAAATGACTGCAATGCGTATATTCAACGCGTCAAGTTCTTGCATGACCAGAGAATGAGATAAAAAAATACTACACTCTCCCACAGGTAGTAGAAACTTCTGGGCATTCGTGAAAAACATCCAAAACTCGGTTTCCTCATCCATTCCTTTGCTTATAGTGGATGACAGACCAGTCACCAGTGCAATAGAGAAAGCGAATCTACTTGCTGCACATTTTGCAGCCAACTCAACGCTGCCTGATACCACATCAGTTCCGCCTCAACTTGAACATAAGCAGCACACCATGAGTCAGATTCACTTCCGAACACGTACTGTTGCCCGCGCACTCAAAACGCTAAACGCTAACAAATCCGCCGGTCCGGAAACTGCGGAAACTTTTCCATTTGTCTTATTCTACTGGCCGTTTCCCAAATAGATGGAAGTCAGCGAACATTCCCCCAATTCCCAAAAAGGGTGACGAATCTTCCCCCTCTTCTTATCGACCCATAGCATTAACTTCTATTCTCTCGAAGGTAATGGAATCACTCACTTATCAACCGTCAACTTTCGAAATATCTGGAATCAAATGACCTCAATGACCGGCAATATGGATTTCGTAGCAACAGGTCCATAGGAGATCTGATGGCGTACCTTACCGAAAAGTGGAACCACTCCATTCGCTACCTCGGCGAAAGCAAGGTAGTCGCATTGGATATTTCAAAAGCCTTCGACAGAGTTTGGCATCCAGCCCTTTTGTCAAAATTGCATTCATATGGAGTGGACAATTCCCTGATCCAATGGATAAGAGACTATCTTTCTGGCCGTTCAATCCAAATGGTTCTTGATGGTGTCAAATCTGTCCCCCATCAAATTAGTGCAGGTGTTGCCCAGGGTTCGGTACTCTCACCCATTCTCTTCCTCATCTTTATAAATGATCTCTTGTCGGAAACCCAATTTACTCGTTTACTGATGATAGCACGTTGAGTTTCTCATACTCATATGAACATTCCCGAGCAATCTCTTCGAACGTCACTACCAACCAGCAACTTATGCTTGATACATTGAATTCAGACCTCTACAAGATATATCAGTGGGGATTATCTAATCGAGTAGAATTCAATGCCCTAAAAACTCAGTGCTGCCTCTTGTCGTCACAGGTGAGCCCCAAAGTAAATATACTGTCGATGAACGGCACTTGCATTGACGAAGCCAAGGAACTATCAATCCTCGGCACTCGAATTAATTCGACTCTTAGCACGAATGACCACATATTTGAAGCTGCGAAAAGCGCAGCCAAATATATGGGGTTCCTTAAGAGATGCAAAAGATACTTCACTCCATCCAACCTGGCCACTATTTACAAGGCGTATATTCATCCCAAAATGGAGTTCAACTCCCATATTTGGGAGCACTACACGTGCTCAACAGGATGCAAAAACGAGCAGTGAAACTTATTGGGGACCCAGCCGTAAATGGATCAATTCCGTCGTTAGAACACAGGCGCAACGTATCGTGTCTATCTCTCTTCTATAGGTATTACCACGGTCGTTGCTCAACTGAACTTGCTGAATGTGTTCCGCCCCTTCAGACATTTTCCCCCGATACCCGTCAATCTGTGAATGCGCATCAGTTCACGTTGAAAGTAGACTTTAGGCGCACAAATAAACATAGAGAGTCATTCTTTAGCCGAGCCATACGGATGTGGAATTTTCTGCCTGATCATGTGTTTCCTGGCCGTTGTGATGTCCAGACATTCAAAACCAATATACATCAACACCTCCTTTCCTTATCCACTTCCTGTCCATCCGCTCGCACTGTGCTCTGACATTTAAGGGACTTCAAAATCTCCTTTTGTGCGCGCGTTAGTATAAAAAAAACAATTCAGGAGCGATTAAACAAATTAAACACCAGCTATAAATAACCTGACGCATTCAGAAAAACACAAGATGTATTCACAATACAGAGGGAGATGACACAGCTGCAAAAACAAATAAAATAGCAGGACAGGTGGCTAGATCGACTACATACACTCGTACTTTTCCGGCCTAAATAAAACCAACTCCAAATAAGCACATCAACAGAAAAAGCAATTAAATCTCCCATCGTGAATGTTTCCACATATAAGGATCAATACAAGAGAAACTCCTTCCAAACAGTTACAAGACGAAAACCCTAATATACTTTTGCCCCAAGAAACAAAGTTAAACCAGAGAAGACCGACCCATGTCCTCATAAGTGGAAGTTGTCTCAATTTTTATTTATAAAGGAAACCAACAAAGAGTAATTTATAGAAGTTCGGAGGTTTCAAGTGCTGGAAGTATGCAGCATCTGCATTAATTTTTATCAAGGCAGGCGAATGTGCGTAATAGCGATCCTAGGCATCTGATCTTAGTCCAATCTCTTTAGATCGGGAATTGAAATACTCTCCCGACGCCTGTAACTTCACCTCGATAAAAACTATTTCATCGTAGGTGAAGATATGATTGCCAATTACCAAAATTGGGGAAAATCGATGTTCAGTACAAGGGGAAATCTGTAAACTAAATCGTTAGATCTGGAAACTGACTCACTCATCATCATCGGCACTACGACCGGGATCCGGTCTTGGCCTTATTTAGCAAGTCTCTCTACCAGTATCCGGTCCATATCCGCGACTTGTTAAATTATCCATAATAATTCGTTTTTCCGGGTAAGGTCTTGCGCCAATTTTTCTCAGGATGTTGCTGCATGCATTGGTTCACTACTTGGAGGGTGCCAAAGTAGCTACCCAGGGGTGTTACATGGAGACTGCATGTCAACTTGGATTGAACAGGGACAAGGATCGTCCAGGCCTTCGCCGGGTTGAAAGCAGAGACTTTGCCCTATATGTTCGCTCCCACCCCCACAAATATTTGTTCCCATTCGTTAAATAACAAACATGTACTTGAAATTCCATCAATTATTTTAAAGACAACAAGGGTATAACATTGGTTTTATTTTTTAACTTTAGTTTAACAAGATGCTTCCACTTTTCATTAAGTAACTTCCAAAAACACCGCGCAAAGCTCCACAAATCTTTACTCTCCACAACACCTAGTCCTTTTTTAATACGACCGTTCCCGTCAATCATTCCCACTCAACTCCTGGCTTTTCGATCGTTTGATCCAAGGGAACCTTTTTTCACGTTTTTGCGAGGCAGCATGTTTTTCCCTTTTTTCGCTGATCTCACATAAAATCCTTTGTATTAGGATCTCTTTTGTGAGCCAGCGTACATTTTATTGATCCTTCGACAATTACCACGAAGCTCTTAAACAGTACTTGGGATTTGCAGTAATTTTTAGACTTGGTAAGTACCATGGGTTTCTTGAGTTGTTTTATTTTACTAGACAACGGAGCCAAAGATATTTTTGCAGAATTTCATGGCATTGGTGTCCAGCGAATTTAGCCACGGGGGCCGTCCTTTGCTCCGTTTAGGAGATATTCCCTTAAATAGGGTTAAAGGAAACGATGCATTGAAGGGGAGAGATTGTTTACGGACGATCGCGTACGACAGTGACCATATCCTGCATTCCAAGCGAACTGGCAGTACTTAGAGCATTCGTGTTCCTACAAGCCTCCAACTACAAGGTGTAACGGAAGGAAATGTCGTGTTTCACCAAAACATTAGCAAGATAACTACGTTAAAGTGCTCGCAGTCTGCCAACAAACAGGACTTTGACAAATGAAGAAATATACAGGTAACCAATTGTATTCTCTGTGAAATGATGCAGCAGTTGCGACGTGACGAGCGGAGTAACAGGTAAACTCCGTCCCGCCCCGCGATGGAATATCTAAAAGAAAGTTCCGCGGGGATCAACGGGAATATGAGCCTGGCGGGAGGTGGTTTTAGTCGGTAAAAGCCCGGCATGCCCCTGGATCGGTCTAGAGGTATCTTTTGAAGATTTCGGTCCTACGGAAACCAAAAAAAAAAAAAAAAAAAAAAACAGGTATAAATAAATGGACGAAACCTTAAAACGGCCGATGGACAAACAATACCGAAAATAACATCTAATTATAACGTAACCATATACCAAAAACTTCTGGCGCAAGACTAATGACCTTGCCCGGAAAAAACAAATCATTATGGAAAATTTAACAAGCCTCAGGACTTGCTAAATAAGGCCAAGACCGGCTCTCGGTTGTAGTGCCGATGATGATGATGATGATACCGAAAACCACAATAAACGCATTTCACAGGAATGAAAACAGACAGACAAAATTAAAACTATTATACACAGAAGGCTAATAACCTTGCCCGTAAGAATAAATTGGTTCCCGGTTGTAGTGCCAATGATGATGATGATACAGAGAATTCACTGATAGATACCAAGAAATACCATCTCTGAAATGTACATTGAAAAATGTCCAACAATAAATAAAAGATAAATAACAATAAATTTGCATTCGAACAATAAAATCCAGGTTATAAAATCTAACAGCCTGAATATGATCCCACAAATAAATAAGATATACAGGAGAAACAACCAAACCGAGAATCAATTACCACGTACTGACGACAAGCAAAGCTAAACAAAATAGCCACATATAATGCAAACAACGATTTTCTAAACGGTGAGCTCTTTGTGATTGAAGATCCTTTGGAAAAAGTGAATGCTGTGGGAGCTGTGCCACAGAAAAAGTACATGAAATCATCCAGCAAAACAACCAACCGGAGAACAGAACTCCACATCTGTAAAATAAGATTTGTCATTCGCGAGTAGAGAAATCTCGGTTTTACTGACTTCAATGACGATAATTTGCCATTATTGTCAATGAAAGGCAATAGCCTACTAGTAACAAGGCCTAATAGCCCACTAATAACAAGGATAGCTTTGAATCACTAAGAAACAAACAGTCAATAGGAATAGTTGGAGTACCCACCATCGTACTGAAGGATGCCGTTTCAATGTACGTATAAACAGACCTATTTAACAACCCATCGGATAGCCCCATATGCTAAAGTCATCATTGGTCAATATCGGTGTGGCTTCATCCCAGGCAAATCAGCCGTGGTATGATTTGCCCCATACATAAGAAGGGAGATATCACACTGTGCAGCAACTATAGGGGTATAACATTGTTGAGTACCGCCTATAAGATACTCTCCTCTATCCTACAAGATCGGATAGCCCCATACACTAAAGTCATCATTGGTCAATATCAGTGTGGCTTCATCCCAGACAAATCAGCGATTCGTTGGAAAAATGTCTGGAATTTAAGATTCCATTATATCATCTATTTAGACTTCAAGGCCGCCTACGACAGCATAGCCAGGGTAGAACAATATAATGCCATGAGAGAGTGCGGCATTCCAAACAAATTTATACGACTTTGTAGGTTGACCATGACCAACGTAACTAGTCAAGTAAAAATAGCCAGATTGCTGTCCAAACCAATAAATATATTCAATGGACTCCAACAAGGGGACGGTCTGGCCGCCCTCCTCTTCAACCTGGGATTGGAGAAAGCAATCCGTGACTCTGGCGTTACAACTAAGGGACTATTGTCACCAAGTCCAGCCAGATACTTGCCTACACAGATGACACCGACATCATCGGTAGATTCGATTCGGCTGTACAAGGCGCCTTCACCCAGATCGAGCAGAAAAACTGGGACTGCACATTAATGAGGGGAAAACTAAGTACTTGGTTGCAACTTCTGCGAAGAGAAGACCTTAACGTTGGTCAAAATATCAGGGTAGTGGAGCACGAATTTGAAGTAGTGCAATCCTTTAACTACCTTGGGTCAATATTATCAGCCGATAACAATATGAAAGAAGAAATACGCGAACGGCTGATTAAATCCAACAAAGCCTACTATGGTCTATCAAGGCTCTTTAAATCCCGAAATTTATTCAGAATATTCAAGCTACTACTGTACAAGACCATGGTCTTACCAGTACTCATGTATGGATCCGAGGCCTGGGTGCTCAATAAAAGGCACTCTGAACTCTTAGCCGCGTTCGAGAGAAAGGTCTTAAGGGGAATTGTTGGCCCCGTATGTGAGGGAGGACGATCCCGGAGAAGCTGCAACGAGTTGTACGCGATCTACCTTGAAGCTAATGTTGTAAGAAAAATCAAGCTCGGTAGACTCCGGTGGGCGGGACACCTAGCTCGAATGAGCGAAGAGGAGTCTGCCCGGAAAGTCCTTTGTGGCAGGATGTGTGGAAGGAGACAGCGCGGCAGACCTTGTCTGCGATGGAGAGATGGCGTAGACCAGGACGCCCAGAGCCTGGGAGTGCCAAACCGGATGACATCGGCTCGAATTCGGGACCGGTGGAGGGATTTGTTAAATAAGGCCAAGACCGGTCCTCACAGAGCGCATGCGATTCGAACGACGGGTGCGAACTATGAGACAGACCGTTGCTTCCATAAGAGTAACAAAATACATGCTACGAGTGTAGGTCAATAAGTCTTTTTGGTAAGCATCATTCCTCACTAGGTATCTTGGGGGTTTCTTCGAAAATCTGCCTGCAATGAATTCCCTGTATTGTAGTATTTGATACATCACGGCTTGGTTGTCACTAGGGCGTAGGGGTCCAAAACTCGTCACCACATATTTCTTACCAACGTGGAATGGTCGATGTCGACCATAAGTCAATTTTCAAATTGTTTCATGTTTCAACTTTGCATGATAAATTGAGTATGAAAAAAATATCCGCGAGATGGGTGCCGCATTTGCTCTCAGCTGAGAACTTTTGGAGTGCATGCGTCGCAACCCAGATGAGTTTCTGCGGCGATTAGTAACTGTAGATGTAACATGGATACACCACTACACTCCCGAGGCAAAAGAACAGACAAACAGTGGATTGTCAAGGCGAACGGCCTCCAAAGAAGGCAAAGACGTGAAAACAGCCGGAAAGGTTATGACTACTGTGTTTTGGGATGCACGTGCTATTATCTTCATTGACTAATTGGAAAAAGGACAGACGACAACTGGACAGTATTATGCGTCATTACTAGGTCAAATCAGCTGGAAAGGTTATGAATACTGTGTTTTGGGATGCACGTCCTATTATCTTCATTGACTATTTGAAAAAATGACATACGATAACTGAACAGTATTATGCGTCATTATTAGATCAAATCAGCTGGAAAGGTTATGACTACTGTGATTTGAGATGCTCTTGGTATTATCTTCATTGACTATTTGGAAAAGGGACATAAGATAACTGAACAGTATTATGGGTCGTTGATAGATCAGCTAAATGAAAAAATAAAAGAAAATCGTCCTCATTTTCTAAGGACTTATTGACTTGCCCTCGTAAGCTCAAAAGAAGCATGGTTCGTAAGAAATTACATTCTATGTAGCATAATGTGGATTGTCGTTGTCAACAAACAAGCAAGCAAGCCTTGACGACGAGAAAATGCAGCAGTTGCAACAGGACGAGCGGAGTAACAGTCCCGCCCGGCCATGGAATATCTAAAAAGAAAGTGCCGCGAAGAACAAAAGGAATATGTGCTGACGGCAGGTGGTGTTAGTCGATCGCAATTCGGTGTGTATCTAGATCGGTCCAGAATATGAAGATTTCCTCGGGAAGTATTACCCAATGGTAACAAACATGAGACAGCTATATACATAAAGATGAAATGATATGGACGAATAGACCACTTGGCGAAGTAGATTTTCGCATGCCTTAATGCCTGACAGGACATGGGTGTTTTGAAGAGATTCGCACAGATTCGGGTATTAAAGGGATCCACACTGCCCGTCCTGCAAGGAGCTTGTAGAAAATGCGGAACACATCCTCACCGAATGCAGTAGATTCCAAGAGGAGCGCACTATCCCTCCAGAGCAAATTAACGGTGCAGTAAATGCGGCCAACATAAGAGTACAAATGTTAAACTCAAATAACTGTTGGGAATACATTAAGGCATGGCTCGACAATGACATGCAACAGCTTCACGGAACTTCAAGAACGCTAGGAACGAAATACTTAGACCCGGCTCGTGGAGAAAACATCGAAAGACGGTTCCTGGAGGAATAAACAAGTGTGTGATTCAAAGTGAGAGTGGTTTTAGTCCGCAGACTTGATCGGATAAAAGACAATGAAGTGAATAAGAATGTATCTCTTGAGGACTAACACCTCCACGACGTGCTGTGACAATATTTAATTGTCTTCAGAACACTAGCATGGAATATCTTTCACACAAACTTGAATCATTCCCAATCCCAAAATACTCGATAAAAAAAATTTAAAATAAAAAATCCCCAATACAATTACCATATTCTGAAAGGCGTCGCCTTTTCTTCGGAGCGGGTTTACACGAACTACAATGCCAATTGCTTCTCGGCGGTTTCCTTAATTCAGCACATTCTAGGTGGAATATACCTTTGCACCCAACACAGGATATTTCACCACCTCCAGTCGAGCATTTAACACAGACCTCATCATCACTGAAATAATAGGAAAGCACCGCATAAGGATCATGGATAAATTAAATATTTGTGCAGCATTGATAAATTACTTGTCTTCGGTGGAATTAGTTTCTTCTTCGGTGCCGTTCTCCAAAGTCGATGTTTTGTCTGAAGATTGTACTATTTGATCAGCTTCACTTTCCTCTTTTTTCTCGTCCTCCTCCGTTGAAACTACTTCTTCTTCATCTACTTCTTCATCTTCGTCTTCATCCTCATCATCATCGTCTTCCTCCTGTTCTTCTTCCTTCTCTTCCTCTTGCTCTTCTTCCTTCTGTTCATCTTCTTCCTCTCCTTCAGATACGGCATTTGAAGTTTCACCATCGATTTGTTCCAACTCCTCCTCGCTTGACTCCGATTGATCTTCATCTTCCTGAACCAACGTCTCATCTTCGTCTTCGGACTCTTCATTTTCTATAGTCAATTCCTTTTCGATTTCCTCCGTTTGTAATGGGGGCTTTCGCTTAGCTTCGGTTACGTTCTCTTCTTCTTCCAATAGGAACGTACGTTTCTTTTTTCTACCCTTTTGTTCTTCCTCCTTGGTTTCGTTCTTTAAGCCGAAGGTTGTTACACATTGTTTGCAATACCAATTACCTTCGGGAATGGTCTTCATTTTAGGTTTCATGCAGAACATATGTGTTCCACCATTACATTCATCGCAGAGTAACATTTTTTCTGGGTCGGTCGATCGGCGACAAATTTTACATGTGGACTTAGTTGTGGAACGTTGCCATTTAATAGCACCATGCAGGATATTTAGATGGTGAAATACTTGGGAATAACTGGTTGATGACATCAAGGATGACTCCCAACGTTTAAGACGTTCACGTCCTTTTTCCATTTCGGCTTCCATTCGATCTTTGTCTTTTGTCTCTTTCTTAGCTCCAAACGGTGGACTAAGAAATCGTTGTTTGATACCTTGTTCTATTTGCAGCAGGGCAGATGCGAGAGCCAATACAGACTGATGGAATGCTGACGAATCTTTTGGGAGGGACATTCCTTGATCGACGTCCTCTTCAAAATTAACATCGATCGAATCGCCTAAACCCAAGCCAGGGTCTTTATATATCGCTGCTTCTGATACAAAACCCCATTTCAAGTCGCCTACCGGTTCAAAAGTGCCTTTCTGGATATCGTCTCGCCACTTGTCTACATCGTCTACTTCTAGGGTACCCAAATTGCCGCTTGTAATATCCAATTCCATTTGGAGGATTCGGTCCACCAACATCGTACGCATCACCTAAAAACAGATAAAAAAAGAAAGCACGGAATATGATTAGTGTTGCTCGGATTCAAGCGAAACTCTTTGGATACGAACCACATTCAAGTCAGTACCGGATTCAAAGCCATAATTGACGTCCTTGTACTTCTTGCGTATTTCATCCTTTAGAAAACCATTGACTCGGGACTGTCTTATGGTGTCATCGACGTCGGGGGACAAATCTTGGACAGGACATTTTCTTATGTGATATGCTATTAATGATCGCATTGTTGTTAATTGCTCTTTAAGAGGACCTTCACGTTCGCCAAAGGGGTTTAAACTGTCAATTAGAGCATCCAGTTGTTCCTCTGTGTAGAAGAAAGCCCATGGCTGCCGATCTGGATGATCTTTGTTGTGAACAATGCAACTATCAGGATCTCCCGTGCACATCATTAGTTCAAATTGGCTTGGTGGAGTGGAAGGTGGTGAAGGTGGTGACGGTGGTGGTGGTGGTGGTGGTGGTGGCTGGGGCTGTGGTTGTGCCTCTTCCGTGACAGGTTCGGCATGCACTGCTTCACCATTTACATGCACTCCTTCATCATTTTCATTTGGCTTAAGGATCTGACCGTTTATTTTAACTTCTCCATTGGTTAGGACATTGTTCTCTTTATTTTCCTTGTTGCTATCCTGAACTTGCTTCTGTTTTTCCGATTTTTCCCTCTCTTCGTATATTCTAAAAATGTGTTTTCGAAGTTGTTTAATTCCTTGCGGACAACCTACAAAATGTGGTACATTCTTTGGAGGATTCTCGAGGCATTCATCGTTACATGTGTCGGGGTGTTCTACGAACACTCCGGGCAAGGATTGTAGAACGTAATACTTTCTACAGGCACGATCTGACCCTAAGCAAGTAACATGATCAAAAATGCTCCGGTTTAACTTATCTAATTGGACATCGAATTTGTGCTTTTCGCGTGAGTTTGTAGTGTGAAGATCGGCAATATGGCGATCTAGTTCTATCTGAAGTTTAACTGCATCACCTGGTCGTTCCTTGGTCATTTGAGCGTAGTCGGCAATTAGCTTCTTCCTGCTTATTTCGACATTGGCAACACGACGATTTTCAGCCATTATGAGGTTCCGCGCGACAACCTTAGCTTTCATGTGCTGTTCAAGACGTTCTTCGATTGCATTAAGTGTCGATGAGTACGTAAGAATCTGAGCAATTAATGTGTTAATAATCATGATGATATCGGCTATTGGCAGCTGGAAAACTGTGTACGTTTTCAATGCACGCAGAATATGTGGGTGTAGTTGGCGTAGAAGAAGCCCGGGATCCTCAGTAGAGTAGTATCCGTTCCGGTACATCACACGCCACCGTTCTGCTCTTTCATTAACTTGAGCTCCAGACGCTAGGAAATGCAATCGTAGGACTTCACTAATATTCTGTGCATCGAGAGGAAGTTCGTTCAGTTTGTAACAATAGTGTCGGCGGACGTAGTCGTGAGTTTTCGTTGCCCTCCATACTGTTGCAAAAGGTTCTCGTTCGCTGTTTTTTGGCCTTATGTATTCAACAGCACATTCGGCTTCTTCCTCTTGCTGTAAGTCAAATATTGAGCCCAGTAGAACTAGAAATATATCAGTCAATGGTCCGCCTATTTCACGATTCGTAAAAATCCTGGTGAGCTCATGGAAAGTCATGTTGATTTTACTTGTAGACAACAAATTGGAAAATGTTTGCATAAACTCCTGAACTACGAGAACATCACCGAAATACTTTGCTGGAATGAGTGTCTGAACTTGTTTGAATGTCGGAAGTGGTTTCTGATCATAACGTTCTAGATCTTCAGTTTTTCTGACCAACGCTGCAGCTTCTCTCATAATATTTTCCCATCGTTCGGCTTTTTTCCTTTCAAGTTCTGCCTTTTTCGCTTCGTGCTCCATGTGTTTACGAATCCGCTCCTGTTCTTCTCTGATTTTCTCGTTGCGCCTTAAACGTTCAGACATTTCCAGAGGGGTTTCACCAAATTTAGCTTCCTCCATATCAGTCCTAACGAGATATTTGGCCATGGACATTTGTTTCTTTTCTATCCGGGGGTTACTTGGCTCATAGTAAGGTATTCTTCCAATAAACGTCTTCTCGAATGTCAGCTTCCGATCGACAACGTACTTTTTGTAAACGTCTGGTTTTGGATGTATTATACCATCTACTCTGATAAAATTCTTCCGAATAAAACTTTGTAGATGTTCATGAGAAAATTCTAATCTGGAACGCCGAAGATGTTTTGCTGGTACAGTAAATTGTTTACCGTTGTATAGCCCGCCAATTCTACGGATTCTATAAGAAAGTGACGAAGGATCGTAAACATTATCTTTTGGTGGTTGTGAGTTTTCTGATGATGGCAAAACCGCTTCAATTACATATTTGTGGTAAACCTTTTGGGCCAGCCTTGCTTCAACGATTTCGTCTATAAAGAAACGGGTTCGAAGGAAGGTATGGACTATAAGGCATACAAGTTTGATGGATGACTGTTTGGCTGACTCTAAGACCATCAAGGCTATTGGTCGTAGACAATCCTTGAGCTCTTCTTTTCTTTTACCCAGTCGAAGTTCACTGCTACGGGCCTCAGCGTAAGTAAGATAATTACGTTTCGTTACGTCGCATTCCCAAATTGTCGAGTTTATCAACATGATGTGTTCGAAATAGTCACTAAAAAGATGAGAGAGATATTTTCATATTATTTAAGACGTTGTTAGTATAGGAAATTTTGGGAAAGAGCACAGAGGTGTTGGATAAAAACGATTATCTCTTAAAACGAATGTGGTAACTTAGTATTACTTTTCTACTGTGATATAGAATTAAAAAGGACAGTGTAGAAAGTAAGGAGTCCACTTTCCGTCTTTCTGAAGGGTTTTGACGTAACGTCCAATTTTATTATCCCAGTGGACTTGTTTCTTTTTATGCGGAAAACAGAGGCTACCTTGAAGGTACGTCACTATTTAGGGACACAAAGCAGATTTGTAAAACGAAGTAATAATCTTCTTTGTAATTTAAAAGGAATTAGTATCGGACTTATTTAGCTCCTGTACTTTGCGAAGCACAAAGCAGGTATCTCCTCGTCGTTAGGAGAAGAAGACTATTTCGTAGAAGTCTTCCCGATCCCGAAGTAAATGTAATTTTATATTTCTCATTCAGCAGATTAGTGTTGTGTATGATTCCTCAATCTGTATATCCCCTCTCTACATGACGAACGACTCAAAGTGTTGTCCATCACTGGCCACTTAGGACCAAGAGAAATAACTTGTGGAACATGTTCCTACAAAACTACTCCAACTTTCTCGGTTCCTTTTATAAATTTTCTGAGCTCTACAGCTCCCTCTACACCAACTACCTCACAAAAACACAATCTAATTTGATCAATGACCCCAAATCTTTTTTCCACTTCATAAACTACAAACGTAAATCCGACGCCTATCCTAACTCCCTTTCTTATGGCGCGACTACTTCAACCGACCCCCTAACTACTGCCAATCTATTCACTTCGTTTTTCAATAAATCCTTCACAGACATCTCCTTCGAACCCAATCCGTCTCACTTCAAAGACTTGCCCGAATTCTCCCTCGTCCCCTTCACCCCTCAAATTATTCAGCGTCACGTAGTTGAGGAGAAATTAAACTTACTCAAAGACGATTTCAGCCCTGGGTCTGATGGACTCCCGGCTGTATTTTTAAAAAAATTTTGCGCTTCTTTTTCCCCTCCCGATATCAATGATATTCAATCTATCCCTTTCACAAGGGATCTTCCCTAGTATTTGGAAATCCTCCTATGTCACACCCATACATAAAAAGGGACCTAAAAACGATATAAGCAACTACCGTCCCATCGCCAAACTGTTCGAATGAATTCTTTACAACGTGTTATCTTTCCGTTGTAAATCCATCATCTCATCCAACCAGCATGGTTTCCTTTCGGGTAGGTCGACCACAACAAATCTGATCGAATTCTGATCCCATACTCTCCGTGCCTTAGAGAATCGCAACGAAGTCGATGTAATCACCGCAGATTTCAGCAAGGACTTTGACAAAATCTCCCATAATCTCATCCTTTTTAAGCTGTCCTCCCTAGGTTTCGAGCCCCTATTGATCAAGTGGTTATATTCTTATCTGAAAGATCGATCCTACCGTGTCAAACTCAGATCCTCCCTGTCTAATCCTTTTCTTCCCACGTCAAGGGTTCCCCTCCTATTTATCCTTACCATCAATGATGTGGACTCCATTATTAAATACTCATCCATCTCCCTCTATGCGGACGACGCCAAACTCTAGAAAACGATTATCTCTCCTCTCGACTCCTCACTTCTCCAAACGGATCTCGACAGCTTCTCAACCTGGTGCCGTAATAACAGCCTTGAACTTACCATTGCCAAATATCACTCCGCCACCACACTACTCGTCCCATGTACGCAGAATCGAAAGCATGCAACGTCGTTTTCTGCATGCCCACTCCCCGTCTACACTCTTACATCCTGTACTAAGCGAGGTGAATGAGTGATAATTGATGGACAAACCCAGTAACCAACTCGCCAACCCCCCCCCCCCCCCCCCCCCCCTAAGAATAGTTTTAAGATAGTTGTTAAGTTTTATCGCTTGTACTAAGCTGAATATATGAGGGTTCTGCCCTCACTAAACACTCTTGTAAACACTATTTCTCCTATCTTGATGACAATATATAGGCATCCCACACCTAAGAAAAATGGTCATCTTTTGAGGCGCTCCACGATCAATTTCTTTTACTTTTTCCTAAGAACAGAAGTCCTGGCCACCCGTGGCGTGTGCCATTGATCGAAACAAACGATCGTCAGAAAGAGTAATATCTGGAAAATACGGCGTAGGACTTCGTATGTCAATAGTTCCAAGATGTTTTAGCCACTTTAACAATGTGGGGTCATACTTGTCATGTTACAAAATCACATTAGTGTTTTGCGGCCGCTTGATTTTCAATACAACTTAAACTATCAATAGGAGTTCGATACCAAACGCCTGTGTGATTGAACTTACACTACGTCATCATCATCATCATCGGCACTACAACCGGGATCCGGTCGCGGCCTTATTTAACAAGTCTGAGGCTTGTTAAATTTTCTATTATAATTTGTTTTTCCGGACAAGGTTATTAGCCTTGCGCCATTACACTACGTCAAGCTGGTCGAAAAAAAAACCGAATGTCCGATTTCACGTGAGACATGGCTAGGGGCTCCCCGAGATTTTCTGCGGTTGGGGTTGCGGTTTATAATAAACAGGGTTTTCGTTCGCAATTTCAATACGATGCAGAAATGTCTTTCGTCGCCTTTCAAGCTGTTCAAAAACAAATAAATGCCGTTCAACTCGACCTCAACCCGTTCGGTACCCAGTTTTTTTGCTTCTGAATGATGTGTTAGCAACGCAGCATTCAATTTTCAAAGGATGGCACAAACCACAGCGCGAAATCCTGGAAGACGCAATTAACCACAGCGGGTCGATTTCCTGGAAAATGCCACAAACCGATGACCAACCTCTAAAAAATTGAGAGGTTTAACAGTATATAAATTAACTTCCAGAAGCCACACAAGACCAGCTTTCCCGAACGATTAAAAAATATTACGCAGCCGTGGTACTCATCAACGAGCAGTACAGGATATCTAGTAGCGCCACAAACACATGTGAAGAAGCGGTATTGTGCCCATCTGGACAACAATAAATTCTCCTATAGAAGGCAAAATTGACCAATGACAGTTGCCTATGCTAAAATCGGTGCAGTGCCGGAAACCCTCTACTCATTCCATTCCTTGTGTCTGTTTTTCTTTTTTTCGCACCTCTCTTTGCGTCCCTCAGGCATCGATACTGTCGATTGATTTATAATCTGTGAAGAGTTTTTACTTTCGGAAAGAGACAACGAGACTTTTCAAACGCAAAAAACGCGAATGGGAGAAGACTCGGATCGAAAAAATCCTAGAAAATTTCAGAGCAAAGAATATCAGAGGCATGTATGTCGGCATAAATTCTATTAAAAATGGCTACCGAGGAGAGCCAAAATAATCCGAGACACAAACGGCTGTCTGGTCACAGAAACAAACAATATCGTGACAAGATGGCAGCAGTACTTTGAAAACCTGCTCAATGTGCGCACCCATCAACCACAAATAAACCCACCAGACGTACATACAGCCGCGCCTCAGATCCCAGAGTCCTCTTTCGACGAAGTTGTAGACGCAATAAATCGATTGAAAAACAACACTGACTGCATACCAGCAGAGATTGTGAAGCATGGAGGTGTTACGGACCGACCTTGAGTCCAGGTCCCCCCAACATCCACTAATCCCCTTTCGTTGGGTTCCCCGCTTTACCTTTAAACGGAGAACAACTCGCCAAGTAGTTAATTTGCATAAACTACTTTATGCAAATTCTACTTGGCAGAGAAAATAATAAAAACCGGCGTTGGCGTCGAATAATAAAATAAAACGTCAACGGCGAACAAAATAAATAAGATTCGACGTAAAACCATCGAAACAAGAACAACAAAAATAAAAAAGGAACGAAAGCCGATCAGGGGAGCAACCAATCAACGCCCCCTGCACCCAGTCGCAGCACACACCAACAACAACAAGCAGCAACTGCAGCGACCGCTCAACGGTCTCCAAAGTAAGTCTCTTAATCACTTACTATACATATTCAATTATATAGATTCAAAATATATTACACAATATTTTGTAAAATTGTCCAATAGCACTATAACAATTTTGGCGCAGCCGATTACCACCAGCTGAGGTTGTACCAAATCCGCCGGGGATACAACCCAGTGGTGGAAAGAGCCCCGAGGCTCTAACGGCCCCACGCCGACTAGCGGAATTAGCGGCTAGGAAAGATAAAAAAAGCCGTATAACAAAATAAAATAAATAAAAATATTATTTCTCGTTTTCCGCGTTTCGTTTTTCAATTACAGGAAAGAGGGGAACCTAACGAAAAGGGATTAGTGGATGTTGGGGGGACCTGGACTCAAGGTCGGTCCGTAACAGAGGAGAGGCAACCGTTCGAAAGAGCTGTGACATTTCTACGAACCACACAAACCACCATTGGTCGAGATGTCATCGTTCCACCAAGGAATACACTCACCTATAGATAAATTACACGTGCCCACAGACATGTGTCCTTAAAAGTCCTCCTTTCCACCTGAAACAAAGGTAATATACATCTGGGAGGCAACAACCCCACATATCCACAGACACGTGGGTCACAAGTCCGACCAATCGTCCTACGCCTGCACGGCGATCGAAGGACACAACAAATTGGCAAACAATGCCTTACCAAAGACATTTAATGCATCACCCAAATTCCCTGTAAAGAATTCTCTAACAATCATGCATTCAACGCATCATCCTAAATTCCTGAAAAGAATTCTGTACATCATACAGGCATCGTAAATTCGAAAACCTTATCGGCGCCCCTGTTTGCCAGCGTTCCCTGCAAACGTGCAAACATAATCCGAGTCTTGCCGCCACCTAAGATACGGGACACAATTACCATTGTATACCGAAATCCCTTATAGCACCATTGTCCTAATTCCTTTGCAGGCTATTAAGCAGCTACACAATGTATCCTATGATGCCCTTTTGTTCCTTCCTCTTTTCTCAATTTCGTTTTCCCATGACCTCCGTTGCATGAGAAAACAATGGATCTATTAGCACACGTGCTAAGATCAACCAGAGAGAACCTCGCCAATTCACCACGACAAAGAGAAACTTCACGTTTCTCTCGGGGAAAGTAAACTCACCACGAGTCCCTCGAGGTTAATCCTTGAGTACAACAGTCTAACACAGATGAGACCCAATGAGGAGGGTTGATCGGCGCGACGCAGAGAAACGAGAAAAGAACTGATCGACCAGAAGTTTAGATTTTTAAATACGCGAGTTAACCCGAGTATCTTTGTTGTATCGTAACGTGTGCGTTCGTTACTGTTGATATTAATTCGCCATATTTTTCTCAGCGCAAAAATGTAAAACAGAAAAGTAAAGAAAAAGACAAAGGAATAAAAACCGTGACACATATTGTGAACTCTTGCCAAACTATTAGTGTAAACTAAAGAAATAAAACAAAATAAATAAACGCTTCCGAAAACAATTAACAGTGTTTTATTTTTGTGCTGTATTCTCTCCGTGATTTCTTTTGTGAACAGTGTTCGGCGGAACACTTCACCATCATTATGAAACATTCGACATTGACTAAAAATACGCCAAAGATCGACCAACTGATTAAAACAATATGGGATAAGGAAGTCATTCCGGAAGAATGGAAAACCTAAATAGTCGTCCCCATTTTCAAAAAAAGGTCTGGCTGCGAAAATTACAGAGGATTATAACTGCTCCCTCCCACATACAAAATACTACCAAATGTCATGAATCACACCGTACGCAGAAGAAATACTGGGAGAGTACCAATGGGGATTCCGTAGGAAGCAGTCAACAAGCGACCAAATGTTCACAATAAGACAACTACTGGAAAAGAAGTGGAAATACGGAGAGACGGTTCACCAACTGTTCGTTGACTTCAAAAAAGCCTACGACTCAGTCGCAAGGCAGACTCGACCATATTGTAGTTGAGCTGGGAATCCCGAAAAAATATGCCGCCCTCAATCAAATTTGCATGAACGAAAACAAAGGGCGAGTTAGAATAGAAAACCACCTTTCAGAACCATTTGAAATGCGGGACGGACTAGAACAGGGGTATCGCCTCTCACCGTATCTTTTTAACCTTGTGCTCGAGTATGTCATCAGAAAGATACAAGACGACAACATGGCCG
This sequence comes from Microdon myrmicae, assembly GCA_963931805.1. NCBI lineage: Eukaryota > Metazoa > Arthropoda > Insecta > Diptera > Syrphidae > Microdon > Microdon myrmicae. The sequence continues at coordinate 17,210,288 of OZ007499.1, forward strand.
GATCATCCCTGAACAGCGTCACACAAGTGCTCGCATATGCGGATGACATCGCCGTTCTGGGCGATAATCTAGAAGCTGTAAGTACAAGCAGTGGAATCATCATGCAAGCGACAGAAGAGGTGGGCCTAGAAATAAATGAAGACAAAACGAAATACATGATTATGACCAGAGCAGGCGGACCTCAGAGAACACACATAAACATCAGGGACAAGATTTTCGAAAATGTCAAAGAATTTAAATACATGGAAACAATACTGACGGCCAGTAACGAAATGTCGATGGAAATTAACAAAATACTACACTCCGGCAACGCTAGTTGGCACCCAGTCAGTAAACCGCTGACATCCAAACTGCTATCACGTAATATAAAGCTTCGTGTCTATAGAACCATAATCATGCCGATTGTTCTATACGGATGCGAAACATGGGCTCTCACAAAACGGGAAGAAAACAAATTCCGCGTATTCGAGAATAAAGTCCTAAGGGGTATCTTTGGCGGCAAATATGACGAGGACAATGGAGGAAACTCCACAACCACGAATTGGAAGAGCTATACCGCAAACCTACAATAGTGAGAGTAATCAAACCACGGTAGGACCATGCATAGAATTCTTGACGATAAGCCAACGGGAAAGAGACGGACAGGGCGGCCGCGACGGAGATGGGAGGACAATGTTAAATTGGACCTCGAAGAGATCAGATCGGATAATCGAACGTGGAAGGAGAGCGCACGGGACAGGGAACAATGGCGGAGTCGAGTCGGTGAGGTCATGATTCGGGTTCCTACAGGCCAATAAATAGTAATAGTAGAAGAGTTGAAGAAGGAACTTCAGGAGCGGAATCTGGATAGCAGAGGACAGAAGTAAATTCTTCGACAGCGTCTGCAAGCAGCAATGGAGGAAGAGGTATCGATGTCGACACGTATGTTTTTACGATTGGACCAGACTGCCCGGATGGGGAAGAAACAGCGAGTCAAGGTGGTGCCAATGTAACGGAGAAGAGTGCGCCACAGTTGGACATTTCGGAGATGTTCAGGATGATGATGACAAAATGGGACGCACAAGCTACAGATATTAACTCAAAATTGGACGCGCAAGCTGCTGAAATGTAATTTTCAACACTTTAAGGAAGAAATTCAGTCAAAAATTCGAAACGAAGTAGCAAATCTGGATCTAAAAAACGAAGGTGAATTTAAGAAAGTCACCGATGAAATAACGTGAATCGAAAAGAGACTTGAGTGTGTTGAGAGACGTAAGACATCGCCTAGCAATCAACATGACTACAAAGATACAAGGATGCAACCGCCAACCTTCAATGGAACAGGACCCTTCCCCGTATTTATACGTCAGTTTGACGCTGCGGCCAATTATAATAAGTGGTCGGATGAGCAAAAGTTAACATCACTAATCTTGTCACTCCGCGGGGCGGCTGCAGAATTGCTACAAACTATAACAGCAGAGAAGCAAACAGATTTCCAAGCGGTAAGAGACGGCCTTGAAGCTAGGTATGGAGACAACCACATGCAGCAGGTCTACCGCATGCAACTTCGGAGCAGAACGCAGAAACCTGGAGAAAATCTTCAACAGTTGCAGGCAGACATTGAGCGATTGGCAAACTTGTCTTATTCAAATATGACTAAGGAATTTCTGAACGAGGTAGCAATGAATGAATTTATAAATGCACTCCAAGATCGGGACTTGCAACAAGCCGTTCGGTTGGCAGGAAAGAAGACGACTAATGAAATACTGGCGTTCGCATTGGCATATGAATCTGCTAAACTGGCTACCAGGAGTACATATAGAGTCCGAGAAATGACATTCCAGGAATGTTCCTGCCAAAGATTGGGCATGTACAACGGGGAACCCCGAGATCTGATATGAAGTGTTGGACATGCGGCGAAGTCGGCCACATCTCTGTTGACATTAGGAAACGTCGACGTATGAATGAAAGTCAGGATGGCCGAGTTATGTAATTGGCATTCCCAAGATCGGATCGCCCATTTATATTGGATACTGATGGAAGTAACACAGGAATCGGAGCAGTGTTGTCACAGGAAGTCGATGGTAAAGAGAGAGTTGTCGCATATTATAGTCAAGTTCTAACTAAGCCAGAGAGAAATTACTGCGCAACAAGAAAGGAACTGGTGGCTGCCGTAGAAGCCGTTAAGAATTTCCATAAGTACCTTTACGGGCGTTGATTCCGCCTTCGGACGGATCATGCCGCCCTGAAATGGTTGTTAAATTTTAAGAATCCGGAAAGACAAATAGCTCCATGGATCGAACGACTTCAAACGTATGATTTCCAAATTTCCCACCGTCAAGGGAAGGTGCAGAAGACCATGTAAGCCAGATTGTAAACATTGTCATAGAGCGGAAGAAAAACAAGAAGCGTACGACCTTCGAAATGTACAAGTAGAGGTACTAGATGGGTGGACGAGTGATGCTATACGCAGCTCCTGGAACACAATGAAAAGAACGAGCGGCCAACTTGGAACAATATTTCCGACAAGAGCGGAACATTTAAAGCATATTGGGCACAATGAAATTCCTTGCTGGTGGTAGATGGAATTCTAAAGCGTAAATGGGAAGCCGCGGACGGAAAATCCCATCGAATGCAGATTCTAGTCCCACCATCAAAAGTGAAGGATGGACTAACAGAAATGCACGACGGGGGCTCCGGTGGACATTTGGGAGTTAATAAGACACTTTCAAAATTACGATCTCGATTCTACTGGCTTTACATGAGAGATGACGTCGAGTCTTAGTGTAGGAAGTGCACAACTTGCACTGCGACCAAAGGACCAACAGCAAAACCAAGGATCGCTATGAAGCAGTACAACGTGAGTGCTCCTTTCGAGCGAATTGCGATCGAAATCTCAGGACCATTTCTAAAAACCAACGACAACAACAAATGCATGTTGGTCATCATGGATTACTTCAGCAAGTGGGTGGAAGTCCTTCCAATTCCAAACCAAGAAGCAACAACCGACATTGAGCAGCTTATCAATAATTGGATCAGCAGATATCGAGTTCCCTATGAGCTTCATTCCGATCTAGGCCGAAAATTCGAATCACAGATATTTCAAGGCATCTGTGCGACACTGGGCGTAAGAAAAACCGGGACCACACCCTTACATCGGCAGTCAGACGGAATGGTAGTGAGGTTCAACCGAACAACAAAAGAGCATGTATCGAAGGTCGTTAGTGATCACCAACGAATTTGGGACAAATATATATAGGGTTTTCCAATAGGGACTTGACAACTTTGAATTTAATTTGTGAACGCACCCTTTCACTAATGATCGAACTGTCACTGTCAATTTATTCAGTAAACTCATCATGGTTAAGTACACGAACGAACGTCTGCAAATTATAAAAATTTACTACCGAAATTTGGAGTCGGGACCGCAACTTTAAGAGCGTTAACTCCAATTCTCGGTCGTAATTCTCGCCCTAGTAGACAGGCAATAACAAGTTTAGTGCAAAAATTTGAGTCTACATATTCGTTGTGTGAAGTTGCCGTGCCAGTGAGACAACGGGTTGGTCGAAGTGTCGAAAATATCGCTGCCGTTCAGGCGTCCATAGCAAACGATCCAAATCAATCAATTCCACGGCGTTCTCAAGAATCGGGCATCGCCCGGACCATTTTATAGCGAATTTTGCGTAAGGATCTTGGTTTACACCCATACAAGATCAAGCTGACTCAAGAATTGAAGCTGATGGACCATTTGAAGCGACGTACGTTCTCCGATTGGGCTCTAGAAAAGATGCGCCAAGATGATGAATTTCATCGCAAAATCATCTTCAGTGACGAAGCTCATTTTTGGCTTAATGGGTTCGTCAATAAGCAAAACATGCGTTATTGGTCGGGTGAAAACCCACATGTGCTTCATGAATCACCACTTCATCCACAAAAAATAACTGTTTGATGCGGTTTGCATGTCGGCGGCGTCATTGGGCTATATTTTTTCGTCGACGATAACGATCGTCACGTTACTGTTTATGGCTATCGTTATCGCGCTATGATTAACGATTATTTTTGGCCCGAATTGGAAGATATGGACTTGGGCGACATGTGGTTTCAACAGGGCGGTGCCACAAGCCACACGGCACACGATACAACCGATTTATTAAAGAGTAAGTTTGATGAGCGTGTTATCTCAAGAAATGGGCCAGTCGTTTGGCCGCCTCGTTCGTGCGATTTAACGCCTCTAGACTATTTTCTTTGGTGCTACGTCAAGTCATTGGTCTATGCCAACAAGCCGACGATGCTGGAAGAGCTCAGTGCCAACATTGAACGCGAAATAGCGGCCGTTTCGGCCGAATGTGAGGCCGAGTCATCGAAAATTGGGTCCAACGAATCGACCGCTGCAAACGTGCCCGCGGTGGCCATATGAACGAAGTCGAGTTCCATTTATAAATGTTTTGATTGTACTTCAAGCCGATAATAAAGTTTTTGAAATATCTCAAATGGTTTGCGCTTTATTTAAAAAAAAAAAAAAAGTTGTCAAGTCCCTATTGGAAAACCCGATACAAACCTTTCTCATGAGTTATAGATCGGCTAATCACGATACGACAGGCCATTCTCCAGCAAGAATTATATTTGGACGAGAGATACGATTACCAGCCGATCTGCGATTCGGAATACCGCCAGACGCCATAGATAAGACTGAAGACTACGTAGCCGAATGGAGAAATCGCCACGATGAGATTCATCATTTGGTTCGAAAGCAAATCAAGGTATCAAGTGACAGGATGAAAACAAGGTACGACGTTCGAGCCAACGCATCCGGATTTAATGCAGGCGATAACGTGTGGCTTTATAACCCTCATCGGCGAAAAGGGAGGTCTCCGAAGTAGCAGCAACATTGGGAAGAACCGTATAAGATTCTCACAAGAATTAACGACGTTGTCTATAGGATTCAGCGAAGACCGAACGCCAAGATGAAAGTGGTACATCGTGACCGACTGGCGACTTTTTGTTAACCCAGAAGACCAGTGAACTTAGTTCGGGGCGAACTAATCTAGGTGGAGGGTAGTGTGACGCACATGACAATCAGCTGTGATATCTGGCAAGTCTCCAAAACAAAGTACTAGAATATTCTAGAAAATGCTGGAAAACTGGAGTATGAGCAGTAGAAAATTTGAGGCTATGGAACGGACGAAAACTAAACGCCGAATCAGAATGAGGAAAAACGGTATAAAAATGTCGCACGCAGATCAAGGAGGGGAGTCGACACAACCTGGATCGAAGGTCTCGTTTTTAAATTACTGAAAACTGGCGTCAGTAAAACGGTGTGTAGTATCATCTACCAATTCGTTTTAAACAGAACCTTTTAAGTTCGAGTGAATGGAAAGCTTTCCCGAATTTTCAACACCGCTGCAGGCGTACCACAGGGCTCCATTCTAGGCCCCATCTTATTTAATATCTACACCTCAGGTATTCCTCGCCCTGTGGACGGTAGAGTAAACCAGATATGTTATGCGGATGACGTCCTAATGTGCACGTCATCTAAAAGCCCAAAACTCGCAACAAACCGACTCCACCGTCATCTAGACGAACTGTATCAGTACTACGGTCGATGGAAAATTCGACTTAGCTATAATTCTGAGTAGTAAACACTCCCAATCTATTTCTCGATATTCACAGAATATCCAAATAAAAGTAGGAGGTACTACGATTAGACCACAGGACAGGATGAAATATCGTGTGGTCATCTATACCCCAAAAATTAATTTCATCAAACATGTGACCCACATTCTTCAAAGGGGTCTCGGCCCGTCTAAGCAACTGCACAACATCTTGAAGTGGAGCAACAAAGTTGACACCAAAGTTAAGCTTCTCTGCTATAAGCAGCTAATTCGATCTGGAATATCATACGCCTTTCCCATATGGTCCTGCATATCTTCGGCCCAAATGGAAAGACTTCGAGTTTTCGAAAGAAAACTCCTCAGAAGATGCACCAACTACTCTAGAAGGCCTGACGGTCGCTATTACCCAAACTCTCACCTATACGAAGACGCCTCCATTATCCCGATCGACGAGTACTTGCTACAATTAGCATACAAGTACCTCGAAAGCATTCAGACCAGCGAGAACCCACTTGTACGGGAGTCCTGCGTTCTTGACCCTTCTCTCTTTCGATCTCTTCGAATCAGACCACCACAATTTCTTCTTCAGTACAAAACTGAAGAAAGCACCCTTCCCAACAACATTCTCCTTTATAATAGAGGATTCATGGACCTGTGGTAATTTCTTATTCAATAATTGCATTCCATAGCAAATTCCCAGAAATGGAATTTTCAATCTAAACACTTCTGTATCATAGGCTGGTGCGTCATCAGAGTACACAGAAGATGGGCCACCCGAAATGATAATGCCTCGATATCCTAATGCTTTAAGCTGATTTGCACCACTTTTTTTATTTAACGTGGAAGCCCGACTTGCCTCTACGGAATCTGAAACGCGATTACTATTGCCACCGAAGCGACAGAATTACCAAAAATTCCATCCATCGCTTCAGTGACCGTATATGGTATCATCCTCGCATTTGGTCCAGCAAAAATGGGGTGAAACACACACACACGATGATCGTCTCTGCAGCTCATAGCATGTGTGTGTCCACAAGCATGCGGGCCGTGGATCGATCAAATCTACAAGGTTGCAGCTGGTGCAAATATCTCTACATAGGGATTGAAGTATTTGCACGATCAGCGACTGCGTAAAGCATTTATGCTGATCGTGCACATGTTATTGGCATCTCCACGTAGTCAAATTCTCGTTTGTAATTTTTCCATTTTGAGAACTCGACTTGCTTGGGCGATCAGCCAGATGCCCTCATGTATTTGTCGGTCGGATGACCGAGCGATGTGGGCATGCATGCAAAGGGAAAGATAAAATATTTCCTGCATGTGTGCGGCTGGCGCGTAAAGACATGTTCAATGGATTGGTTCGGTTCATGTTGGCTGCGTGGTGATGCAACCAAATTGCCCATAAAGGAACATGCCTGTTTGGTGCTGATGGATTTAGCATCAGCAAATATTGTGATTTTATGCGTTTTAAGGCTTTATGGCTCAGCTATAAACAGCACAAACACAAACACACACACACACACACACACACACACACACACACACGGACAGTTACTCCGGGAGGAGTAATAGAATACATGCTTAGTTCAAAACAGACATGGTCCGTAACAAATGGTATTCTCTGTGAAATGATGTAGCAGTTGCGACGCGACGAGCGGAGTAACAGGTAAACTCCGCCCCGCCCCGCGATGGAATATCTAAAAGAAAGTTCCGCGGGGATCAACGGGAATGAGCCTGGCGGGAGGTGGTTCTAGCCGGTAAAAACCCGGCATGCCTCTGGATCGGTCAAGAGGTATCTTTTAAAGATTTCCACCTTCCTACCGAAACAAAAACAAAACAAAACAAAAAAAAAAAAAAAAAAAACACCCTATATTAAATATCTTGGTGTTATACTCGACAACAGGTTGAGCTTCAAGGAACACCTGAGGAAAGCGAGTGAAAAAACGGCAAGAGTATGCAAAGTTTTGGCGAGACTGCTACCCAATGTTAAAGGACCCCGGCCCCACATAAGGAAACTCATAACCAGTGTCAACACCTCCACTATAATGTATGCAGCTCACATATGGGCAGGAACCGCACAGTATAAGTCATACATGAGAGGAGTGAACTCAGTGCATAGACTGGCATCACTAAGAGTATGCTGTGCATTTCGAACGGTATCCGAAGATGCCATAAATATTTTGGCCGGGAGGACACCACTTGACATTGCAGCTAAAGATAACGCTGCATTGCATAAGGTCTCCCAAGAGAATCGTCGGAGAATGCGGGCACAATTAGAGCTCTCAAGCCTAAGAGAATGGCAACGAAGGTGGGATTTTTCCACCAAAGGAAGATGGACCCACACCATGATACCTGATATAAAAACATGGGTGAAAAGAAAACATGTTGAACTGAATTACTACTTGACTCAGCTAATATCAGGACATGGATGCTTCCGGCAATAATTGCACAGGTATAAGCATGTGAATCACCCATATTGCTAGTATTGTGAAGGCAAAATAGAAAATGCGGAACACACAGAGTGCGTGAGATTCGAGACCGCACGAAGGATTTTGGAGAGACACACGAGACGGACAGTTGCTCCGGCTGGAGTAATAGAATGCATGCTTAGTTCAAAACAGGCATGGTCCGTAACCAATGGTATTCTCTGTGAAATGATGCAGCAGTTGCGACGTGACGAACGCGGTAACAGGTAAACTCCGTCCCGCCCCGCGATGGAATATCTAAAAGAAAGTACCGCGGAGATCAACAGGAATATGAGCCGGTAATGCCGCGTGGTAAGTTGCAACGATCGTTGTACCAGTGTCCTTAGGTCCATCTGTTGAGCGGTTGATGGTGATGTCGGGTTTGACTTGTCCGAATATTATTATCCTTGTCATGCAACATTCTTGTCAATTGAAGTTTTATTGCAACAGGATATGTGAAGTTCACTAGATGGTATTAAAAGAATGAGAACCGCACTATAGTTTTAGGTAAGTGGTGGTTTTAGTCGGGAAAAACCCGGCATACCTCTGGACCGATCTAGAGGTATCTTTTGAAGATTTCCACCTTCCTAAAAAAAAAAAAAAAAAACATGCCGACCAAAGTGCAGATTATCCCCCCCCCCCCCCCCCCCCCCCCCCCCCCTCTTCATCGGATGTGGGTGATTCTGGTTATCGCAAGATGACCAGAAGCCAGAGACAAAATGAAGGATACATTTGTTCTTGTCTCCATAAAGTCGGCCTCTCGCCTCCCCATTTTTTTTTTTAAAGAAGGGGAGTAAGCAGTGAGGAAGCGATAAGTAAAGAAGCGATAGGAATTAAGCGATAAGTCTCGAGAGAAAGAAGAGTCACCGAATTATTAGAGAAATATCAAGGAACGGTTGTTAACAGACTAATAAAGTGTTTACAAAAAAAATCGATTTAACGGCTCTTATTTATTAAAATAATTAATCCAGCGATGTGGGTGATTCTGGTTATCGCAAGATGACCAGAAGCCAGAGACAAAATGAAGGATACATTTGTTCTTGTCTCCATAAAGTCGGCCTCTCGCCTCCCCATTTTTTTTTTTAAAGAAGGGGAGTAAGCAGTGAGGAAGCGATAAGTAAAGAAGCGATAGGAATTAAGCGATAAGTCTCGAGAGAAAGAAGAGTCACCGAATTATTAGAGAAATATCAAGGAACGGTTGTTAACAGACTAATAAAGTGTTTACAAAAAAAATCGATTTAACGGCTCTTATTTATTAAAATAATTAATCCAGCGAACCCTAAGCTCGCTATATGTTTAAAAAAAGGAAAATAAAAAAACTAAGGAGATTTTTTGCCCCACCGCCGCTAGTTAAAACAGAACAAAACATAATTCCACTCCCCGCGATACGCCAAGAAATACACACAGGGGGCTCAGGCCATCAACACCTCCTGCAACAGGAATAGCAGACAAACGCCAACCAACCATCCGTTCAGCGTTTTACAAAGTGAGAAAATAATAATTTGATTTGTTAAAATAATATAACAGGGGCACTGCTACTACTTTCTTACACAGTACACAGTGATCATACCTGAATTAAAGGGTTTCCCAATAGGGGGCGATATATTTTTAAAATTTCACACCTGCATTATTCAAAACGATACGCACTAGCTTTAACTCATCTTAAATATGGTTTGACTTGAAATTGTTGTACTTTAAACTAATAAAAGATCTACTTTTATCTCATAAATATTTGGTATTGTACCTAGTTTCATAAACATATCATCCATTTTTGTGATCCTAGACAAAAACTCTAAAAGCAAAGGTAGTTCAAAAATACTTCAACGTAGCAGTTCATTTATACTTCGAGTTACCACCTAGCTTATCATTTAAAGACATTCATTGTCACATATATGGCATAACATGCATTCTATTATCAGCATAATGCACTGAATCTTCGATTATTGAACAAATAGTTCTAACAATTTTAACCGCAGAAAGGGAAGTTGTTAAAATCAACGGCCTCCTAATAAATAGTAAATTCCTTGCCCAATCCTGTCAACATTTAGAGGTCAATTGAACCTACGCAGTGCGCATGCTTCAATCGCGGCACATATTGCTCCGCAGGATTTGATCGAAACTACTGTCACATGATACAGCAACGCGAATTTGCGAATATCAATTAGCACAGTTATAACAGTTCGCCATTAAAACTCAATTAGTCATCAACACACGTAATTTTAAATCGTTGACCATTATTGGCAAATTTTATGTTTTCAGTCGGATTTCGAAAGCTGCAGGTGATAATTCTTCATATTCTTATTGTCATATATTAATAAAATAGACAAATTCAATTCCATAATTAATGTTTGCCGCCGTTCGCTCTAACCTAAAACCGGAACGGTTTGAAAATCAAGGGACTCCAGCTGATGACACAGGAAAGAAGTGACATTTGACTTTGGTAAATCCGAATCAATCAGCTTCACTTAAATACTCCGACTGAAGCCCATGGAAGAAACACTCTTATAAAAAGTGATGAAACTGAGAGACCAACAAAACAACGGAAAATACAAACGCCAGAAATTATGACACAACCTTGCCATCAAGGGCAGAACTTTTAGAGTCCAATGGAACGCTGATTGTTATAACACATCTATAGCACTGTTAGCCAAGGGTGATAAATATGGCCTTCATATTGTAAATGTCAAAATTACACCAGCAATAGTCCTGCTGACACTTCCTGAAGGTTACCTATAGATTCAGAGAGAGCATGACCATTTTATTAAGTCTGCGTACAAATTTTTGGAATTGACGAGGTTATTGGGATGATCACAACATCAAATACGCTTGAGAGTAGATACCCAATATTCCGGTGCCGAAAGTTGGAGAAACACCTTATCAACTTGCGTTCGTTCTATGTACCACTTTCCCCAGGGGCAAATTGTTCTCCCAACTCCAAGTTGTTTATTGTTCAGCACCCGACGAGGACGCCGCCGGCCACAAACAGTCGAGACTCTTGAATCACGCAGTTGTATATCCCATCGGTGCCTACATGCAGTGGCATCTGACGATGCCTATTCTTCTCTTTCTATCATCCTCAAAAACTGACGCGCTACACGTTGAGGTGTTTCACTCAAGTATGTCCGCACTGGCACCAATTTGCGGGTCGGGATCATATACAAAACAGTTGGAATATTTTTCCTTGTCAAATCCCATAACTCCAAGACCAAAAAAAAATTATCTAGGTACCACAATCATTAATATCCAATTGAAAACCTCACTTTAAATTACACTTGATTGCGCTTAAGGGAATACTCGGAATACTCACTCATAATCTCGGAAAATCTTTTTCGTAGTTCGGCAGAAAAAAACCTCCTCATTGTCTTGGAAGCCATTCAGAACTTGCTGACTATCGAAGTTTTCAAATCCAGGACGTTTACACAGTGGCATGCTGTGGAATCGATCTACTTGAAACTGGGTGGAGATTTATAAAAACTTTGCTTCGATAATGTGTTATTCAAACAATGTTGTCCTTAATATGAGTTATTGATGGTTTGTTGCGCGCCAATTGACTAAAGTGTTTCAGGAGTTCGGTTCTAAGTCTGCGTGCTTTGTTCCTCCTGTCGTTTCTGTTGCTTCAGCTGAATTCAGGCGAAAGCCATCTTTTTATGCTTACACTAGGTTTTTAAATAAATTAATTAGAACTATTTTGAATAGAATAATTAAGTTTTCCACTTGTAATTAACGTTTTGAGAGAAACTGTCTTAAATACACTACAAAATAAAAATGAAAATGATTCGCTTTCTTTTTCTTCCTTTTTTCTTGTTCTCTTTTTTGGCAGTCAACTTCATCCGCGACAAGTTTACGCGCGCGCCAACTCTTCGAAAATGTTTGTTGAAAGAGCTAATGGACAGTAAAGCACCTGCAAGAGAGAGAGAGTGCGACGTTTCCGATTTGACTGATGACATATTGACAGTTGTCAATGTCTGTACACAATTTTGCTGTACAAATGGTAATAGATTATTTTGTTCTTAAACTGACAACAAATCTTAATATATTGTAAAAGTATCAAATAAAATAAGTCCCTTAAAATGATAAACAGTCACAAATAAGATGAGTTGAAGTCATGAATATTTGAAATATTGACCTGACTACGTTCGCAGAATATTAGGCAGTCAGAGCCAAGCTATTATATTGAAAAATAAAGATTTCGCAGCGAAATAGTTGCCTTCAAAAAGCGTCGTGATGCGTCAATTGGTTGTAACAAGGAAAAAAAAAGGGGAAGGCATAAGGAAAAAGTCTGCCAAAATTTTTCTATTCTTGGTATACGAAACTTATCAAACGTCTACTGAACACTGAACGCGATAAAAAATATAGAAAACAAGAAAACAATGAAATGAAACGAATGATAAAGATTCTGATAATTTTTTGTTTTACAGACGTTCAATATATACCGAACTTGTTTTTTATAACCATAAAGTTCATTCTACTTACTGATCAAAAAAAATTCTCTTTTCCATAGTTACACAATAACGGAGGCGTTGGTCACAATTTCCAATGCATTTCTGAACAGCTCTTTTTTTTCTACCTTTCACGTGTACAGGCTTTTGAATATCGTCCTCGTCCACGAAAGTAGCATCATGTCACCTGTATCTTGAGCCGAGAGAATAAAAAGAAGATGAAGGGATTGCGATTCGTCGAAGATAGTGGAAAGGGAGCACTCTTAAGGGTACATTCTCATCAGTAAGGCCAAAAAATAGGCTATTTTCATGTTTTTTTTTTTTTTTTTGAGGGAAGTAATAAATCTAGACACGCGATTTTTCAGGTATATTTATTGTACTTTTAAGTGGCTTTTAAAAAATTTTCAATTAATTTCATGATAACCCCGAGGTAGGAGCACGTTGCGCCGTGGACCGCTGCGAAATAAAAGACCTCGATGGCGGCTGTCCTACAGGTCATAATATTTATCTGAAACAAAAAATCGAAAAAGTTTACTGGTTGGTATGAGTGTGGTTATGGCATGAACCACGAAAAATGAAATATATCCAAAAATAACAAAATGGCGCCGTTTTGAAATTTATGTGCGCTTTTAATGAATGTTTTTGTTCTTTTTTTGTTTATAAAAAAAAGCAAATTACAACGTATCGGCAGAATTGTGGTTCATGCGATAGAGAGTTCAATTACGCGTATTTAAAAAAAAAAAACATTAAGATTCGTTGAAAATTGACTGAGTTATCACAGCCGCCAGCTCGAAAAACGTTGTTTTCCAGAAAACGCGTTTAAAGTTTTAAGTGTAGTTATTTCGCCATACTTACTGCTTTGACTCAGTCGGCTCGGAGGCTCATAACTTTTTAACCGTTACGAATTTCGATTTTTCTTTTTAAAATGATATTCTAGACAGTTATACCTATCGAATACCGCAAAAAAAAAAAAATGTTGACCCAACTGATGAGAATGTACCCAACTGATGAGAATGTACCCTTAAACCAAAACAATGCTATATATGTGTGATGGGTGCAACCGTTAGGATGAAGGTTGCGACCACCGAGAGGTGATAATGGCGAGTCTCGCGAATGTCTTTAATGTGATCCAATTCAATTACGCCAGTAATCGCGCATTTCAATTAGTGTGACGTTGATTTTTTGCCACAGAAAATTAATTGTATTTACATAACCAAATTACCTGTAGTTCAGGTGAATTCGCTCAGCAGCTCTCCCAGCGGTGGTCCTCAACTCCTCGTAACTCCGGATCAGCAGGCGGTCGTGATTCCTGCTCGAGGAAATTAACCAGGGCTTGTACCAGGCGACCCTTGGTTCTGGAAACTGTGATGGGCGGAAGAAATGGCCCGAACCAACTTGAGTATTCTTGGTTCAATCCAACTCCGCCAGCTGCGCACAGTCCACAGCGACTTCCCCGAAGTTCCGCAGTCAAAAAATAGTCCAATTCACGTTATAAATGGTTCTCTTTATTTCTTCCAAAACACAACCGTGCCATCTCAATTCTTTAACTTTACTTTTAATTCTTTAACTTTACTTTTAATTTGACAAAAACTAGGAACGGGCTTCTTCTCTTCTTCTTCTCACTTCCGAATCAACTCTAACCCGCAAAAAAACCGTATCTTCAAAAACAACCGTCAACAACGGAATCAAAATCTCTCTTCCTGTTACCTCTCTCTCTCACTCTCCATCGACATCCACTCCGAAAACAGAATTCGAACTTGCCCATGATCCACACTCGAACTGGGGCGTGTTCGAACACTCACATGTGGATCGTGCGCTTTTTCCACCACCTTACCATCAAACTATATTAAAGCAAAATTATATTAAAAACAATCTAATGGTGGGGGTGGTGGCGGAAACCGCACGTAACATTAGGTTGGTCTTTGTACGAACAAGGCAAATGAAAGAACAAAACGACTCGAGGAATTTCCCTTTTAATAGTTTAAACATCACTTGGTAATATTTACTCTTACTCTCGGCAGTTGTGTAAGCGTTGGTGGTTGGCTGAAGGCGGTGCGCCCCTGATGGAAGTTGATGTTCGACTGACTGACCGTTGGTCACATTTAAATTAATGTGACAGCTGGCTGGCGTCCCCTGGCGATGACGCATTGTCAGCTGGTTGCTGACAGGTGTGGTGGATATGTTTGTAGGGGAGTGTACTAGACGATAAACGAACTAGATTCTCCCCGCTGCATATAATTCTGAATCTACAACAATATGTAATAATAGGAGGCGTTGGTTCCAGTTTCCAATACACTTCTGAACAGCTTCTTTTGGAATACGTTTCACGTGTACAGTCTTTTGAATAACGGCCGCACACGAAAGTAGCATCATGTCGCATGTATCTTGAGCCGAGAGAATAAAAAGAAGAAGAAAGGATAGCGATTCGTCGAAGATAGTGGAAAGGGGCACTGTTGAACCAAAACAATGCTATACGAGTATATGTAATAATAGGAGGCGTTGGTTCCAGTTCCTTTTACAATTTACTTTATTTTAAAACACATATTTTTTTATTTATTTATTTATGTTTTTTTTTTTACTCGTCATTCGTATAATATACACTCAACTTCTTATAATTATTATTTTCCCACCATAAAATTTTTACTAAAAATATAAATAACTCAATACTATCATTTCGTGAGACTTTATAAAAAGAAACAGTTTTGTATCGTCTTTCAAAGTTGATGTGAATGTTTTGTTTCCTTTTTCTTCCTTTTGTTTTTAGTTTAAAAGGAATTTAAAAAAGATAACTTTAAAAGTTATCAAAATTGTACATACATAAACAAGATGCAATTAAAGGACTAATCGGGACCCAGATATCTCAATTCGATTTACTGTGACGCCAACGCACTTTGTATCGAAATTGTTTTTCCGTGACTGAGCGCGGAAATGCTTATACGCTTTGGCATAGCCTGGTTCTAACATTGACCGATAAGAAACTGGATCACATAGTGCTGAATATTTTTCATAAAATTCCTGGTAACCTCCATGAAGAAGGTAGATCTCAGGATAATGGAGCGCAGGATATGAATCTGTGTTACGTGCTCGATCGTTATTACGCAAAAAACGTGACCTGGAAGAAAGCAAATAGAAAACAGTTAATTATAAAACATAAAAGAGCAAGGAAAGGACTTGTATACATTCTGTGAGTCACTGTTCTATTGACACAGCACACAGTGGTTTCCAAATAAAGGATTGGCTAAAAAATAATTCTATAAAAATTGTATATAGTAGTATAACTAGAGTTTTCATAGACTAAAGTAGCATAAAGAATGCCTGCGAAAGGAAGAAAATTCTGATAATTAATTTGGCCTAAAACGTTTTTCATTGATGTGGTATATAAGTTGAAATATGCTATTTGAAGACTTGTCATGGGTTCAACTGATACCTGTGTCATTTGAGGCATTTGGTCAATAAACTTCCTATCTATTTTTGTAAAGTGGAGACAAGCTGAATGATCTTAAATTAAGCGAAAGAGTTTGTGACGATACATGTATTGTGAAGGAGTTCTTATAGTACAAGACATTGGAAAAGAAGAATCTCTACTAATCTGGTAGAGTGTTTTGCTGACCTCCATCTATTTGTGAATCGATTAATAGATTAGGACAAATCAAAGAACTTTCACATCGGTTTGGCAAATGAACCTCTTCAGAAATGTAGAGGAGGCACCATCTGGCCCATGGGAGTTGTTCAGTTCATTGATGGTTTGTGTTCTCCCAACACATTCCTCGGAGGGCAAAACGCAAGAACCGTCGTTGAATGCTTTCAATTCTGCGGATATGGGATACTTGATATGGGGAGCAAACCTGGCTACCGTATTCAATAAGAGGGCGAACGAAAGTAATGTAGAGCGATGGGGTCACGTAAGGGTTAGAAAATTCCTTAGACCAGCGTTTCACAAAGCCGGGGGCTGAATTGGCCTTGAGAATCCTGTCGTCAATATGTGTAAGGAAGTTTAGCTGACTATTGTTACGTACCAAGACTACCCGCCCAAACATTCATACCGGGCGAAGCCTCATTCAATTTCGGATCACATAAGGTGAACCCCCTGCGGATTGGTTAATGTACCAATCCGCTAACAAAAATTCTCTACCGACATCGCTAGAGAATAAAACCATAGAGTCCAGAAGTACATCTGAGAACAAAACTCAATGGCGGTACCCTTTCTCTTAATCCCTTGTAAGGATACGTTTCCTAAACGGAACAAAGAGCGAGGGTTGTGAATAGGATTGCTGGACAACAATACCATTAAGATATACAAAATATCTTTGGCACCGTTGTCCATTAAAATGTAATTACCAAAAACACCCGTGGTAAATACCAATCCTAAATATTACTAAAAAAAAAACCGAAGTAATGTTTAATGGCTTATGGTAATTGTCGATCCTAGGAAAATTACTGAAGAATCAAACAAAAGATCGCTGGCTCACAATAGAGATCCGGATGCAAAGGATTTTATGTGAGGTCAGCGAAGAAAAGAGAAAAGGAAAATAATACGTTGCCTTTGGTTAATGTTGAAAAAAGTTTTCCTCCGATCGAACGATCGCAATAGAGTGGAGTTGATTGGGAACTAGTGACCGAGATGGTTAGTAAAGTAATAGAGAAAGTGTTGCAGTGTGCACGTTTTGACTAAGGTTAACATGTACCTATATATTTCGTGATCAGTAAATCTTCAGAGGCCGAACCCCTGGCCGCGCGCAATGTAACCAAATTACAGAAAAATAAAATAAACACTGATTAGTAAAAGGATTGTCCTTTCGTCTTTTGCGCTGTTTGACTTTCGGCCCGGCCTTTCCTACCGTTTGAAATTGCGTTGCCCTCGATATTCGACTACAGCCTCTTGGGCTAGTTTGGCTTCGGGATTTCAATGACTCTTGCAGTGATGTGTTTGTATAATTGATCCACCCAGTGCCAGTGATGTCAACTGATGAAAACTGATCCGACGCACCAACTATTGCAGTGATGTGTTTGTATAATTGATCCACCCAGTGCCAGTGATGTCAACTGATGAAAACTGATCCGACGCCCCAACTCTTGCAGTGATGTGCTTGTATACTTGATCCACCCAGTGCCAGTGATGTCAACTGATGAAAATTGATCCGACGCACCAACTATATCGAAACGTCCCGCAGCTGAGTATTGGGGAATTTACAATAAAGAGGCAAGGCACAATTACTACGCCGCCTCCTAAAATATCACACACAACAACGGCAACCAACAATGTCTATCTTTTATATTTTCGGTAGTTAGGTTAGTAAAGTACATAAATTAATCATATTTTAGGGAGTTTGTATCGATTCACCGTGATGCTGCTTGCAGCGAGAGAACATGAATTGCTCAGTTACGAGCGAGCGGTGCTCACACAACGACAAGCTGGCAGGAACTGACTGTTGGTCACATTTTAAGTGGGTGACAGTCCGATGGTGTCCCTAGGCGATGTCAACTGGCGGCTGACAGACGGCTGACAGACGTGTTATGAATATGCTGGTTGAGGAGTGTACTAGACGGTGAACATACTAGATTCTCCCCGCTGAATTTAGTTGCAAATCCGCGACATTATAAATAAATAAATATGAATGTCAAGAAAATTTCCTAAAATAAATTTATCTCAAAGTTTCCAAAAGGGATTTTTATCTAAAATTCCCATAAATAACTTTTGTACGTAGAAGTTCCTTGAATCCTTACAAAAAGGTCAAAAGGTTGAATGTTTAGTTGAAAAGTTCTCTAAATCTTTACAAAGTAGTTGAGAGAATTAATTATTTACCAAAAAGGAACGTCTAGATTATTTTTGAGTCCAAACTGAATCATCATCATCATCGGCACTACAACCGGGAACCGGTCTTGGCCTTATTTAGCAAGTCCTTGTTAAATTTTCCATAATGATTTGTTTTTTCCGGGCATTGTCATTATTCTTGCGCCAGAGGCTCCCCGACGGGGTATCGAACCCCGGCCTACCGCGTGACAGGCGGGTATACTAACCACTATATATATCGACAGGCGGGTATGTGGGGTAGAACGTATGTGTGCCGACATTGGCACTGGTTAACTCCTACTCCACGGATTGCTCCACCGAATTTGATGGAATAAAACACTGGTTAAACTGTTACGAATTTTATCGTTTATTGTACTGCAGGGTCACAGGCACACGCTTCACAATGAAATTAGTCTAATCTTGTGTTTACTTAACTTTTAAGTTTTAGAAATCCAACAGTTATAAGTTAAATCGATTGTTGCTTGTCTTTTATTTTTTTGTATTGTGTATTCGTTTTCACTAAACTATAGAACACTTTATTTCGAACTTATGTTATTTTTCTCTTTACGAATAAATTATGTGAATAATAAAGTTAAACTAACCGGGTACTGAACACTTGACGTCACTCGATTTTCCGGGCGCACTCCACTTATGTTGAGACTCGACTCACTTACAACTCTTTCTTCGACTGAACTACTTTGCGCGCGGATCACCTTGTTGGCTCGTGATGCGAGCTCATGGGTGGTCGAACCGTGGGAATGAAAATTCCTGAAAAAGCATCTTCGGCATAAGTATTTGCAGTTGTCCAAATACTACGCTAGGGATTAGGGTGTATTTGGAATAATTACACAATGATGGTTGTGTTTACAACCATGTTAATTGCGTATTGCATTCCTATGGAGTCACGGGTCGAATTCCAGTGTGAGTATTTACACTGGCACTGAATTCGGCTCTTGGCAGCTAGGCGCGAATTGCGCCGGTGCTTTGAAGATTGCATAAAAGCCGCCGTGAGTACTGGTGCAACATGAAAATCTGTTGCGCACGTGTGGGACAGTAAATGCAGGCAGACGGGGGTTCTGCTGATTGTTTTCATAATCCACTTCGGTTATCTAGTATGGCAACCGAAATGTTTTCCTTTTAGAACAATGCTAAGATGCATTGGTGTATGCGGTACTGGCGTACCGAATTTCTTCTAGGGAAAATTGATATACCGCGTTAATTGCGTGAATGTCCTCGATAGGCAGATGCTTGATGGATGCGATTTGCATAATCGAAAGGTAATGCAATCGGTGGGAGAATTCTTGGGGAAGTTATTGCGCTTGCATGGTAAAAATGATGAAATTAGTGGAGCTTTAGGAAGGAAGATTTGGAGGTAGGTTGAAAAAGGTAGCAGTGGTGTTAGTAGAAACCCCACAGGTATACTAACCACTATATATATCGAGGAGCCCATCCAAACTGAATTCAAAAAAAAAAGGCACGAAAATTGAATTTTCTATAAGAAACGGGAATGATGAACCAAAATGGACTTGAATCTTTACAAAAAGGCTAGAAGGGGAAATGTTTATTTGAAAAGTCCTTTGACTTCAGATGAAGTTCACAAAGCTGATTATTTACCAACATTTTTAACCAAAAACAGATTTGAATGTTTGCAAAATGGCCAGAAGGTTGGATTTTTACTTGAAAAATCCCACCAAAACATTCTGAATATTAAATTTTTACCAAAACGGAATATCTAAGTTTTTTTCTTTGACTCAAAGCTGAGTAATATCAAACAACAAAGGCATGAAAATTGAATTTGCCGAGGAAAATTCGATCACAACGGAAATGTTAACCAAAAACAGTCTTGTATCTTTACAAAATGGCCAGAAGTTTGAATTTTTAATTAAAAATGCCCCGAAAAGTTCTGAAAAGCGAGCGTTTACCCAAAGGGAGTGTCTACATTTTTTTCCTTGATTCAAATCTCAATATTACCAAAAAAAATAAAGGCACGAAAAATGTACTTTTTAAATTCAATAGCAGGGCAAATGTTAACAAAAAACGACCAACATAAAACCTAAAAACAACTTTTTCTTTATAATTTAATTTATCATCATCATCATCGGCACTACAACTGAGGTCCGGTCTTGGCCTTATTTAACAATTCTGAGGCTTGTTAAATTTTTCATAACAATTTGTTTTTCCAGGCAAGGTTATTAGCCTTGAGCCAGAATTTAATTTATAATACATATAAATAAAGCAATTAGAGCTGCAGTACTTCTTCTAAATAAAATAAAATGTGAAAAGTTCAAACTGTACTTACAATTTAGGACCACGTTTAGATGAGAATTCACAGTGGAATACAAGAATGTGCCTCTTTGGTGCGTTAGCGTCGACAGTAGCTACTCCAGTCTTACAATTAACAAATTCTTCCATGATGTGCTCCTGTGTGAATAAGTTTTTCGCGCCACGAATGTGACCTCCATCAAACTCATATGGATACCGGCAATCGATGATCTTATATGATGCTACTGAATCCTTGAAAGCACCACTAATTAATTTAGCTAATGTATCCCTTGAAATTGATTTCAAGTCTTCATGCATTCCATCAATTAAGGGCAAACAAAATGGTTTACTAAAGTCTCCAATTAAATCTGGTTCTATTGATAACCTTGATAGGGCATTGATAATATCCAGATTTTTCATAGAAATGTGATTTGTCAGTATCGGCTGTTGTTTAATATTCTCTTTATCGGAAGCTGAGTATGTTTCGGTTTTGTATCTTTTTATGTTAATTGGTCTTATGTTTATAGGTGGCGATCTATTCCATTGAGATGTCTCAGTGGACTTGTGGTGTGGTGTTGGACGTTGGGTTTTTGAAATAATTTCAAAGCGCTTGGGACTGTCCTTTGGTGACAGCAGGTGGTCGTCATTCAAAATCAGGTTGTCAACAATATCAACGTTGGGAACAGTCTCATGTCCATGGTTATCATCACCGAAGAAAGACAGTTCCTCATATCCGCGAATGGGGCGATGAAATATATCAATGTTACTCTCCATATCGTGCGGTCCAATTGTGCTACGATTTAATGTGCTTAAATCAAAGTTAAATGAATATCTTTATATTTGCTCTGAAGCTAGCAAAGTTTTTAAAACAATTATGCGCCGCCAAACACAACCTCCTTTATGGTATTTCTGACCGGAACTCCTACGCCCACTCGCAACTGTGCAAACTCTTAAAATAAAATTCAAATTATCCTCACTCACTCTCAACCTAGCAAAGGGTTTGAAACAATTAACACACAACTAAATTTAATTAAAGCAAACTATTAAAATAAAATCCAAATTATCTTCACTCACACTCAACCTAGCAAAGGTTTTGAAACAATTAACATACAACTAAATTTTATTATTTAAACCAAGGTGTTACAAAAATGCTTTCACAATCGACTGTCTCGCGAATCCAGTATATATCTTCTTTATTGCAAACAACCATTCATTATCTTTATGATTACATCCGTTCACTTCTAAATAAGTAAAAACAAAGAAACAATATATGTTCAGCAGGCCAATTACGAAAGCATCCCGTCTAACTCTAATTGAAAATAATAAAAATATTATTTCAAAACAAAATACCTGCGTAGAACATGTATACGAAATTTTCTTGACTTTCACCAAAATTCTGGGAAAAATATCACTAGGCTCACAAAAAAAACATTCTTTATGCTTAGTCCTATCAATTAATACCTGGCAATGACCTCATATATAGGGTCTTTGTAATTTCCAGCGTTGTGTTAATAGGTAATTATTTCACTGGGCCTTATTACACAGTTTATTATCCTAGTATTTTCTAGCCATAAATTACATATTTAGGGCTTAGAAAATATGCACTGTCGCTTCAATGGCTAAGTTGGTAAGAAGGTTGTATCTTGCGTTTGAATGAGCAAACCTAGATCCAACTGACGACTCTTACTATGATGCAGTTCGGCACAATTACCGATTGGTAGGTAGGGTCCCAAAACCAAACCGCCCGGTAAAATATCACCCCATTAGCTATAGGCTATATGGTTGGCAGAAATCCTTGAGTATCTTTCTGAGCTTGACTGATGGACCCGGTCAAAAAAAGAAATACCATCTCAGGGCGCTGATCCAGTAAAATAAAACTAAAAATATCTGTAATTGCAAGATTTTCGTAAACATTACTTGTGCATTCTCTCTATGATTGTGGAGCAAACATCATTTCATGTGTTTATTAAC
The DNA here is from genome assembly GCA_963931805.1 of Microdon myrmicae. Taxonomy (NCBI): domain Eukaryota; kingdom Metazoa; phylum Arthropoda; class Insecta; order Diptera; family Syrphidae; genus Microdon; species Microdon myrmicae. The sequence continues at coordinate 17,232,807 of OZ007499.1, forward strand.
CGTAGAAGGAAAAACGATGATACCCCTTTCACCCTTGTCTTCGATAGCCGAACATCAAATCTGATTTATCAACCATTCTCAATTTTGTCACTAATCAATTCAAACAGTTCTTCGTCTAACAAACTGTATTTGCCATACTTACCGCATTTCACTATTAATCCTTCAAATGCAGGTAATTTAGATTCTCCATCAGTCCTTAAGTGTTCTCTCAACCTTAAATATGAATAGACTCATAGTCTAGACAGCATCCCTATCATTTTAATTAAAAGAAGAAAAATGTTCAAATTTTGCTATCCTTTTCATGGTACCTCTTTCCATTCGATCGGTTCCTGAGATGTGGAAATTATCCTTTATTATGTTACACAAAATTTATTCAGAACATCCAAGCTACTACTATACAAGACCATGGTCTTACCAGTACTCATGTATGGATCCGAGACCTGGGTGCTCAATAAAAGGCACTCTGAACTCTTAGCCGCGTTCGAAAGGAAGGTCTTAAGGAGAATTGTTTGCCCCTTATTTGAGGGAGGACGATTCCGGAGACGCTACAACCATGAGTAGACTCCGGTGGGCGGGACACCTAGCTCGAATGAGCGAAGAGGAGCCTGCCCGGAAAGACCTTTGTGGTAGGATGTATGGAAGGAGACAGCGCGCCAGACCTTGTTAGCGATGGAGGGATGGCGTAGACCAGGACGCCCAGAGCCTGGGAGTGCCAAACTGGATGACATCGGCTCGAAATCGGGACCGGTGGAGAGATTTGTTAAATACGGCCAAGACCGGATCCCGGTTGTAGTGCCGATGATGATGATGAGGTTACACCATGCTCCTAACTATTGCTCCTTCGCTAATCTTTCTCATATCCTCACTCTCCTTCCACTGTAAATCTGATATTTTCGAAGTAACACAGATTTTGTAAAGGAAGGTCCACCACTATGAAGCTTTCCAAGTATGTCTCCTATTCCTCTACTACGCTAGATAGAAGTTGTTGCATCTTGCGGCGATAATGAAGAATGCCATTCGATGTTATAAAGTAAACGTCATTACCATGGTTTCCAGGAAGACTTCCGACAAAATCTGTTGTCGGTTAATACTTTTTAAGCTCTACTTTCTTGATTTCACTGTCAGCCTATTTAAATCTCTCCTCGTTTAATTCTTTTGCAGCTCTCCTTCCTCGGCTTCAATCTCAGCCCAGTTGAATGGACTTCCTCGTACCTCGAAGACCACTAGTTTCAATGGTTTCAATCGTTCTTCAGATGAACTACACGAGCGTGCAGCAAGTGGATAAATCTACTCTAAGAACTGTTACGGACCGACCTTGAGTTCAGCTCCCCCCAACATCCATGAATCCCCTTTCGTTAGTCCCCCCTCTTTACCTCTAAACGGAGAACAACTCGCCAAGTAGTTAATTTGCATAAACTAAAATTTGTCAGGCTCCAAGCATCCCAATCCCACTTTAATAGCTGACAAACCAAAGAAAGCTAACAAAGAAGTAACAGTGGTGGAACACTCACAACCAAACGCTTCGGAGGTAGAAATTTTTCTGAACAAATCGGCAATAATATCGGCACGTTCACGAAAAATGCTGAGACTTCCCATAGAAATTCGTGGAGGTAATTCTAGTACCTAAACCAATGCAATCAGAGATTTTCATATCCAATTGTATTGTAGGGAAAGCGAAGAGTGCCCAAGTAGAGGTACTCAATATCGCAAGCTACCTCCAAACCATAGACCGAATCATGGTGGAGTTACATCCAATGAAGGAATTTTCCACCTTTCCGCTGGAAAATGAGGACAACCGTTCTACGGAATACAATGCGGATAAAAACCCTTCGGAGGAAGAAAACCTCCAGTATATCCTACATCTATTCCCAGAGGAGGAATTACCAAAAGATCCAAGGTTGACACAATTACACGAGGAGCTCCACTTAGGTAAAAACCGAAGTCCTCAAGAGTGTCAGTCCCTAGTGGAAATATGTGAGGAGTTCAACGATATTTTCCACCTTAAAGGTGACCTCCTAACATATACCAGTGCAATAACACATGAGATACCGGTGATACAGGATCAAGCACCGATAAATCAAAGAATGTACCGTCTGCCTGAGTGCAAGAAAGAGGTGATCAACGAGCAAGTACGGGATATGCTGGAGAATGATATCATTCAACCAAGCAAAAGTCCGTGGAACTCACCACTCTTGGTAGTTCCTAACAAAGCGGGCCCCGATGGAAAAACCCGTTGGAGAGTTGTGGTCGATTTCAGAAAACTGAACGACAAAACCATCGGCGATGCATACCCTCTCCCTCGAATAGAGGACATTTTAGACCAGCTCGGTCACTCACGCTACTTTTCCACGCTCGATTAGCCAGCGGCTATCACCAAGTCTTAGTAGTAAGACAGCGTCTCAGCACAAATTACGGGCACTATGAGTACAAACGTATGCCATTTGGTCTGAAGGGAGCACCAGCAAGTAGTAGTACAAATAAATAGTCTGGTAAAAAGCGTCGTTAAGGTAGGGAGAAGAAATGTGGTGGTGCACAATAATAGGCTGAAACCCTACTACGAATAGAGGACGCCAAAAGCAGACAAGACCACGACAAACAAGGGAAGATAACACACCACAAACGGTGTAGGGACCACCGCTACAGTTTGATACTTTTGTAGCCAAGCCTCATTCCTCTTCTAAGAATGAAGCTATCACTATTTAAGGGGGTAAGGTATTGTTACGGACCGACCTTGAGTCCAGCTCCCCCCCAACAGTCACGAATCCCCTTTCGTTAGTCCCCCCTCTTTACCTCTAAACGGAGAACAACTCGCCAAGTAGTTAATTTGCATAAACTACTTTGTGCAAATTCTACTTGGCAGAGAAAATAATAAAAACCGGCGTTGGCGCCGAATAATAAAAAAATGTCAACGGCGAAAATAAATATTAATTCGACGTTAAAACTTTGAACTTGAATCATAACAATACGGACGACCCGAGATTTAATCAACTAACCGAAGCTGAACAGGGGAGCAGCCACGCAACGCCCCCTGCACCCAGTCGCAGCACACACCAGCAGCAGACCAACCACCGCTCAGCGACCGCGTAACGATCTCCCAAGTAAGTCCCTTTCTCACTTAATTTTAATTATATTCACATTACAATATATTAAAATTATATAATCTATATATATAAAAATAAATTATTAATAATAACATCATAACAGAACCCACTTTTCTTTGGTACAACATTTTAGAGGTTTAAAACATAAACAACCAGGCGATTGATACCGCGAAGAAGCCTCACAACGACAGGGTTACCGGCGCGATCACAGGTGGCTCCAAAAGGCCGGGATCGAGGTTTGAATTCGCGGAAAATAAATTCGCGAACACATTAGCTTTATCCTTTGGATTCGTGACTAACGTCCCGCTGTCTGTCACCAACGGGGGGAAAGAGGAGGAAGCAAAGTTACTGCTGACAGCCTTTGCCATTGACCAGAAGGAGCGCGAACCAGTTGGGCACCGAAGGAGCCTATTGATCACCCTGTCGTTGTGAGCCTTCTTCGCGGTATCAATCGCCTGGTTGCACGCGTTTCTGATTCTAACAAAATTCGTTCTGTTAACATCGTTGGGATTGGAGCGCCATTGCTTAAAAGCTCTATTTTTTGCCGCTGTAATCAGCTCGCATTTTTTGTCAAACCAAGGTTTATCAGACGAACATCGTTTGATGGAATGTGGAATATACATCTCCAACCCCAGGAGAATAATCTCTGATACCGACTCCGCGCAAGCGTTAACATCGGAATTTCCGAAGCACACCTCCGACCATGGAAAGGATGCGAAGAAATCTCGCATATCGTCCCAGTTAGCAGCCCCATACTTCCATACATGGCGAAGCTGCCTAGGCCGGTTATTCGCTTGGTATGCAAGTGCTTGCGCGACAGATACCAAGCAGTGATCTGAGTTTCCCAGTGGCGCAGAAACCTCTACGGTATAAATACTCGGTTCGGATGTCAAAAACAGATCCAGGGTGTACGCACAATCGCCTCGGGCATCCGGCACTCGCGTTGACTCCCCCACGAGTTGAGTCAAGTTGTGGCTTACAGCAAACATCTCCGCCAGCCTCCCAGCCTCGTCGGTTCTGTTAGAATGTAACAACCAGTCGGAATTGTGCACATTAAAATCCCCAAGGACAATAATTTCAGAAGCTGGGTGGTTGATCTGTATCCAGTCGACGGTATATGAAAGATGTTCGAAAAATGTCGCCGGTCGATCGTCATTCGGGGAGCGGTAAACACAACAAAGAAATTTAACAGAATTCCTCAGCACGACCCTCAACCATATGATGTCCATATTATTGGGTTCCAACGCCTCCATCCTCTGACAGGCCAGATCAGACCGTGCGAAGACGCAGACTCCGCCCTTAAAACGGAATCTCGAATGTAAGTCGTATCCTGAGCAACGAAGATATGTCGAATCAGTTGACGAATCGACCTGGGTCTCAGTTAGGGCAAGGATATCAGGTTTCGTTGTTTGCAAATATTGGTGGACAGCGTTTACATTAGTATTGGTGAAACCGATGCCCCTGATGTTACAAAATGCCGTCACCAGTCGAGCGTGGGCCGAGCCTCGAGAGCGAGCCCGGTTATGCGATGACGAACCTCTCAAAGTTCCATTATTTATCATGATATCTGCATGATGTTCCCCCTGACATAGTCCCCCCGGAGATCCGAATGGGAGACTAGTTTACCTCCGGAATTCTTTATATCAGAAGACACCATTGCTTTCATGTTTGGAGCTCGGCTCCTAAACATACCCTCGACCTACTTGAGAGCATACAGAGACGGGCGATCCGCCTGATCGGGGACTCGACGCTGACATCGGGACTACAGTCGCTATCACATCGAAGTTACGAGTATCTACTCGTGAAATGCCAAAAAAAAAAACACGTACAATTTACTGTTCTTAACTTTTGCTTTATTTAAACTTATTTGTGTAAAATGTTATTTAAATAGGTACACTAGCAAACCACAAACGACCGGGCACTATGACGTTCAAAATCCAACTCAACTGCATCTCCCATCCTACCTGCACATTACACTTCGGTATTGTATTGCAAAAGTGCTTCCCACGCATTTGAACAAAGGATTCATAGTTCAGTAGACGCTGAGTCTACAATTTGTCACCTCTGTAGGTTCCACACCGAGTTCTTGGTTCGAAGGTTACGATTCACGTTTCCGGCTCGTTGCTGATGTTGCATCGGAGTCAAAGAACTGTTGGAAAATAACCTTGATGGGTGGATTTGCTGTTCAAGCAGATTCAGTGGGTGGAACTTAGGTGTATTAGGTATTAAGGGGTGACGGGGTGCCCGGTGGCAACCGTAACTTGCGTAGCCGACCTCTGTCTGTTTTACAGATATCACGGGTGCTGTTATAGCGTTTGAAATAATAGTGAAGAAGAACGTGTGATTCGAACTGACGCTATGACAGTTTGAATCACCAAAAATTTACCTAAGTGTTACCCATCAGGCTACTGGCCGATTTTAGAATTTGATTTTAAAACTCGACTATACTCCACTGATGACTTGTCATGTTATCGCTTGGTATACGGCTCTGATGTATTTTATTATTCGATTTTTCGTTCGGTGCTCTTCACTATTTTGCCTGTGAATTGTGTGTGTATCTGTTAGAGTCGCCACACTGCTCTTCGGAGATTTTTGGTATTGTTCCACGCAATTCGGCTTATATGCGCTCCACAAGACAATCCGACGGATCGCACCCGTTTGTGGTTCATTTCCCGACGACGCGAACATCCCTGCATCGGAACTCGTTCCGTTACAGAGCGGGGAAGCTGTGGAACTCCTTTCCCACGCTAGTGTTCCCGAAGCGTTACAACCTGCAACTGTTCAAAAAGAACTGCAACAGTTATTTGACGTCATCCCGGGGCGCCCACTCGGCGCTACAGGTTCGCCTCTGCCGGGGTAAAAAAAAAAAAAAAAAAAAAAAAAAAAATACAACGCATGCCGGGTACCAGCTGGTAATTAAATAAAACACAGGTGTTTCATTGATGTTGGTCACTTGTTTCCATAAATTAAATATATTTAGTGGTAATTCATTAACCTTATATAATATATACAATCTCTTACAATTTCAGAACACTTTTTCCTTGATTTTAAAATTAACGGAAGGACTGAAGTTACAGTTCTTCTAGTCCTATTATCTCTTTCTCTCTCGCTATGTCTTTCTTTTACAGTAACCTTTTTAAGATTGCTTTATTATAATTAATTTAATTTATTGCACACTGAAAGAACATTTTATTACCTATAAGCATTATTCCGTTCAATGTGCACAAAATTATGAAAAAGAATACACAAATTCAGTTTTTTTATTCTCTAGAGTTTCGTATAAACTGTCTGTAAAAGTTTATCGTCCTCTGTTCTATTTTTCAGAAGGATATTTGTGCAGAAGTAAAAAGAAAAACAGGCGAAAAATTAACATAAAAACAAAACGTAATTCAGATATTTTTGTTTTTAAAAGGATTTCTTTCTTTTTTCTTATTTGTTTTGATACACATATATTATAGTGTTCTTAAATAAAAATAAAATTAAAAAATTCATACAAACAAAAATAAACTGAAAACGGTAGTCAATAACAAAAAAAATGTACAAAAAATAATCACAGATTTAAAATAAAATTAAAAAAAAAACATGAAAGACAAAATCCACACATAAGCAATACAATGTCGTTTTCCGTTCATACTTCCCTCTTTACTTGACAGAAATCTATACAAGAAAATTTACTAAAATTAATGCATATAGGTCCCGTATAAAAACAAATTTCAAAAGATTAAAAAAAAAAAAAAAAGATTAAAAAAAAAAAAAAAAGAATAAAATAAATTTACTAGGGCTTTTATAAAAAAAAAATCCATTTATACTGGGTTTTGTTTTATTCTATTTACTTCTTTATGCTAGTACTTTTTATGTGTGTTTTTGTAGGTTGCGATTTTTTCTTTGATTGTTTTTGGGCAGTTATCCATTTAGAATTTGTTTTATTGTTTCGGAGGGCATTGTTTCAGTTTTTTCATTTGTTGGGAATTTTGTTTTATTTATTTTATTGATTTATTTATTCTTTTTTTTTGGTATTTCATATTTTTTCATTGCTTTCATTCGATACTGTTCTATATAAGCTATGCTTTGCTTAGATAAAAAAAAAACAATAGTATTTATACATACAAAAATAAGCGTAATTTCTCTTTAACACTCTAAACTTATACGTAGGCAAAACGAAAATGAGTTTGATATAAATTAAACTCTTAAATTTTGTACAAACAGGGATTTCCATAGGAAACCAAGAAAATGAATTCCTTTTACAATTTTCTTTGTTTAATACACATATCTTTTTTTGTTTATTTATCAGGTTTTTTTTTGCTAGTTATTCATATAATGCACACTCAACTTATATTCTTATTATTTTCCCACCATAAAATTTTCACTAAAAATATAAATAACTCAATACTATCATTTCGTGAGACTTTATAAAAAGAAACAGTTTTGTATCGTCTTTCAAAGTTGTTGTGAATGTTTTGTTTCCTTTTTCTTCCTTTTGTTTTTAGTTTAAAAGGAATTTAAAAAAGATATCTTTAAAACTTATCAAAAATATACATATACAAATTAGATGCAATTAAAGAACTAATCGGGACCTAGATTTCTTAATTCGATTTATTGTGCCACCAAAGCCTTTTGAATCGGAACTCCAACTCCGAGACTTAGCGCGGAAATGCCTATACGCTTCGGCATAGCATGGTTCTAACATTGGCCGATAAGAAACTGGATCACATAGTGCTGAATGTTTTTCATAAAATTCCTTGTAACCACCATGAAGAAGGTAGATCTCAGGATAATGGAGCGCAGGATATGAATCTGTGTTACGTGCTCGATCGTTATTACGCAAAAAACGTGACCTGGAAGAAAGCAAATAGAAAACAGTTAATTATAAAGCATAAAAGAGCAAGTAAAGGACTTGTATAAATTCTGTGTCACTGTTCTATTGACACACCACACAATGGTTTCCAAATAAAGGATTGGCTAAAAAATAATTTTATAATAATTGTATATAGTAGTATTGTGGGGGTTCTTTAAAATTACGCGACGAGCCACCCACAATTCCAACCCCAACTCCCTTCACCAACCCGCAGTCACCTGCAAACATTTCCTCCCCAAGGGCATTGTTTCATGCATTAATGCATCACCACAATTTTCCTGAAAATAATTCGGTTAGCATACAAAGTAACCGTCATAAATCAGGGAACCTTATCGGCGCCCTCGTCAGCCGGCGTATCCTGCCACACACGTGTGCAGCAGATTCTCCCGGCTTACCCACATTCAAGGCGGCCTTTTGTCCAAGCGACAAAAGCATTTTTCGCATTTCGCGTCTAGCCGCCAAAAACCGAATTCACCAGCATGTAAATACACACACAAAAGAATTCGATCCTTTCCGCCGGCATAGATACCGTGCACAATCACCATTGCGTAAGTATCTAAATCGCTTTTAGCACCAGTTTCCTAATGGCATGCAGTCTATTTACACAGCTTCATGCACATCTCCCACGGTGTCCTTTGTCCCATTTCTTTTTCCCGGTTTCGTTTACCCATGACCTCGCAGCATGGGTAAACAATGTAATCTCTGCGGGATCAACCGCACACTCGCCAGGACCTACTCAGAGAGATCCTCTCCCCTTGGTCACCAAAGAGAAACTTCACTTTCTCTTAAGAACTAAACTCACCCCTAGCCGAGGGTTGACTCTGTACGAGTCAAAGTAAGTCGAGTTTTACCCTAAGAGGAGTGCGCACCAAGGAATCGAGTGTCAACCAGGAGTCGGGTTTCCGCAAGTCGACCGTACGAAGAAATCTTCCCGAGTAATTTGAATTATTAAAAACTTCTTTACAATGAAGGGTACATGTACTTATTATTCAAACCCGTAAACCATTTTAAAGTCGTTGTTCCCGTTTGATGTTTATATGTGTAAAAATATATATATATATATATATATATATATATATATATATATATATATTCAAATGTATGTTCGCAAGATTTTAAATTTAAATTGTGTACATGTATGTTCAGTTTTCCCTTTTTTGGGGTTTTTACCACTGTCATTAATGAATAAAATAAACTGCGTCTGAAAAGTAAAGTGCCTAATAAAATAAACTGTACAACTAATAGCAAACTGACTTTTCTTTGAACAAATTGACTGTCAAAAACACCTTAATCAATTCGGTGATCGACTACATCCCCACGTGAATCGGTGGAATACGCGCCCGTGCTGGCACAACGACATAATATCGCCACAGTATAACTATAGTTTTCGTAGACTAAAGAACCATAAAGAGTGCCTGCGAAAGCAAAAAGATCCTGATAATTAATTTGACCCAACACGTTTTTCATTGATGTGCTATATAAGTTGAAATATGCTATTTGAACACGTATCATGGGTTCAATTGATACCTGTGACATTTGAGGCTTTTCGTCAATAAACTTTCTATCTATTTTTGTAAAATGTAGACAAGCTGAATGATGTTAAATTAAGCGTAAAAGGTTGTGACGATACATGTATTGTGAAGGAGTTCTTATAGTACAAGACATTGGAAAAGAAGAATCTCTACTAAACTGGTAGAGTGTTTTGCTGACCTCCAACTATTTGTGAATTGATTAATAGTGTCGCATATGACAATCAGCTGGACATCTGGCAGGTCTCCAAAACAAAGTACAGGAAAACTGGAGACTATGAGCAGTAAAAACGATAAGTCACCAGTGAGAGAAGTGTCACCGCGAAGGAGAAACGAAGATTCAGGGAATGATTTAGCGAAAAGTGAGAAACGGTTGTCATTAAGAGACGAATAAAGTCTTAAACAGAAAATCGATTTCACGGCTCTTATGTTAGGAAAATAATTAATCCAGCGAACCCTAAGCTCGCTACAATTGGTGTCAGAAGTGGGATTAATTATTAGTGAAGTAAATAAGTCTGCGAAAGTGTGTGGTGACGATATCAGATCGACATTTGGAGAATCTTTTCCGTTCCTGAGTTGAGGAAGGAACTTCAGGACCGGAACCTGGATAGCAGAGGACAGAAGCAAATTCTTCGACAGCGTCTGCAAGCAGCAATGGAGGAAGAGGATATTGATGTCGACACATATCTTTTTACAATTGGGCCAGACTGTCCGAGGAAACAGCGAGTCAAGATGGTGTCAATGTAACGGAGAAGAGTTCGCCACAGTTGGACATTACGAAGATGTTCAGGATGATGATGACAAAATTGGACGCGCAAGCTGCAGATGCTAATGCAAAATTGGATGCCCAAACGTAGTGGATGAAAGATTTCTTGGACTCGGAAGCGGAAGAATCTGAGGATGAGGAGGAATTGGCGCCACATGAAAGGATGAAACTCAGGAAGAGCAAAGCTATGGCCGACAACAGTGGGGAAGAGGAGAAAGAGGACGATGATGTGTTACGCGAAGAACTGAAGGATCTCATCGATAACCCGATTTTAGATGACGGCAGTGATGGTTAAGATACTGATGCTTCAGGCCGTTCCAAGAAACGAAGAAAAAGTGATGATGATGACGAGTTGGACGACCGACTGGAAGATGACGACTATGACCGTATTGAAGAGAATCTTGGTTTGAAAGTGAAACGCAGAAAGCGTTTCAAGCGCCTGCGTCGTATACAGGACGAAGAAAGTGATGGGGAGGAACAGCACGTCGATGAAGGTTTAGCACGTGAGGCTATAGCCGAACAGCTATTCGACGATGAAGACAATGTGGATCGCCGCTCTGAACGTAGTCACAGGGAAACTGAGGCTGCAGAACATTTCGATGATGATGAGGAATCGAAATCTGATGCTGATGATTTTATTGTAGACGACGAAGGAAGGCCAATTGCTGAGAAGAAGAAGAAAAGACGACTTCTATTCACTGATGCGTCATTGCAAGAAGGTCAGACCATTTTCGGTGTAGATTTCGACTATGAAGATTTCACTAAGTATGACGAGGACGAATATGAACCCGAATCGAAGCCACCACATACGGTGGGAAAGATCAACCAAACTCTAGATTTTATGCGTTATTAACAGCTAGAGGTCCGTTCATTGCATTCTATAGAAAAGAATATGTGAAACCAGAACGATCTATGGAAAATCTATTACTACGACGCACGCATGTGTTTACTGTCAGCTCGAAAGAACAAAATTCTCCAGTTATTTGAAAAGATGCGGAACTACTGTGGCGGTTCCGTCAAACCCCACGGCCCACTTACCTGAAAAACCCCCCATATCCGCAACCCAATTCCCATTGTCTCCCGCCAATGCGATGGCATTGGCGCCTGAAAATATATCCTTTTCCAAGGACATTAACGCATACAAGCATTACCTAAAATTCCTAAAAAGAATTACATCTACAAGGGCATTCATACATGTCATACATTAGCGACCCAGAACCCAATTTCCAATTAGTGTAGATATTCACACTAGAGTTCGATCCTGGCGTCGCCATAGATGCCATTTTCAATTGACACAGATGGTATATACAAACCGTCATTGTGTAATCATCTGAATTGCTTCGCAATGACTCGCAACTAATTGATACAGCTGCAAGTACTTCTCGCTGAAATATTTCTTTGTTTGAATCTTCAAACAATTAGCGAGCGTTATGTAAACAATCTGATCTCAACGATCGACTTCACGCACGCCACCACAGGACCTCACCAGTGAGATCCGCTTTCCTCGTTTTCACCACGAGAGGAACACTTCCTCTCTCGAGAAAACTCCCACCCGGTTGCGAGGTGGCTCTGCATCGAACAGAGCAATGCTGAGTCTAATTCCATCCGCTGACCAGCACGGTCACGCGATCTTCCGCTCTTCGTCGCGCGCCGAGGACGCGAATATACCCGGAGTCGTGTGGGTAGTTAAATAAAAGTCATAAAAATCAATGTTGTATTAATAATAAGTTTACACAGAGTATAAAAACCCCACATATGTAATAATGGTTTAGAACAAAGGTAATGATTGTGAAATATAAGAACCTTTTCTAACAAATAAAAAGTGCGTGCCAATTATTTACTTCTGGTGGTGCCGATCGATTAATGTGGCCAACAAACGTGGCGGCGTTTCGCTCTTTTGTCGGTATTTATTTTTTCGTGATGGACAAACCGCACCGATGCTGTTTATTAGACGATGGGGATGGAAGTGAACGGAGTGCCCATGCCTGGCACAATACTTTCTACCCCACACTACCAGTGTATGCTTATGAAATCGACAGATGCTCCAATACCAGATGATATGCGAGTAATTAAAGATGAAGATCTAGATCGCTTACGTGATGTGCAAACTCCAGAAGAGCTTAAGGATGTGCACAAGCATTTTCTCTTATACTATTCGCATGAGATCCCTAAAATGCAAGAGGAATTCCGTCGTTGGGAAAAGGAAGAATTGCGTCAGGCTAGAGCTGACGCGAGAAGGAGAGAATTAGAAAATTTGGAAGAAGGTCAAGAACTTCCACCACCGAACGCCAAGATGGAAGTAGTACATCGTGACCGACATAGGATTCAGCGAAGACCGAACGCCAAGATGAAAGTGGTACATCGTGACCGACTGGCAACTTTTGTTAACCCAGAGCACCAGTGAACTTAGTTCGGTACGAACTAATCTAGGCGGACGGTAGTGTGACGCATATAACAATCACCTGGATATCTGGCAGGTCTCCAAAACAAAGTACTGGAAAACTGGAGACTATGAGCAGTAAAAACGATAAGTCGCCAGTGAGAGAAGTGTCACAGGGAAGGAGAAACAAATTCAGGGGATGATTAGCGAAAAGTGAGAAACGGTTGTCATTAAGAGACGAATAAAGTTTTAAACAGAAAATCATTTCACGGCTCTTATGTTAGGAAAATAATTAATCCAGCGAACCCTAAGCTCGCTACAATAGATTAGGACAAATGAAAGAACTTTTACATCGGTTTAAGGAATGAACCTCTTCAGAAATGTAGGGGAAGCACCATCTGGTATATGGGACTTGTTCAGCTCGTTGATGGTTTGTAAAGATTCAAAAAAATTTGTAAATAAACATAAATAAGAAACAAATAAAAAAGTAAGTAAATAAGTAAAATAGATAGTGAATAAATAAAAAAATGTTATAAATAAATAAATATAAATGTCAAGAAAATTTCATAAAATAAATTTGTGTCAAAGTTTCCAAAATGGATTTTTATCTAAAATTCCCATGAAATTCCTTGAATCTTTACAAAAAGGTCAGAAAGTTTGAATGTTTACTTAAAAAGTTCTCTAAATCCTTACAAAGAATTTGAGAGAATTAATTATTTAAAAGGAACTTTATTCTAAAAAGGAACGTCTAGTTGATTTTGAGTCGAAACTGAATACTTTCCAAAAAAAAAAAAAGGCACGGAAATTGAATTTTCTATAAGAAACGGGAATGATGAACCAAAAAAGACTTGAATCTTTACAAAAAGGCTAGAAGGGGAAATGTTTATTTGAAAAGTCCTTTGGCTTCACTTCAAAGTTCACAAAGTTGATTATTTACCAACATTTTTAACCAAAAACAGTTTCGAATGTTTACAAAATGACCAGAAGATTTTTACTTGAAAAATCCCACCAAAACATTCTGAAAATTGAATGTTTACGGAAAAGGAATATCTAAATGTTTTTCTTTGACTCAAAGCTGAGTAATATCAAACAACAAGGGCATACAAATTGAATTTGCCGAGGAAAATTCGATCACAACGGAAATGTTAACCAAAAACAGTCTTGAATCTTTACAAAATGGCCAGAGGTTTGAATTTTTATTAAAAAAATGCCCCGAATTTCACCAAAAGGTTCTGAAGGGCGAGCGTTTGCCAAAAGGGAGTGTCTAAATTTTTTTCTTGATTCAAATCTCAATATTATCAAAAAATAAAGGCACGAAAAATGAATTTTTGAAATTCAATAGCAGCGCAAATGTTAACAAAAAACGGCCAACATAAAAACTTAAAAACAACTTTTTCTTAATAAAATTAATTTATCATCATCATCATCGGCACTACAACCGGGATCCGATCTTGCCCTTAGTTAACAAGTCTGAGGCTTGTTAAATTTTTCATAATAATTTGTTTTTCCGGGCAAGGTTATTAGCCTTGCGCCAAAAATTAATTTATAATACATATAAATAAAGCAATGCAGTGACTTGTACTAAATAAAGTAAAAGGTGAAAAGTTCAAACTAGACTTACAATTTGGGACCACGTTCAGATGAAAATTCACAGTGGAATACAAGAATATGCCTCTTTGGTGCGTTAGCGTCGACAGTCGCTACTTCAGTCTTACAATTAACAAATTCTTCCATGATTTGCTCCTGGGTGAATAAGTTTTTCGCGCCACGAATGTGGCCTCCCTCAAACTCATATGGATACCGGCAATCGATGATCTTAAATGACGCTACTGAATCCTTAAAAGCACCACTAATTAATTTAGCTAATGTATCGCTTGAAATTGATTTTAAGTCTTGATGCCTTCCATCCGTTAAGGGCAAACAAAATGGTTTACTAAAGTCTCCAATTAAATCTGGTTCTACTGATGACCTTGATAGGGCATTCATAATATCCGCATCATTCATAGAAAGGTGTTTTCTCAGTATCGGCCTCTGTGATGGTTGATTTGCAGGAATTGTTTTAAGAACTTGATGTTGTTCAATATTCTCTTTTCCGGAAGGTGAGTATGTTTCGGTTTTGTATCTCTTTGTATTAATTGGACTTATGGTTATAGATGGCGGTTCGGGACGTTTAAAACAACGCTCCGATATTGTTCTTGATGAATATATTGAGGTATCATTATATGGTGATGAGGTTTGGCGATTATTTTCAGTAAGTATTGAATTTTTATCTTGTACTGGTTTCAGAAACTCTGGGGTCTTTGGTTCAAATAGAGAAGTGCGTGTTTTATTTACTGACGTATTAGTTGGATCAGTTAAACTTAAACATCTACGTACTGGTAGACGTTTCATAAGTTCTGGACTAAATTTTGTTGATTTAATATGACCACTTATAAGAGAATTGAGATTACTAGGAGCTCTGCCATTCATATCTTCATCTCCTAATCCTTCCATTTCAAATAAATCCATGTAATCTTCATCAGCACCGGAATCTACTGAACTACAACTACTTAAACTGTGGAATATACGGAAGGATTTGGCAGGTGTTGTAGCATTTTGTATCTGATTACGCGATCTATTCATTTGAGATGGCTCAGCGGACTTGTGGTATGCTGTTGGACGTTGTGATTTGGAAATAATTTCAAAACGCTTGGGACTGCCCTCTGGTGACAGCAGGTGGTCGTCACTCATAATCAGGCTGCCAACAATATCAACGTTGGGAACAGTCTCATGTCCATGGTTATCATCACCGTAGAAAGACAGCTCCTCATATCCCCGAAAGGGGCGATGAAATATATCAATGTTACTCTCCATATCGTGCGGTCCAATTGTGTTACGATTTAATGTGCTCAAGTCGAAATTAGATGACACTGTGCTGTAAACAGAAAAACAATAAGGGGGTTTAATGTATTGTATTTTACATCTAAAGAAACATTGATTAATATAGAAATCTACAAACTATTTTGAAGGTTTTTGACTTACACTTTCTCACAAGATTCGTTAATTAGAAACCCATTTAGCAATTGCCAACCTGCACCATACCTTCTGATATCAAACATAAGAATAAAAGGCGAGAATTCACCAATATGAAGCTTGCCGAGTTGGTCTCCGATTCCTTTACAGCTCTAGATAGAGGTTGTTGCATCTTGCAACGATAATGAAGAATGCGGTTCGATGTCATAAAGTAGACATCATTACCATGGTTTCCAACATGACTCTCGGCAAAATCTGTTAAGCTCTGCTTTCTCGATATCAATCCCAGCCTATTTAAATCTCTCCTCGTTTAATTCGGTTGCAGCTCTCCTTCCCAGGGTTCACTCTCAGTCCAGTTAAATGGATTTCCCCATACCTCGAATACCGCAAATTTCAATGAACAAGCCAAATTAGAAATCGTTCTTCAGATGAACCACACGAGTGTGCAGCAAGTGGATAAATCTACTATAAGAACCCACTTTTCTTTGGTACAACATTTTAGAGCTTTAAAACATATCAAAGTCCTAAATCACATCCATTATCCGTTACATTAATAATAAAATAAATAAATAAGTAAATAAGTAAAATAAGTAAAATAAATAAAATAAATAAAATAGATAAATAAATAAATAAAATAAATAAAATAAATAAATAAAATAAATAAATAAATAAATAAATAAATAAATAAAATAAATAAATAAAATAAATAAATAAAATAAATAAATAAAATAAATAAATTAAATAAAATGGATCAATAAACAAACAAATAATTATAAACGCTTAATGGGATTGGACAAATTTTATCATCATCATCATCGGCACTACAACCGGGAACCGGTTTTGGCCTTATTTAGCAAGTCCTGAGGCTTGTTAAATTTTCCATAATGATTTGTTTTTTTTTTTTCGGGCAAGGTCATTTAGTCTTGCGTCGGAGGCTTCCCGATGGGGAATCGAACCCCGGTCTCCCGCGTGACAGGCGGGTATACTAACCACTATACTATCGAGGAGCCCTTGGACAAATTTACTCCTCCAAAAAATGGATACTCTGTATCTCCTTTCATGCCATAGCAGGTGCCTTAATATACATTAGTGAAGTCTGTAATACAGTGTGCCACTTTAACCTCCAAGAAAAAACAAAGAAAAAACAAAGAAACAAACATCAAATGTGAAAGCTGCAGGGATGCCAGACGTCGAAGATTCAAATGGGCTACTCTATACAATATAAAATCATGAGTGGTAAGAATTGTGAGAAAAATGTTATACCCCGACCTGGACAAACACCAAAACGGCTAGTACTGAACATCGCCGTCATACCTGCCAACCCTGCACAGTCTATCACGAATGGAAGGAGGTCACGAGGAATAACAAAACAAAGGGCTCCAGAAGAACAAGTGAAAAGGGCACCAAACGCACAAACAATCGGCCGGAACACCGTAGGAGCAATGCAGGTCGAAGGCGTTTGGACTATATATTTCTTGTAACACCCCAGCAACTGCCCTTACATACATCTTCATCATCATCGGCGCTACAATCGGGATTCGGTCTTGGCCTTATTTAGCAAGTCTCTCCATCGGTATCCGGTCCATATCCGAGACTTGTTAAATTGTCTATACTAATTTGTTTTTCCGGACAAGGTTATTAGCCTTGCGCCAAGCCCTTACATCATCATCATCATCGGCACCACAACTGGCCTTATTTAGCAAGTCTCGAGGTTTGTTAAATTGTCCATAATAATTTGTTTTTCCCGGGAAGGTTATTAGCCTTGCGCCAAGCCCTTACATACATGTATATAAAATCTCAATCCCATGCCAGACGCCGAAGATTCAAATGGGCTACTCTATACAGTATAAAATCATGAGTGGTAAGAATTGTGAGAAAAATTTTATAAAAAAAGTCAGACTATATAATATTGTGACGAATTTACAACCGAAGTGAATAGCAGGCGAGGATTTAAACGCGGCATCTAGCGCAAAATAGACGACATAGAGAAGCAGGCAAACTGACAGCCATCAATAATGGGATTTGGAAAAACTAACAAGCGTGAACAGTAATAAAGAAAATGATGAAGCTAGAGAAGTAAAAAAGAACGAACTTTGGAATTTTATTTGGATTATTCAGAATCCAGAGATCGAACGGAGGAAGTCGATCAACGTAAAATCGAAATTACGTAACAATATATTTCTACTAACATCCCTTACATATATAAAATCCCCAAATGAAGCCGTGAAGCATAGCAACAGGAAGTGGATAAACCCACTCTGCGTAGATGCGAAGCTCCCTCGATTCCGTCCATCACTACTATTCATATTAGATCCTTTCTTCCGAAGGAGGTGTATTGTTTTATTGCATAAGGATATATTGAAATTTTTACTGGTCCTACTGACTAGAAGTTGCAACGTCTGTGAGATTGTGCGTATGGGATTTCAAATAACTACCACTCAGCTCTCACGATTTAATCCTTTAAATCATTGTATTAGTAATTAATTTCAAGAATTTCTCGCTCGATACCTGATCTAGGAACTGCAGTTTTTTAATATAACAAGTTCGAAATACTTATTTAAAAATTATTGGCGATTTTTGTTGGTATCTTGCTGATTTAAAGTGTGGGCTCTGTAGCAAAGGTGTTAAACGCAAGCGCCTACGGTGAACTACTTACCTATTGGGACCAGCCGCCACCAGACATGGAATCATCTAATGCGAATTCCATAATAAACTCGACCAGTAATGCACAATTTGGTCAGCTCCAGACAACCCCGTCGTCCACAAAATCCTAGGCACTTGTGTGTAGCAACGGTTGCTCCAAGGATGGACAGATTCGTCGAGTCTGCCAGAGGAAAAACCTGCAATGGCCGCCTGATTTAACCCCTCACTTTTTTTATCAATTTACTTGTTCATAACATCGCCCTACACGACCCTGGCTCACTTAAAGAACATTGTTCAGACCAAAATATCTATCGATATGGTTGATGGAAATTTCTGAGTCCGACTAAGGGGGTATAGCGTTTGCGGCGATAGTGAAGAGCGTGTGATTCGAACCGACGCTATCACGGTTAGAATCACAAAAAGATACAACTAAAGCTCAACGCATCGGGCCACTGCAGCGTGCACGAATTCGATTTCTAAACTCAAGTAGGTTCGGCTGATGTGTAAATGCTATGTTATTGCTATGGTAACGGCTTTAATGGATGTGCTTTGATTGTTCTTGTCTCGTCTTTTAGGTGGTGTTGTTCTTCACTATTGGTCGTGTGTATCTGCTAGAAACGCCACAGGGGCATATATAATCACTCACAATTTTTTTTAAAACCGATTTTTCTTTTAAATTTTATGAAAGTAAAACATTTCAGAAATGTTCTCTCCAAATATCAAGTCGATTCGAAGAAAATTGATTGAGATGGAGCATCTTCAGGCGTTTATTTCATAGCACCGTTCGAAAAATCTTTTTTTTATTTTCTTTATAAACGTACAATATCTCAGTAATGTTCTCCCAAATGTTGAGTCGATTCGAAGAAAATTGAATGAGATTGAGCAGTTTCAAACCCTGCCCTTCCAGGGGGGCTCCTAGCCTTTTTGAAAACTTTACACCCGTTTATTTCATAGCACCATTCGAAAAATCTTCTTTTTTTTTAATAGTTTTTTTTTTATAAAAGTACAATATCTCAGTAATGTTCTCCCAACATTTTGAGTCGATTCGAAGAAAATTGAATGAGATTGGGCAGTTTCACACCCTGCTCTTCCAGAGAGCACCTAGCCTTTTTGAAGACTTTACACCCGTTTATTTCATAGCACCATTCGAGAAATCTACTTTTTTTAAAATATTTTTTTATAAAAGTACAATATCTCAGTGATTGTTCTCCCAAAATTTTGACTCGATTCGAAGAAAATTGAATGAGATTGAGTAGTTTCAAACCCTGCCCTTCCCGGGGGGCTCCTAGCCTTTTTGAAGACTTTACACTCGTTTATTTCATAGCACCATTCGAAAAATCCTTTTTTTTAATAATTTTTTTATAAAAGTACAATATCTCAGTAATGGTCTCCCAAAATGTTGAGTCGATTCGAAGAAAATTGAATGAGATAGAACATTTTCAATCTCCGCCTTTCTGACCGGCTCCTATCCTTATTGAAAACTTTAAACGTGTGTAATCTTAAAATATCATTTTCAAAGTCGGTGGACATGTTATCTCAAAAAATTATGAACCGATCTTTTCACAATTTTACACAATTTTTTTAGATAAAATTTACTCGGATTACAATTTGTTTTACAACATAAATTATCGATTTTTTTAAACGAAAACAGTGTTTTTGAATTTAAAATTCTATAAAAAATTCAAAACTTATTTTTTATTTTAAATCCTTCCAGACTGAAGAACAACTAATCTCTCGGTGCTTAGTGCATATCGATAGAGTAATCTATTAACGAAACCTGTTTTGTTTTTTGATTATAGATGATTATGGTATATCCCAGCTTATCATGTCCAAGAGAAATCACTTTTTCTTAGACTCGAGGAATAATTGTTAATAAAAATTTATAATCATTAAATTTATTTATTTATTAAATTAAAATTAAAAAAAAAATTAGTGTTACTTCAAGAGGCACGACGGTAGGTCAATAAGTCCTTAGAAAGACCTACCATGGCGCTCATGGACTATTTTGAGTAAGCATCATTCGTCACTAGGTATGAATTTTCAATTTCTTTCATGGTTCAATTTTGCATAATAAATTGGGTATGAAAAAAATATCTGCGCGGTGTTCTATGAGAATTCAGAGTTCAGCTGAGAACCTAGATGAGCTTCTGCGCAGATTAGTAACTGTAGATGAAACATGGGTACATCACTACACTCCTGAGACGAAAGAACAGTCGAAACAGTGGATTATTAAAGGCGAACGGACCCCAAAGAAGGCAAAGACGGTGCAGTCAGCTGGAAAGGTTATGGGTACTATATTTTGGGACGCACGTGGTATTATTTTCATTGACTATTCGGGAAAGGGACAAACGATAACTGGACAGTATTATGTGTCATTATTAGGTCAGCTAAATGAGAAAATAAAAGAAAATCGTCATTTTCTAAAGACCTGCCCTCGTAAAACATTAGGCGAAGATTCTTTTAAATAAATATATTCAACCGTTTTTTCAACAACAATAAATGAGAAAAGGGTTTTCTTTTTGCTCTCATGGCTATATATGCCCCCTTTGAGGGAATATAGTACACTGACAATAGATGGCATCTACCTGAGAGGCTTTTAAGATTAAGTAAACTAAATCAAATAAACAAACTTGAACACTAAACCTACCACGGACGGATCAAATGACTCGTGCGGTGAACGTACATAAACTTTATACATTATTTATTTCCAAATTTAAGATTTTTGTTTCTTTCAATTTATTAAATAAAGAAAATGGAACTGAAAAATGTTTTATTCATACACTAAATTGGACTGAGTTGTTACATGCTATAAATCTGAAAATATATAATTTTTAAAACACGGGTCATTTGACCTCTAGTGGTAGAAATAGGTATCGGGTTTTCCAATAGGGACGACAACTTTGAATTTAATTTGTGAACGCACCCTTTCACTAATCATCGAACTGTCACTGTCAATTTATTCAGTAAACTCAACATTTTCATCGTGGTTAAGTACACGAACGAACAACGTCTGCAAATTATAAAAATTTACTACCGAAAAAAATTGCCAAGTCCCTATTGAAAGATCCATTATATATGAAATGTCGGTAGCTTTAGTGTTAAATGTTATACTTGATGTTGATGAAAAACGATTAGATCATTATTTATACAGATAACCCAATACTACGTTATCTAATTGAATTTCTTAATCAGACAGTTTTTCTGCCCTGTCCTGTATCTTTACTTGGTATTTAATATGAAGACTTAAGTTTAATCATGTTTAACTTGTAATTTTAATTAAAAACGAAACCACTTTTTTTCAAGTCTATTGACACGATATCTCAAGTTCTAATGAACCGATTGACTTGAAATTCGATACACACCTTCTTGATATAACGCTCTAAAGTCCCTACTACCAAACTTTTAAAATATACTATTTTTAAAAAATAACTGGACAGTATTATGTGTCATTATTAGGTCAGCTAAATGAGAAAAAAAAAGAAAAAGAAAATCGTCGTCATTTTCTAAAGATCTGCCCTCGTAATAAACATTATGCGAAGATTTTTTTAAATATATATATTCCACCGTTTTTTCAACAAAAAATGAGAAAAGGTTTTTTTTGCCCTCATGGCTACATATGCCACCATTGAGGGAATATATAATAGTATACTGACAATATTGACAATGGATGCCATCTACCTGAGAAAAAAAATTAGAAAAATAAAAAAAAAAATTTCAATAACCATTTTGCAAAAAATTTATATTTTATTTCTTCGAGGTAGGGACGATTACAACACCTTCACCGATTAAGAATCTTTTTCTTTTTTTTTCAGATAATTAGAAGAGTCAAAACCATGTCAATCAGGACGCACGCTTTTGTTTCAACCCCCACTTCATCATCATCATCGGCACTACAACCGGGAACCGGTCTTGGCCTTATTTAGCAAGTCCCTAGGCTTGTTAAATTTTTCATAATAATTTGTATTTTCCGGGCAAAGTTATTAGTCCTTCGCCAAATGACGCATAATACTGTCTAGCTATGGTCTGTCCCTTTCCAAAACAGTCAATGAAAATAATACCATGCGCGTCCCAGAATACAGTAGCCATAACCTTTCCAGCTGACTTCACCGTCTTTGCCTTCTTTGGAGTCCGTTCGCCTTTAATAATTCACTGTTTCGATTGTTCTTTCGTCTCAGGGGTGTAGTGATGTACCCGTGTTTCATCTACAGTTACTAGTCTGCGCAGAAAGTTTTTCCGGGCAAGGTTATTAGCCTTGCGCCAATAAACGAGAATGGCCAGTCCAAAATTAACATCACATTTGCCTGCATGTTGGCAAGAAATATGAAGTGACCAGTTTTGGACATACATTCCTGCAAATTTGTAGTAACCTGGATTTGATACCGGGATGTCGTAGCTCCTCATGGAAATATATTTACAAGGATATTCAATAAGTTAAGTTTCTCCTCCAAAGCACTTGCAGTAGGAAAACGACGGTCATTGAGTTTTTTTTTCTAATTTCTCAAAAACGAACAAAAAATTCCGTTGTGCCACATCCTCCCTATGGTGCAATCCTAGCTTTGCAACTTTCTCTTATATCCCCAGACCAAAATACTGCCGTTTTTCTAATGCGCTGCTATAAAGGCTTTAGAGACGAAATTTTACACATGTATAGGGTTCTCCAATAGGGACTTGAAAACTTTGAATTTAATTTGTGAACGCACCCTTTCACTAATCATCGAACTGTCTCTGTCAGCATATTCAGTAAACTCAACATTTTTATCATGGTTAAGTACACGAACGAACAACGTTTGCACATTATAAAAATTTACTACCGGAAAAAAGTTGTCAAATCCCTAGGGTTATACAATAGGGACTTGATAACTTTGAATTTAATTTGTGAACGCACCCTTTCACTAATCATCGAACTGTCTCTGTCAGCATATTCAGTAAACTCAACATTTTTATCATGGTTAAGTACACGAACGAACAACGTTTGCACATTATAAAAATTTACTACCGGAAAAAAGTTGTCAAATCCCTATTGGAAATCCCTAGGGTTATACAATAGGGACTTGATAACTTTGAATTTAATTTCTGAACGCACCCTTTCACTAATCATCGAACTGTCTCTGTCAGCATATTCAGTAAACTCAACATTTTTATCATGGTTAAGTACACGAACGAACAACGTTTGCACATTATAAAAATTTACTACCGGAAAAAAGTTGTCAAGTCCCTATTGGAAATCCCTAGGGTTATACAATAGGGACTTGATAACTTTGAATTTAATTTCTGAACGCACCATTTCACTAATCATCGAACTATCACTGCCAATTTATTCAGTAAACTCAACATTTTTATCATGGTTAAGTACACCCCGAACATCTGCAAATTATAAAAATTTACTTCCGAAAAAAAGTTGTCAAGTCCCTTACTTCACTATGGGGTTCGCGTAAGACTCTCCGTGCTACTGTTATCAAACTTCGTATGCTTACAGAAAATTCCCCGCTGTCTCTGGTGCATTTCACAAGATGGTGCTGACGGTAGCAACGGCAACCTTCATTGAACACCCCTTGTACCTAGCTTTTGTTTCACAGCACAACGCTCCAAACCACTCACAAAAACCTGCATTACGCCCTACGATATTTTGTAAAAGTTGACTAAAATAGTTTCTCTGGAAGATGTTTATCCAACGTTAACTTTATCTACGTTTTTTAAGATGTTTTAAAAACGTGTAGATAAAGTCAACGTTGGATAAGCATGTTGCAGAAAAGCTACTTAGTCAATTTTACAGTATACAGATGTAGCAGACATTTTTAATAACTTTCAAAGGTCACAGTACAATGCGTCCGAATGTACAGCACGTGGAAATCCAACAAAACAGTAGTGACACCTTTTCATACAAGAAACAAGTATCTATAACTTCTGACCATCTGGTTGATGCACACAAAAGACAGATCTTATTCAACAAGGAAACCTGGCAATATCCCAAGTTGTGGGTTCTTAAAAACACATTCCCAAATCAATTTACAAAAAAAAAAAAAAAAAAAAAGTTGTATTATAGTGTCCAAGGGAACGTGAATTAAAAAGGGGAATCGTATTTATAATCATAGAAAAAATTACAGCTTATGCCAACATATTTACAGTTTACTAAATATTAATAGTAGTATTTTTTTACAGTGAATTCACTCTATAAAACAAAAAAAAACTTCCATTTTGTTTTCATGACTAACAAGTAGAAATATCTAATTTCAATTCCGAGGAGAAAACGCGCCAAGTGATGACAAACCATGGTTAACGAATTTGTAAACAATTAAAAGAATTCATAACACACACACTACAAAATTTAGTTAAAATTATATTCTTACAAAAAGGATTCACGTATGCCGGAAAAAATCACTATCAGCTTCAATTTCACCATTTCGCAATTTATTTAAACTATGTAATAAAACAACCTATCCCGCAGGACGACGACGCTAGGACTGTCCAGAGCAGTCTACAGTTCATCGCAAGGAGTGCACTAAACACCTACAACGACGTGTACTCACCACCAACACCACTTACACTAGGCATTTCCGCCGCCGCAACCAACACCAATACTAATAACACAGCGTTATCATCACACTGTATCACCAGTTTCCACCCTAATAGTGCAGCGCGGTAGAGCCTAGCAAGTTCATTAAACTTCTCATTGTATTTCAATAGATAGAAAATTATTCTTCCCTCAACAATTATATGCGTCGGACTATTAAACACCCGGACATTTTCTTGCACAAGAGGAAATGATAGACGCCTCGGCCAAAGGAAAGACTCTTAACTAGTCAGGAACCCCCTGTATGCTGCGATGCGTTTACTAACTATACAGTTGCACTACCACGCGACGCTCAGGGAAAATATGTCGTGAAATTGAAGAATTTCTGGTATTAGGGCTGGAGGGTTGCTATTGATGCATTGCAGTGTTTGTGTATAGTGTACGGAACTGTACGCTGCTTACGGTGTGCAAGGAGGGTAAGAGTTTCATGAACAGATGTATACTTTAAGGCTACCGAGCACTCCTAGGGCTTGGGCTTGGGCTTAGGCTTGATTATATTATTCGAGAGACTTGGGACAGAAGAAAACCCTGGTAATAATAATAACAATAAGTAATGGGGACTGGTGTCTGGTCGGACTCGATGAGGAAACCCCCAATAACTGTGAAGTTAAGTTGTAAATACTCAAGGAACAAGGAAGTGTTTGCACACAACGGTGTACAGTATACACGGGACATAAAATGAGAGCGGCGACGGTGGGACAATTTGTGTTTCTTGTTCTCGATGGGGAACATAATTTAAACTGGTGGACACGTTGAATGTAGCACAAAAGGACGAGGTTTTTTTCTTCGTCCTTTTATTGTTCCACACGTCGGCTTTTTTTCCTCTACCTTCATTGAATTTACGGATTGTGTTTTTTCCCAATGGTTTACTTGGTGAAAAATGTGGCACATGGCTAAGGACAATGAGCAAACAATTGACATGGTTGTTTGCAGAGTTTTCAAAGTATGCAATTCTTAAATTTAATGGCACAAGCTCAGGAAAGAGGAAGAAGGACGTACTGTATAAAGGTGTTTGGATTATTTTTACTAGTATCTATGTACAACTCGTCACCTGGAATGAGCATCGGATACATCGTGTTGTATGTGACGCTTCAAAAAGAATGGATCAAAATATCGTCTATTACTGAAATAAATGTCTGCAGTTGTGGTGAGTAACGCAAACGGCTAGTAGGTCTCGATAGTTATGAGTTTGTCGGTATTGATTGTTTTGTATTTTTATAATATTGATGTAACTAAAAGGTTATTAATATTCCTATGGCATAAAAAGATACAGGTCGGTCAGAAAAAAGTTAAAATGGATAGGAAGAAGAGTGTGATATAATTTGTAAACCAATGCTGTAAGGAAACAGGTTATAAATTATGTAAAATGTATTTAGCATATTTCCGTGGAAGGATCATATCACATCAATAAACAGCGACAACACCACTGAGCAAAGGTGAAGGTGAAAATCTTGCTAGTTTCACAAGCAAAAATTGTCGCAGGTGTTTTTACGACAAAATGTATTGACCTACCAGCTACACACCATTGACCGATCAATTGATTCCCTTAGTCCCGACGTTGCTAACATATTCATATTGAAGAAAAACACCAATCCATACCGATAACAATGGGCAACCATTTGGTGGGTTTATCACCTCTGATGTTTTTGAAATGTTTGGCATGAAACCACAAGGTGACGCGAAATTAATCACTCTATCGGAAGATGTTATAGTTTTTGCAAATGGCGTCGTACCTCAATCATATTTGACATTTGTGAACTAAACATCATATTGGACATTTGTGAAGTAGAAAGAATTGTAAGGGTCCAAATAAAGGTTTCCATCACTCCAAAACATTTTCTTTTTATTTAGTAAAAAAGTTATTCAAAAACAAAATTGGGTAATTAATTTTGCACCACCCCTTATTAGTTGCCTTGTCAGTGAAACAGGTCCAAATGTTGGTACACTCTACTACCTTATCTCATGCATGAAGGTAAATGCTAGAATCTATTAGCATGAACAAGCATCAGTGTTTAGTTGGGAATGTACATTTTAAAGCAATTTTAAATGTAAATTTAAAACAATATTTATTTTCTATCATATAATTTGGTGGTCGTTTTTGAATGATTGTCTATATAATACAATGAAAGCAACACAACTAAAAGTAATAACTGCCATTAGGCCTTGCGGTGTTTGTAACAGATCCACACACAGTACACAATCAAATGGTGAAGAAAACAGAAAGAAAATCGAACAAGCAAAAAGCATCAGCCGTATACCAAGCAATAACATAGCAATTCCACATCAGTTGAGTGTACTTGAGTATAGAAATTGAATTTGCATACGCGGCAGTGGCCTGATGTGTTAAGCGCCGGCTCAATTTGTTTGTGATTCTAACCGTCATAGCGTCGGTTCGAATCACACGTTCTTCACTATCATCGCGAAGGCTATAGCCTTACTTATATATTCGCTATGATCCTCAATACAGCCATAAATAAGAGACGACATCATCATCATCATCATCATCATCATCATCATCGGCACTACAACCGGGATCCGGTCTTAGCCTTATTAAGCAAGTCTCGATCCTTGTTAAATTTTTCATAATAATTTGTTTCTCCAGGCAAGATTATTAGCCTTGCGCCAAATAAGAGACATCATCATCATCATCATCGGCACTACAACCGGGAACCGGTCTTGGCTTTATTTAAGCAAGTCCTGAGGCTTGTTAAATTTTCCATAATGATTTGTTTTTTTTTTTCGGGAAAGGTCATTAGTGTTGCGGCAAAATAAGAGACATACCAGACAAAAAACCAATAACACCATCTTTGTTATATAAAACTATTGGTTGGCAGGTCAAACTTTGAATTAATTTTTTAAAAAATGTATTGTACATATAAAACAATCTTTTTCATTGCGCTTGTTCAGGGAGTGATTTTGATCTTCTCAACATTTTTAAAATGACAATTACAAAGAGGTGTAGACAGTTGATGGATAATTTATGAATTACGTCGTTTGAAAAGTATCTAAAGATATAAATACAACGTGTTCCACGAGTCATTCTCATGTTGTTTTGATTCCTGTATGAATGTAACTTCTTGGAAAGACAAGGGACATATTCTGAATGGGAATTCAGTTGCTATGTACCATTTCACGGGAGGCGAGCATGCTTGTGTTTTACAAATACAATGATTCTGCTATTATTGCGCGGTGAGGCTTTTGAAATCTGTACAAAATTGATCGCCTTAGAGAAGCACCCCATGACGTAAAATCATATAGAGGAGCAATTGCGACTCCGATCAACTTCTACTGATGGCCATAATTAGGAGTCGGCTCGCAGCAGACCCACCTGGGCAGTCACTGGAGTCGAACAAAAAGTTCGACATTAATAAACTAAAAAACCTGCGCAAAACGGCTGAATATCAAGACGGACTAACGAATAGATTTAGCATCCTAGAGAATGGGAGAAGTGAGGAAGAGGAAGCCAATAGTGTGGACACCAAAATGCCAGGGATCGAAGAACGTAAAAGCCTCAGAGTGATCCACTTAGAAAGATATGATGAAGTCAACGCAGAAAGATACGCGACGATTCGAAAAGAGACAATGAGACTTTTCAAACGCTAGAAACGCGAATGGGAGAAGGCTTGGATCGAAAAAATCATAGAAAATTCTAGGGCAAAGAACATCAGAGGTATGTATGTCGGCATAAATTCAATTAGAAATGGCTACCGCGGAAGAGCCAAAATAATTCGAGACGCAAACGGCTGTCTGGTCACAGAAACAAGCAATGTCGTGACAAGATGGAAGCAGTACTTTGAAAATCTGCTCAATGTACGCACCCATCAACCACAGATAAATGCACCAAGCGTACATACAGCCGAGCCTCAAATCCCAAAGCCCTCTTTCAACGAAGTTGTAGACGCAAAAAATCGATTGAAAAACAACAAGGCTCCCGGAGTCGACTGCATACAGGCAGAGTTTGTGAAGTATGGAGGAGAGGTAACCCCTCGAAAGATCCACCAACTCATCAATACAATATGGGATAAGGCAGTCACTCCGGAAGAATGGAAAACCTCAATAGTCGTCCCCATTTCCAAAAAAAAAGGCGACAGATCTTACTGCGAAAACTACAGAGGAATATCATTGCTTCCAACCACATACAAAATACTAACAAATATCACACCGTACGCAGAAGAAAGAAGAGAATCACACCATATGCAGAAGAAATACTGTGAGACTACCAGTGCGAATTCCATAGGAACCGGTCAACGAGCGACCAAATGTTCACAGTAAGCCAATTGTTGAAAAAAAAGGGAATACAGAGAGAGGGTTCACCAACTGTTCGTTGACTTCAAAAAAGCCTGCGACTCAGTCGCACGACAAAGGCTTTACCATATTGTAGTTAAGCTGGGGCTCCCCATAGAATGTGCCGCTCTCATTCAAATCTGCATGAACGAAAATAAGGGGCGAGTTAGAGTAGAAAACCACCTCTCAGAACCATTTGAAATCCGCGACGGACTAAACCAGGGGGATGGCCTCTCACCGTGTCTTTTAATCTTGTGCTCGAGTACGCCACCAGAAAGGTCCAAGACGACAATATGGCGGGATCATCCCTGAATGGGGTCACACAAGAGCTCACATATGCGGATGACAGTGCCGTTTTGGGCGATAATCTAAAAACAGTGAAATCATCATGCAAGAGGCAAGAGATGGGTCTAGAATTAAATGAAGACGAAACAAAATATATGATGAGACGCGAGCAGGTGGAGCTCAGGGAACACACATAAATGTTAGGAGCAAAATATTTGAAAAAGTTAAAAAGAGTAAATATCTAGGAACAATACTGACGGCCAGTAACAAAATGCCGAAGGAAAATAAGTAAGTAATAGTAATAATAAACAGAAGACAATACAAAGATCTTTTAAGATTGCGTCCATAATCTAGCTTCAAAATCAATTATTTTCTTAATCTAAGATAGATAGTTAAAACAAAATAATAAGGACGAGAACAATTTCTCGCTTCTTGGTTAGAAATATCAAAAATTAGAGGCACTGTCCAAACTGACCAAAAAACTTTATCTACGCCCATACATCTACAGCAATTGGTTTTTTTTTTGACATCTGTGAGAGAAATTAATGAAAGAGGTTTTTAAATCTCAATTCGAATTTCCATTACAACAGCCGTTATTA
Organism: Microdon myrmicae; assembly: GCA_963931805.1. NCBI lineage: Eukaryota > Metazoa > Arthropoda > Insecta > Diptera > Syrphidae > Microdon > Microdon myrmicae. The sequence goes on from OZ007499.1 coordinate 17,262,832, forward strand.
TCTACCTTAGAAATTGGGAAATCCTTGACCAAACTGATCAGAAAAAGTTTATCTATGCCAATTTTTATAGAATGAAGTTTCAAAAGCAAAGAATAGTTCTAACCTATAATACAGAAAAATTCGAATAAAGAGAAAAAAAAATGAAAATTGTGAATAATTTTATTTAACAATAATTAAATATAACATCGATATCTGTCAGAATCATTTTCCAAGTACCAATTCGAATTTCCATTACAAAAGCCGCTATTATCTGCCTCAAAAATCCCTGACACTCTCTTAACAAAGTAATAGGAATTGAAGCTTTCTCTCGCAGCTTTGGCTAACAATATTAGAAGTTGAACACCCTTGAACATAGTGATCAAAAAAGTTGCTCTATGAAATAAAATTTCAAAAGCAAGTCAAAAACTTAATTTATAACAAAGAAAATTATAATCAATAAATAATTAAATAAACGAAAAATTAAACTTCAAAAGCAAGTCAAAGTCTTAATTTATAACAAAGAAAATTATAATAAATAAATAATTAAATAAACGAAGAGAAGTAATTTTATTTTATAATAATTAAATAAAACGTCGTATCTGTGAAAAACAAGTTAATGAAAGACATGGTTCATTTTCCAAAATCCAGTTCAGACGTCCATCAAGGCAGCCGTTATGAGTCCATATTACCTTCTCAATCCATGACAAATACGTAAAACGAAATAATATGCGCTGGAGCTTTCTCTCGTAGTTTTTACTTGGAAATATTAGTGATAAAATAAAGATGTGTTTCTTAGCCCATTAATAATTGCATGCAGTTTCAAAAGCAAGTCAACATCTTAATTTCTAACAAAGAAAACTGTGATAAATATAAATAAAAAATTATATACACGGTAGAAAAGAATAATTTTGTTTAGCAATATCTGTGAGAAATAAGTTCATGAAAGAAACAATTATTTAACATTTCGCTGCCCACATTTCAATTCAGATGTCTATCACGGCAGCCGTTATAATGTACCTTAAAAAACCTTCATTCGTATAATCCAAGATAAATATGTAACACAAAGTTATAGGAGCTAGAGCTTTCTCTCCTAACTTTGGGTTAGATATTTCAAAACTTGGAAAAACCTTCAACATACAAAATATCTCGATGGCCTATTTAGCACTGCTTTTCATGGAATGAAATTTCAAAAGAAAGTCAAACAAGCTTCCAAAAACAAATCCAAATCTTAAAAAGAATATTTATTAAACCTCTTTTAACTAAAAGAAAGCTTTGTAAATTGACCCTTTCAAAATCTCGAAGGAAATATTTATTGAACCCCAAGAATGTAACAAACAGCTTTTAACTCAAGGAAAACTTTTCAGGCACCAAGACTTCAAAACCTGTTCAGAAGAGGTTTCAAAAGCACTTCGCACTCTTAGGAAGAATATATTTGTTGAGCACAAAGAATGTAATAAACTGTTTTTAACGAAAAGAAAAACTTTTATTTTTTGCGCAACGACCTTTCAAAACACTTCAAAATCTCGAAGGAAATATTTATTGTACCCAAAGAATATAATAAACTGCTTTTAACGAAAGGAAAACCATGCAGTTTGAAAGCTATAACCTTTCAAAAATACTTCAAAATTTCGAAGGAAACTTTTATTGAACCCCAAGAATATAACAAGCCGCTTTTAACTAAAAGAAAACTTTTCAGGTATCAAGGCTTCAAAACCAGTTCAAAAGAGATTTCGAAAGCACTTCACACTTTTAAGGGAAATATTTTTGAGCTCAGAGAATGTAATAGTGTTTTTAACGAAAAAAAAAAAAAAAATACTTTTTGCGCAACGAGCTTTCAAAACACTTCTAAATCTCAAAGGAAACTTTTATTGAACCCTAAGATTATAACAAACAGCTATTAACTACAGGAAAACTTTTCAGGCATTAAGACTTCAAAACCGGTTCAGAAGAGGTTTCAAAAGTACTTCGCACCCTTAGGAAGAATATTTATTGAGCTCAAAGAATTTAATAAACTGTTTTTAACGAAAAGAAAAACTTTTATTTTTTGCGCAATGCGCTTTAAAAAACACTTCAAAATCTCAAAGGAAAAATTAATTGAACCCAAAGAATATAACAAACGGCTTTTAATTAAAAGAAAACTTTTCAGACATCAAGGCTTCGAAAGCTCTTCACTCTTAAGGGAAATATTTATTGAGCTCAGAGAATGTAATAAACTATTTTTAACGACAAGAAAAAGTTGTCCCTTTTGCGCAATGAGCTTTAAAAAACACTTAAAATCTCGAAGGAAACGTTTATTGATCCCAAAGAATATAACAAACCGCTTTTAACTAAAACAAAACTTTTGAGGCATAAAGCCTTCAAAACCAGTTCTGAAGTGATTTCAAAAGCACTTCACACTCTTAGCGAGAATATTTATTGAGCTCAAAGAATGTAATAAAGTGTTTTTAATGGAAAGAAAAACTTTTACTTTTGTGCAACGAGCTTTCAAAACACTTCAAAATCTCAAAGGAAATATTTAATGAACCCCATGAATATAACAAACAGCTTTTAACTTAAAGAAAACTTTTCAGACATCAAGGCTTCAAAACCAGTTTAAAAGAGATTTTGAAAGCACTTCACACTCTTCTTGCGCAATACGCTTTAAAAAACACTCCAAAATCTCAAAGGTAAATTTTATTGTACCCAAAGAATATAATAAACCGCTATAACCTTTCAAAATCTCAATTGAAATATTTATCGAACCCCAAGCATATAACAAACAGCTTTTAACTAAAGGAAAACTTTTCAGGCATCAGGTCTTCATAACCGGTTCAGAAGAGGTTTTAAAAGAACTTCGCACTTTTAGGGAGATTATTTATTGAGCTCAAAGAATGTAATACTGATTTTACCGAGAAGGAGAACGTATGGACCGTGATTTCAAAAGAGATTCGAAAAGACACTTCACACTCTTAGGGAGAATATTTATTGAGCTTAAAAAATATAATAAACTCTCTTTAGCTAAAAGATAGCCATATATTTTTTTACGAAGCTTTTAAGGACATTCCAAAAGGTCTCAAAGGGAATATTTATAGAACATCCGCTTTTAACTAAAAGAAAACTTTTCAGATATCGAGTGCAAAACCAGTTCAGAACAAGTTACAAAAGCACTTCGCACTCTTAGGGAGATTATTTATTGAATACTGTTTTAGCGAAGAGAAAAACTTATTTTTTGGGCAACGCGCTTTAAAAAACACTTCAAAATCTCAAAGGAAAAATTAATTGAACCCAAAAATATAACAAACTGCTTTTAAGTAAAAGATAATCTTGCAATTTGTAGGCTGAGCTTTCAAGAACACTTCAAAATCTCAAAGGAAAAATTAATTGAACCCAAAGAATATAACAAACTGCTTTTAAGTAAAAGAAAACCTTGCAATTTGTACGCTATGAGCTTTCAAAAACACTTCATTTTCTCAAAGGAAACTTTTATTGACCCATAGAATATAACAAACCACTTTTAACTAAAACAAAACCAGTTTAGAAGAGATTTCAAATGCACTTCACACTCTAAGGGAGACTATTTATTGAGCTCAAAGAATGTAATCAACTGTTTTTAACGAAAAGAAAAACTTTTATTTTTTGCGTAATGCGCTTTAAAAAACACTTCAAAATCTCAAAGGAAAAATTTATTTAACCCAAAGAATATAACAAACCGCTTTTAACTAAAACAAAACTTTTGAGGCATAAAGCCACTTTCAATTAAAGAAAACCTTCCAATTTGTAAGCTATGAGCTTTCAAAAACACTTCAATTTCTCAAAGGAAACTTTTATTGACCCAAAGAATATAACAAACCACTTTTAACTAAAACAAAACCAGTTTAGAAGAGATTTAAAAAGCACTTCACACTCTAAGGGAGACTATTTATTGAGCTCAAAGAATGTAATCAACTGTTTTTAACGAAAAGAAAAACTTTTATTTTTTGCGTAATGCGCTTTAAAAAACACTTAAAAATCTCAAAGGAAAAATTAATTGAACCCAAAGAATATAACAAACCGCTTTTAATTAAAACAAAACTTTTGAGGCATAAAGCCGCTTTTAATTAAAGAAAACCTTCCAATTTGTAAGCTATGAGCTTTCAAAAACACTTCAATTTCTCCAAGGAAACTTTTATTGACCCAAAGAATATAACAAACCACTTCTAACTAAAACAAAACTTTTCAGGCATCAAGCCTTCAAAATCAGTTTAGAAGCGATTTCAAAAGCACTTTACACTCTAAGGGAGACTATATATTGAGCTCAAAGAATGTAATCAACTGTTTTTAACGTAAAGAAAAACTTGTCCTTTTTGCACAATGGGCTTTAAAAAACATTCTGAAGTCTCAAAGGGAATACTTATAGAGCGCACACAGAATACAGCAAACCGATTTGAATTGAAAGAGAACTGTTTTTATGTAACGAGTATTTAAAAGAGGTACTAAAAGCACTTCGTACTCTTATGAGGATATTAATTGAGCCCAAAGAATATAATTAACTGGTTTTAACGACTTTTTACGAAATGAACTTTCAAAATACATATCACGGGGTATATTTATTGAATCACGAAACGCTTTTAGGGAGAACATTTATTCTAACTAAAAGAAAGCCTTTTACTTTTTACGTTATGAGCCTTTAAAAACATTTTCAAGTCCAGTCAAGTGAATATTTATAGATCCCAAAGAATATAACGTACTGCTTTTACCGAAAAGGAGTACTTACGGAACGTGATTTCAAAAGAGGTTCCAAAGGCACTTCACACTCTTATGTGGAACATTGATTGAGCTCAAAAAATATAATAAACTCTTCTTAGCTGAAAGATAACCATCTATTTTTTTACGAAGCTTTTAAGGACATTAAAGGCCTCAAAGGGAATACTTATATAGCGCCACTGCTTTTAGCTAAAAGAAAACTTTTCATCCAACAAGGTTTCAAAAGCAATTTACATATATAATAATTATTGAGTCCATAGAGTCAACAACAAAAACATTTTTTACTTTTTACGTAACGAAGTTTAAAAAAACCTTTTACTTTTTACATAACGAGGTTTCAAAACCACTTCACACTCTTGAGGGGAATAATTACTGAATCCAAAGAATATAATTTAAAAAAAAAAAAAACGTTTACTTTTTACGTAACGAGGTTTCAAAAGTACTTCACACTCTTAAGGGGAATAATTACTGAATCCAAAGAATATGATTTAAAAAAAAACTTTACTTTTTACGTAATGAGCTTTCAAAAACACTTCAAAGTCTCAAGAGAATCATTTATCCGTACATGCACACCCTATTTCTCCTTTGTGTAAAAAATAGTTTATCCAAATGTACCCGTAAACCAAATCGGTTGGAATAAATTTATTTTATTAAATAAATATCGGTACACTTTCCTGAAAAAAAGATAGAAATAGGGTATCCTCTAAATTGATCCGTGTGCTTTTAGGACCTAACAGAATTAAATAATAGAGACTCGATGTAAAAAATTTAAATTTTATTCAAGTTACAAACAAAAATATCACAAAACGAGCGTTTGAGTAACCACAAGGATTTATTGAACCCAAGGAACGAATATGACAAAAACTGCTTTTGATTAAAGGCAACGTTACACTTTTTATGGAAGGCGATTCCAAAAGCACCTTAAAATTCTAATGAGAATTTTTCTTGAGCTCAAAACAATACAACAAACTGCTTTTAACTAAAAGATGATCAGAAATTCTGACGTGAACCTTTTATGCTCTCGCATCCTCCTGTTAATTAACCAACTTAGACCTACTGCCTCAATTCAAATAAAAATTTCCAAATCAATTAGTGATCTGGTTTCTGTCATTCGCCTCTGTCCTCAAACACTACCATTCAACACTTCTCAATGGTTTTGCCTATTTATCTTCTAAGACCTTATCGGAAACTGAATCCGTACTTTTTTATGAATGAATCTGGAGTAGCGACGAAGTTCCGAAGTGGTCAAAGCATAAATCCAAATTAAAAGCGAAAATTACTTCCACTTTGGTTTTCGTTGAAATCGAAAGTGAAGAGCAGCGGACCAGCCGATCTAAAGCATGCGAGACACTGCGAATTTGTGGACAAGAGAGCTGCCCACAGAGTAAACTGTGAAAGGTCTGAAAAAAAACCACATATAAGAGGTAACCAACGAAAATCAGACACAAAGGGAACCAGATATACAATTGTCTGTCTGTGGCGCAGATTCCGGCCTCGGCTGTGTACTGAGCAGATTTTAGCGCAACGGCGACGATTAATACGCTGCCGGGTGTTTTCGATAGGATCACAGGGAGAGACTGGTCTACACCGTTGAAGTCCAAGTTTGCCGATTGGAAAATAATCCCCATCATAGATGCCAATGTCTAGTTTTTGAATACTGATGGCGCAGAACACTAAAATTTCTTCATTCATGGAGCGTGTTTTCGAGATGTGGTTAATTGTCTTAATCCCCAATAGCACGGCAATTTATTGATCGGTCGTTAAAACTTTTGAAATTACCTTGAGTATTCCATCGCCTCGTCGCACCTTTCCTCAGCTATCGTTTCCCAGTACATGTCTGTCGGTGAGCTCAAGTTGACTTCACAAAAATTTTATCTCTTGAAACTTCTAACGAAACACGCGCGAGATGTCCAATACCAAAGACAGGAGGAAGTCAATGAATTGACTGACGAAAAACGAATATCGACGAAACACAATTCGGCTTATTTGGAATTCATTTAGTAATCCTTTTTGAGTCCTTGCACACTTAGTCCATTCAATTTCACACTTAACTTACGCGTAACGAACAATGGGGCACTTATAATAATATTGCATTTTCCTTTTACATAGTGTTTAGAATTTAGTTAGTGTTCTTTTAGTCATGTTTTCCTACATATGTATATCCTTCGGTTAAGTACTTGTAAGCTGTAAGAACGGCGCGACTAAATTACGAATGTAACTACCAACATCACACCGAAGAACTCTGCACAGTGAAGCATCTAGCCAAGGTCTTTCCTTGACAAGAACAACAAGCCGACTGAATGAGAAACCAAACTACTCAACGAGATCAACCCAATTGACTAATAAACGGTCGTGACGTCGCTTTTATACCCCTGCACTTGCTTAGGGGTTGCTTATCAATGTGTGTGTGTCATTTTAAATGAGAAGAGATAATGATATCGAGAATCATATGGTTACCGGTTACTTGTTTGCATTTGTGTGATCGGCTATTATGTTGTCCTTTTTCATGTACATCCTTTCGGCACCATATGATTTTTGTTGCTTTTCTCGATCCTCTTTGTGCTCTTCTTTCGCTTCCTTTGATTTGCTTTACTTTACAAGTGTATTTTTGTACTCGCAACCCCTTCCTGATGTAGGCTCGTGTTCTTAGCATACTAGTGTGTGCGCAATATCCGAAAGAGGGGAGACCTTTGTGTGCTTTGTTTTTTGTGTTGACGGGTGAAGAAAAGAACTGTTCTTGCAGTCAGCTGAGATTTTTATTTGCTGCTTCTTGTATGAGTGGAGATATTGGATATATAGATTCCTTGGCGACCAGTTAGGGGATACACCTATCTAAAGGAAAGCGATTTAAGTTATTTGGCATACAGATGCAACAGGTACATCCGTCGGGCAAGAGACGAAAAGGGGCACTTTGGGGGCTATATGGCATAGTAAATCAAATCCATAATAAAAAAAGAATAGTGGAGAGGCGAGAGAAGGTGTGGAACTAAAATCCAGATATTCTTTTAAAAAAAAGGCTCTTTACATGCTCAACGATGTAGACGGAACAAGTGATCTGAAATTTTCCAGACGAATGTGTCCCAAGAACAGAAGAGTGCCTGTGATTGGACATTCGACACATATGTAAGCCGTTGGTGAAATTACATTATATACGATCAAAGGATAATTGTTTTATCAGTTTTCCTACTTTCCTTAAACTGTATGTAGCACGAGTAAACTTACGCCGTACTCTTCACATTCTCAGAAGCATGTTCTTCAATCAAATACTTATTTTTTAAGAATGGATGCAGAGAGAAACCCTCGATAGCTAAGGAAGGAGAATCGGTCCTTCTGATATTAGTAGCATGAAAAATGTTTGCCCAACCGCCAAATATTTATTTCATCCCATGAGCCTAAATCTAGGTGGAATTAATGCCAAACGAAGCCATAATACGAAAATAGCTCAAGAAGTGTCTACGCTTCAAGGCTGTTGAAATATTGTTTGATTACCATGCTAATTCTCGGGAATCTTCCGCCAGAACTCAGCTTTGATGAAAAACATTCATTACTAGGAAACAAATACATCTAAATCTTTGCCTTAGCTGGACATATCTACTCGTATGGCTAACAATATCTTATCCGAGTACCAGACAAAACTTATCACTGCAAGCAAGTGGTTGAGAGGGTGTAAATCTACATCATGGGGCACTAGATGATGATAAGCAAGTAGCTTATATGCCTATCACTGAAGTTTTTATTTTTTAATTTGCTGACACGTTTGCTAAACGAAATTTGGCGCGCAAAACGGATTCCATTTAATTTCTAAATATCCCGCCAACGACAAAGAAACGAATGACTTTTTTTTACAATGTGCACCTAAAAAGGGTTTGATAATACTCCGTCATAGGGTGGCATAAACAAATGGCAGAAAAGCTATCGATATTGGATTGAATATTCGAATGGTGTGGAAATATGTGCTTCGACTGAAGAACGATTCTCTGTTAATTTTTAAAATAAAGTGAAGTGGGAGTAATCTTTGATTGACAGGTGGACTAGGAAAATATTTAAAGAGATGAACTACACACATTAAGCTCATTTCAGTAATGGGTAATATTCATAAAAGTGATATATGATGACGGAGAATGCCTTGCGGTTGTATACCCCAATGATAAAATTAAACAATTTGTACTTAAGACCACCGTAAATTTCACTACTCGTTTTTACGTAGCACAATGTCACAATTTAGTGGTAATCTCGTCTCTAAATCATTCTTTTTTTATTCACGCCTACAAAGGGCCAGGAAGGAGAAATAGAGGAAGGAAGTGCCGAAGCGTATCTAGTGTTTTTGAATTGCCTGATGGTTTTTTTTTTCTTTTAAATAATGATCTTGTGGAGTACTGATTATTAAGAATCATTATAATATCGAGAGTGGCGCAAGGCTAATATCCTTGGCCAGAATAACAAATTATTATGGAAAATTTAGCAAGCCTCAGACTTGTTAAATAAGGCCAAGACCGGATCCCGGTTGTAGTGCCGATGATGATGATGATTATATCGAGAGGTAGAAGAATGCGGGCACGTCAGGAAGGAAGAAATGACAATTGTAGAGGAGATAATCAACAAGGAATATCAACATTTCGGTTTCAAGAGAAAACAGACCTCGCAAGTGTATTCTAAATTACATTTTTATGAGCGGAGAGAAGATATGATCTAATAGAGGGCCCAACGGTCTCACAGAAGGATTCCCCGTGTTTGGCTGCCATTTTAAAACTGACTTTTAATATGAAACACTGCGTACTCTCTGACGTCCTCGACGAATACCTAAGTGGGAAGAACTCTCAAATCGCTTGATTTTGTTCTGGTTTTGTCGGTTTTTTTTTTTGTAATACACATTTTTTGGCTTAATTGATAAATTCACCTTTAGGCAGGCGATGGAAAGATGTCTGGAATTTAAGATTTTATTATATCATTTATTTATAGACTTAAGGCTGCCTACGACAGCATAGGCGGGATAGAACTGTGGCGTTTGTAACAGATACACACACAATATGCAAGCAAATAGTGAAGAACACCGAAGGAAATTCGAAGAGGCAAAACATCAGAGCCGTATACCACAGCGATAACATAGCAATTCCACATCAGTTGAGTGTACTTGAGTTTAGAATTCGAATTCGTACACGTGGCAGTGGCCTGATGTGTTAAGCATTGGTTCAATTTTTAGAGATTTTAACTGTCATAGCGTCAGTTCGGATCACACGTGCGACAAGAGAGTTCGGCATTCCCAACAAATTGATACGACTTTGTAGGTTGAGACCAAGACCAATTGGAGGCTCAAATCAAATAAAATTCCCGGAGCTGATGGCATACCAGCTGAGCTGATCAAACAAGGAGGGACAGCGTTACATCACGCAATTCATGAGTTCGTGGTGCACATATGGGAGCAAGAGAATATGCCGCAAGATTGGCGTCGTGGAATAATTTGCCCTATACATACAAAGGGAGATATCACAGTGTGCAGCAACTATAGAGGTATGATATTGCTGAGTACCGCCTATAAGATACTCTCCTCTATCCCACAAGATCGGATAGCCCCATACGCTAATGTTAACATTGGTCAATATCAATGTGGCTTTATCCCAGGCAAATCAACGATTGATCAGATATTCACCCTTCGGCAGGCGATGGAAAAATGTCTGGATTTAAGATTCCATTATATCATCTATTTATAGACTTTAAGGGCGCCTACGACAGCATAGCCAGAGTAGAACTATATAATGCCATGAGAGACTTCGGCATTCCAAACAAATTGATACGACTTTGTAGGTTAACCAAGACCAACATAACTAGTCAAGTAAAAATAGCGGGATTCCTGTTCAAACCAACAAACATCTTTAATGTACTCAGACTGATCACTGCTTGGTATCTGTCGCCCAAGCACTTGCATACCAAGCGAATAACCGAACTAGGCAGCTTCGCCATGTATGGAAGTATGCGGCTGCTAACTGGGACGATTTGCGAGATTTCTTCGCACCCTTTCCATGGTCCGAGGTGTGCTTCGGAAATGCCTATGTTAACGCTTGCGCGGAGTCGGTATCAGAGATTATTCTTCTGGGGATGGAGACGTATATTCCACATTCCATCAAACGAAGTTCGTCTGATAAACCTTGGTTTGATAAAAAATGCGAGCTGATTACAGCGGCAAAAAATATAGCTTTTAAGCAATGGCGCTCCAATCCCACCGATGTTAACAGAACGAATTTTGTTAGAATCAGAAACGCGTGCAACCAGGTGATTGATACCGCGAAGAAGGCTCACAACGACAGGGTGATCAATAAGCTCCTTCGGTGCCCAACTGGTTCGCGTTCCGCGGTAACATCGCATCCTCCTCTTTCACTCCGTTGGTGACAGACAACGGGACGTTAGCCACGTATTCAAAGGATAAAGCTAATGTGTTCGCGAATTTATTTTCCGCGAATTCAAACCTTGATCCCGGCCTTTTGGAGCCAGCTGTGATCTCACCGGTACGGTCTTCGATGCGGGATGTGAGATTTCGTGCGCGCACTATTCAATGCATTCTACGTGAACTGGATTGTAGGAAGGCAACCGACCCGGACGGAATACCAGCAATAGTCCTTAAAAACTGTGCTCCAGAACTATCGCCGGTTCTTGGCAGACTCTTCCGCTTATCTTATGCGCGGAGGAATGCTTGCTGGAAAATCGCTCGAGTTCAGCCAATCCCAAAGACGGGAAAAAAGTGTCTCACACAAAATTACCGACCGATAGCATTACTGTCTATTTTATCTAAGGTAATGGAAAAAGTCATCAAAACAGAGTTAGTTAAGTATTTGGAGTGTAACGGACTTCTGAATGATCGTCAATACGGATTCCGTGGCAGGCGGTCCACGGGAGACCTTTTGACACTTATAACCGATATATGAGATTGAACGGCATGGTGAGTCAAGGGCGGTCGCATTGGATATCTCCAAGGCTTTTGACCGCGTCCGTCACGGGGCATTGCTGAGCAAACTTCGTTCATATGGACTTTCCCTACAGCTTTCCGATTGGACGAGGAGCTTCCTCGAGAATCGATCGATCCGGGTTGTTGTGGACGGCGAGTGTTCGGATCTGTATCCTGTTAATTCGGGGGTGCCCCAAGGTTCTACTTTGGCTCCAACCTTGTTTTTGCTTCACATAAATGATTTGCTGGATAACAAAGTGTTCCGTTCTGCGGATGATAGTACGCTTGTTTCCTCCTTTTCAAGCGTTCAGCCGATTGGTGCATCTGCGTCGTATCAGCTGAGATGTAGACAGATTGACTCTCTGAATCAGGATCTAGATACAGTCCTGCAGTGGGGAAGGGCCAATCTCGTTGATTTCAATGCAGCGAAGACCCAATATACAACATTCACAAAGAAAAGTGGATCATCGGTTCCACAACTGATGATGAATGGCCAGGCCCTCGAGGCTGAGGAAAGTTTGAAATTGCTCGGCGTCACGGTCTGTAGGAATATATCATGGCATAAACACGTGTCGAATATCGCCAGGTCAGCCTCAGGAAAACTGAGCTACCTTTTTAGAGCCAAGAAATATTTTACTCCAGCCCAACTTCTTCTCCTATATAAATCCCAAATTAGACCCACGCTCGAATATTGCTCTCATGTTTGGAGCTCGGTTCCTAAACATACCCTCGACCTACTTGACAGCATACAGAGACGAGCGATCGGCCTGATCGGGGACACGGCGCTGACGTCGGGACTACAGTCGCTATCACATCGAAGGCGCGTAGCCGGCTTCTGTCTGTTTTACAGATATTATCACGGGTGCTGTTCTTCGGAGATTCGTGGTATTGTTCCACGCAATTCGGCTTATATGCGCTTCACAAGACAATCCAACGGATCGCACCCGTTTGTGGTTCATCTCCCGACGGCGCGAACATCCCTGCTTCAGAACTCGTTCCGTTACAGAGCGGGGAAGCTGCGGAACTCCCTTCCCACGCGAGTGTTCCCGGAGCGTTACAACCTGCAACTGTTCAAAACGAACTGCAACAGTTATTGATGGCTTCTCGGGGCGTCCACTCGGCGCTATAGGTTCGCCTCTTCCGAGAGAAAAAAAAAAAGACAAGGGGACGGTCTGGCCGGCATGGTGTTGGAGAAAGCAATCCGTGACTCCGGCGTTACAATTAGAAGGACTATTGTCATCAAGTCCACCCAGATACTTGCCTAAGCAGATGAAACCGACATCGTCGGTAGATCCGATTCGGCTGTACAGGACACCTTCACCCAGATCGAGCAGGAAACTGGGACTGCACATTAAGGGGGTATTCTGGTCTAGACGCACGAATCTAACGCAATTTTTGAAGTGCTGTAAAAAAAGCAATCGTTATTTTTACTATTCATTTTTTTATAGGATGTTTATTAATATTTCAAGAATACAGTAAAAAAAATTGAAAGTAAAAAATTCTAAATTCCAAAATTTAGCAGCTGATGAAGTTGGGATCTCAAAAAGTTGGCACGCGACCATACCCACATTTCAACCCTCCTAGCAATCTGAAAAAAAGAGTTATTAATTTACAGAAATGCCTCTATCGTTGGAACTAAAAAAAATTGGAAAATATTTTTTTTAACAAAATGGCGACTGCTTGAAAAAACAATTTATTTTTGTTGCGGATTCGCCTTTGACACAACCGGCGAATTCGCAAGTAAATGCTACCTGTGGCACCGCCCTAAACAATGTCAGCAATTAGCTGACATTTTAAAGTTAAGTCTGTTGGTTGACAACCACTTTTTTTTTTTTGTTATGTTAATTCTCTTTCTGCGTGACTTTTGTTAAAGCAAACAACAATTTTTTCTTCTGGTAATCCAAATAAATAGACCTCATCAGACTAGCAAAAAACCATTTTTATTATTGGAAATTGGCCATCACAATTTAGGATATCCCCATGAGGTATTCTTTTGTTCCTTTTACGTGATTATTTTACAGATTCTTTTAGAAACATCATTACCAACGCCAGGAGACACCATCGTGTTCCTGACGCTAGCATCCAGCACAACAAATCAACAACTCTTTGTGTGTGGAAGGTGTGTTCAGCGCTTGGTTGAACACACAACAATTATTGGTCCTTCGAGCCGGATCCCGTCTGTGGATCCAGATTCACTGCTGCTAGCTCCCAGCATATAAGACGGTCGGGGGACATTCGAGTCCAGACGCTAAAACCCACCATCGACAGGAAAGTGAAAGTGAGTGAAAGTGAATAGAAAACGCGTCAAATTAAACGAAAAATGCCAGCGTCATCGAGTACCGCCAAGTCAAAACAGTCAAAGGCTGCATTAGCCGAACGTCGAAGCCTGTCGCGAATGGAATCAGAACTTGAACGCCAAGTTGATGCTCCCTGCCCCATTGAAGATCAGAGCAATGACCAGGATCGTGGGAGTCATGTCAAATGCGTGACCGAACAGCGCATAGAGGTCCATTTCGCCGCACATGAGAAGATGTCGTGCGCCTTCCGGAATTTAGAAAGGGTAGGGCCACCAACGCTAGCCATTGTGGAAGCATGCGAGCGTAGCTTACATGAAGGATGGGAAGCTATAAGGAATAGGTACGAAGTCATACTTGGCTCAGCAGCCCCAAGGATGACCATCGCCTATCGATACTTTGTCGAAGGATTTATTGACCAGGCAGAGGAGACGTATTTGAATGAGGCCACCAAGTTCGTCGAGGCAAGACACGCCCTCAGCGCCGAACGTCCGAGCACGTCCAGGGCTGCGATCGACGCCTTCAGTCGGCCCCATGTCAGAAAGCTTCCCCCGATCCAGATGCCAACATTTTCAGGGAAATATTCGGAATAGCGACCCTTTAAGGACCTGTTCCTAGCGGTACTGGCAGACCACCCCGAACTTGTAGATGTCGAAAGGCTTTACTATCTGAAGTCCAGCCTCCGGGACGAGGCCGCCAGAACCATTCAGAACATTCCGGTGACAGAGGAAAATTACCACCGAACTTGGGATAAGCTGGTGGATCATTATGATAATACTCGCGCCTTGGTGCACTCTGCCCTGACGACGCTCCTCAACGTATCTGCCCTGACTAAGGAGTCGGCCGCAGGCCTGCGCACACTCCGCGAAACCACCAACGATGCGATTGACAGCCTGGACGCTCTTGGTCGCCCCGTAAATACCTGGGATGACATCTTGGTCCACTTGACCATCCAACGTGTGGACCCCTGAATTAGTCGTGATTGGCAGACCTCACAGGGTAATACCACGGAACCGCCGACCTACAAACAGGTGGACGCGTTCCTAAAAACAAGGATTGAGGCGTTGGAGTTCGTGGAGCTGCCCCGAAGCAACAGCGAGCACCCTCATCGACATAAGAGCGATCATCAACCCAACATCCAAAGGCCGCGGCTCTCGGTTCACACTGTTTCACCCCCGGTCCAGAACCCCCGGTTTACTTGTCCATTTTGTAACTCTCTTCATTATTTAGGTTCATGTGAAGGATTCAAGGCGCGCAATGTCGATGAGCGAAAGGCCCAGGTTACCCAACGAAAGCTTTGTTTCAACTGCCTGGGTGGACATTTGATGCGTGATTGCCCTTCCACCAAACGATGCCGACAGAGTCAAGGACGACACCACACACTTTTACATGCCGGACCAGTGACATCACGGCCATCGCCAAATGTGGGAACCAGCGATCACACCAAAGAAACCCAGAACCATGGAGTGTCGTCGCACACTCTTACCGCCCCACCACCTCGACCAACTTTATTGGCTACAGCACGCGTTGTCATTGGGTCGGGCACACTGCGTCGAGTGGAAGTTAGGGCCCTGATCGACCCGTGCTCTGAAGCCACATTTATATCTGAATCTCTCGCTCAGCGTTTGCGCCTCCGCCGTCGGGCATCGTTCATACCAGTTCGTCTCGACGGCGCTAGGCGCTGGACGACCAACGCTCTGATTTTGCCCCACCTGTCGGATTTCGTGCCTCCTCCTCGCCTAGTGCCGGGCGACCTGGCCGTCGCGGCAGACCAAGACCTCGCAGACACGGACATCCCGTCCAGGGAAATCCTACGCCATCGTACCACTAAACAGCCATCAAATCAGTATTGATTTGGAACTGCGTGATTTCATGGAGAAATTCTGGGTCCAAGAAGGAATCCCGACCGCAGCCTCCGCCTTGACAGCGGACGAAGAAACTTGCGAGGCCCACTTTCTTTCGACACATCGACGTGATCCTCAAGGCCGTTACTCACTCCGACTTCCCCTGAAGTCCAATGTTAATCAATTGGGAGATTTCACAAGCGCCGCCACCGCAGCATTCCGGCGTCTGGAAACAAGATTCCAGCATCAACCGCAATTCAAAGAACGTTACAAGGAGTTCATGGAAGAATACATCTCGCTTGGCCACATGAGCGAAGTGAAACCCAGAGCTGTGGACACCTCCCCACAGCGATGCCTCATACCACACCATGGGATGTTCAAAACATCCGGACATCTAAGATCCGTGTTGTATTCAATGGCTCCGCCAGAACAAAGACGGGAGTATCACTCAATGAGTGCCTCTACGTTGGACCCAAACTCCAAACCGAGATTTTCGACGTACTAATGCGCTGGCGCATCCATCGATACGTCTTCTCAGCGGACATTGCAAAGATGTATCGCCAGATAAAGATTGATGAGCAAGACCGACACTATCAGCAAATACTCTTGCGATCTAATCCCTCGGCAGACATCAAAACCTATACACTCAACACCGTGACATACGGACTCGCAAGTTCCCCGTATCAAGCCATTCGAACACCTCGACAGTTGGCGTTAGATGAGGGTGAACGATTCCCAGAGGCGGCAAAGATTTTGACCGAAGACACATACGTGGATGATATATTTGCTGGTTCAAATACCATCGCAGGGGCACAGATACTAAAAGGCCAACTCTCGGCGTTATTTGCAACCGCCTGTTTTCCTCTCAGTAAATGGACCTCCAACCACCCTTCATTACTTCAGTTACCACATTCGGAAATCGGACCGTGCCCAACTTGGCTCTCTGCGGATGCCCAGTCGATCCTTGGAATTAAATGGCGACGACAAGAAGATTGTTTCGTCTTCTCACTCCACGACTTAACAATTGACAAAACCAACACCAAGCGAAGGGCGCTTGCTTTCATCGGCCGTATCTACGACCCCCTTGGGTGGATAGCTCCCATCGTGGTCAAATTCAAAATCTTCATGCAGTCCCTGTGGCCACTCGGACTCGGATGGGATGATCCGCTCCCCCCACCTCTGGAGTCCCAATGGCGGGACTTAGTCACTGGTTTAAAACAACTAGAAACTCTCCGTATTCCGCGATGGTCCGGGCAATGCCCTGACGACCGCCTATTTGTCGAACTCCATGGGTTCGCCGATGCTTCACAGGCTGCTTACGGCACGGTCATCTACCTAAGAACGCTCGGAGGCCCGTCGAAACCATCCTCCATCATCCTTGCGCCCAAAACTAAAGTGGCCCCGATAAAGCAGGTGTCCCTGCACCGTCTGGATCTGTGCGCCGCATTATTACTGACGCGCCTGACGAAACGTATTCTCTGCATCATGTCACTTCCAACATCCAACATCCACCTATGGTCAGACTCCACTGTCGCTATAGCATGGATCCGTGGGACACCGAGCCGATGGAAAACCTATGTTGCTAACCGGGTATAAGAAATCCAGACCACTCTTCCTGGCGCATACTGGCACCGTGTTTTCGGCGCTCAAAACCCCGCCGACTTAGCCTCCCGTGGAACCTCGGCGGACCGCCTGCACGCACCATTCATATGGTTGAATGGCCCCGAGTTCCTTCTTACATCAACTCCCTGGTCGTGTATCTTAACAACAGTTCCCGAGATAGACTTGGAATGCCGTCCTGTGACCAGCCACGTCACGATTCGCCCACGAGAAGACAATGACCTGCTACTGCGCTACTCCCGGCTCCCCGCGCTCATCTGCGTGACGGCGAGGTGTATCGAGTTTATTCAACGACTACAACAAGGAAACCCCTCAACCACGACGCCACGTCCGAACGCTAACCCAAGAATCATCGCTGAGTTGACACCAATGCAGCCTGACTCGGCCCTTAAACGGTAGATCGCCTTCGTACAGAAAACCCATTTTCCTAAGAAGATATCGTTACTCACTCGAAACTCATCCGAGCAGGTCGGCCTGTTATTACGTCTCAACCCTTTCATCGACCCCGAGGGATTGCTCCGGGTTGGAGGACGACTGCGCCACTCATTATTACATCCTGATGAGAAGCACCCCCTCATCCTCCCGCCCGGCTCCGTTCTCTCGTTGTTGATCGCACGGGATGCTCATGAAAAAACCCTCCATGGTGGCACGCAGTTGTCACTTAATTACATTCACCAACGATTTTGGATCCTACGTGGACGACAGCTGGTCAAGGGAGTGGTGTTTCGTTGCTTCCGCTGCTGGCGATATTCATCCACCGACGTCTCAACAGATGGCGGATTTACCGGTTACTCGAGTCAGGCCAGGGAGGCCATTCTTACTTACCGGTGTTGATTACGCCGGCCCCATAGCCATTCGGGGTTCCGGGTTCAGGACCCCTGCACATTTAAAGGATACATCGCCGTATTCATATGCCTCGCCACACCTGCGGTACATTTGGAAGCCGCGTCTGGATACTCCACCGAGGATTTCATTCGAGTCTACCGCCGATTCGGGGCTCGAAGAGGAATTTGCGCCACATTAACCAGCGATTGCGGGACCAACTTCGTCGGGGCTGATCGGGAATTACGCACACTATTCACTCAGGCAACACCGCACACTGCTGAGATTGCCCGCATCCTCGCAAATGAAGGCGCCGAGTGGCGTTTTAACCCCCCTGCAGCCCCCCCCCCCCCGCCTTTTGGAGGAATCTGGGAGGCCACGGTAAAAAGTACAACATTTCATTTCAAACGCGTCATCGGAGAAACTCTCCTAAATTTTGAAGAACTATCCACCCTGTTGGCCCAAGTGGAGGCATGTTTGAACTCTCGCCCCCTACAGCCGTTGCGGGATGACCCTACAGATCTGACTGCACTGACACCCGGACACTTTCTGATTGGAGGTCCGACCACCACCATCCCGCAATCCTCCACACTCAGCATTTCGAAGTCACGCTTATCCCGGTCGCAACTGCTCAGTAACATATACGAACACTTTTGGTTGCGCTGGTCCACCGAGTACTTGCAAAACACCAAGATTACTGTCGGCCAATTGTGTGTGATCCGGACGGAATTGGCTCCTCCCTGCAAATGGAACCTCGCACGAATACTTGAGGTGCATCCAGGCCGGGATGGTCTCGTGAGAGTGGTGACCCTGCGGAACGCTACTGGCACGCTCACAAGACCTATCACAAAAATATGAATCCTTCCACTGGAAGAGGAACCTCCTGTCCCAGCTCCGGATGACCATTCCCTGGAGTCAGATGATTCGCCAATGATTGACACATCCGGCGAATTCGCAAGTAAATGCTACCTGTGGCACCGCCCTAAACAATGTCAGCAATTAGCTGACATTTTAAAGTTGTCTGTTGGTTGTCAAAATGACAACCACTTTTTTTTTTGTTATGTTAATTCTCTTTCTGTGTGACTTTTGTTAAAGCGACACAACAATTTATTCTTCTGGTAATCCAAATAAATAGACCTCATCAGACTAGTAAAAAACGATTTTTATTATTGGAAATTGGCCATCACAATTTAGGATATCCCCATGAGGTATTCTTTTGTTCCTTTTACGTGATAATTTTACAGATTCTTTTAGAAACATCATTACCAACGCCAGGAGACACCATCGTGTTCCTGACGCTAGCATCCAGCACAACAAATCAACAACTCTTTGTGTGTGGAAGGTGTGTTCAGCGCTTTGTTGAACACAACAATTTTTGTACCACTTTTTTTTAGTTTTTCGAATTTTTTAGTTAACATTGGAATTTGGGGATGAGGATAGTTCATGCAATAGAAAAGCCTATAAAGAAGACATATACTAAATTTGAAGTAAATCGGTTCAGTAGAACTTGAAAAATCGTGGGTATTGTTTTAAAAAAGACAGTTTCGAGAAAAACGCGTTTAAAGTTTCACGTAAAGTTTCTCGCGGTCTAAGTCATTTTTACTGTATTCTTGAAATATTGTGACGCATATGACAATCAGTACTAGAATATTCTAGAGAGTCCGAAACAGAGTACTAGAATATTCTATAAAGTAATGGAAAACTGGAGACTAGGAACAGTAGAACATTCAAGGCAATGGAACTGACGGAAACGAAACGCTGAAACAGTATAAATACGCCGCACACAGAGCATAGTGATGAGTAAGAAGTAGAACGTGAAACAAGCGATAAGTTTCGAGCGAGAAGTAAGCAGTAAAAGACGCGATAAGTACGGAAGAGATAATAAAGAAAACGTTAAGTGTACGGTAAAAAGTAATGATTGTTATTACGGACTAATAAAATGTCACATTAATTCAGAATCGATTTAACGGCTCTTATTTATTTTAAAATAATTAATCCAGCGAACCCTAAGCTCGCTACAATATTAATAAACATCCTATAAAAAAATTAATAGTGAAAATATTGATTGCTTTTTTTACAGCACTTCAAAAGTGCGTTAAATTCGTGCGTCTAGACCAGAATACCCCCTTAATGAGGGAAAAACTAAGTACATAGTGGCAACTTCTGGGAAGAGAAGACCTAACGTTGGTCAAACTATCAGGGTAGCAGAGTACGAATTTGAAGTAGTGGAATCCTTTAACTACCTTGGGTCAATAGTATCAGCCGATAACAATACGGAAGAACAAATACGCGAACGGCTGATCAAATCCAACAAAGCCCACTATGGTCTACGCGAACGGCTAGCTCGAAAGAGCGAAGTGGAGTCTGCCCGGAAAGTCCTTTGAGGCACGATATATGGAAGAAGACAGCGCGGCAGACCTTGTCTGCGATGGAGGGATGGCGTAGACCAGGACGCTCAGACCCTTGGAGTGCCAAACAGCATGACATCGGCTCGAAATCGGGACCGATGGAGAGATTTTTTAAATAAGGCCAAGACCGGATCCCGGTTGTAGTGCCGATGATGATGATGATGATTGGCATTAGAATCCATAATCATTACTTGAGTGAAAGTTGAGGTTCGAGAAAATGTGCATTATTCTCCACCCTTGACGCTCCGTCGACGAATTGCTATTACTTCGTTGATATTTTTGTAACTTCTGAATTGTTTGTCGCGGCATGCTGTACATGAAACAAGAAGGTTGTTGGTGACCAATTTCAGTGAAGTGATTGAGCCTGTAGATTATTTGATATAACGCGTTTAAACTAGTAAAAGGGGCACAACTAGGGTGACTGCCAAATAAAAGGTGTTTTTAGAAAACCTATTAGAATTAGTAAATGATACTGAAGTTTGGAAAATATGTGATGGATGTGTTGAGATTTTGAGGATATACATGGGTGCCTTTGACGTCGGAAACTTTTCACGCCACCCTCGTATTTGTGTAAATGACCTGTGTAATAATTTTCAGCAACTTACGCGCCACAAACTCCAACTTCTCATCTTCCGCCATCCTCCCACTATTCTTTAGAAAACCGTCATTCTGAAGCTATTTGAGATCCAGTCTCGAAATATTTTTGAAGGTAATAGGCTATTGAAAAAAATCGAATAAAGTAAAATCGAAAGAGTCTCACTGGTTGTGTGAGCGCATCATTTGGTAATGCATCAAAAAAGTGGTGAGCATTTTGATATTCCGAAAGGACCCCAAATTTATGTTGGACAAAAACGACGGTTCATCGTATAAGATTCGAGTCTCACTAACTGTGTAAGCGCACTACCTAGTAATGCGATAGAAAAAGTGGCGAAAATGATGACCTTTAGAAAAGGCCGTTGACTTTATGTTTGACGCAAATGAGGGTTCAACGTATAAGAGTCGAGTCAAGCCATTGATTACGGAATTATAAAAGTAAAAACATTTACATGAAATTATGTCCTTACAACTAAAATGCCTTGAACCAAACTGTTTAAGTTGTGTTCATCTGCGTCCGCACTCTGGGATCGGTTTGCCGTACTTATACCAGTAGTATATTTCGAATTACAGTACTAAAATAAAGATTGTTATTTGTGAACTCTTCCAATAAAAACATTGAATTGGTTTCATTAAGATCCGGTGGTTCCGTGAAGTGATACCCAGGTATTTCGTGGTTCTCTGACTTCAGTGCAAATATCCGCTCATCGTGTTCCACGGATTGTTCCGAGAGAAGACCTCCACAACATCACGAGACAGAAAATCTGTGTGGCTGACGGGAACACCAGTGGAATTGGTTCTGGCTGCTGTGTCCTTCGTCCCAGTGGACCAATAGGTAATTGTTTTATCTCAAGTTTAACGTTGGTTCAATTTAGAGCCGAGGGACTGCTGAGAAGAAGTGCTCCCAGATCATCCCCGATGCCATCCTCCTGGTCGTCGGAGTTCATTAACTTCATGTTGGCCGCTCGATTGTCAACACAAACGAACTGTACCTTATTTGATCTCCTATGGGTACTCTTGATATGCTTGATATCGTACGGCCCTGGGATCAGAATTTTTAAGAACGGCAAAAATTCTACTTAGAATCTCCAACTTTTTGAATATACATATAGTTAGGTGGAGCAATAAATGTTAACGACCTAATTATAGTATAAAACATTTTTTACTTAGTTGCTATCCAAAAGAGATTCGAAATCCAGACAAACTCAATATTGATGCTTAACTTTCCCAATCCGGCTGTCAATTGGTCAAAGGTTTCTGAGTTCTTACCTATCATTACTTATATTCTCCGACTACTACATCGATTAAAATGTATTACGACACGGGATCGTTTCTTAGATGGCAAAAAAATCCTTTAGAGACTTATCTTTCAATGTATTTTGTAGACACCATCGTAGATCACTCGAAGGGATATATTTTCATACTCGTAGCATAACTGAAAACGAACATTTGATCACCTTATACATCCATTAGGATCGGCGATCACCTTTCAAGATCCCCACGAAAGTTAATCCATATTTGTTGGACGAAAGATGTAAACCGTGGGATTTATCGCTGAAGATCAACTGGTTTTATTTCATATCTAGCGAGAAGATTTTGGCCGATGTTGTGATGCTCGCTGGAATTCGGTTCCAATCTGACTTGAGTGAGTCTTTTATAAGGGGTCTCATGTTATCGACAATCAACGATCAGCGTTTTACTCGACGACTAATACTAACAACTGGTCCAGAGAATACCGCACACGACGACTTCAGTGACGGCGGAGACGACGACGACGATGACGGCCGAGTAGTCTCGACAACACCAGCACTCGTAGGTACAAACAAAACGTTGAAATTTCGCAATCCCCACCTTAAACGCTCCCTGCACGACAAGCAATTGCAGGGTAGACTGTGACGATCGATTCTTGTTCCACTAGTGGGGCCGAAACGAATGAATACATTTTCATAGGCAGAACTACAAGATTGAACAGCATATGAGCCTGAGCAATAGTTCTGAATTGAAAAGGTTACTGATCTTCATCTTGGGAGACATATTATTTGGAATTTCAATTGGGATCAGCGGTATTCATGAAGTTTATCTAAGCATGAGTTCATCATAAAATGTGTCACAACATGCGACAACTGTCCATCAATTGATTCTAATAGATTCATCTGTATAGAGGTCATGATTTTGGATGGGCAAAGCCTTTAGGAGATACGCACATCCCTATAAGTTTTCTCATTATGGTATGCGGGTACTAGTCAATCAGCTGGGCTGCGAACAGCCTGCTGATCGTGAACTTGGAAGTAAAGAGAAGATGAAATGAGGAGATGCCGTACATATGGGCGGCAGTTTACAAACGACAATAAGCATTAATATTAAATTCTAGTATTTTGTCCCGGTGATTCACCGTCTTCTTCATATCAACATTTTTTCGTATGTAGAATCGTGGGCCAAATATAGCTGGGATTGTTTATGTTCACGAAGTGTACACTTAGTAAATCGTGCATCCAATATCATTAATAATTAATACTGATTATTATCATTGTTTTCCTACTACTAGTGGCGGGAGTTCTGTTTCTAAGAAAAAATTTACTAGCGGAAGGAACCAGACATCCTATATGACCTCCATTTCTGAGAAGAAAAACCTGCTGATATAGAACTTCCATTGGCCGTTACAAATCATGGCTGTAAAAACAAGTTGAGCGTTGATTTGTGAACAATAAAAGTTTTTTTATATCCAAATATTCATGGAAAATGTGATGTACCCGCTCAATTGAGATGCCTACAGCCTCAGACACCGCACGCAATTTCATTCTCCGATCGTCCAATATCTTCCCATGGATTTTATCGGCGATTCCTGGCGTGACGACCTCTTTTGGCCGACCTGAACGTTCGGCGTTACTTGTGCTGGTACGACCACAACGGAACTCAGTAAACCAATTCTTAACCATTGAAATTGATGGTGCGAAGACCCGATAGTATTTATCAAGCGTTTCCTTGGTTTCGGTGATGGTTTTTTAAAAGAATGCTTAAGGAGAAGTTCTCATCAAGAAGTTTTAAAAAAAATAAATTTTTTTTTCATTTTTTTATAGCTATAGGTGTGTAGAATAAGTCCCCAAAACCGTTTTTGCGAAAATAATTTTATAAAAAAGTTACAGCATAATGAGGTCTAGTGACGTCGTTTATTTTTCAGTTCGAGGCGTCTTGTTCAGTAGGCTCTCAAATTTATACTAAAAGAGCATTCAACCTGAAAATGTATAGATACAAGCTAATGAGACACTACTATAGAACCTGACATAGTAAATAGACCTGCTGGTGTCATCTGTAGGTCAGGGCGGAAACTTTTCACCCCGCCCTCGTATAGCACTTTGAAACCTTAAATGCGTGTTTCTCGAAATCATGTTTTTTAAATTGGTGTCCACGATATCTCAAAAACTACTTGACGGATCGGCCTTTTTTCTTTTTTTATTTTAAAGCAGGTTTGATTCATTGGTGCCCCTACTATAATCAAGATGCTATATGCATAATTTTTCTTTTACAGAGAAAAAGAATTTTCTTTTAAAGAGAAAAACATTTTTCCTTTACAGATTTAATAATTCAAATGTCCACTAATTTGTTAAATTTAGACTTTCATTGATGATTCTAGTAAATAGACCACTTCCTTATAGACAAACGACACCACTCGAATATCCTTGACGTAAGATCATATAGAGGAGCGAATTGCGACTCCGATCATCTTCTAGTGATGGGCAATATCAGGAGTCACCTCGCAGCAATCCCACATGGACAGTCACGGGAGACGAGCAAAAAGTTCGACACTGATTAACTGAAAGACTTGCGCAAAAGGGCTGAATATCAAGAGGAACTAAGGAATAGATTTAGCATTCTAGAGGATGGGAGCGATGAGGAAGAGGAAGTTAATAGTGTGGACACTAAATGGACATCGATCAGAGACACAATCAAACAAACAGCCCAAAAGGTATTAGATTTAAGAAACCAATTAAGTCCAAACCTTGGTTTGACGATGAGTGCAGGGCGAAGATCGAATAACGTAAACGCCTCAGAGCGATCCACTTAGAAAGATATGATGAAGTCAACGCAGAAAGATACGCGACAATTCGGAAAGAGACAATGAGACTCTTCAAACGCAAGAAACGCGAATGGGAGAAGACTCGGATCGAAAAAATTCTAGATAATTCCAGAGCAAAAAACATCCGGGGTATGTATGCCGGCATAAATTCAATTAGAAATGGCTACCGAGGGAGAGTAAAAATAATTCGAGACACAAACGGCTGTCTGGTCACAGAAACAAACAATATCGTGACAAAATGGAAGCAGTACTTTGAAAACCTGCTCAATGTACGCACCCATCAACCACAAATAAACGCACCAAGTGTACATACAGCCGAGCCTCAGATCCCAAAGCCCACTCTCAACGAAGTTGTAGACGCAATAAATCGATTGAAAGACAACAAAGCTCCCGGAGTCGACTGCATACCGGCAGAGCTTGTGAAGCATGGAGGAGAGGCAGCCGCCCGAAAGATTCACCAGCTCATCCAAACAATATGAGATAAGGAAGTCACTCCGGAAGAATGGAAAACCTCAATAGTCGTTCCCCTTTTCAAAAAAGGCGACAGATCTGACTGCGAACATTACAGAGGAATATCATTGCTCCCAACCGCATAAAATATTATCAAATGTCATTCTGGCGAGAATCACTACCGTACGCAGAAGAGATACTGGGAGACTACCAATGTGGATTCCGTAAGAACCGGTCAACAAGCGACCAAATGTTCACAATAAGGCAACTGCTGGAAAAGAAGTGGGAATACGGAGAGACGGTTCACCAACTGTTCGTTGACTTCAAAAAAGCCTACGACTCGGTCGCAAGACAAAGACTCTACCATATTGTAGTTGAGCAAATTTGCATAAACGAAAACAAAGGGCGAGTTAGAATAGAAAACCACCTCTCAGAACCATTTTAAATCAGGGGATGGTCTATCACCGTGTCTTTTTAACCTTGTGCTCGAGTATGTTATCAGAGAGGTACAAGACCCCAACATGGCCGGATCATCCATGAACGGGGTCACACAAGTGCTCACATATGCGGATGACATCGCTGTTCTGGGCGATAATCTAGAAACTGTCAGTAAAAACTGTGAAATCATCATGCAAGCGGCAGAAGAGGTCGGCCTAGAAATAAATGAAGACACAACAAAATACATGATTACGGCGAGAGCAGGTGGACCTCAGGGAACACATATAAACCTCAGAGGTAAGATATTTCAAAAAGTTAAAGAATTTAAATATCTGGGAACGATACTGATGGCCAGTAACGAAATATTGAAGGAAATTAACAAAAGATTGCATTACGGCAACGCTAGTTGGCCCGCAGTCAGTAAACTGCTGAAATCCAGACTGCTATCACGTAACATAAAGCTCCTTGTCTATAGAACCATAATCATGCCCATTGTTCTATATGGATGCGAAACATGGGCTCTCACAAAACGAGAAGAACACAAATTCCGCGTATTCGAGAATAGAGTTCTAAGGGGTATCTTTGGAGGTAAATATGACGAGAAGAAAGGACAATGGAGGAAACTCCATAACCATGAATTGGAAGAGCTATATCGCAAACCTACAATAGTGAGAGTAATCAAGTCGCGAAGAATAAGATGGGCCGAACATGTAGCCCGAACGGGCAACGATAGAACCGTGCGTAGAACTCTTGACGGTAGACCAACGGGAAAGAGACCGGTAGAACGGCCGCGACGGAGATGGGCTCTAATGCTGCCACTCTAAAGGGAAATAGATAACAAGATAAGGCATAAGTGATTTCTAGAGTTGATGCAGAGTTCAGAACACATAGGAATAACAAAAGATTTCCCTATGATGGCCTGGCGGTTTTAGAGTGTTCTGTTGTGGTTTGGTGGATTTAAAGTCTCTGTTATAATTACTATTATAACGACAGACACAAACTTCTTTGGATGCAAGCAGATGACAATATAACGCGTGAGTAGCAAACAACGCCATCCGAATTTCTAAAAAATTTCCTCACGCTTAGAGTAGCTTTGCTGTCGCCTTTTCACTCTCACATATTATTTCGGAAAAAAAGGTTTGAAGTTTTATAAGACGGCGTGAGTTATAGTCGTCACAGTGGACCACTTACAGTCTAATTTCTACATTGAACTCTGCCTTAAAATTCTTTTCTTTGTATTTATATATACATATTGTGACGCATATGACAGTCAGTACTGTAATATTCGCGAAAGTCCAAAACAAGTACTGGAATATTCTATAAAATACTGGAAAACTGGAGACTAGAACATTCAAGATTATGGAACGAACAAAAACGAAATACCGGAATGAGAATGTGACAAACGATAAAAAAGACGTCGACACAGCTGATGGTGACAGATAAGAAGAGAAAAGGCGAAGCAATTAATAAAGTGTGATATTAGTTAGAAATCAATTTAACGGCTCTTATTTATTCAAAATAATCAATCCAGCGAACCCTAAGCTCGCTACAATATGTATATTCTCCTTTTCTAGAACAAAGTTTTCTCCGGGCAAGACAATACTGTTTGCATTCCGTCTGGGCGATCTAAATTTTCCTTGTTATGTAAATTGCCTTTTGACTATACTTTTATTTTATGTTCTTGAAAGAGAAGTAAGTTCAAATAGCAATTGTTAATGGGTTGTTGTTTATCCAGCTCGAGTAATCAAGTCGCGAAGATTAAGATGGGCCGGACATGTAGCCCAAACGGGCAACGATAGAACCGTGCGTAGAATTCTTGACGGTAGACCAACGGGGAAGAGACCGGTAGAACGGCCGCGACGGAGATGGGAGGACAATGTAAGGGTTGATCTTGAGGAGATCGGATCGGCTGGTCAATCGTAGAGGGAGGGTGCACAGGACAGCGAACGATGGCGGAGTCGAGTCGGTGAGGTCATGAACTTCCGGGTTCCTAAAGGCCAATAAATAATAAATAATAATAGAGTCATTTTTGGCATCCTTATATGGTGCCGGCACCAAGCATTGAGGAAACATTAAAAGCCATAAGACAGCTCAAATTGAATAAAGCCCCCGGAGCTGATGGCATACCATGTGAGTTGATCAAACAAGGAGGGACAGTGTTACATCACGCAATTCATGAGATCGTGGTGCACGTATGGGAGCAAGAGGAGATGTCGGAAGATTGGCGTCGTGGTATAATTTGCCTCGTACATAAGAACGGAGATATCACGCTGTGCAGCAACTATAGGAGTATAACATTGCTAAGTACCACCTATAAGATATTCTCCACTATCCTACAAGATCGGATAGCCCCATATGCTAAAGCCATCATTGGTTAATATCAGTGTGGCTTCATCCCAGGCAAATCAGCGAGTGATCAGATATTCACCCTTAGGTAGGCGATGGAAAAATGTCTGGAATTTAAGATTTCATTATTTCATCTATTCATATACGTTAAGGGTGCCTACGGGAGCATAGCCAAGGTAGAACTATATAATGCCATGAGAGAGTTCGGTATTCCAAACAAATTGATACGACTTTGTAGGTTGACCATGACCAACGTAACTAGTCAAGTAAAAATAGCGGGATTGCTGTTCAAACCAATAAACATCTTTAATGGACTCCGACAAGGGGACGGTCTGGCCTGCCTCCTCTTCAACCCGGCGTTGGAGAAATCAATCCGTGACTCTGGAATTATAACTAGATGGACTATTGTCACCAAGTCCTGGGAGATTCTTGCCTACCCAGATGATTCCATTATATCATCTATTTATAGACTTAAGGCCGCCTACGACAGCATAGCCAGGGTAGAACTGTGGCGTTTGTAACAGATACACACACACTATGCAAGCAAATACTGAAGAACACCGAAGGAAATTCGAATAAGCAAAGCATCAGAGCCATATACCATAGCGATAACACAACAATTCCACATCAGTTGAGTGTACTTGAGTTTAAAATTCGAATTCGTACACGCGGCAGTGGCCAGATGTGTTAAGCATTGGTTCAATTTTTAGTGATTCTAACTGTCATAGTGTCAGTTCGAATCACACGTTCTTCACTATCATCGCAAACCCTATAGAACTATATAATGCCACAAGAGAGTTCGGCATTCCAAACAAATTGATACGACTTTGTAGGTTGACCAAGACCAACATAACTAGTCAAGTAAAAATAGCGGGATTGCTGTTCAAACCAATAAACATCACATTATGTTACTAATTAGTATAGTTATTTTATTCGCATTGTTAGTTTTATTCATTGTTGTTATAATTTACAGTTCACTTGCATGTTTGGCAGTACTTGCCTTTTTTGTTCTCGTTTGTCATCAGTTTTGTTGTCTTTTGTCAGTTGTTTTATTAGATGTAGATTCGATTTTTCGTTTGCATTGTTTCGTTTCGTTTTTATCGTTACTAATAAAGCGTCGTTTGCATAATAAACCTTTTTCGTATCTTGTATTCGTATTGCACGGTAAATGCACCGAAAAGGCGAACGACTGCGATATCGAATTAATCACACAAACGAATCGATACGAAAACGAAATTATTTTTATTGAGCGAAAACGAAACGACTTATATCACAAAAAAAAAAACCTGGCGTTGGAGAAAGCAACCCGTGACTCTGGCGTTACAACTAGAAGGACTATTGTCATCAAGTCTACCCAGATACTTGCCTACGCAGACGACATCTACATCATCTGATTCGGCTGTACAGGAATCCTTCACCCAGATCGAGCAGGCGGCACAAAATCTGGGGCTGCACATTAATGAGGGGAAAACTAAGTACATGGTGGCAACTTTTGCGAAGAGAAGACCTAACTTTGGTCAAACTATCAGGGTAGTGGAGCACGAATTTGAAGTAGTGCAATCCTTCAACTACATTGGGTCAATAGTATCAGCCGATAATAATATGGAAGAAGAAATACGCGAACGGCTGATCAAATCCAACGAAGCCTACTATGGTCTATCAAGGCTCTTTAAATCCTGAAATTTATCCAGAATATCCAAGCTACAATGTCGCAATACCATGGTCTTACCAGTACTCATGTATGGATCTGAGATCTGGGTGCTTAATAAAAGGCACTCTGAACTCAGCCGCGTTCGAGAGGAAGGTCTTAAGGAGAATTGTTGGCCCCGTATGTGAGGGAGGACGATTCCGGAGACGCTACAACCATGAGTTGTACGCAATCTACCTTGAAGCTAATGTTGTTAGAAAAATCAAGCTCGGTAGACTCCGGTCGGTGGGACACCTAGCTCGAATGAGCGAGAGGAGCCTGGCCGGAAAGTCCTTTGTGGCAGGATGTGTGGAAGGAGACAGCGCAGCATACCATGTTTACGATGGGGGGATGGCGCAGACCAGGACGCCAAGAGCCTGGGAGTACCAAACTGGATGATATCGGCTCGAAAGCGGGACCGGTGGAAAGATTTGTTAAATAAGGCCAACACCGGATCCCAGTTGTAGTGCCGATGATGATGATGGCATAGTTGTTTCGAATAAATTGGGTGTTATCGAAAAATTAAAAAGTGATCTCTTTTTTAAGGGGGGAAACCCTTTATACGCCCTAAAATACGTAGTTTTTTTTCAATGTTTTAAAGGTGATAAAATTGTCGTATCATATTCGACATGTAACATCATTTTGTTTCTTGAGCTTTCAAGAGCACAAACCCCCCCCCCCCCCCCCCTTTTTTTGTTTTTTTACAAAATGGCGGCCCAGTAAAACAACTAGAAGGACTATTGTCACCAAGTCCAGCCAGATACTTGCCTACACAGACGACATCCACATCATCGGTAGATCCGATTCGGCTGTACAGGACTCCTTCACCCAGATCGAGCAGGCGGCACAAAAACTGGGACTGTACATTAATGAGGGAAAAACTAAGTACATGGTGGCAACTTCTGCGAAGAGAAGACCTAACGAAGAGACGACCTAACCATCAGGGTAGTGGAGCACGGATTTGAAGTAGTGCAATCCTTTAACTACCTTGGGTCAATAGTATCATCCGGTAACAATATGGAAGAAGAAA
Source organism: Microdon myrmicae (assembly GCA_963931805.1). NCBI lineage: Eukaryota > Metazoa > Arthropoda > Insecta > Diptera > Syrphidae > Microdon > Microdon myrmicae. The sequence continues at coordinate 17,294,078 of OZ007499.1, forward strand.
TACGCGAACGGAAACTGCAAAGATTCATATTGCTTCATTATCCTTCTTCATTCAGATCTTTTTTGGTTTCACTTAAAGGGCACAAGAAAGTTCTTAAATTGCTTCGTTATGCCACTCAACCGGATTCGCGTCAAGTTTCCTCAGTTTGAAAGCAGCTCACGTCCCAGGTCTGCGATTTTAAGCCAAAGACGTCGATACTGGTCCTCACCAACCTGGCCACTGAGATGCACCTGTATGCGATGACCAGCTGAAATCCACCAACGTGACCTCTGGGCAACACCCCTCTAACTCCAAAGATCTGTTGCAAAACAAAATCACCTTTGTGAGTACAATGAAAGCTAATGGACCTGAAATACCTAAGGAATTCAAAGCTTCTAAGACGAGAACAATCAAGATTCAGTTTTGGGTTTTCAGATGGGTGCGACTAATGTGTCCTACGCCGCAAAATAAAAAAACAACTCGCTCAACTTACGCATTATAATGAATTATGGTGCAACCATTGATCCCGATCTTGGCGCAAGGCTAATAACATTGCCCGGAAAAACAAATTATTATGGAAATTTAACAAGCCTCAGACTTGTTAAATAAGGCCAAGACCGGATCTCGGTTGTAGTGCCGATGATGAGGATGATTGATCCCGATATACATGAAGAACGCAAGCCTGAAATAATTACTTTTTACAACCCTACTGAGTGTGATGTTGGCGTATTTGATAAAATGTGTAAACAATACTGGTTTCTAAGAAACTGCCGCCGATGGCCACCTACAATATTTGTCGATTTGATGAATAATAATCAACGCACTCGTAAACAGCAGGTGAATGTCAATCCTGAAAAAATTGTAAGGCGTAACTTCTTACAAGAATTGTCCGTCAACTTGATAAAACTGCTTTTGAGTCACCATGTATCTTTTGAAACATTTGCTGGATAACTAAAATTTAGAATAGTGATGCTGTTAGCTACACCTCAAGAAGTACAGCACCATGTTACACCAAAGTTGGGACGAGTTGATCGATGCGCCTATTGTACCAGAGCTCGAAACCGACCACCAAGCAGGTAGTGCAAGATGTTATAAATGTGTTTGTCCTGAACAATACGAGGGTTGCCTTTTATATTTCGGGATTAGAGAACAAAAACAAATATTGATCATCGAAAATCACTTTATTGTTTTTCAAAATATTCCCCATGAAGATCTATACACTTTTGCATGCGTTTGAACCAATTGTCGAAGCACTTTTGCCACTCTGATTGAGGTATCTCCAACACATGCATTCTGAATGCAGCAACCGCTTCTTCAGGTGTCGAAAAACGTTGACCTCCCAGTTTGTTTTTTACGTACGGGAATAAAAAGAAGTCATTCGGGGCCAAGTCAGGACTATACGGCGGATGACCCATCAAATCGATGTTTTGGGTGCTCAAAAATGCAGTTGTCGAAGCCGATGTGTGAGAGCTCGCATTGTCGTGGTGAAGAGTGAAGAATGGTTGTGTACCACTCAGAATTGATTGTTCTGCGTTGTTCTAGTGGTACGGTTGCGACATGTCCAGTTTTTCCGAAAAAACAGGCGACCATTTGCTTCGTGCGCGAACAACTTTTGTTGGACTTGGCTCATCTTGAAACACCCAGACAGTCGACTGCTGTTTATTTTCGGGCTCATACGCGTAAATCCACGATTCATCACCTGTCACGATGTCATAGACGTGTTTCGAAGCACCGCGACCGTATTTTTTGAGCATTTCTTTCGACCAATTGACACGAGCCTTTTTTTGGGCGATTGACAAATTGTGTGGGATCCAACGCGAACAAATTTTTTTGACAGTCAAATGTTTATGCAATATTGAATGTATGCTGGTCCCACTAACGCCTAAGGTTGTCTCAATCTCACGATAGGTCATATGACGATCTTCCAATATCAGTTCGCGCACAGTATCAATGGTTTTCGGAACAACAGCTGATTTTGGACGACCTTCACGAAATTGATCTTGGAGTGAACTACGACCACGATTGAATTCACCATACCATCGATAAACACTGCTCCTTGATGGAGCTTTATCGCCAAAAATTGAATTAAGTTCATCCATGCACTGTTGCTGAGTTAATCCACGCCGAAAGATGTAAAAAATAATCGCACGAAAATGTTGACGATTTAATTCTATTTTTGGGCCGAGATGAATCTTTTAAGTTACTGTAAACAACACAAATAGCGCTCGTATGTCAAAACGTTCTGAGTGCGTATAACCTCAAAAATGTCCAACTTTACCACAGAGCTGTCAATTGCCGGATTGCAACGCTAGGGTTGCCAAATCCCGAAACATAAGAGGCAACCTTCGTAGACTATCATGTGTACTGAATGTTACGAAAAGTAATTGTTTTATAATTAATATTAGTTTACGAAAAATTTTTAAGACACTGATCTGAAAGGTGCCATTTTTGTTATTTTGTTTTTGTATTAAATAACTAAATTATTTTTAAATGAAAGTTTCTACTTAATACTAATGAATTACTATTATTTAATATTACTATTTATTGGCCTGTAAGAACCCAGAAGTTCATGACCTCACCGACTCGACTCTATTAATGAATTAAAGTTTATAAATGTTAAACGTAATAAATAAAATAAATAAATAAAAGTTTATAAATGTTAAACGTAATAAATATTATTTAATTTATTAAAAAAAAATTATTCACATATTAAAATGGTTTGCTACAGTTGATTGATGCAAAAAAGGGGCGCATGTACACGTGTTAAATATCTATTCCCCGTTCTCCCTGGCCAGCACTTGTATCAACAATATTGATTCACGATCTTTTCATAATGCCCAAAACACCCTTTCGCGCGCGAATTATAGCAAAAACCATAGTTTTCCCTTAAAGCCAGGACCCGTAGAGGAATGATACTTAAAATTGTTTCATGTTTGTGTTTCGTGTTTTACCAAATAAATAATTTTTACTGAGAACCTGATTGAAACAAATTCCCTACAACGGCGGGAATAGTTCTTTTTTTTATAAATCCAATTTTCTTTGTTTTTTACATGTATTTACTGTCGACTGAAGATCGTGGCCTACCATCGAGCGCGAAGTTGTTTGCCTAAACATCACTTTTGCTGATCTCCTTTGCGCATCTTTCCCCTGCGGCTCTACCTCAGCTGATGAGAGGTTTTTCTCCTCTCTTTTCGAATTATTATTCAATTCTCTTTACATTCGATTCGCCTTAGTTCGCGCCTTTGGGCTACACATCCATACCAATGGGAACTATGCATATACAAGTAAGTACTCTCGGCAAGGATACATAGCTTTATATTGAAGTCGCCCAATCGTCGCCGAAAGTCGTCGCGCCGATTGTATTTATCCTTTTAAATAAAATATCAAAGTGATTCCGTTTTATCTGATTTCTTCTTTTGTCGAATAATCTTGCACACTCAGCTGTGCCTAGTGGCATGACCTTGCGGATCAGCTGATCAGCAGGACATCCACTACTGCCACTTAATGCTGATGTGTATTTGATTTCTCCTTCCTGTAACAGATCATCTCAGTGTGTGATTTTTATCACGTAAATGAAAGTTGACTCTGTAGATTTAGTGTAGTATATAACATCGTCGGTAGTTCGCGCCAAAAAATGTTGATCCTTTTATGTATTTTCTGATTTAATCGCCATACACAAACTGTGAGATAGGCCAAATAAGAGGCTAGAAAGTAGATTTTGTCGTGCGTGCGGACACTCCTTATTCGGGGCTGCAGGTTGTTGGATGGTTTGTAATTATTAGGTGGTATTTTCGAAAAGTCTCACCGAAACTGCTGAGGAGAGTCCTGGAAGGACGGATGTAAAATTCCTTGCCACATTGTGCTTGTGATCTGCCAATAATATAGGTTTGAGCTCAATGCTTATTCGGTAACTGAGAAGAGTGTCGAAAAATTATTAGTGTTTTTATAGTAATTAAAATCTTCAAATTATTCAGAGAAAAGTTTTACAATGTATAGGGCAGAGGTTGCATTGGTAATAAAATTGTTCAGAGATGTGTGGATTGTTTAACAAAATTGTTTTCAAGATAAGCAGTGTTCATTAGCAAGAAATTGCGCTCAAATCTGGTGTTTTTGACTCGATTAATATCTTGTTGAACTGGTAGGAAACTTCATGCTGACTTCGGTGTCGCTTAAGAGCCCTAGATAGCGTATTACGTTTTACTTTGTAGATTCGGGATAATAGGGATGTCTAATTGCATTGAGGGACTATAAAAAAAGTCTCCATAGGCCCTTGTACATAAAGAATAATTCATAGAAAGAGATTTTAATAATAAATTTCATAAATCTGAAGTTAACTGGGGAGTTACAGAGCGAGGTTGTGCTGAAATTGAAGTAAATGAGAATATTGTGCTTATTGACACAAGAGGTTGAATTCATGTTGGAGTGCTTCCATCGTAAGTGTTGAAAAGAAGTATTGATCTAAAGTGAGAATCTGAAATTCCTTCTTCTTCAGAGGAATTGTATTAGTACCCAAATTACGAATGTCTGAGAGTTTTCTCGCAGTTTTCTATTTGATTCCCACATATGGTATAGGTTTTGATTGCTTCCGTATATTCGCATTATGTTTCACAGCATGCTTGTCAATGTTTTGCAATTTACAAATGTTGAAATGATTTTTTTTTTATATTACACTTCTCTCGGGAGAGGCGAACCTATAGTGTTTAGTGAGGGCAGAACCCTCATATATTCAGCTAAGTACAAACGATAAAACTTAACAACTATCTTAAAACTATTCTTATATATATAAACTATGACTAAAAAGAAAAAAAAAGGGGTGGTGAGGGGGTATGTTTGGCGAGTTGGTTACTGGGTTTATCCATCAATTATCACTCATTCATTCACCTCGCTTAGTACAAGATGTAAGAGTGTAGACGGGGAGTGGGAGTGGTCAGGGGGTGAAAGAGAGGAGATGAAGTTTGAGAGAAGTGGAGGTAAAGTTGAAATCGAAGTAGGTAGGGTAGGAGTTTGCCCGCCGCAGCATTCGCGAAATGGGTTCATTAGAGCCAGAAGAAGTGTCGTGGGTGGGCTATGTTGTAGTCCGTCGCCGTGCTTCCTCGGAATGAGGGAAGAGCGGGGACCTGTTATTTTTATTCCTTTTCTCTCTGTTTCGTTTTCATACGTATGTTTTTTCGATGGTTGCAACCAGAAATTTACTAACTGGAAAACCCATTTATTTTCACAGGTCAAGACGAAGTATACTTTATATATATGTATATTGATTTCTTATACATTTCTAAGATTTGTTTAAACTCAGGATTGCGAATTTATTCACTGTTCTTTTATTTATTTCTATTCTAATAACTAATTATTCCTTTTCTTAACTTTTCCGAACTTAACTTCATTTCTCTGATTCTCAACTCCAACTCGATCTGGTTCGGAACAGATTCTCATTCAAAAACTGCAAAAACTATTTTTTTTCTATTTCGGGATCCCGTTATCTGGGCATCCCACCGCTGCCACCAGTGTTAACGTCCGGCGCCGTGCTTCCTCGGTTGAGGGAAGAGCCTGGAGGTTAATTAAATTAAAATAATTTTATTTCATTTTCTTGATCAAATTTCATTTTAAATTCTTTTATTCTTCGAATTACTTTTATAAATTCTCAACTCAAATTAACTGATAAAACAACTCGTTCGGAACTGAAAAATTTTCTATTTCTATTTTTTCTTTTTGTGACTTTTCACATCAATCAATTTGGACGAAAATCCAAGTTGCTATGTTTTGAATAAATAAAAAGGTGCAGGTTATTAAGTGTGCTGTAACTGGTAATATTGTGAATGTTTATGAATGGTATGTATTAAGTGAGAATGTAATATATGTTAAGTGAAGTTTTTAAGGATGTGTTAGGAGATTCAGTGTTAAATTTAATAAGGGTAGTATTCTGGAATACAACAGCTAATAGAAGAGATGAGGGTTTCGCAGGTTACGGGGGTTAGGGTGAAGTGGAATGATGGAGAGCAAACTTGGGCAGTTGATTGTGCCTGAAAGGAGACGGTGGACGAAAAGGATATCGGCATGAGTTCTGAGCCCCTCAAGTGTGTTGAAGTTGATCAGATGGAGCCGGCTTGTGTATGGGGGGGGGGGGGAATTCGAGGATTCGCCCAGTTCAGTCCGCGGAGGGCAAAAAGCAGAAAACGACGTTGCACGCTTTCGATTCTGCCTACATGGGAGGAGTAGTGTGGGGACCAGACCTGACTGGCGTATTCAAGAAGGGAGCGGACGAAGACTATGTAGAGAGAACGCTATCTATAGAGAATTACGCCTAATGGGCGCCCCGAGATGCCACTAAATAACTATTGCAGTTCTTTTTGATTGCTGCAACTTCGGAGACCTTCCTTTTTGCCGATGAGGGTTATAAAGCCACACCTTATCGCCTGCATTAAATCTGGATGCGTTGGCTCGAACGTCGTACCTTGTTTTCATCCTTGATACCTTGATTTGCTTTCGAACCAAATGATGAATCTCATCGAGGCGTTTTCTCCGTTCGGCTACGTAGTCTTCGGTCTTATCTATGGCGTCTGGAAGTATTCCGCATCGCAGATCGGCTGGTAATGGTATCTCTCGTCCAAATGTAATTCTTGCTGGAGAATGGCCTGTCGTATCGTGATTAGCCGATCTATAACTCATGAGAAAGGTTTGTACATATTTGTCCCAATCTCGTTGGTGATCACTAACGACCTTCGATAAATACTCTTTTATTGTTCGGTTGAACCTTTCGACCATTCCGTCTGACTGCGGATGTAAGGGTGTGGTCCTGGTTTTCCTTACGCCCAGTGCCACACAGATGCCTATAAAATATTCGAGGTTTCGGCCTTCATTTCGGAATGAACCTCACGGGGAACTCCATATCTGCTGATCCAATTATTGATAAGCTGCTCAATGACGGTTGTTGCTTCTTGGTTTGGAATTGGAAGGACTTCCCTCCATTTGCTGAAGTAATCCATGATGACCAACTTGTATTTGTTGTTGTCGTTGATTTTTGGAAATGGTCCTGAGATTTCAATCGCAATTCGCTCGAAAAGGGCACCCACGTTGTACTGCTTCGGTGATGTAAAATCGATTCTCACCGGGATCACTCTCGAGACTGGTCCAAATTACCGAGTCTGAACGACCAGGGATCTCATCCTCTTCACGCACATAACATTTCAGTCTTCGCAATTGTTCGTTCTGCAGTGTAATAGCAACCTCCAAGTTACCAATTCGCAGTGTTCTTTGCCCGATATCTAGAACAACTTGATGCTCCTTCATGAAATCCATTCCAAGAATGCATTCGTCCGTAATATCGGCAACCAAAAATTGGTGGGAGATGGAAATATTGCCCAGCACTATTATGCTCTCGACTTCTCCGTAGACTGTAGAGCATTCTCCTGTAGCAGCCCTCAAAGCGTATCTTCTATTTTTATTAAGGGCTATTTTGCCCACGACATCCGGGCGAATTATGGATCTCGTTGCTCCAGTGTCGATTGTCACTGTTGTTGTCATTGCATTAACAATCGTAGTTATAACCAAACTTTGGTTATCCCGTTGGAGTTGTGATACAGTTACGATGCTGGGGCTACACATTCCACCAGGCGACTTTCGCCCCATAAAGTCTGCCCTTACAAGTTTCCCGAGCTATTGCCCTCAGGTTGGTCCGTTGATAGTCTCCTCATTCATTCGTCGACGTTTCCTACAGTCAACAGAAGAGATGTGGCCGACTTCACCGCATGTCCAACACTTCATATCAGGTCTCGGGGTTCCCCATTGTAAATGCACGATTCTTTGGCAGGAACATTCTTGGACGTACGTTTCTCGGACTCTATATATACTCCTGGTAGCCAGTTTAGCGGATTCATATGCCAATGCGAACGCCAGTATTTCATTACTCGTCTTCTTTCCTGCCTGGGGAACGGCTTGTTGCAAGTCCCGATCTTGGAGTGCATTTATAAATGTATCCATTGCTACCTCGTTCAGAAATTCCTTAGTCTTAGTTGAAAAAGACAAGTTTGCCAATCGCTCAATGTCTGCCTGCAACTGTTGAAGATTTTCTCCCGGTTTCTGCGTTCTGCTCCGCAGTTGCATGTGGTTGTCTCCACACCTAGCTTCAAGGCCGTCTCTTACCGCTTGGAAATCTGTTTGCTTCTCTGCTGGTATGGTTTGTAGCAATTCTGCAGCCGCCCCGCGGAGTGACAAGATTAGTGATGTTGACTTTTGCTCATCAGACCCCTTATTATAATTGGCCGCAGCGTCAAACTGACGTACAAATACGGAGAAGGGTCCCGTTCCATCGAAGGTTGGCGGTTGCATCCTTGTATCTTTGTAGTCATGTTGATCGCTGGGCGATGTCTTATTTCTCTCAACACGCTCAAGTCTCTTTTCGATTCGCGTTATTTCATCGGTGACTTTCTTAAATTCAGCTTCGTTTTTTAGATCCAGATTTTCTACTTCGTTTCGAATTTTTGACTGAATTTCTTCCTCAAAATGTTGAAAATTACATTTCATCCACTGCGTTTGGGCATCCAATTTTACAGTAACATCTGCAGCTTGCGCGTCCATTTTTGTCATCATCATCTCCGAAATGTCCAACTGTGGCGAACTCTTCTCCGTTACATTGGCACCATTTTGACTCCCTGTTTCTTCTTCATCCGGACAGTCTGGCACAATCGTAAAAACATATGTGCCGACATCGATACCCTCTTCCCCCATTGCTGCTTGCAGGCGCTGTCGAAGAATTTGCTTCTGTCCTCTGCTATCCAGATTTCGGTCCTAAAGTTCCTTCTTCAACTCAGGAACGCGAAGATCCTCCAAATGTCGATCTGACGTCGTCACAATACACTTTCACAGACTTATTTACTTCACCAATAATTAATCCCTCTTCTGACACCAATTGTAGTGAGCTTAGGGTTCGCTGGATTAATTATTTGTAATAAATGAGCCGTTAAATCGATTTTGAATTAATGTAACACTTTATTAGTCTGTTAATAACAACCGTTACTTTTACCCTACACTTAACGCTTTCTTGACTTATCGATTACTTATCGCGTCTTTGACTGCTTACTTCTTACGTCTTACTTGTCTTCCTGATCTGCGTGCGACGTATTTATACCGTTTTTCCTCATTCTGATTGGGCGTTTCGTTTCCGCCTGTTCCATAGCCTCGAATTTTCTACTGTTCATAGTCTCCAGTTTTCCAGTACTTTCTAGAGTATTCTAGTACTTCGTTTCGGACTTTGTAGAATATTCTAGTACTGATTGTCATGTGCGTCACAATATCATATGACGGTAGAGAAAAATTTTATTGAGACCCAGCCCTTGGTAAGTCGATCAATTCCGTCGTTACAACACAGACGCAACGTATTATGTCTGTCTCTTTTCTATAGGTATTATCAAGGTTGTTGTTGAATTGAACTTGTTGAATGTGTTCGGCCTCCTCAGACATTTTTCCACGATACCCGTCAATCTAATTCGAAGGGAGGCGAGTTAAAAATGCAATAAGGGGGCGGGCAAAATATTCAATGAAAGGGTGGTTACATAATTTAATGGAGAAACTGTCAAAATTCAATGGAAGGATGTTAACAAAATTTAGTGACAAGTTGATCATACAATTTAGTGGAAGGATAGTCGGAACTTTGATGTAAGGAAAGTCAAAAAATGTAATGAAAGTGGTCATACAATTTAATGTGAGGATGATCAAAATTGAATGAAAGGATGAAGAAATAATTCAATGAAGAATGGTGGTATAATTCAATATATATATTGGTAGAACTTCTGCGCCTGGCGCGGAGCTCGCGCTCTATTTTTGTCTATTTCATAGACTTTTTCCCAGGCACTTTTCTTTTACGTGTGGTGTCTTTTTTCAGATCTACTGAGCTCTTTGTATTTTTCCTCGCGTACCCGCGTCCCATGAGACTGGTGCATTGCCCGGAACATAAACCTCATAAACGTACACGGACCTACAGAGGAGTCCCCTGAGGACGAAAAACAGGAAATTTACGAGAACGTGGAACGGGCCCTCAATGTCTGCCCAACATACGATGTGAAAATTGTTCTTCGTGTTTTGAATACCAAAAACAGGTCGGGAGCCGGTTTTTAGGCACTACGCAGATTCCCATAGTTTGCATGAGAACACTAATGACAATGGACTACGAGTCATCGAACTGGCAGCATCAAAGTACTTGGTCGTTGCGAGTACCAGGTTTCTGCCTAAAGATATCCACAAAGCCACTTGGGTATCATCTGATGGAGCCATTCGCAACCAAATTGACTACGTGTTGATAGATCGTCGCCACTTCTCGATCGTGATAACGGTACGAACGTACCGAGGTGCCAATGTCGACTCGGATCACTACCTTGTTGGTAGAGTTATCCGAGCGCGGATTGCCTTACGGAGACGTATTGCATCCGCGGATCAGGTTTGAATCAACACGGTTGACTTACGCAATGAGAACACTAGTAACACCTTTGGTCATACGTTAAGACACACCCCCGAAGGGCTTGATGGAGGGAGAGTAAGTCCTGGGGCCAGAATGCTGGGCGTAGAAGAAAAATGGACCCGCCTTACGAATACCGTCATTAGTACTGCCAACTCCATCTTAGACAGTAGTCGTAGAGATCGGAGCGACTGGTTTGATGATGACTGCAAACCAGCAACTGACCCTAAGAATGCTGCATACCTTAAGTAAAATGTTCACATTTTGTACCATTTTTTCGACATTTTCCATTCCAAAAAAAGTAGTTTATTTACTACTACTACTATTTATTTACGACTTCCGATAATGATATAGAGAAAAGCCAAACCACAAAGTTACAGCCGAATCGATTAATAACTTTTTGAGTAACAGCACGGTCAGTTTTTGAAAATACTGTTTCGAGATAATCGCGGTTAAAGTTTCAGTGGCTAGTAATGTTCAGTAGTTCAGCGCTCGACTCTATGTCCGGTAACTCGGTAAATATTTAATATTTTAATTTTTCCTCTTGCCTATATACTCTCAATATATTATATTTTCTGGCGTAAGGCTTGTGGGGGTAAAGAAAAGTATGGGTGCCAACGTATGGCACAGATTCACTTTTAACCCACAACGATGTTGCTCCGGTAAATATCCACAAAAATCCTGGTAAATCCAATTAGAGAAAACAGAGAGGTCGTTCCGCTGTACTATTATTATTTATTGTTCTCTTTTGATATACAATTTACACATTTAAGTTTATTCTCCACTTATCATTTAAAGATTCCATGCGCACAACTAACGTGATCAAATTTAACTATTTTCGGGAGGACACTTAAATCGACTATTCGTGGCAAACATCAAACTTTACGCGAAAGTGGTAGGATAGCGACTGCCTGTAATGGTGGTTGAGATCTGACTAGTTCTATTTAGGGAGGAAATCGTACTTTTTGCTTTTTACACATTGATCTGCCAATGGTAATCATGCTCTCTTGTGTGTTCCCCAACTCACCACACTCATCCAGGTCGAAACGTACTTGTGTATTCGTTCGACGTCGATGGGCGTAGCCAGAATGGAGAAATCAAAAGGGAAAGCACAATAACCCAGGGTTGATGTGGCTTAGTGTGTGTGCGTCAGTGCCGTGTATGCGGCTGGTCTACTGACCTAGTGATGATCTCTTAGGTCATCGCACTATAGCAAGACAGAAATACGAGAGAGAGGGCAAACATAGCTAAGGTTATTCACCAGCAAAAAGAGATCATTGGTCACACGCGAATGGGTGATCTGGGAAAAGTCAATAGGACGCCACATCGGCTGGGGATATAATTCCATTCTGTGGAATGTTCAATAATACCCAAGCCTATGGACTATGACGTAACCGCGTCGCTTGGTTTGGCTTGGTTGTTGCTAACCAATACGAATGGAATTTCCGGTGGAAATCCCATGGTTAGCCCAATAGTGTTGCCGTATGTTGTTGATTGTAGCTAAACTCAATTATGCATTATCTGCATAGAAAAATGAGTTTAGCTATGCATCCCTTTGACATGTCCTGCTGGTAAATACCTATCAAGGAAAATGGGTAGGTATTGTGGTTGGAATTGTGGGCTGTTTCTCCTATAGGATAGGGAAACCCCTACAGGCTAATAACCTTGCCCGGAAAAACAAATCATTATGGACAATTTAAGAAGTCGCGGATATTGACCGGATACCGGTGGAGATCCCGGTTATAGTGCCGATGATTATGATGATATTGTGACGCATATGAAAATCTGTACTAGAATATTCTAGAAAGTCCCAAACAAAGTACTAGATTATTCTAGAAAGTGCTGGAAAACTGGAGACTATGAGCAATAGAAAATTCGAGGCTATGGAACAGACGGAAACGAAACACCAAATCAGAATGAGGAAAGACGGTATAAATACGCCGCACGCAGATCGGGCAGTAGTAAGAAGGAAGCAGTAAAAGACGCGATAAGTACGAAAGTGATAAGTCAAGAAATCGTTAAGTGTACGGTAAAAGTAACGGTTGTTATGAACGAACTAATAAAGTGTTACATCAATTCAAAATCGATTAAAGGCTCTTATTTATTGAAAATAATTAATCCAGCGAACCCTAAGCTCGCTACAATATTATATTTTCGAAATACAAAATAAATCGATTTTTTGAAATTTCTAAAGAGTTTTCGCCCCATAAACATCCTATATATAAAGACACAGCAGAGGAATTGCAACTAAAGCCGCGAATGTTGCACTAGTTGAAGCAACATTTTTGCGTTATTGCAACGGGGAGGCACGAACAAAATTTGCCTCGAAATGGGATGGTCTTGTTAAAGTAAAAAACGTGATTGTGCAATATATCGAAAACACAGTGCTACAAAACTTCACTGCATTCATCACTACTTTGAATGCACCTTGAAAATTATACTTTCAATTGGAAAACTTACTCCTATTTGTTTTTTGTAGATCTTACAGTTCTGCTCATTTCCACTTATATAAAAGCACTAACAGGAATCAGGGTGCAGAAATGCATGAGTTCAATTCTGAGTTAAGCTATAAATTGACTTCGATTTAACTGAAACAAGCTCAGACACTTAACAAAATCTTTGGGCTGCATGGTTTCTTAAACGCTGGAGACCCAACAAATTGTCCCCTTTGGTATGCGTGAATAGTACAAAGTAAAAACGTGTTCTTGAGCGTAGTTATCATTACCATTCATCACTTTCAGATACCTGCTGTGAACAAACCATGGACCGCATACCGTGCCCTTAGCCAACATCCGTTTCCTAAGAAGATTCACAATTGCCTACCATGGAGGTGTGGAGTAAGTTTCTCAAATTACATGATAATCGGCTCTGATGAACCGTACCTATTTAATCCACCCCATTCATTCGGTTATCTCCCCAAAATGTATCTTTTATTGGACTTCTAAACATAATTTGCATAGCTCAAGTGTTTCGCGTCCAGTACTGTACCCAAGAACGTCTCGCATTAATTGAAATGCGTGGTCGTGGGAAACGTTTCAATTTATCTCCTTTTTTTTGTCTTAAGCTAAGATCTACGCACAGCTAACAGACTTGTTATAAAAAGCACGCGCAGATCTAGGTAGTTATCTTCTCTCATGCATTCGTAAGTAGATACATTTAATTCTCCGACGGTGGACTTTAATTCAGTTCCTAATTTCATTCAAGATAATTCTCGCTGGTTGGATGGAGATACTGAAATGACGTCTCGGTTTCCTCTTGCCCTTCTCAAAAAAATGTGTCAACAACTTTTTGTTCAGCTTATGATTTCCAAATTCTTTTCTTATGTAAATTGAGGTGTTTTGTTAATTTCTTTGTTGCTGCCTATTCTTAAAGCTTGGCGAGTTGTCTAATCAATCAATCAAACATCATGAACAAGCTTCACTATCGACAAGGAAATGAGCTCTATCCATTTGGCTTCAATAACCTTTTTATAAATCTATGAAGCGAAATAATTCCTGGCTTGGGAATGTGTATCGAGATACCCATAAAAAACTAATAGACACCATGAGGAGTAAAAAAAAATAATAAAAACTAGACGAAAACCTCGCCTCGAAAATTGATTTCTTTCATTAAAATCAACTTTGTTTGACGATGTTATCGGTGGAGTTTGAACATTTCGGGCCTATTTACATTCAATTTATGCCCTGAACCCTGATAGTCCATTGACATTATTGGACATGGGGTCTCACTAGAGTTATAGACACTGTCCCTTGATGATACTCATCCAGTTTACAGGGCCCCTTATCGATAGCGAACTTCCTGTACTTCAACTTATTTACTGAGCTCTTGTTGTCGGCTAAAGCATAAAAGACGCGCGAGGTGAGGGGGCGCATAGTGCCAGAGGGAACAAATCCGTTACAACGATGCTGTACTGTAGTGATAAAGATAAAAGGAACCCAAAGCTAGGAGGAAGTAGTGTGGCGCACAATTCAAATGCCATTTGGCATGTTATCATTAACGCACTTGTTGCGGCTATAACGACCGTTTAGAAGTAGATACTTCGCTCGAATAAGTGTACTGGCAGAATCTAATATGGTGCAATGGACCGAGGCCGTTGGGAGATGATGAGATTGTGTTACGGTCTAGTTCAGTTTCTTTTTAATTTATTTCGTATTCTTTTTTTTTTTTTTTTTTAGTTTTTATGTTGTTTTGAGATGAGGGTGTCCGATGTGTTGGCTGTCGTCCGAGGTTTCCTTGTCGAGATAATAAAACTCCCAATTGCTGTTATACGTAATTGGAGAAAAGAAATTCTAATTTGAATATAGACTGTGATGTCAGGGAATTTGTTTGGAAAGCAATTTAATATTTGTTGCACATCAACTCGAGATGGTTCTGACTTGTCTTACTAAATTTATTATGAAAGGTAAGATATTTTGAAAGGTATGCCAACAAGGTAAATAGTTCGACATTAGATACGGAATCCACAAACGAGTATAGTATATTAGTACACTACTGTTAGATTATATATATACATATACATATATGTATATATATACGATATATATATATATATATATATATATATATATATATATATATATATATATATATATATATTTCTTTTAAATAAAATTCACCCATTATCAGTTTTTTTTTTACACGGAAGGCTCGCAAGTTGCTTTTGATATTCCTAACTACTTCGAAATCTCTTTTATAAGTTGATGCACTGCTTGTTGATGTGTTTGCACTAGCAGTGGCATCTGGAGTGCTAGTAGGACTAGGAGCGGTTGTAGCAGTTTTAGACGGTGCGAAACTATTTGTTGTAGCTTCAGTCACAGAAGACGTTACGTTCGACTTTGTATTCTCTACAGCCGACTCTTGGGCTGAATAGAGTGACGAGCATGAGATACTATCGTTGATGGAACTTGTGGGGGAGTCCTTTTCCTCAGCGATACGTGGCAACAACTCTCCAGGAGGCTGAAGGCTCAACGAGAGAACGGAACCTTGCGTTGGTTTTTGTTCTGGATATTCTAGGTGTTGGCCCTTTGCTTCGTGAGATAGGTTAAAGTTTTCAATATATTTCTCCAGGGAAGAAGACCCACCTTCATCGTTCGAAGCACTCGTTGCGGTCGCGGCCACACAAGTGCTCGCCGGGGCAGATGCGCCCAAGGGGGCCAATGAGGTTTGAGAATGTGTGCTGGTGGTGGCAGGAGTGCTAGTTGCGGTACATGAATTCGAGTTGCACGCGGCACCACTTGAGTTTTCGCTCACCAAACGCCTACGATGGAACGGTGATTCTTAACTGCTGACGAGCAGCACAACGGGGAGATGAGGGCGCATTTACTTTCAGCACTACGGGGATTTAGTCGATCTGGAGATAGAGCGCGCCGTAACAATGGGGAACCCGGCTCAGCACTTTTAGTCCGAGCGAAACTCTTTTTTGGCGCAGTAGCTTGTCCGGTAAGTAGGTTTCCAGTTGGCACTCCACCAGGACTGTACGACTGGGTTGTGTTCGAAGCGCCTGGTTGGTGGCCAACAACAGGAAATGCAAGGGGCGACGTTGAACGGGTCGGCGAGGGTGATGGTGTGCGGTCCGACCGCTACCAAAAGCAGCTATGACAATAGACCAAGGAGAGCGCAAGGCCTTCCTTGGCGGGTGGCGCTCCCCAGTATCCAGGAACCGACAGAGTCCCAATCAACCAGCGCGCATCGCAGTGAAGCACCAGATGCAGTATGCGAATGAGCCCGGGAAGCACTTGGTCCACGCCTGCCAGTTCGTCAGGACCCGCGGACAGTGCCATGGAAACCGACACAACCAACTAAACGCTGCGGCCTTACACGCCAACGGCCGCATCCCGCCGGCCGCTAACTTCGGACGGGCGCCAATAGACGCAGCACTCGTCCCCACTGGTCTCAATGGAGTGAGACCAACCACCAGCCATGACGTGGTCACTGATCGTGGGTTGCGACCTTACAACTCCAACCCTGATCACATGGCCAGTTCCATTAAATCCGTAGACAACCAATTCAGAGCGGACGGCTCTATCCAAACCTCCGCATCACCACAAGACCACGGCCCTGGTCCCCTGAAACAAAAGGGTTCGCCAATGATTGGCGAAGGCGGGCGGAATGTTACGGATTTACTGGATGCATCCAGCGAATTTGCAGTGAACGCAACAATGTCAGCAACTAGCTGACGTTATTATATTTCTGGTTGCCAAGGTGACAAAGTAAACAAACTTTGTGTAATTTGTCTTATTCTTCGTAAGCATTCAGGCGACCCAGTTCGCTTCAAACCAATCCGGTACAATCTAAAGAATCGAATAAATAAATGAAATAGTTAATATACCAATCCAAGCCGTGTTATTTCTTCTTCTCCATCTGCAGACTATTTCAAGAATTGCTGCTCAACTTTAGGTAATCATAAAAGAGATTTTGAAGTAGTTTGGAATATCAAAAGCAACTTGCGAGCAGAAGAAGATCGAGGGGAGTGGTATGAACCTCTACGTTTGCCAACTACTGTGTCGAAGAAACAAGTTTCGATATAGTATAAAATATATTGGGTTGATGAAAAAGTTATATGTGTAAAAGTTTCTACATTTAATTTCATTCATTAAAAAAAAAGAACACTATTTACCCAAGGGTTGTCAATGATTTGTGATCACCTTGTCCCGTTTGTTAGTTGTGAAATACGTCGTCTGTTTATATTTCTCAAATTCCGATAATTATTCACAAATCATTACAGGGATAAATATTGCTTCCCCTGCATGGGGTTAATAACAAGCAAGAATATTGTCCCAACATCTCGCCCTTAGTCTATCTTGCAATATTAAACATTTTTCGAAAAAAGAATTGTGGAATTATCTGCACCGGGTTTAAGATCAATAAATATGTACACCGAAATATGTAACGTATTCTATTTTTCTGGGATTCTCGCTGTTTTTATTTTCCCATAAGCAAAAATATAATTATCGTTCCTTAAAAAAAATTGCATCTAATGTGCGTCACCCACCCCAATTCTTCGAAGGAAATCTGATGTGCATGTTTGGTAAATAAAGCAGGTGTCCACTAAATACGTATATAGATCTATCGGATCCATAATATTTTTGCTTGCTCATGAGCAAAAATATAATTTTCATCCCTTAACGGAAAAATACGACGACTGATGGGCATCACCCACCCCAATTCTTCACAGAAAAAGTATCTGCACAAGAAAATAATGTAAATGTCCATTAATATATGGACATTTCCGACAAATGTGTGCGAATTCGAACTTCTTGTATGCGTTTTGCAGGGATCTGGTTGATATTCGTTACTTTCGATCCGTGGTATTATCCCATTTTACGTATAACACATTCTTGTATTTTGTTCTTTTTCTTATCTTACTTGCTAGACAAAAACTGCTTTCATTCTAAGATTTTTCAAATTATATTGTCACATATCGGTTTCCTGCGGACACTCTAAACTAAACTTTGGGTGACTTGTTATGTACGAGGGTATTCTGAAAAGTTTCCGACTTCAACGTGAGAATAGCAGCACACCTCAGTAAAAGCTAGCGAATGTAGCTGTGCATCTTTTGACAGTTACTCACCAAAATTTCAGACATTTTGGACGGGTAGTTTTTATTTGACAGTCGTTTGAGTGAGTCGATGTGTGTTTTTGTGAAAATGGACAAAATTGAATATCGAGTTATCATTAAATTTTTGTTTTTGAACGGCAATACGCCTACGCAAATCAAAAATGAGTTGGACTCTGTGTATGGGGACTGTTCGTGATTTGTTGCCGTTCCCTTGGTTGGGATCCGTTGTTGGCTTGGGTGGACAACACAACGCGTGTATTGAGAGCAAAGGCCGCTAGTGTTTGTGGGAAGGAAGTATTACGAACAACACCGGGATGGAGGACTGCTGAAGACGATTATTTATTTGATATTTATTTGATATTGGTTATGTATTGAAATCCAACCGATTTGCTCCAAATTATGGGAGGAGTGGTCGAAACAGTGAGAAGGCAGGAACAAAACTACTGTTGGTCGCGAGGATTTTGATCTTCCCGGCGGTGCGCACGAGTTGGCGGTTGGTCACAGACTGAGTAAAAAACGTTAGTCACATTTGAATTCGGGAACAGTTCGATGGCGTCCCTATATGATGACGTTTTGTCAGCTGGCGAATGATAGGCGTGGTGAGTATGCTGGTTGGGAAGTGTACTAGACGGTGAACGTACTAGATTCTCCTCGCTGTATTTAGTTGGGAATCCGCAACAGGGACTCTGCACAATAATTTAACGTAGTGAAATTTTGGGCGGCTGAATTTAAACGTGGCCGCGAAAGCTCGGGACGTCCAAAACTTGCAACAACCGACAATAACATCACCAAAGTTCACCAAATGGTGCTAGACGACCGCCGAATTAAAGATAGCAGAGGCTAAGAAAATGTCTAAAGAAAGTGTTTGTCACATATTAAATCAGAAGAGAAAGCTGTCCGCGCGTTGGGTGCCGCGTTTGCTCACGTTAGACCAAAAACGTGTTCGGATGACATTTTCAACGCTCTGTTGGCGAAGTTCATCATCATCATCATCATCGGCACTACAACCGGGAACCTGTTTTGCCTTATTTAGCAAGTCCTGAGGCTTGTTCAATTTTCCATAATGATTTGGTTTTTCCTGGGCAAGATCATTAGTCGTGCGCCAGAGGCTCCCCGACGGGGAATCGAACCCCGGTCTCCCGCGTGGCAGGCGGGTATACTAACCACTATACTATCGAGGAGCCGTTGGCGCAGTTAAGACGCAATAAATCCGAGTTTTGGCGCCTATTAAGTATTGTCGATGAAATTTGGCACCATTATACGTCCGAAATAAAAATACAGTCAAAACAGTGGACTGCAAAGGGGGAATCGGCCCCCAAAAATGCAAAAACTGTTTTTTTCGGCTGGGAATGTGATTGCGACTGTTTTTGGGGTAGTCATGGAGTTATCTTAATCGATTATCTTCAAAAAGGAAAAACCATTACAGGAGCATACTACGCATCATTACCTGACCAACTGAAGGCAGAAATTGTGGAAAAACGGCCACATTTGCAGAAAAAAAATCCCGTTTCACCAAAACAACGCACCGTCTCACACCTCAGCGCTTGCCATGGCGAAAATCCATGAATTACGGTTTGAATTGCTTGACCATCCGCCTTATTCACCAGATATAGCCCCAAGCGACTCCTCTTTGTTCCCTAATCTAAAAATTGCGCTCGGAGGACAGAGATTTTCGTCAAATCAGGAAGCAATCACCTTCGTGAAGTTATTTTGCAGAGCAAAACGACGAGTACTATCTGGACGGGTTAGAGAGATGGGAGCATCGCTAGAAGTGTGTAGAGTTACAAGGAGACTATGTAGAAAAATAAAAATTGATTCTAAAAAAAATTGTCTTGTATCTTTGTTTGGTCGGAAACTTTTTCAGCCACCTTCGTAAAAGGAAATCGGTACCTTGGATTTGGCCACAGTTTTATAATAGTAAATTAGGTTGCCGAGCGAGTAAACTGTCTGGTTAGCCCAAATAGATGGAAGTCAGCGAACATTAAAGCCAATTCCCAAAAAGGGAGTCTAATCGTCCCTCTCTTCTTATCGGCCCATAGCACTAAGTTCTATTTTCTTGAAGGTAATGGAATCACAGATTAACCGTCAACTTTCGAAATATCTAGAATCAAATGACTTCCTCAATGACTGCCAATATGGCTTTCGTAGCTACAGGTCCACAGGAGATTTGATGGGGTACTTTGCCGAAAAGTGGAGCCATTCCATCGACTACCTCGGTGAAAGCAAGGTAGTCGCATTGGATATTTCAAAAGCCTTCGACAGAGTTTGGCATTCAGCCCTTTTATCATCATTTTACCATCATTCATTACATTCATATGGAGTGGACAATTCCCTGATCCAATGGATGAGACGATTTTTCTGCCCGTTCAATCCAAGTGGTTCTTGATGGTGTCAAATCTGTCTCCCATCAAATTAATGCAGGTGTCCCCCAAGGTTCTGTATTCTCACCCACTCTCTTCCTCATATTTATAACTGATCTCTTGACCATTACCCACAACCCAATCCACTCGATAGCTTATGATACCCACTCATACGTACATTTACGACCAAACTCTTCGAACGCCAACACCAATCAGCAGGTTATGGTTAATACATTGAATTCCGACCTCAAGAAGATATATCAATGGGGATTATCTAACCGAGTAGAGTTCCATACCTTAAAAACTCAGTGCTGTCTTCTGTCGTCAAAGGTGAACCCCAAAGTAAATACACTGTCGATGAAAGGCACTTGCACCGACGAAGCTAAGGAACTATCAACCCCCGGCACTCGAATTAATTCGACTCTGAATTGTAGCGACCACATTTTTGCAGCTGTGAAAGGTGCGGGCAAATGCATGACTGTGCTCTGAGATTTAAGGGTACTTCAAAATCCCCTTTTGTGCGCGCGTTTGTGTAAAAAAAAAACCGTTTCTTTAAAAGTCATACTTTGTCTTGTGCTTTACCATATGATAGCCCACTTTTCAAATGTTTCGATTACCTTTAAAATCATTCACACAAGAAGTGGGTTATTAAAGACTCCATTTCAGTTTTATGATATCTACAAAATATAGGGTGGGCCATACATTTTTGCAAATGGCAACACTTGATTTCTAAGCCGTTAGAGGGAAGGACGCCCGAGTCGCGAGGAATTGCGCGTCGCTTCGTACAATTTTAGTCACGATGGAGCGCTTCACGGAACAACAGCGTGCTTTTTGTGTAAAACAATTTTACAAAAACAACGATTCCTACGGTACTGTATGACGCCTATTTAGAATTGAATACGGATTACGCCGTGTAAGTGAGTGTCAAAATACTAATTTAATCAAAGCTTGGGTCAAGTTCGAGTAACGGGATCGAAACGAATATTAAACAAACAGGCCGCCCACGTTCAAGAAGAAGCGATGAGAACATTCGGGAGGAGATAGCCGCGATACCTCGCAGCATGTGTCAGCGAGTTTTCCAAATTTTGCGTAGTCGGTTGCAGGAGTGCCAACGACGAGACGGGGCACATCTCGACGCTGTCATTTAAAAAAAAATTTCAATATACACTTATTACGTTAAATAAATGATCAACAAAATAACGTTTGTAGTTTTATTTCTATTCATGTTTCAAATATCCAAAGATGTATGGCCCACCCTTTATATAATGAAAATGGGTAGTTAGTTAGGGAAGTATCTACCTGTATGAATAATTGCATCTTTCTTAATTCTAACATGTGTCACGCACAGGCTGGGCTTTTTATTTATGAATGAGAGTATTGGGCCTTAGGGGACACCAGCGTTAAGGACTGCAAAAAAGCAGATCCATTTAGATTGAGAGGCCAGAAAAGTAGTTTATCATCCTATCGCATTAATGTATCGTCAAATTTATAGGAAAGCAATCGCATCAGTCACCCGGCAGCATAACATTTAAATATTCTTTAAATGAAGTCTACATGTACTTTGAATTATTTCTTTAGTCGAAGTACAAGTAGTGTCAAGAAAAAAGTATATATATATATTTATTTTGTATATTTTGCACTTCTTCTTATAACAAGGAATATAGATTGTGCACACAATGTACTATCGCCTTCTACCGCCGAATGTACTTTTTGACATTATTTCTTAGCACACAATATTTCAAGCGAACAATTGATCGTGTCTACTTGTCCCACGATAACACACAACCTGTCAATAAGAGTAGATTGTTTAAAATACCGCCCATTTTCATCGAACAGTGATTCACCTGTCGCTTGCTTTTAGTAGATCCTTAATCCCAAAAGTCAACCGCCTTCCTGCCGATCAAAGGGCAAATCCTCGCTACAACAAGTCAATCCACATCCTAAATTCCTCAATAAGTGATCACGTACACAATTGAACAAAAGAAGAAATCCTTGCACCCACAACAAAAGCAGAAACCTTTCCCTCTCTATGGCTAATTCCTAGAAAAAAGGGAAAAGGGACATGAAAGTGCCACAGGTAAAATTACCCACAGTCTTGTAGTTGGTGACCGTTGGCAGATCATTTGTGGAATAGAACCTGATCGCTAATCTGTATTCAGCTATGCCTGATCTATTTGTCTCTGTTGACTGGGTTTCTGCGAATTCATTTAGGACAGGACTCTGATATCTCGACTTCCTTGAATTTGAAAAAGATTAGGTAATATGGTTACTTTGTCTAATCGGATTATAGTACGGAAGAAAAAGCTTGGTAACTAAGCTGGTTAAGGATAATGACGATAGATGGCTTGACCCTGATAAACTGTGCTCGGATTAATAAAAACGGAAATGCGAAATATACAAGACATGCCAAAAGCAATGAAGATAAAAAGTCCGACTGTCGGAAAACATAGATAGACTGTGCCATATCTAAGGTTCTAGTAGACAAATGTTGAGAAGCGAATAACACGAAGAAAAAAAAAAACCTTTATTATCTTTCGCACAGTTTTGGGCAGAAATTGTTATTGTAGTCCATCATAAACTTTATCAAAAATATAAGCAATTTGATAATATCTCAAAATAGATCACAATATAGAGGGCTGTATGTGCACGCAGGTTAACTCTGACGGTATAAACAGTTTGCGTAGCAGAATTGTTTGTTACGCTTGTAAAAGTGCAGGGATACCCTAGAATCTATACACCTACAAATCTCCTTTAATGGCATAAAAAGTGTTACATATAAAACGAGCATTTATAAAACGACATCAATAATATACATAAAAAGGTATTTAGTATGGCCGTCCACAATGATACTGTGACGCATATGACAATCAGTACTGGAATCTTCGAGAAAGGCCGAAACAAAGTACTAGATTATTTTAGGAAGTACTGG
Source organism: Microdon myrmicae (assembly GCA_963931805.1). Classification (NCBI taxonomy): domain Eukaryota; kingdom Metazoa; phylum Arthropoda; class Insecta; order Diptera; family Syrphidae; genus Microdon; species Microdon myrmicae. Next base: position 17,317,348 of record OZ007499.1, read on the forward strand.
AAAACTGGAATAGAACATTCAAGACCATGGAACGGACGGAAACGATACACCAAATCAGAATGAGGAAAAACGGTATAAATACGTCGCACGCAGAGCGGAAGTTAAGTTAGAGATAAGTAAGACAGTGAAGCAAGCGATACGTCTCGAGTGAGAAGTAAGAAGTAAAATACGCGATAATTACGGAAGCGATAATAAAGAAAACGTTAAGTGTACGGTAAAAAAAGTAACGGTTGTTATTAACGGACTAATAAAGTGTTACAGTAATTCAAAATCGATTTAACGGCTCTTATTTATTTTTAAAATAATTAATCCAGCGAACCCTAAGCTCGCTACAATTGGTGTCAGAAGTGGGATTAATTATTGTTTAAGTGAATAAGTGTGTGAAAGTGTGTTGTGGCGATGTCAGATCGACATTTGGAGGATCTTCGCGTTCCTGAGTTGAAGAAGGAACTTGAGGACCGGAATCTGGATAGCAGAGGACAGAAGCAAATTCTTCGACAACGTCTGCAAGCAGCTATGGAGGAAGAGGGTATTGATGTCAACACATATGTTTTTACGATTGGTCCAGACTGTCCGTTTGGAGAAGAAACAGCGAGTCAAGATGGTTGCAATGTAACGGAGAAGAGTTCGCCACTGTTAGACATTTCGGAGATGTTCCGGATGATGATGACAAAATTCGACGCACAAGCTGCAGATGTTAAGGCAAAGTTGGATGTCCAAAATTCAAAATTCGACGCGCAAGCTGCAGATGTTAATGCAAAATTCGACGCCCAAAATTCAAAATTCGACGCCGTAAATTCAAAATTGGACGCGCAAGCTGCAGATGTCAATGCAAAGTTGAATGCCCAAACACAATGGATGAAATGTAATTTTCAACACTTTAAGGACGAAATTCGAAACGAAGTAGAAAATCTAGATCTAAAAAACGAAACTGAATTCAAGAAAGTCACCGATGAAATAATACGAATAGAAAAGAGACTTGATTTTGTTGAGAGAAATAAGACATCGCCAGGCAATCAACATGACTACAAAGATACAAGGATGCAACCGCCAACCTTCGATGGAACGGGACCCTTCTCCGTATTTATACGTCAGTTTGACGCCGCGGCCAATTATAATAAGTGGTCGGATGAGCAAAAGTCAACATCACTAATCCTGTCACTCCGCGGGGCGGCTGCAGAATTGCTACAAACCATACCAGCAGAGAAGCAAACAGATTTCCAAGCGATAAGAGACGGCCTTGAAGCTAGGTATGGCGACAACCACATGCAGCAGGTCTACCGCATGCAACTGCGGAGCAGAACGCAGAAACCGGGAGAAAATCTTCAACAGTTGCAGGCAGACATTGAGCGATTGGCAAACTTGGCTTATACAAATATGACTAAAGAATTTCTGAACGAGGTAGCAATGGATGCATTTATAAACGCACTCCAAGATCGGGACTTGCAACAGGCCGTTCGTTTGGCAGGAAAGAAGACGACTAATGAAATACTGGCGTTCGCATTGGCATATGAATCTGCTAAACTGGCTACCAGGAGTACATATAGAGTTCGAGAAACGTCCGTCCAAGAATGTTCCTGCCAAAGAATCGGGCATGTACAACGGAGAACCCCGAGAACTGACATGAAGTGTTGGACATGCGGCGAAGTCGGCCACATCTCTGTTGACTGTAGGAAACGTCGACGAATGAATGAAACATCAAGTGAGAATTGTTATTCATGCGCTAATCATAAGAGGAGACTATCAACGGACCAACCTGAGGTCAATAGCTCGGGAAACTTGTAAGGGCAGACTTTACGGGGCGAAAGTCGCCTGGTGGAATTTGCAGCCCCAGCATCGTAACTGTATCACAACTCCAACGGGATAACCAAAGTTTGGTTATAACTACGATTGTTAATGGAAGGACAACAACAGTGACAATCGACACTGGAGCAACGAGATCCATCATTCGGCCGGATGTCGTGGGCCAAATTGCCCTTAATAAAAATAGAAGATACGGTTTGAGGACTGCCACAGGAGAATGTTCTACAGTCTACGGAGAAGTCGAGAGAATAATAGTGCTGGGCAATATTTCCATCTCCCATAAATTTTTGGTTGCCGATATTACGGACGAATGCATTCTTGGAATGGATTTCATGAAGGAGCACCAAGTTGTTATAGATATCGGGCAAAGAACACTGCGAATTGGTAACTTGGAGGTTGCTATTACACTGCAGGACGAACAATTGCGAAGGCTGAAATGTTATGTGCGTGAGGAGGATGAGATCCCACCTCCTTTGGACTCGGTAATTTGGACCAGTCTCGAGAATGATTCCGGTGACAATCGATTTTACATCACCGAAGCTGTACAAAATCAGCGTAAGGGGAACATCCTTGTTGGGAAAGCCCTTATCGATGCGAAGAAGCACATCGTACCCGTCAGAGTACTAAATGCGTCCAAGGAGCCGATCGCAATAAGAAAAGGAGAGGTAATCGCAGAATGTGCACCCGTGTCAATGATAAGCTCAATTCCGACAAGGGGAGAGGACCATTCAATTCAACAGCCCTCTGGTACACCGGCTGTGGTTAATAGGTTGATGTCCCGGAAAATCGGATTAACAGACAGAGAAAAGGCAAGCGTTAAATCACTCCTGAACGATTTTTCTGATATTTTTGTGACAGGACATGATAAATTCGGACGCACCGGTATAGTTAAACATCGCATTGACACGGGTGAGTCAAGACCTATAAGACAGCCACCTCGTCGACTACCGTTGGCCAAACAATCAGAAGTAGGCAATATGATTCGAGAGATGGAAGAGCAAGGAGTCATCGAGAAATCATCGAGCCCATGGGCTTCGCCGGTAGTGCTCGTCAAGAAGAAGGATGGGACAACTAGATTTTGTGTCGACTACCGCCGGTTAAACGACGTTACGAAGAAAGACAGTTACCCACTTCCTCGAATCGACGACACACTAGATACCCTTTCTGGAGCTCAGTGGTTCTCAACATTGGACCTAAAAAGCGGTTATTGGCAAGTGGAAGTGGAGGAGGAGGACAAGGAGAAGACAGCGTTTACTACCGGAAACGGACTTTATCAATTCAACGTGATGCCTTTTGGATTGTGTAATGCCCCAGCAACGTTTGAACGATTAATGGAAAGTGTTCTACGGGGACTTACATGGAAGACGTGTCTTGTGTACTTGGATGATATCATCGTTGTTGGAAGGAATTTACCAGAACACATCAATAATCTGCGCTCCGTCTTCGAACGACTAAGACAGGCCAACTTAAAGCTCAATTCGAAGAAATGTGAACTCTTCCAAAGGAGAGTAAAATTTCTGGGACACATCGTTTCATCTGCAGGAGTTCAAACGGATCCTGACAAGATAGCAGCCGTCCGTGAGTGGCCTACTCCAGAAGACAAGCAGCAGTTGAGAAGCTTTATGGGATTAGCCACATATTACCGACGGTTTGTTAAAGGTTTCGCCAATGTGGCAAAACCCCTACATGAACTAACGGGTAAAGACAAGAAATTCAATTGGACAGAAAAGTGTGAGGCAGCATTCAACACATTGAAGGCCGAGTTATGTAAGACACCAACATTGGCATTCCCAAGAGCGGATTGCCCATTTATATTGGATACTGATGGAAGTAACACAGGAATCGGAGCAGTGTTGTCACAGGAAGTCGATGGTAAAGAGAGAGTTGTCGCATGTTATAGTCGAGTTCTATCTAAGCCAGAGAGAAATTACTGCGCAACAAGAAAGGAACTGCTGGCTGTCGTAGAAGCCGTTAAGAATTTCCATAAATACCTCTACGGACGTCGATTCAACCTTCGGACGGATCATGCGGCCCTGAAATGGTTGCTAAATTTTAAGAATCCGGAAGGACAAATAGCTCGATGGATCGAACGACTTCAAACGTACGATTTCCAAATTTCCCACCGTCAAGGGAAGGTGCATAATAACGCTGATGCTCTATCAAGAAGACCATGTGAGCCAGATTGTAAACATTGTCATAGAGCGGAAGAGAAAGAAGGGGCGTACGACCTGCGAAATGTACAAGTAGAAGTACTAGATGGACGGGTGATGCTATACGCGCAGCTCAACTTCAGGATGAAGATATGTCGCTAATTCTGGAATACAAAGAAAAGAACGAGCGGCCAACTTGGAACAATATTTCCGACAAGAGTGGAACATTTAAGGCATATTGGGCACAATGGAATTCCTTGCTGGTGGAAGATGGAATTCTAAAGCGTAAATGGGAAGCCGCGGACGGAAAATCCTATCGAATGCAGATTCTAGTCCCACCATCAAAAGTAAAAGATGTACTAACAGAAATGCACGACGGGGCCTCCGGTGGACATCTGGGAGTTAATAAAACACTTTCAAAATTACGATCTCAATTCTACTGGCTTCACATGAGAGATGACGTCGAGTCTTGGTGTAGGAAGTGCACAACTTGCACTGCGACCAAAGGACCAACAGCAAGACCAAGGAGCGCTATGAAGCAGTACAACGTGGGTGCCCCTTTCGAGCGAATTGCGATTGATATCTCAGGACCATTCCCAAAAACAAACGACAACAACAAATACATGTTGGTTATCATGGATTACTTCAGCAAGTGGGTGGAAGTCCTTCCAATTCCAAACCAAGAAGCAACAACCGTCATTGAGCAGCTTATCAATAATTGGATCAGCAGATATGGAGTCCCCTGTGAGCTTCATTCCGATCAGGGCCGAAACTTCGAATCACAGATATTTCAAGGCATCTGTGCGGCACTAAGCGTAAGGAAAACCAGGACCACACCCTAACATCCACAGTCAGACGGAATGGTGGAAAGGTTCAACCGAACAATGAAAGAGTATTTATCGAAGGTCGTTAGTGATCACCAACGAGATTGGGACAAATATGTACAAACCTTTCTCATGAGCTATAGATCGGCTAATCACGATACGACGGGCCCTTCTCCAGCAAGAATTATATTTGGACGGGAGATACGATTACCAGCCGATCTGCGATTCGGAATACCTCCAGACGCCATAGATAAGACCGAAGACTACGTAGCCGAATGGAGAAATCGCCTCGATGAGATTCATCATTTGGTTCGAAAGCAAATCAAGGTATCCAGTGACAGGATGAAAACAAGGTACGACGTTCGAGCCAACGCATCCGGATTTAATGCAGGCGATAAGGTGTGGCTTTATAACCCTCATCGGCAAAAGGGAAGGTCTCCGAAGTTACAGCAACATTGGGAAGGACCATATAAGATTCTCACAAGAATTAACGACGTTGTCTATAGGATTCAGCGAAGACCGAACGCCAAAATGAAAGTGGTACATCGTGACCGACTGGCGACTTTTGTTAACCCAGAAGACCAGTGAACATAGTTCGGGACGAACTAATCTAGGCGGAGGGTAGTGTGACGCATATGACAGTCAGTACTGGAATATTCGGGAAAGTCCAAAACAAAGTACTGGAAAACTGGAGACTATGGATAATAGAACATTCAAGATTATGGAACGGACGGAAACGAAATACCGAATCAGAATGTGGGGAACTGGTATAAATACGTCGCACACAGCTCATGGGGACTAGTAGAAAGTAATAAGTCTCGAGTGAGAAGCAAGCGATAAGTAAGAAGTAAAATACGCGATGAGTACGGAAGGGATAAGTCAAGAAATCGTTGTGTACGGTAAAAGTAACGGTTGTGGTTAACGGACTAATAAAGTGTTATATTAATTCAAAATCGATTTAACGGCTCTTATTTATTCAAAATAATTAATCCAGCGAACCCTAAGCTCACTACAATATATATATATATATATATATATATATATATATATATATATATATATATATATATATATATATATATGTGGCGCAAGACTAATGACCTTGCCTCAGGACTTGCTAAATAAGGCTAACACCGGTTTCCGGTTGTAGTGCCGATGATGATGTGAGACGCACATCTGAAGTAGTAAACAACTATCGGCGATTAATCACGACTAGGAATATAAACATTCGTCCCAAATCTTGGGTAAACAAAGAATGCAATGCAATGCATGTATCTTAAAGAAGGTTTAGATTGTGTACTGATTGTAATGAGCAAATGGGTAAAAAGGATTTGATGAAACACATGAACAGGTAGAGCATTCCACATTCGTGTGGTTCGGCTAAAGAACGACTCTATGTTTATTTGTGCCCCCGAAGATTTGTGCATTAAAAGATTGACGGGTATCGCATGAAAATTGTCTGAAGGGCGGAGCACATTCAGTAAGTTCAGTTGAACAACGACGAGGTAATACCTATAGAAAAGAGATGGGCATAATACGTTGCGCCTATGTTATAACTACGGAATTGCTCGATTTACGGCTGAGTTCCCAATGAGTTTCACGGCCCGTTTTTGCATCCTATCGAGCACGTGTAACGCAGTTTTGGCTGCGCCTGACAAAATATGGTTATTGAGCTCCATTTTGGGACAAATATACGCCTTGTAAATAGTGGCCAGATTGGATGGAGTGAAGTATCTTTTGCATCTCTTAAGGAACCCCATATATTTGGCTGCACTTTTCGCAGCTTCAAATATGTGGTCATTCCAATTAAGAAACGAAGTAATTCGAGCGCCGAGGTTTGACAGTTCCTTGGCTTCGTCGATCCAAGTGCCGTTCATTGACAGTATATTTACTTTGGGTTTCGCGTTCGACAACAAGAGATAGCACTGGGTTTTTAAGGCATTGAATTCTACTCGGTTAGATAATCCCCGGATATATCTTGTAGAGGTCGGAATTCAATGCATCCTGCTGATTGGTAATGACATTCGAAAAGTTTGCTCGGGAATGTTCATGTGAGTATAAGAAACGAGTGAATTGGGTTAAGAATAATTGACAAGAGGATCATTTATAAAAATATCGAAGAGGAGAGGGTGAGAGCACCGAACCCTGGGGAAAATCTGCATTGATTTGATGGGAGACAGATTTGACACCATCAAGAACCACTTGAATTGAACGGCCAGGAAAATAGTCTCTTATCCATCGGACCAGGGATTTATCCACTTCATAGAAATGTAATTTCGATAAAAGGGCAGGAAGCCAAACTCTGTCGAAGGCTTTTGAAATATCCAATACGACTACCTTGCTTTCGTCGAGGTAGTGGATGGATGACTACGCCATCAAATCTCCTGTGGACCGGTTGCTATGAAAGCCATATGGCGGTCATTGAGGAGGTCATCCGATTTCAGATATTTTGAAAGTTGACGGTTGATAAGTGATTCCATTACCTTCGAGAGAATAGAAGTTAGTGCTATGGGTCGATAATAAGAGTGGGAGGATTTGTCACCCTTTTTGGAAATCGGCTGAATGTTCGCTGACTTCCATCTATTTGGAAAACGACCAGTGGAATGAGGCAAATGGAAGAGTTTCCGCAGTGGTTTAGCGAATGAAGAAGAACATTTCTTCAAGAGAATTGGGGGAATGCCAACAGGACCAGCGGATTTGTTTGCGTTTAGCTCCTTGAGTGCGCAGGCAACAGTACGCGTTCGGAAGTGAATCTGGCTCATTGTGTGCTACTTATGCTCAAGTTGAGGTGGAACTGATGTGGAATTAGGTAGCGTTGAGTTCACTGCAAAATGCGCAGCAAGTAGATTTGCTTTTTCTACTGCACTGGTGACTGGTCTGTCATCGACTATTAACGAAGGAATGGATGAGGAGAGCGAGTTTTAGATGTTCTTCACAAATGCCCAGAAGTTTCTACTACCTGTGAGAGAGTGTAGTATTTTTTGTCTCACTCTCTGGTCATACAAGAACTTGGCGTGTTGAATATACACATTGCAGTCATTTCTAGCTCTGTTAAATCTTTTCCGGTTTTCCACAGTATTGTTTGATTTATACAACCGGAAGCTAAACTCTTTAGCCTTAATGGCTTCTCTGCACCCAGAGTCGAACCACATTTATCTCCGTTTCTTTTTAACATTTACATTAGCGTCTTATTAGATGCACTTCCGCAGGCTATTGTGTACGCAGACGAGCTCATAATTTACAGAACAGCTCCGAAAGTTGACATCATAAATAGTTCACTACAGCGGGACTTAAACAAAGTGCAGCGCTATTGCGACGACTGGAAACTTAAGATCAACTCCCAGAAATGTGAAGCCATCCTATTTAGAACCCTATTACATAAAGCTACGAACGACACAAGAAAAACCTAGCGAAAGTTAGTTATCGTGGGACCGCATGGTGGTAAACTGGAAACCAAGAGTGTAGTTAAAAACCTTCCCATCTGGCTAGATCAATAGCTGTATTTCAGCAGACATGTAGAGGCTGCTTTGGCCAAAGCTAGGAAAATCTTTGCTATTAAAAGGAAGCTATTTCACAGTCGCCAACTTGACAGCAAGGTAAAAGGTATATGCTACATGATGCTAATCAGCCCAATGCTTATATATGGTTGTCCAGTATGGTTTAACATAGATCCAAATTTGATGGAAAAGATCCGGGTGTTCGAAAGGAAGTGTCTCAGAACTTCTCTCAGATTATATCGAACACCGGAATCGGACTAAAAAAAGTACTACTCAAATGAGACCTTATATAATGAAGCCTGCAATATGGGTGGATAATTTTATGATTAAATTAATCAGAGGACATATTGCGAGAGCAATAAGCTCGTCCAATGACCTAATTTTCGCGGCTTATTATTTAAATACCCTGTACTATGAGAACGTGCGTCGCAACAAGGCAAGGCCTTCCTTGATTTGGACATGAAAGGGCTTATACAGGATAGATCCGGAATTCCGCTGATCTATCATGTAAGTAGATCATCCGTATACGGGCGATTGTGCTACGACCGGGAAGTAACGCGCACCGAAGAAGAGCTCCTGCGCTTCAGTAGGGCTATCCCCCACAGAGACCGGGACGATAGTATTAGACAGCGTCAACAGTTCTGGTGGTTGAATGGCATATAAAGACCTGGATACCAAAGTCGGTATAGAATCACACTATCATCAGCTAGCTTACATAGACTTAGCTTTTCTAGAATTAGGGTAGTATAAGATTTAAGTTAAGTTAAGTTAAGTGCTTTTACATAAAATTAAAAATTAAAAAAGAAAAAAAGGTAAGTTAAGTAAGTTAAATTTTAAGAAAAAAAGCAAAAAAAATTGACAAAGTTTTTCAAATTTTTCTTTGTCATTCAAATAATTATAAGTACTGCCACAAAGTTCTGTCTAGCCTTTAATTTAGAAACTAAGAATATAAAAAGAAAATAATAAAATGTTTAAAAATGAATGAATGAATGATGTGTTATATATAAGAGCTTGAAACTCTCCGATCTCAACAATATATTACCACACAATTTCATAATACACGATTTAAATATAATACAATGTACCACACGATGCTCATTACAATCAGGATACAATGTAAACCTCTTTTAAGATGCATGCATCGCAAGCATTCTTTGTTTACCCAAGATTTGGGACGAATGTTTATTTTGCTTAAATAAAAGTAAACACATCCTATTAAATAATTAGAGCTTTATTGTAATATTAATAATCTGACATCACAATACTTTTGGTTTAGTATTGATACACTAGTTATACAATTTGTTACAACAGAGTCTTGTTTTGTTTCTTTGTCTTTATAAATTAAAATAATTTAAAGTGATGGGAGAAAATGGAAGTAGTGTAAGATAGCGTCCACAAGCACATAACTCGATTCTTTATTATATTTTTTTTTGTATATACTAAAACGCGCATAAAATAGGATTCTGAAGTACCCTTAAATGTCAGAGCTCAGTGTGAGCAGAAAAAAGGGGTAGTAGATAAGGAAAGGAGGTGTCGATGTATATTGGCCTTGAATGGTTGGATATTACAACGACGAGAAAACACATGAACAGTCAGAGAATTCAGGAGAGGCGAAGCACATTCAGTAAGTTCAGTTGAGCAACGACGTGATATTACTTATGGAAAGGAGTTAGGCATTATACGCTCCACCTATTTTCTAATTTTTTTTACACTTCTCTCGAGAAAGGCGAACGGATCGCTCATGTCTGTATGCTCTTAAGTAGGTCGAGGGTATGTTTAGGAGCCGAGCTCCAAACATGAGAGGAATATTCGAGCGCGGGTCTAATTTGGGATTTATACAGGAGAAGAAGTTGGGCCAGAGTAAAATATGTCTTGGATCTAAAAAGGAAGCTCAGTTTTCCTGAGGCTGACCTGGCGAATCTCGACACGTGTTTATGCCACGATACATTCCCACAGACCGTGACCCCGAGTAATTTCAAGCTTTCCCCAGGTTCGAGGGCCTGACCATTCATCATCAGCCGTGGAACCGATGATCCACTTTTCTTTGTGAATGTTGTATATTGTGTCTTCGCTGCATTGAAGTCGACGAGATTGGCCTTTCCCCACTGCAGAACCTTATCTAGATCCTGATTCAGAGAGTCAATCTGTCTACATCTCAGCTGGTGCGACGTAGATGCACCAATCGGCCGAACACTCGAAATGGGGGTAACAAGCGTACTATCATCCGCGAAACTGAACACTTTGTTATCCGTTGTCTCCAACAAATAATTTATTTGAAGCAAAAACAAGGTTGGCGCCAAAATAGAATCTTAGGGCACCACCGAATTGACAGGATACAGATTGGAACTCTCGCCATCCACAACAACCCGGATCGATCGATTCTCGAGGAAGCTCTTCGTCCAGTCGCAAAGCTGTTGGGAAAGTCCATATGAACGAAGTATGCTCAGAAATGCTCCGTGCCAGACGCGGTCAAAAGCCTTGGAGATATCCAATGCGACCGCCCTTGACTTATCATGCCGTTTAATCGCGCCATGTGAGTAGGGCGTTAGAATATACTCACAGCTATGTCAGCTTGTCGTAAGAGGCGACTAAAGGCCGAGTGGTAGCCGGGGTCCCAATGCCCTGTGCTCCCGGTGAAATACCACCCCATCAAGCTTTAGGCTCCGTGAAATGGTCGGAAGAAATCCCTGGCCATCTTTCGGAACTTGGCTGATGGACCGGTTCGAGGAAAGGTTGGTTAGGTGGTAGTCGGTCCCAAGGTGAGATACCACCCCGTCACGCTGTACATTCCGCGATATCGCCGAGAGAAATCTTCGACGGTGTTTCGGATGTGTGGCTGATGGCCCGGACTGACACGGGGATAAGTCATGATGGTGCCTTCTGATATAAAGAATTCCGGAGGTAAACTAGTCTCCCATTCGGATCTCCGGGGGGGACTATGTCAGGGGGAACATCATGCAGATATCATGATAAATAATGGAACTTTGAGAGGTTCGTCATCGCATAACCGGGCTAGCTCTCGAGGCTCGGCCCACGCTCGACTGGTGACGGGATTTTGTAACATCAGGGGCATCGGTTTCACCAATACTAACGTAAACGCCGTCCACCAATATTTGCAAACAACGAAACCTGATATCCTTGCCCTAACTGAAACCCAGGTCGATTCGTCAACTGATTCGACATATCTTTGTTGGGCAGGATACGACTTACATTTGAGATTCCGTTTTAAGGGCGGAGTCGGCGTCTTCGCACGGTCCGATCTGGCTTGCCAGAGGATGGAGGCGTTGGAGCCCAATAATATGGACATCATATGGTTTAGGGTCGTGCTGAGGAATTCCGTTAAATTTCTTTGTTGTCTTTACCGCTCCCCGAATGACGATCGACCGGCGACATTTTTCGAACATCTTTCATATACCGTCGACTGGATACAGATCAACCACCCAGCTTCTGAAATAATTGTCCTTGGCGATTTTAATGTACACAATTCCGACTGGTTGTTACATTCTAACAGAACCGACGAAGCTGGGAGGCTGGCGGAGATGTTTGCTGTAAGCCACAACTTGACTCAACTCGTGGGGAGCCAACGCGAGTACCGGATGCCCGAGGCGATTATGCGAACACCCTGGATCTGCTTTTGACACCCGAACCGAGTATTTATACCGTAGAGGTTTCTGCGCCACTGGGAAACTCAGATCACTGCTTGGTATCTGTCGCGCAAGCACCTGCATACCAAGCGAATAACCGGCCTAGGCAGCTTCGCCATGTATGGAAGTATGGGGCTGCTAACTGGGACGATATGCGAGATTTCTTCGCATCGTTTCCATGGTCGGAGGTGTGCTTCGGAAACTCCGATGTTAACGCTTGCGCGGAGTCGGTATCAGAGATTATTCTCCTGGGGATGGAGATGTATATTTCACATTCCATCAAACGAAGTTCGTCTGATAAACCTTGGTTTGACAAAAAATGCGAGCTGATTACAGCTGCAAAAAATAGAGCTTTTAAGCAATGGCGCTCCAATCCCACCGATGTTAACAGAACGAATTTTGTTAGAATCAGAAACGCGTGCAACCAGGCGATTGATACCACGAAGAAGGCTCACAACGACAGGGTGATCAATAAGCTCCTTCGGTGCCCAACTGGTTCGCGCTCCTTCTGGTCAATGGCAAAGGCTGTCAGCAGTAACTTTGTTTCCTCCTCTTTCCCTCCGTTGGTGACAGACAGCGGGACGTTAGTCACGAATCCAAAGGATAAAGCTAATGTGTTCGCGAATTTATTTTCCGCGAATTCAATCCTCGATCCCGGCCTTTTGGAGCCACCTGTGATCTCGCCGGTACAGTCTTCCATGCGGGATGTGAGATTTCGTCCGCGCACTATTCAACGCATTCTACGTGAACTGGATTGTAGGAAGGCAACCGGCCCGGACGGAATACCAGCAATAGTCCTTAAGAACTGTGCTCCAGAACTATCGCCGTTTCTTGACAGACTATTCCGCTTATCTTATGCATGGAGGACCTTTCCTGCCTACTGGAAAATCGCTCGAGTTCAGCCAATCCCAAAGACGGGAAAAAAGTGTCTCCCACAAAATTACCGTCCGATAGCATTACTGTCTATTTTATCTAAGGTAATGGAAAAAGTCATCAATACAGAGTTGGTTAAGTATTTGGAGTGCAACGGACTTCTGAATGATCGTCAATACGGATTTCGTGGCAGGCGGTCCACAAAATATTGGTAAATAGCGTTTATATTCGAACTGGTGAAACCGATGTCCCTGATGTTTCAAGATGCTGTTACCAGTCGAGCGTCGACAGAGCCTCGAGAGCGAGCCCGATTAAACGATGACGAATTTCTAAAAGTTCGGTTCTTTATCATAATATTAGCATACTGTCCCCCTGGCATAGTCCCCCCCGAAGATCCGAATGAGAAACTAGTTTGCCTCCGGAATTCTTTGTCTCAGAAGGTATTGTGGGGGGCGATGTCGTTGCACCGACATGGGCACAGGGTTCTACTCCGTCCCCATCACTAATCAAATGTTCAGCCGCGGGAAAGTAAACTTGAAAAGCACAAACCGAACTCGACGACGCAACGTCCACACCAGGAGTAAGTAAAACACAAGTTGTCCTTAATGAAGTTTCAATTTATTTCATTTTCGTTAACTTTAACACTTGTTTATACATTTACGTTAGATTTGTCCTTAAGTTTTTGGGTGAATATCAAAATCGAACAACACACGACTCCGGTATGTTATATACGTGTCTTCGCTGCCAGTGGAGAGCGGGAGTGACGCGTGACCGTGGCAGTCAGCCGATGGAAATAGACTCATCGAGGATAGAACTCTGACATGAATTCCATCCTAGGTTAGGGTTAAGAAAAGGGAAGAGAGAGAAAAACTGTTCTCTTAAGGGTGTGGCCGCCACAGATACGCACTCTTTCTGTGCAGTGGTGTGTGTGCATGGTTCTTTCATGGATGAGAACGAACCTAGAACAAAGAAAGGGCATAAAGTGCACTCATGGGATACGATTTCGGTAAAGCAAATAAAACCGAACTCATCGGATGCTAAAAGGATCTTTGTTGTTGTGGAAATGTGCTAATTGGTTTTAGCTAGGTTACTGGGAAATAGTGTGTATGGCATCGCTAGTAAGGGTAGGTATTTAATTCCTATTTGCATTTGTTTATGCTGTAGGATTTAATTGATGCCAAGAGACGCGGAATGCGTATTTGCTTTGGTCCCTTGGGTGTAAGTCGCCAGCCAATGTGTATGTAGGGAACATTATTATACACATGGCGCGGCTGGGATAATAGATGGCGCCATATTTATGGTCCCTGTCATGACGGTTACATTCTATGCAAACCGAATCATTTTGTTTACAGGAATTTGTCTGGTACCGAAAGTGCCGAATTGGTTTGGAATTTCAGATAAGTAAAGCAAGATATCTTACGGAAAATTGTATGCGAAGAGATGCATGAAAAGGTAAGTTTTCCGATCTATATGATGCGTGAAGCATTTTCAGGTACTAATGCGATTGCATTAGTGAAGTTAGGAAATTGGCTGAATGTTATGGGGGTTTTACGGTAAGTAGACAGGGGGTGTGGCGGAACCGCCACAGTACCATCATGACTTCTCTCCGTGTCAGTCCGGGCCACCAGCCATAGATTCGAAACATAGTCGAAGATTTCTCACGACGATATCGCGGAATGTACAGCGTGACGGGATGGTATCTCACCTTGAGACCGACTACCACCTAAACCAACCTTTTCTCGAATCGGCCAAGCAGCCAAGCTCCGAAAGATGGCCAGGGATTTCTATCGAGCATTTCCGGGATCCTATAGTTTGATGGGGTGGTATTTCACCGGGTGACAGGGTGTTGGGACCCCACCTACCTCTCGGCCTTTAGTCGCGTCTTACGACAAGACGGCCTAGCTATTCTGACGCCCTACTCACAAGGCAAAGATGACGCTACAAGTTACACAAGGCGACCAATTTGCTTTACGGCGCGAAAAGGTCCCAGTAATTTCTATATTTGATGATGCAGTTGGCCACAGAGGACATGCGTTGGACTTCTTTGTGGGAGTATGCGAAGGATCATGGTTACGCGCACAATATCTAAATTTTTGAGTAATTGAAAACCACCATTCGTCAAATCATGGCCGAGGTACCAGCCGAAAATTACTTTAAACGGATTGAGTTCGTGCAAAGGCTTTTGGTGTGGTAGACGTTTAAATAATGTTATATATGGTGGGCCATACATTCTTGCACATTTGAAACATGAATAGAAATAAAACTATAAAGGTTATTTTGTTTATCATTTATTTAACGTAATAAACGTTTATTGAAATTAATTTTTTTTTAATGACAACGTCGAGATGTGTCCCTTCTCGTCGTTGGTACTCCAGCAATTGACTACGCAAACTTTGGAAAACGCGTTGACACATGCTGCGAAGTACGGACATTTCAACCTCCCGAAAGTTCTCGTCGCGTGGCCGCCCTGTTTGTTTAATATTCGTGGTCGATCCCGTTTGCTCGAACTTCTTGACCCAAGCTTTGATTAAATGAACACTTGGACACTCACTTACACGGCGTAATCCGTATTCAACTCTAAATAAGCAGCACACATTAACGTAAGGAATCGTTGTGTTTGTAAAATTGTTTTACACAAAAAGCACGCTGTTGTCCTGTGAAGCGCTCCATCGTGACTAAAATTGCATGAAGCGACGCACAATTCCCCGCCACTCGCGCGTGGCGTGGAATGATCTTGCTTTTACCGAGGAAGAATATTTAGTCATGGTTGGTACCAATTGCTCTGTGCAATATTGGCGATAATTAAAGAGGTCATTTGTTTCAAGATATTTCGAAAGATGTTGGTTAATCAGTAACTCAATAAGCTTCAACAAAATAGAATTTAGTGTTGTGGGTCGATGGGAAGGGGGAGACGACTTGACGGTTTTTTGGACATTGGTTAGACTTTCAATGGGTTTTGCATTTGAAATTGTCTAGTTGAATATGGCAGACGGTAGAGATTTCACAGCCGTTTAGCGAGCTAAGAAAACATATTTGAAGAGCATCAGGGCCGGTGTGATTTGTTAATGTGAAGCTCAATGGGTACTCGAGCAACAGTATGAGTTGGATATTGGATTTCTTTATTTAAACGTCCCTTACTTTAGAATGGAGATAAACGTGACTGCTGAATTTTCTTTTTGTAGCACTGACGATGCTCCTTTTATAAACGATGAGATTATTACGACCTACTCTAGAAAGACTTCTCCAAACACTGGTCGAAGGCTATATATAGCGTTTGCGACGATAGTGAAGAGTGTGTGATTCGAATCGACGCTATTACGATTAGAATCATTAAAATATAGAACTAAAGATCAACGCATCAGGCCACTGCCGCATGTACGAATTCGATCTCTAAACTCAAGTAGACTCAACTGATGTGGAAATGCTGTTATTGCTATGGTATACAGCTTTAATGGTGTGCTTTGATTTTTCGAATTGTCTTTTCGTTGGTGTTGTTCTTCACTATTAGTGGTGTGTGAATCTGTTAGAAACGACACATGTATAGTCACGACACTTCGATTGAATACATTATATCTCCGTATTTAATCACCTCTCAATTGACTAAAAATCATTCAGCATTATTTTCTCAGTTCCATGAGTTTGAATAAATTATAAGAACATGATAAATCTTCCAGATGTATGCTAAGTATCCCTAGCAGATAAATTAATAATCATTGTTGCCTCGCCAAATCGCCGCCACGTGCTTGACCCATGTCCATTCAGCGTCCGTGGAGGTGATGAAAGGCTGCCACCAATAAATCATCCCGCTCTAACCCCACCGAATTTTTATATCACAGCATGCAATTAATTGATTACAAAGGATAATTGAAGAACACGGAGAAAGTGGTACCCACCCTTGGGTGAGAACGGATTTGTAAGTACTTTTATCCCACGGTGGCTTGAACCCCTTTCTACGTGTTTCGGTGTGCTGTGTTCAATTGGTAAGCCAGGTATTTCTTCTACTTCCTGGTTTGTTGACCTATGTGCACCCTTCCCCATGGGCATCACATAAAGGAGAGCTTTCTCTCCTAAAAGGATGTCATCTGTTGCACTATAAAATGTATCAGATGACTAGTAGTGCAGGATAGCTAATCTTATTTCAAAAATCTTCTTACATCCTATTTCTCAAAGGACAACGATTTTGAATGATGGGAAAATATTTGTCCGATCTGTTTTCTGGGAAAGAGATCAGATGGTCCTTATGATGAACCTTGGAATATCTTTTACTTGTCGGTCTCATCTGCTGAAAGCAGCATCTTTTGGACGTCGGAGTAATTAGATGAAATAAGTTCATGGCCTTCGGTTTAGGCAGACCATAAAGGATGTGTGGCAGGAAACTTGTTTATTTTTGGCTCTGCCATTAAGATAAGCTCAGAAAGGGTTGCGAACAATAATTTCATTTTGCATATTGAACGCGTGTCCCACATGGTTCAACACTGGCTATCGATAGAAACGACACATGTTGCTGTGACACATCGGAGCACAGATTCTGTTGGAGATATGCGATATTTGCGATTGGGACTACAGAAGAACAAACCGAGTTCAGAGTCAGTTTTTCTTGGAATTAAGAGTCCGTAACTTGAGTCGGCCTCAAGGTCGATGACGTGAAACTAATGATTAGGATTTGAGTGGAGGTGATTACTCTTTGGTTTTTTTTTTCAATAGTTTGCGTACACAAAGGGGATTATGAGCTCCCTTAATGGGATGGCGTAATCATTCGGGGTGAGGGGAGAAGGGACGGAAATGGTGATATAACCATAAATGTAATAACAAATATTGGGTCTTTAAATATTGGCAATATATGATTCTGACGGTAATATATTGTTTTTAAACTTCATTTTAAAGTCATAGATTCTCTTTTATGCCGGTAGAACGGTGTTACATTTACTGCCGTCAATAGTTGCGCATTGTTATACGTAAAGTGTTAATAATTCGTAAGAAGTGCGCAGCAAAGAGTTCCAGAATTGTCCAGCATCAATATGTCCACGGTTGATTTATTACTGATCAAATAAAAAACAGCAAGCGGCCGTGTTTTTTGTTTGAGGATTTATAGGTGTTGAAGAGATTATTAATAGGTCATCAATGAGTAACAAATGTTCATGGGATCATTCTACTACAAAACAGTAACTTAGCGCCACTAAGTAAAGGCTATGGTATTTTCTAACACAAATTATTCTTGTACGACAAAATAGGTTGATCACTCTCGACCAGTTATTTGTCATAACCTCGCCTTTGAAAGCCTATACATGTGAAAGTAAAACAATAAACTATATTGGCAATGGCCAATTAAAGAACTAGGCAGAAAATTTAGCGTCTCCGATAGTTTTTGACTAATTGATACGGACATTGTTAAGACACTGGAATATACACACCCTTGTCACAGACAAAGTTGATTTATATATCTGCTCACTGGAGTTTGTGGCGTTTCTAACAGATACACACACAATACACAAGCAAATAGTGAACAACACCGAACGAAAATCGAATAAAAAAAGGCATCAGAGCCGTATACCACGGCGATAACATAATTCACTTTAGTTGAATATATTTGAGTTTAAAAATCGAATTCTAAACACGGCCAGTAGCCTGATGTGTTACGCTTAGGTTCAATTTTTGGCGATTCTAACTGTCATAGCGTCAGTTCGAATCACACGTTCTTCACTATCATCCCAAACGCTATAAGTTCGTGTTGGGGAACAACAATCTGCGGACGGATATTGAAGCAGTGGGGAATTGTCCCCTTAGTGAAGCTACCTGACGACGACGTTTGTGGAACGTAATGAGGTTGGTGTGACATACACATCGCACCACTGCTTGTACTATTATCACTGCTACCGGGACTGTTGCGAGTAGGCATACTTGTAGGTGAAGTACCTATTGACACCGTCAGGCTTAATTGTATATCGTCTTTCATATCGAAGGCACCTTCACTGTGCTGCCACTTTGGGGGAAGCACCTAAAAACTATCATCCTGAGAAAGGTTGGTGCAAGGTTAATAACTTGCCCGGAAAAATGAATTATTATGGAGAATTTAACAAGTCTCGGATACGGACCGGATGCCGGTGGAGAGACTTGCTAAATAAAGCCAAGACAAGATCCCGGTTGTAGTGCCGATGATGATAATGATGATAAATCTGCTGCGGCGAGGAGGCTGATCTTGAAATTGCTGAATAGCAAGTTGCATGACTTGCCTCTGAAACGCGCCCATTGATCACAGCCCTGTAAGTAGGGCGTTAGAATATACAGCTAGGCCGGTGTGTCGTAAGAGGCGACTAAAGGCCGAGTGGTAGGTAGGGTCCCAAAGCCCGGTCCCCCAGTGAAATACCACCCCATCAAGCTATCATCATCATCATCATCATCATCGGCACTACAACTGGGAACCGGTCTTGGCCTTATTTAACAAGTCCTGAGGCTTGTTAAATTTTCCATAATGATTTGCTCTTTCCGGGCAAGGTCATTAGTCTTGCGCCAACCTTCAAGCTATAGGCTCCGTGAAATAGTCGGGAGGAATCCCTGGCCATCTTTCGGAGCTTGGCTGACGGACCGGTTCGATAAAAGGTTGGTTAAGGTGGTAGTCGGTCCCAAGGTGAGATACCACCCCGTCACGCTGTACATTCAGCAATATCACCGAGAGAAATCTTCGACGGTGTTTCGGATGCGTGGCTGATGGCCCGAACTGACACGGACTTAAGTCATGGTGGTACTGTAGCGGTTCCGCCAAACCCCACCGTACAATTACTTTAAAACCCCCATTACCTCATCCCAAGACGCATACGTTTTTGCCAATGCAATCGCATTAGGCACCTGAAAATGCCACACGCATTAATTGGAGCAAAGCTATAATCGAATTAAAAAAAGAATTCTTACCTTTTCAAGCATTTCTTCGCTTACAATTCCTGTAAGAGTTCTTTATTACCTTATCATAAATTACCTGAAAGAAAATTCATCGGTTATATATAATACAACCGCATATCAGGAAATATTACCCTATTCCCAGCTTCATTCATGTATACAACAAATCCCTTTCATACACATTGGCTGGCGACCTTCTCTCACCACAATAAACAACCCTAGCAGCTGCATATAATTAGCGTAATAGACGCTGAAACCAAATTCTCCAGCATTTGCTAATGCAAACACGAACCCGGTTTCTATTGCAGCCAGAGATGCCATAAACATCCAATTTGCTTTTAGCACCTTTTTTTCTCCCAACGTCCATAATAGCGACGACGCATCGCGTAAACAATGACCCGCGTTACCAACAGCGCATTTGGTCATTTCTCCCTTTTGTCTTTACCATCTGTCTGCTTCGTTTACCCATTACCCTCGAGCACGTGTAGACCACACATATCTGAACGATCGCACACATACCACCAAGAGAGACTTTACGTTTCTCTGGAGGTAGGTAAAAACGATATCCGTATTGGAGAGGATATTTACCACGACACCATAATCTCACCCCCAAGAAGCGAATCATCGCTGCATGCCATGATTATCGCCGAGTCCTTTTACATTCGCGGACCAGAATGGTCACACTTCACTCCCGCTCTCGGAGACGCGTAAATAATTACATACCTAAAAATATCCGGAGTCGTGAGGAGTATTTTGAACAGTGCTCGGTTTCCAATTGTTTGCCGAGTTTGTGCCGCAGTTCGTGTGTGTAATAGTTAAGAATTTATTAAAATCATTCAACACTAATAATAAGTATAAGTAAGGATCATTTACAATAAAAAATGTTTGTGCATAAATAGCATCGCCTGAGTGTTTTTGTTTCTGTGTTGTGTCCACTCGGTAGCGAAGGTCAACCATCGTTTTCTTCCCCTTTGCGTTGTGAGCAGTGTTCGCACGAACAATTTATGATGGAGGCGGAAGTGAACCTAGTGACCGTGTTAGGCACAATACTTCCTCCCCACAGTACCTTCTGATATAAAGAATTCCGGAGGTAAACTAGTTTCTCATTCGGATCTCCAGAGGGGACTATGTCAGGGGAGCATCATGCAGATATAATGATAAATAACCGAACTTTAAGAGGTTCGTCATCGCATAATCGGGCTCGCTCTCGAGGCTCGACTGGTAACGGCATTTTGTACCATCAGGGGCATCGGTTTCACTAATACGGATGTAAACGCCATCCACCAATATTTGCAAACAGCGAAACCTGATATCCTTGCCTTAACTGAGACTCCGGCCGATTCGTCAACTGATTCGACATATGTTTGTTGCGCAGGATACGTCTTACATTCGAGATCCTGTTTTAAGGGCGAAGTCTGTCTTCGCGCGGTCCGATCTGGCTTGTCAGAGGATGGAGGCATTGGAACCCAATAACATGGACATCGTATGGTTGAGAGTCAGACTGAGGAATTTTGTTAAATTTCTTTGTTGTCTTTACCGCCCCCCAAATGACGATCGACCGGCGACATCGAACATCTTTCACCTACCATCGACTGGATACAGATCAACCACCCCGCTTCTGAAATTGTTTTCCTTGGCGATTTTAATGTGCACAATTCCGGCTCGTTGGTACATTCTAAAAGAACCGACGGGACTGTGAGGCTCACGGAGATGTTCACTGTTAGCCACAACTTGACTCAACTCGTGGAGGAACCAACGCGAATGCCGGATACCCGAGGCGATTATGCGAACACCCTGGATTTGTTTTTGACATCCGAACCGAGTATTTATACCCTGGAGGTTTCTGCGCCACTGGGTAACTCAGATCACTACTTGGTACCGGTCCCGCAAGCGCTTGCATTTCAAGCGAATAACCGGCCTAGGCAGTTTCGCCATGTATGGAAGTGCCCCATACTAACTGGGACGATTTGCGAGATTTCTTCCATCCTCTCCATGGTCGGAGGTGTGCTTCGAAGACTTCGATGTTAACGCTTGCACGGAGTCGGTCACAGAGATTATTCTTCTCGGGATGGAGATCTACTTTCCGCAATCAATTAAATGAAGTTCATCTTATACACAGTGGTTTGACAACAAATGCGAGCACGTTACAGCGGCAAAAAATAGAGCTTTTAAGCAATGGCGCTCCAATCCCACCGATGTTAACAGAACGAATTTTGTTAGAATCAGAAACGAGTGCAACCAGGCGATTGATACCGCAAAGAAAGCTCACAACGACAGAGTGACCAATAAACTCCTTGAATGCCCGGCTGGTTCGCGCTCCTTCTGGTCAATGGCAAAAGCTGTCAGCAGTAACTTCGCTTCTTCCTCTTTCCCTCCGTTGGTGACAGACAGCGGGACGTTGGCCACAAATTCAAAGAGCAAAGCTGATGTGTTCGCGAATTTATTTTCCGCGAATTCAAACCTCGATGCCGAACTTTTGGAGCTACCTGTGATCGCGCCGGTACGGCCTTCGATGCGGGATGTAAGATTTCGCCAGCGTACTTGTGGGGGTTCTCCATATCACATGGCGAACCAACCCACAATTCCCACCAATTTTAACCGCTAACAGCGCGTCACCTTAACCCAAATCTGCAATAGTACACATTCGCAAAATGCACCGAATACACTTCCCAATATGCCCAGAATCCATTTCACAACCTGTAATAAAATGCATTTTCAAAGTTACAACGGAATATTAATCATATCCCTCAACTACATCAAACCATTTCCCCGTATACGTAGTGACAGAGGAATCCAATTCAGCCTGTACGGCAGTAATTCGCTGGAACTAAATCCCCTATGCAGGCATAGCAACTGTCTTCAAGTTCCTAGAAAGTGGCAGTGAATCTATTTAGCTATGACTCAACTGCCACGACACGATGAATGGATTCACGCCCCTTTCTAGTCAGTCGAGTCCCAACCACCAGCACCAGTAACGAGTTCAACCCCGGTAGTGCACGTATGAGCAATAGTTGTAAAACAAATTATCGTGGATACAGAGAATTTAATAAACAATGTAATACTTCGTTGAAACCCAAAGTGCGGATATTGAAGAAATAAAGACCAATTATAACTAAGCTACTCCGAGAGTTTTATTTGTGGTGTTTCCGCCTTGCGGATGACAGTTTTGCATCAGACTTTCAAGTGCTCGTAACGCGCCCGAAGTGCGATCTTCTTCTAGTGAACGGCTACCAATGAACGACCCAATCAATCGAACCTTTAAAATCGTCGTAAGCCAGCTGAACCGACTCAGTGGTGACTCTTCCCTGGCTGTGAGTTCTGAATAAGAAAAGAAAAATAAAAAACACGAAGCACGAACGAGCTTACCGTTCCCAGTGTTATTACCCGCAACTATTCGCCGTTCCCGTGATTTTCGTCGGTGGGTGACAGTGAACCCGTGCCGTACGTCGGCACCCATACTTTCACCCCCCACATACTATTCAACGCATTCTACGTGAACTAGATTGTTGGAAGGCAACCGTCCCGGACGGAATGCATCAGAACTCGTTCCGTTACAGAGCGGGGAAGCTGTGGAACTCCCTTCCCACGCTAGTGTTCCCGGAGCGTTACAACCTACAACTGTTTAAAAAGAACTGTAACAGTTATTTAGTGGCATCTCGGGGCGCCCAGGTTCGCCTCTCCCGAGAGAAGTGTAGTGAAGGAAAGGAAAGGAAAGGAAAAGCCATTTCAATGTTTCCGTGGAAGAGTGGGTCTCTGATTTGCTGCTATTATTACGAGGGTTGCCTCTTATGTTTCGGGATTTGGCAACCCTAGCGTCGCAATCCGGCAATTGACAGCTCTGTCGTAAAGTTGGACATTTTTGAGGTTATACGCACTCAGAACGTTTTGACATACGAGCGCTATTTGTGTTGTTTACAGTAACTTAAAAGATTCATCTCGGCCCAAAAATGGAATTAAATCGTCAACATTTTCGTGCGATTATTTTTTACAACTTTCGGCGTGGATTAACTCAGCAACAGTGCATGGATGAACTTAATTCAATTTTTGGCGATGAAGCTCCATCAAGGACCAGTGTTTATCGATGGTATGGTGAATTCAATCGTGGTCGTAGTTCACTCCAAGATGAATTTCGTGAAGGTCGTCCAAAATCAGTTGTTGTTCCGAAAACCATTGATGCTGTGCGCGAACTGATATTGGAAGATCGTCATGTGACCTATCGTGAGATTGAGACAACCTTAGGCGTTAGTGGGACCAGCATACATTCAATATTGCATAAACATTTGACCGTAAAAAAAAATTGTTCGCGTTGGATCCCACACAATTTGTCAATCGCCCAAAAAAAGCTCGTGTCAATTGGTCGAAAGAAATGCTCAAAAAATACGGTCGCGGTGCTTCGAAACACGTCTATGACATCGTGACAGGTGATGAATCGTGGATTTACGCGTATGAGCCCGAAAGTAAACAGCAGTCGACTGTCTGGGTGTTTCAAGATGACCCAAATCCAACAAAAGTTGTTCGCGCACGAAGCACTTTCAAGCAAATGGTCGCCTGTTTTTTCGGAAAAACTGGACATGTCGCAACCGTACCACTAGAACAACGCAGAACAGTCAATTCTGAGTGGTACACAACCATTTGTTTGCCAGTTGTCTTCCAAGAAATCAGGAAAACCAACCGCCGAAGACGGATCACTCTTCACCACGACAATGCGAGCTCTCACACATCGGCTGCGACAACTGCATTTTTGAGCACCTAAAACATCGATTTGATGGGTCATCCGCCGTATAGTCCTGACTTGGCACCGAATGACTTCTTTTTATTCCCGTACGTAAAAAACAAACTGAGAGGTCAACGTTTTTCGACACCTGAAGAAGCGGTTGCTGCATTCAGAATGCATGTGGTGGAGATACCTCAATCAGAGTGGCAAAAGTGCTTCGACAATTGGTTCAAACGCATGCAAAAGTGTATAGATCTTCATGGGGAATATTTTGAAAAACAATAAAGTGGTTTTCGATGATCAATATTTGTTTTTGTTCTCTAATCCCGAAATATAAAAGGCAACCCTCGTATTGTCGATATTAGCGTTGCCGGTCTGGATGTTGCCATTAGTGATACTGTTGCCGGTAGAGGTGGAGGGATTGGTACTCGAACGATAGTGATAATGAAGAAGGGGGTGGTGGTTACCTTGTTCCCAATACTGTAGCGAAGACTACTTTGACAGGAAGTTTTCATCAGCCTTTTCCTCACCTGTGATAGAAAAAAGCGACTTGTTTATACTCAATACTAAAGCGGCCAGCGAACGAGAAGGGTATTTGTCCCACCGCCGATATATATGCTAAACACAACAGGGAAATTGTTTGAACAAGCAATGCGAGGAACCATTAACAGAGGGCAGGCCAAAACTTTCCCACTTGACTCAGCTATCCGGAGCTGGATGCTTTCGGAAATACTTGCACAAGTATAAGCAGATCATTTGACGGTAGTGGCCGTAGCTAAACACTACCCTGGAGAATAGTTGTACCCCTGCAGATACGGTGGGACTAAAACTGGACGCATATAAAACAGAGGCAGTTTAAATAGGCAGCCACAAAAAAGTTGAACAATTTGATATAGAAATAGGAAGATGTACTATTAGATATCATCATCATCCTCATCGGCACTACAACCGGGATCCGGTCTTGGTCTAATTTAGCAAGTCTCGCGGCTTGTTAAATTTTTCATAATAATTTATTTTTACGGGCAAGGTTATTAGCGTTGCGGCCCGACGAAAATTATTGGAACTCGGATGGGATGTTTTGTTTCACCCAGCATTCCGTCTGACCTTACGCTGTCAAAATTCCACTTGTTTCGCTCTCATAAAAACCCCTTGTGTGGAATAAGGGTACATTCAGATGAGGCGGTAAATCAGCACTTTGTTCAGCTTTTCGCCAACAAAGACAGGCCTTTCTACGAATGGGAAGTTATGAAGCTCACCGAAAGAAGACATCGAACAAAATGGGAAATATATCATTAATTGATCTCTGTCCTTTATATAAATAATATAAATACTAAATTGGAAATCTTGTCAAATGTTACCAACGTCTGAGGACAGTTCTGTCGTTGCCGACTTTTGCCCTACATGCTTAAACCTTGCAAGCGAAGTGGAAAGTTGAGTTGGGTAGGTCATGAAATTTCAGATTTCTACAGGCCAATAAATAGAATAGGTAGAATATTATTGAAGGCTGGAACGCACTGATTGGGTATTGTAGCGTAGAATATGGCGAGCACACTGTCATAAAGTGGACGAGGATACGCTCACATTCGAATCATACTTTTCCAACCGGTGCTCAATCATCGCGACGCTTCTTGACGGAAGATTTATTGTGGCCAGCATGACCACCTGATTTGCCACTTGCGTCCCCTTTTTATGGGGTTATCTCAAATCAGTTGCTTACGACGACTATATAGGAATTATGGCTCATCCAAAGAACAACATTCGTCAGGCTGTCGCCAAAATACCGATCGATATGATGGAGAAGTTGAATGAAATTTTGAGTTCGATTAGGGCAGTGTTTTGACAATAACGGACGCCATCCAAACGACTTCATCTTTTAAACTATGTGAAATATGGGGCAAAGTCTGTGCTTTCAACCCGGCGAAGGCCAGGACGATCCTTGTCCCTGTACAATCCAAGTTGACATGCAGTCTCCACGTGAGACCCCTGGATAGCTACTTTGGCATCCGCCATGTAGTAAACCAATGCATGCAGCGACATCCTGAGAAAAGTTGGCGCAAAGCTAATAACCTTGACCGGAAAAACAAATTATTATGGACAATTTAACAAGTATCGGATAACGACCGGATGCCGGTGGAGAGACTTGCTAAATAAGGCCAAGACCGGATCCCAGTTGTAGTGCCGATGATGATGATGATGCCAGAGAAAACTGCTTGTCTTTCGCAGCCAAACATTTGTCAAACCCTTTTCCAACTTTATCGAAATCGCAGAAGTGCTGCTCTGCGAGCGCATGCGCCAGTCATGCGAAGAGATGATAGTCAGATGGCGCCAAGTCTGGGGAGTACGGCGGCTGCAGAAGGATGTCCCATCCAAACGTTTTCAAGGTGTCTTTAGCTAGTTTTGCTGTCTGAGACGGCGCGTTGTCGTGTAATAAACTCACTTTGTCATGTCTTCTGGTCCATTTCGGTCGTCTTTCGATTAATAAGAGGTTTACTAATCATTTGTTGACGATGGCGTTGTGTATTAACGGTTTCACCGGGCTTCAACAGTTCATAATACACAATACCGCTCTGGTACCACCAGACACAGAGCATGGTCTTCTTGTCGAAGCGATTTGGCCTTGGTGTTGAAGGACCGGCTTCGCCAGGTGAACACCACGGTTTTTCCGTTTCGGGTTTTCAAAATAAATCCATTTTTCGTGACCCATCACAATTCGATTCAAAAATGATTTCCTTTCGTGGCGTTGAAACAGCATTTCACAGGTGACTTTGCGATTTTCCATTTGTCGTTCATTTAAATCGTGTTGGACCCATTTACCGAGTTTACTGATCATCCCCATTGCTCGTAAACGTTTGCTGATGCTTCTGCTAGTTGCCATTGAGCTTGAGTTGGGTTATCATCCCATAACTCCTGCAATTGCTCGTTTTCACATTTTTGTGGTCTTTCCAAAACGCCCACTGAAAGACCGGCTTCGCCAGGCGGACGCCATAATTTTTTCCGCTTCAGATTTTCAAAATAAATCCATTTTTCATCACCCTTCACAAATCGATGCAAAAATGATTTCCTTTCGTGCCGTTAAAGCAGCATTTCACAAGTGACTTTGCGATTTTCCATTTGACGTTCATTTAAATCGTGTGGCACCCGTTTCCCGAGTTTATTGATCTTCCCCATTGCTCGTAAACGTCTGCTGAGTGTTTCTTGTGACACATGTAATGCTTCAGCTAATTGCCGTTGAGTTTGAGTTGGGTCATCATCCAATAACTCCTGCAATTGCTCGTCTTCACATTTTTGTGGTCTACGCGCACTGTCTTTCACATTGAAATCACCGCTTTTAAATTGTCGAAACCATGTTTCACACCTTCTAAGTGATGGACCGTGTTCATCATATGTTTCTACCAGGAAACGATGACTTTCAACAGCCTTTTGTTTTGATGAAATAAGAAAGGCAATGTGTGCCGCAAATGTTCTTTTTCAGGCACAAAACTCGACATGACCACTGAATGATAAAGCAAAGACGCTAGTTTTCAGCGTACTCAACTTGTGTGTGCTTGTAGTTAAATCTCAGAGGAACAAAACTACTACACGTATGTGTCAAATTAATACGCTGCGTACTTTTCGCTGACCCCAGTTAAACCGGAAAAAAACTTATGCATACACTTGTTACATTCTACCATCAGAATGTAAGAGGCTTTTGCTCAAAAACTTACTCTGTTCTACAAACATTTCACGCCGTACCTTTCGACACACACGCATGTTATGTGTGTCAGTGACATCATAGACAAAGATGATTTACATTGTCATTGGTCATTGATACACTCAAACAAAAGAACGCCCTCCTATTCTAAACTCGGATGACCCCCGGGACGGTAATGCATTTGATTGGGTATTTCAAAACGATTAGCAAATAATATAAAAGCAATTAATTGCATATTTCAGAGCCGTTAGCAAAGAATACAAAAGCAATTAATTGCATATTCCGAAACGATTAACAAATCACGTAAAAGCAATTAATTGCATCTTTCGGCACGAATGACAAAACACAAAAAAGTAATTGCACAAGAATTAATTGGGTCAGTTCGCAATTGCGGATGTTGAACTGTGGCGCAAATTGATGAAGAAATATCGGCTGACGCCACAGTACAAAGCAATTGCGAATTGAGGTTAAAATGCGGAAATTAGGTCATTGCGAAATGAAATTGCATTATCGTAATCAGGAGGTGTTGACCCCGGGGTAACGAGAAGAGGTAAAAGCAAGTGAGAAGTCAGTCGGTGGTTGGTCATAGAAGTAAAGTCTGGTTTGGGAATTGAAGCGGAAGGTTTTGTGGAAGTTGAACGAAGAGGTGATGAGTCGCGGAATTGAGTATTGAAAAGTCGACTAGTAACGAGGAATCTGGTGCTGGTCATAAAGAGAGAAAGTGGTCGCTTGTTAGTAAACAGGAGGATTTTAGGGTTTGCGAAATGTAATGTCGGAGTGAAAAAAAAAAAAAACTAAAGTTTAAGAGAAGTGACTACATAGACTATATTAAAACTCGAATGTAATGTCGAAGTGAGGTAACGAAAGTTAACAATAAGAAAAGTGACTACATAGGATATATTAAAACTTGAATGGAATGTCGAAGTGAGATAACGAAAATTGTTAATAAGAAATGTGACTACATAGAATATATTAGAACCTGGTACTGGACACCCAATAAACTTTCTTACTAGCACTGTGTAAAACGAAAAACGAAATCAGATGTAAAGCAAAAGCGAAATATAACGTTAGTGAAAATAAAAAGAGAAAACAAAACAAAAAAAAGGACTCTGTGTTTTAATTGTTTTAACAAGTGGTTAAAAAAAAAAAAAAAAAAAAAAAAAAAAGTTTTGGTCGTTCTTTTTCTGGTGTGGTAAGTGTTATCTCGACGCATACCCAAGAACCATATCTCGCGCTAAGCGAAATAAATTTAATCCCCAGCATCAATAACCTGGAACTATCTCATCCTACCTTTAAGGTCTACCGCAACGGCGACCGTGATCAACCTATTGATGGTCCTCCCTACCGTGGCGTACTCATAGCCATCAAAAACAGCATTAATTCGTTACTTCTTGGTACAACCACTTTATCTATGTTTGATTATGTATCAGTCAAAATTATACTGCCCGGCAAATCAATTTATACCAGCTCATCGAATTATAATATATGAACTCGCCCTCAACGCAA
This sequence comes from Microdon myrmicae, assembly GCA_963931805.1. Lineage (NCBI taxonomy): Eukaryota > Metazoa > Arthropoda > Insecta > Diptera > Syrphidae > Microdon > Microdon myrmicae. Next base: position 17,346,941 of record OZ007499.1, read on the forward strand.
TTGATCATATAATCGAGTTGAGTGATTGCCGGGATGAGATCATCGATTTTGGCGATTTTAACTCACCACAGTTAAAATGGACATTATACAACGATCGTTCTTTCTACATTTCATATCCCTCCTCTGCAATGAATGTTTATTCATTGGTTGGCTAGCTGACCCTAGTCTTTGTCAAGTCTGGAACGTTTTAAACTTCATGGGCAGACAGCTAGACCTCATCTTCCCAAGCGCGCCCATTAAACCCTCAGTTTCACTCAGTCTTCTAGTCCTCTAAACCTTCGATAAATACCACTCGCCTCTCGTATAGAATCCTCTCCTCCTTCTTTTGTTTTACCAGGGCAGCGCAAATATGAATAAAGTCATAGCTGGAAAGTGTTGCGGGTCCAAAAGGTACTGGCACAAGCTCTAAATGGGCATTTCAAAGACGTAAGAGAATCGTACCTTAAGGCCGCAAGCCAGTTACCGAAGAATCGTCGGCCTAATTGATTTGAAATAAAGGGAGGCCGAGAAAAAATGCAATTTTAAAATAAGAGGCATTTTTTCACTACTGGAACGAGAAGGGTCTATCTCACTCTTGATTAAAACCTCCTTAATTTTACACTCTAACTGGTTTTGGTAGGAAACTTTCGGCAGTTAGGTACCAGTCAAGACTGGTACAAGAAGGTTCATTATCACAGCAGCAATGAACAATACTGTTACGAAAACCACTTCTAATTGCTTTCACAAACGCCACGTTGGCACCCCTGAAAGTAATATATCCCCCTTATGTCCCAACAGAAATCAAGACAGCGTTCATCAATTTTCCACATTCACGACCATTTGAATTCCATTTACTTCCGGGTAGAGAGGTCTTCTTTCAAAAGTCTTCTAATTTGTCACTTTCCCTCAAAAATTCACAAAAGGATACTTTTTGGTTGTCCGGAATTTTCGCTTTCAAATCCGTTAAATTTTCCAAGCTGTTTGATCATCCTCTCAACGAAGAAGTTTCCCTTTCGTCACAAGCGCCTGTAGAACAATGCACTAGCAACAACAAATCCCGTGAATTATGATTACTTATGACAATGAGCTCTCCCTTTTCACTCACTACTCTCACTATATCGATCATACAGCCATCAGAGGAGTCTCATCTTTCTGAGCTGCACATCAATCTGAATCCCAAGGCGAAACCTCGAATAAAGTTCATTGCCTTTGATACCCAAATCTAATAAATTTCCATCAGGCACACACAGAATCCCCCCTCTAGGTAGTAGTAGTGCCATATCAGTGGTTGTCATGCAGCTGGTTCTGATTTAATATCCCCTTATAGACGGGGACCTTTTTTTCCTTATTCGAAAATCAGCTTCAGCTATGTAGCTGTAGTACGTAGACTTTGTTCCATATGCGATTTCTTGGCGCGAGCTATAAGACATGACGGCGCACAGCACCAACATTTCCGATCCTGCTGCTTAAGGGTGCCTAAAGGCAACAATCAGTGACAGACAGCCAGCCAGCCAACCAGGCAGGCAGGCAGCCAGTCAGTTAGCAAGGTGAGTCTCCTGGAAGGAACGACTACAAATCGCGCGCAAACAGCATTGCCAGCCACTGATGTGTATGTCCTTTACCAGTTCTGTGCGGAAGGAAAAAGGTGGAAGGAGATATCCTTTTGGTGCCTTTCAGATTTGTTGTGCGGTTTTGCAAGAGCTGCCAACGAACCCTCTTTACTTGATGACGTTACACAGCAATATTTACCGGTGAGACTGTGTGATGTCCTTGTGTTTACCCTGACCTGTTACGAGCCTCTCTCGTATCTTTCGATGTGTTTACGTAAGCAAACGTCTTTCTATTCAACAAAAAGGACATTAAACTAAGAAATGCAAAAAGGAAAAGGCAAAGAAAGAAATAAAAATCCCATGACAATGACGTTATCCTTTATGGTCTGCAAAGGGAATCCCCTGCGATGATTGTCCTTCGCATCTTCTGTTACACTTTTGTTTTCTGTGCAAAAAATCATCAAAATTAGATCAGGGATCCTTTCCTTCGCTATGAGGAAGTAAATTAGCATCTGTCCGAAACGTAAGACATAAAATAAAGGGATAATTTTATGAGTGTCCCATTTAAGGACGTTTTATTGGATTGCGCGCCCATTGTTATGAAACATTTTGTCCTTGCACTCATGCGAGAATGATTTAAATCGCGGATTAGACCTTATTACACATGGATTGAGCTAACTGAAAGCGAGTGTATCGTACAATCCTTTGCTCTTGTCCGAATGTTCCTACCAATCAGAAAGGATAACGAGAGCATATAAATCTCCTTGGACCCAGGCCAACATAAAAGACTCACATCTCTTGAGATTTGTAGACTTTGTAACCATTAGAGGCGATTGGGTAGACAATGAGAATGCTAATTAACTGCGATTAATATCCTTCACTGAAGATTCTCTATGATACTGAATCCTGCGGTGAGTATGTAAGACTTTTTGTTGTTTTTTTAGGACCACTTCGCCGCGGTCAGTGCGCAGGCCACTGAGCGAGAAATATGAATATATGGAAACCCCGGAAGTATGCGGTTGTGATGGATGATATATGAGAGTTTTGTATCTGAAGGATATCCTTGTTTATCTTGCAATAATCCTGTTTTTAATTTAACGGCGATTTGGTTTGATTTCTTTTATGTTCCCATTTCGGTTTGGGGTCAGTCTTTTGATGCCTGCATTTTAATGGTTACGGCTATCCACAGGTTAGATTCGATGATTTGTTTGTCAGGATATTGTCTGACATGTGGTAGTCCTGTAACTGCGCAAAAAAGGTGTTTCCGTGTTTAAAGTGAGGATATTCCGGTGGTAGCCGGAAACTAGTAACTGACAAGCGGCAGGATATTTGAACGATTACGGTTGTCAGGAAATACGAGAAGTATGTTGACCACCTGTAGGATCGACCAGATTCTGGTTTACATTCAGTGGGGTGTGTTACTGAAATAAGCAGGCTTTTTACCGTGGTATCATTATGAGGATGTTTTGTAATCAGATTTTGGAACTACGCGAATACATAAAATAACCATGTTTATAACGGTTGTATCATTATGAGGATGTTTTGTTATCAGATTTTGGAACTACGTGAACACATAAAACGCCCGTTTTTATAGTGAAATGAATGTTTTCGAACGAAACTAAACAGTTCGTAATAATGCAGATGGTAAAGCAGATAAAACACTGCCTAGAGGTTCAGTGGCGGTCTCTGTACCATTGAAGCGATTTAGACTTTCTACATACTCTTCTGTTACCACTCTCCAAAAATTCTCTAAAGTTTGGTGGACATAATAAAAATTTTCAATGCATTTACAACTTCCGGGTTTCTACAAGGCAATAAAGCGTAATGCGTTTACAACAAAAGGCTCACGACAGCTGTGGTAATCAGAAAAAAGGGGACTCGGAGAAAAGCTGTTAAAATAAAACTTATCTGCAGAAAGGTTTTTGGGTTTCATAATGGGACCTATCAGTGGAACTTAACAGTGAAGAGGCAATGACTACCACAAGAATAAATGCCAAACTTTGCAACTTCTCGTGAAGAGTAATCTTTGTTTTGGGACAGATGTTACGTAAGTATCGTCCCCATCGCCCATCCGTGTATACGGTAAAGCATCGCACCCTGAATAGAGAGGAAAAGAATTATAGCACCATTGAAAGAGAGTTGCTGGCCATTGTATGGGCGGCCACAAATTTCCGCTGCTATTTACAGGGGCGGCGCTTTACCGTATACACGGACCACAAGCCGCTGAAGGGAGTGTTTGGCGTGAAAGAACCCACCTCACACCTGGCCCGATTTCGTCATAAGCTATCGGACTTTGACTACTCAATCGAGTACAAGCCCGGTAAGTATAACACCAATACTGATGCGCTAAGCCGTATCCCCCAATCTGTGGACGAAACCCCTTCACCACCACGGTGTAATGTAGTGACTCGCGCCCAGGGTAAGAACCAACGGGCAAGCGAGGGATCCCCGGGACGTCTATTCATCTCCAGAAGAGGACCCCATTCCCTCCTGCACGGAAAAGGGAATGGAGATAACTAATCCCGAGGAGATCCAACACTTACTACGGGATTACCACGATCACCCTTTAGGTGGACACCAAGGGGTGATCAAGACGTATAAGAAGATACGTAGACACTACTGGTGGAAGAATATGATGCGCGACATCAAGCACTACATTAAAGTATGCAAGATCTGTCAGCCCATGAGGTCTTCCCCAAACTTACGAATGCCGATGGTAATCACTGACATTGCTAAGAGATAGGGGACTCACGATGTCTATTTAGACAACGTGGGTCCCCTGGACCGTACCCTAGAGAGCAATCAATATATACTCATGTTCCAGGACAATTTGTCTAAGTATATACATTGCTATGCCCTGCCCAATGCAAAGGCAGAGACGGTGGCTTCGGTCTTTTTCGACCAAACAGTTGCACGGTATGGTGTACGGGCGCAACTAGTCACTGATCAGGGTAGCAATTCCCTGATCAGCCTGTTTAAAAGCGTGTGCAGGCTGCTCCGCATAAAAAAAACTGCAAACCTCAGCGTACCATCCACAATCGAATGGTAGAATACCTACGCAGCATAATGGACACGAATCCCCAATCCTGGGATCAGTACCTCAGGGGGGCCACTTTCGTGTACAACACCAGCGTACACGAGAGTACCCGATTGACGCCGATGGATTGTCTCTTTGGTTTTACTCCGGAGGTTCCCCCGAACATCAAACAAGCTCCGGAACCGGTCTACAACCATGAGAGCTTCCATAAGCTATTGAAGTACAAGCTTCAAAAAACTTACGAAATAGAGAGGCGAAATCTGTTGATTTCAAAGCAGAGATCCAAAGGGTACCACGACCGGCAGTTGCGCCCATTCACGTTTCATGTGGGCGATAGAGTCTTGATGCGGGTAGAGAATAGAAAGGGAAAATTAGCACCCCTATGGAGAGGTCCTTATGACGTGGTGGAAGTCAAAAACTCGGTGAACAGTGTGATAAAGGTAGGCAAGAGGACGGTGGTAGTACATAACAACCGTCTGAAACCCAACTAGGAGTGAGTGAGTCCAGTATTTGGAGCCGCATTAGAGTGGGGCAAATTCGCCTGCCGAGCGACATCGTAATTGTTTGTTGGGAGGGGATCACCACGCCCTGGCGACGGGGTCCTAACCGGATCGTGTGGGCGATCGAGCTCTCGGTAGCGAATCTGCGAGGGATTGCTGTTGCGTGGCGAGCCCATATGCGGCGCCGGTCTCCGTTGTTTGATAATAAGTTGGACCTTAGGGCTGTGATGGAGGAGAGACTGTGGTGTTGAGCGATGTGATATTGTTTTGTCCTTGTTTCTGTGGGATGCTTGTCGGTGTATCACCCTGTAAGTAGCACGAAATATATAAAAATTTATACTAACCTTTGTACGTAAGTAGCATGAAATATATAAAAAAATGTACACTAACACTCATATATAATTAGCATGAAATATACAAAACGTCCTGCTTTCAACCCGGCGAAGGCCAGGACGATCCTTGTCCCTGTTCAATCCAAGTTGACATGTAGTCTGCACGTGACACCCCTGGATAGCTATTTTGGCACCCGCCAAGTAGTGAACCAATGCATGTAGCGACATCCTGAGAAAGGTTGGCGCAAGGCTAATAACCTTGCCCGAAAAAACCAATTATGATGGACAATTTAACAAGTCTCAGATAAGGACCGCATACCGGTGGAGAAACTTGCCAAAATAGGACAAGATCGGATCCCGGTTGTAGTGCCGATTATGATGATGATGGTTAAGAACTATTTTTAGTAGAATTTGTATAGATGTAAAACTTAACATGTGCGCGACACAGGTTGAATGCTTGCAGGTACATACTTCTCTACCTAATTACCTATTTTCATAATACACTTTGTACATATACGATGTACCCATTTTACTATAGACATGTTAGCTCGTAAGGTATGATAATTGTTACAGACGGTCTGAAGAAAGATTCCGTGAGGGAACTATCCTCTATGCAGCTTCTTGTCAAATATAACGAAGTCTTAAGATAGATCTCCACGTAAGGAACTGTCGGGGTTTCAAGTAGGGAGTCTGGCACGAGACGGATTCACTTGATCCCCCAGGATTGTTCACGGAGGAATCGTTCGCCAACAAAGGGTGAGTAAATGAGGGCAGGTGACGGGCTGAGAAATAAAACGCACTCATACCATATACGGGGTCACTTTTGTTTGTTTATTACACTAAAACATCTTTGTTTGCAAAGCCTACAATAACCGGTGGCTGCTCAAGGGAATCTTTAATTCCATTAATATCCAGGATTACAGTCGTTTTATTGTCCTTCTTTCGTTTTCCTCGCTATTGACGGTGGTAAGGATCTGAACCATCGCATGAGTTATCCATTTAACTGACAAGCACTCAACTGACACGATTGTACCGAATACTGGTTTTTGAATAAAATTAGGATTTTCGTAAGTTGTTTAGTTTCCATTCACGAACTTCCCCCGAATGTTTTCTCTTTTATTTCTCTCTAATCCCGTTTAAATGCAATCACCATTTGCAACATTGGACCGTGGGTATTACGCTAGGTAAATGGATAGGCACCTCGCGTGGTGCGACGCGGCGCGGTCGGCCGCGATGGCGACGGGACGACGCTGGGTGCGTGTGCTCGTGGTGGTGGTTGCGAAGCGTCTGGTCGTGGCGGTTGTCAGGGGACTCCCGATGTGCGCGTGACGGTTGCTGAATGACGACTGACTAATGAAGGAAAGAATCTATTCGGGGTGTCGTGGTAGTTGAGTCATGGCGAAGTAATCTCACTGCCACTTACTAGGAATTTCGAGTAGGATTGCTATGCCTGCATAGGAATTCAGTTCCAGTGAATCCTCGCCGTACAAGCTGAGTTGGATTCGTTGGTAGTGTATACCAGGAAATTGAAATTGCTTGGGTGCAAGCACGGAATATCGTTTAGATAAGATATTAACCGAAGTAATTTCGGGGAAATGTATTCGGCTCGGTATAGTTGGTGGCGATGGTTAATGTTCCGATGTGGATTTGAATATGAATTTCGGGGAAATTAGGATTGCTTGGTCGCAAGGAGGGGAATATGAATTAAGTAGAGAATTGACCGAAGCGATTTTGGGAAAATGTAAGCGGGGACGATTAGAATATATTCTGTTGAATTGTATTCTGTAGGGAGTTTTGGGATGTGTTTTATTGCAAGGTTTGCGATGTATGCTATTGCGGATTTTGCATGGGGAATTGGGTGCGCTTGCAGGTTTTGCATGGTTGCGAATGTGTGTATATTTCGGGTTTGAATGGGGAGTTGGGTTGAGGTGACGCGCTGTTAGCGGTCAAGATTGGTTGGCATTGTGGGTTGGTTCTCCATGTGGTATAGAGAACCCCACAGAACATTTTTTTTTTGTAAATAAATATTTTTTAGGAGAAAGATCTCCTAGATAACGAAATAAAAGTGTTTCATTTTAAATACAATATTAAATTGACATATATGTCTATAATGTACGCAGGGCACTTCACTTTCACTTCATTTTCATTTTTGCAAAATTTTTTATTTTCGTTTTTTATATTCTAAATTAAATTAGACAAAAAATGCTCAAATTCTAGCTTAATTATCTTATATTAAAACTTACTGATCCTACGCAGACGCTGTAAGCTAAACATTACATGACTATTGTGTAGTTTGCGTTTCGGCGACAGAACAGTATGACAAAGAAAAATTAGGAAAACTTTGTCGAATTTTTTTTTTAACTTAGAATTTAACTGAAAATATAACTTACTTTATTTTTTAATTTTTTATTTTATTTACTTAAAAGAACTTAACTTAAATCTTATACTACCCTAATTCTAAAGAAGCTAAGTCTGTGTAAGCAGGCTGATCATACTGTTATTCTGCCGACATTGGTATTCAGGTCATTATTTGCTATTCAACCACCAGAACTGTTGGTGCTGTTTAATATTATCGTCCCGGTCTCTGTGGGAGATAGCCCTACTGAAGCGCAAGAGCTCTTCTTCGGTGTGCGTGACTTCCCGGTCATAGCATAATCGCCCGTCTACGGATGATCTACTTAACATGATAGATCAGCGGAATTCCGAATCTATCCTGTATAAGTCCAAATCAAGGAAGGCCTCTGGTGGAACAAAACCGTTGCTACGCACGTTCTCATAGTACAGGGTATTTGGATAATAAGCTGCGAAAATTAGGTCATTGGACGAGCTTATTGCTCTCGTAATATATCCTCTGATGAATTTGATCATAAAATTATCCACCCTATTTATGCAGGTGTAGCGATCCTAAATCACTACTCCCATCCAAATCCCCAATATTACCAATAACCCCATCCAAATCCCCAATACTTCCTATAATCCATATCCAAATTCCATATTGAATCATATGAGCGATAAATAAATAAATAAACCAAAAGTTAATTTGTCGCACATTGATTAAATTTCACATTAATTTACACCCCAATCCAATTGAATCATATGCACGATAAATTTAAACCATAGTCCATTTGTCGTGCATTGATCCAATTCCCAATAATCCTGACATCATGAAATGCTTAACTCAAAATGCATTTCATGATTCCCTTTCCAGGAGTTTATTCAAATAAATTCCTAGTCACTTCCCAGAACCCTATTCCAACTGAAGCACACGAAACCTTGTGTGTGCTTCTTGGAATTTTTACAATAAAAACGTTGACAAATCTCAACGAGAAAAAATATAAAAGGACGGTACATTTCAATTTCATGATCAGTTAAATCCAGGAGGCCGAAGCTACGACACATAGCCACGCAATTTGTAATTCATCTAAAGCTTGAAAGTTAAAAATAAAACAAAAAAACTAAGAGAAAAAGGAGTAGTTTTATTCCAAAACCTATTCCAAAACTACTAGGGCGCACCCTTGCCACCGAGGCACTCACAAAAACAGAGCAACCTATTCGGAGGATCTGTCATTGCCACGAGGGAAATAACCTGATTCCGAAATCAGTGGACCAGACGGAATTGCTAAGGACCACCCCCGCTGTCAAGAAAATCACAACAGCAGAGTGTCCCGTCCGGAAGCCTCCACGTCCACCGGAGGAAGTTGTGAGGGCACATTTCTCACACCGTCCACTCCAGCGGTAAACGGCCGCCAACAGGATCGTCCACAGGAAACGACCAAACAACCACAAAAGGAGGTAAGCCAAAATTTCCAAATTTAGAAAAAATGGCACCTCAACACAGGATTCATTATATAAAGTCTCATTTGAGTAGTACTTTTTTTAGTCCGATTCCGGTGTTCGATATAATCTGAGAGAAGTTCTGAGACACTTCCTTTCGAACACCCGAATCTTCGCCATCAAATTTGGACCTATGTTAACCCATACTGGCCAACCATATATAAGCATTGGCCTGATTAGCGTCATGTAGCATATACCTTTTACCCTGCTGTCAAGTTGGCTACTGTGAAATAGCTTCCTTTTCATAGCAAAGGTTTTCCTAGCTTTGGCCAAAGCAGCCTCTACACATCTGCTGAAATACAGCTATTGATCTAGCCAGATGGGAAGGTTTTTAACTACACTCTTGGTTTCCAGTTTACCACCATGCGGTCCCACGATAACTAACTTTCGCCAGTTTTTCTTGTGTCGTTCGTGGCTTTATATAATAGGGTTCTAAATAGGATGGCATCACATTTCTGGAAGTTGATCTTAAGTTTCCAGTCGTCGCAATAGCGCTGCACTTTGTTTAAGTCCCGCTGTAGTGATCTATTTATGATCTCAACTTTCGGAGCTGTTCTGTAAATTATGAGCTCGTCTGCGTACGCAATAGCCTGCGGAAGTGCATCTAATAAGACGCTAATGTAAATGTTAAAAAGAATCGGAAATAAATGTGGTTCGACTCTGGGTGCAGAGAAGCCATTAAGGCTAAAGAGTTGAGTTTCCGGTTGTATAAATCAAACAATACTGTGGAAAACCGGAAAAGATTTAAGAGAGCTACAAATGACTGCAATGTGTATATTCAACGCGCCAAGTTCTTGCATGACCAGAGAGTGAGACAAAAAATACTACACTCTCTCACAGGTAGTAGAAACTTCTGGGCATTTGTGAAGAACATCTAAAACTCGCTCTCCTCATCCATTCCTTCGTTAATAGTCGATGACAGACCAGTCACCAGTGCCGTAGAAAAAGCAAATCTGCTTGCTGCGCATTTTGGAGTGAACTCAACGCTACCTGATACCACATCAGTTCCACCTCAACTTGAGCATACGTAGCACACAATGAGTCAGATTCACTTCCGAACGCGTACTGTTGCCCGCACACTCAAGGAGCTAAACGCAAACAAATCCGCTGGTCCTGTTTGCATTCCCCCAATTCTCTTGAAGAAATGTTCTTCTTCACTCGCTAAACCACTGCGGAAACTCTTTCCCAGGGTTCGGTGCTCTCACCCTCTCCTCTTCGATATTTTTATAAATGATCCTCTTGTCAATTATTCTTAACCCAATTCACTCGTTTGCTGATAGCACATTGAGTTTCTTATACTCACATGAACATTCCCGAGCAAACTCTTCGCATGTCATTACCAATCAGCAGGATACATTGAATTCCGACCTCTACAAGATATATCTGGGGATTATCTAACCGAGTAGAATTCAATGCCCTAAAAACTCAATGCTATCTCTTGTTGTGAAACGCGAAACCCAAAGTAAATATACTGTCGATGAACGGAACTTGGATCGACGAAGCCAAGGAACTGTCAAACTTCGGCACTCGAATTACTTCGTTTCTTAATTGGAATGACCACATATGAAGCTGCGAAAAGTGCAATCAAATATATGGGGTTCCTTAAGAGATGCAAAAGATACTTCACTTCATCCAATCTGGCCACTATTTACAAGGCGTATATTCGTCCCAAAATGGAGTTCAATTACCATATTTTGTCAGGCGCAGCCAAAACTGCGTTACACGTGCGCGATAGGATGCAAAAACTGGCCGTGAAACTTATTGGGAAGCCAGCAGTAAATTGAGCAATTCCGTAGTTATAACATAGGCGCAACGTATCATGCCCATCTCTTTTCTATAGGTATTACCACATGCGTTGCTCAGCTGAACTTACTGAATGTGCTCCACCCTTCAGACAATTTTCATGCAATACCCGTCAATCTTTGAATGCGCATCAGTTCACGTTGAAAATCAACTTCGGGGGCACAAATAAACATAGAGTCGTTCTTTAGCCGAACCACACAAATGTGGAATGCTCTACCTGATCATGTGTTTCATCGTCGTTGTAATGTCCAGACATTCAAGACATCGATACCTCCTCAAATCTAGTAGTTACTTTATACCTGTTAAAGGGCGCACCTAAATCCGCGAACCCCGCCTGGATTGCTGAGTTCTTCCTGATAAAATTCAGCTTTCCTGTAAAAGAATGTTACTCGCTTCCCGGCAGTAAAATTAAACCAAGTTTCCGCTTAGTCCTTCCCTCCAGATATGACTGGATTTTCCACTCGGAAAAAAAATGCGCACTGTAGGATCGGCAGGATGACGTTATCCCTAAGACACCCCAACAAACCGTCTAAACTATTGCGGTTCAGTTACAACTCGTTCTATAAAATCCCTGCCCAAGCCAAATATTACGCACACCCCGTTTCCCAATCCCAGAAGCACGCACACTCGCCTCCTCGACCCAAGCCTAAGTCGACCCACCAAACCCTCTTCCAAGCCAAGGTTCAACCGATCCTCCCTCCCTTTATCTCACCTAGACCGCACTCTTTATCCCAAACCCACCCCCGCACTCTCCCGCAATGTCGTCCTGCCCAACACCAACCTAACCACTCCCCCCCCAACTCTCATCTTGCCCATAACTATACCCATTTCCACAGATCGCACACTTTCAAACCATTAGCCCCCACCCATGAAAACACAGCTCATTTGTCCCCTGAACCGTGCTCAAGATCGAACCTCTCACCCCCTCGCCCCAGCCCCGCAGTTTTTCATCCTCTTCTACCGACCCCCGTAAAGATCACACAACAATTCCTGAAATCATCTGAATGCCGCTTGCCCTCTCAAATATTCGTAATAGTCGGACCTACGATAACGTCCGCATCTATCTAGCTTATCTTCATGGTAAATCTGATACATTCTGCTATGAAGGCAAAATGAAAACGAGCGTTAAGATTTCCATTCAACAGGAAAGTCTCCCCACCGATTTCCCTAGCCTTCGTAATCTGTACATACAATTCCATGAAAATTTCAATATTCCCCTCTTAAAGTAACAAGACACCCCTCGGCTCGACAATACATTTGCACGAAAATGGCATCTGGTCCCCCACGCAGCGAACCCACTAAAAATATTTTTTTTCGGCCTTAAACGGCTGTCTACCCCACTCTCTATCATCATCATCATCGGCACTACAGCCGGGAGGCGGCCTTGGCCTTATTTAGCAATTCCTGAGGCTTGTTAAATTTTCCATAATGATTTATTTTTTCTGGGCAAGGTCATTAGTCTTGCGCCAGAGCCTCCCCTACGGGGAATCGAACCCCGGTCTCCCGCATGACAGGCGGGTATACTAACCACTATACTATCGAGGAGCCACCCCACTCTCTATGGGATCTCACAATACTCTTCCCCTAACCATTTACTATCAGAATGTCAGAGAAGTTCGGTCCAAAACCCACTCGATCTTACAAAATACCCACTCCTTTCCCAATGATATATACGCCCTGACCGAAACTAACCTTCCCAGTGTCAACAGCCTAGGACTGTTCCCCCCTCCTTCACAGTTTTTCGCGACGACGATGTCCATCATCCCTGTCCTGACACTCCGTGCCGAGGCGTGCTGCTTGCCACCCAAAACGGACTTACATTTTCTCTTATCACCGTCTCTTCTTCTCCCAACCTCGATTATGTCGTTATAAAAATTGAACATTGCTTAAAATCCTTGTACATCATATGCTGTACATTCCGCCTTCGCAAGCTATCGAGTTATACGAACTCGCTATTTCTGCAATCGACCGCTTAACGGAGCTGAGTTCTTCCCAAGACGACATTGTAGTCCTTGCAGATTTCAACCTCCCCCATCTCCAATGGACGCTGTCTGACGACAAGTCACACTACATCTCAAGCCCCACTACTACCAAGGAGTGTCTCTTTATAGACAGCCTCACCGACTCTAGCCTTTGCCAAGTAAGCAATGTCCTAAATCATCATCAGACAACTTGACCTTGTGTTCACGACTGACCCCTTTAATTCCTCAGTTGTTACTAGTCCCCACACCCTTTCAACTATTGACAACCACCACCCCCCGCTTCTCCTATCCCTATACCACGACTACTCAGCCCACAGCACACCTCCCCCTTACCAATATTCTTTCAACTTCCCAAAAGCCAATTTCCGCCTCTTAAATGAGTACCTCAGCAATATCACACTCCGCTTAAACGATATAAGTGTAGTGGTCGCTACAGCCTCGCTCTACACAGTAATCTACAACGCCATAGCCGTATATGTCCCATATACCCGACACAGGTTATCATTCTCATCGCCCCCTTGGTATAACCGCAGACTCCGCACACTTCGTAACAAGACGAATAAGTTGTGGAACACTTTCTTAAATACGCGTTCTCCCCTGGACTACTCCAACTATCTCGGTTACTTTTACCAATTCACCGAGCTTTATAGCTCCCTCTACCACAATTACCTTGCCAAAGCTCAACTCAACCTGATCAATGACCCCAAATCTTTCTTCCACTTCATCAACCACAAACGGAAATCTGATGCTTACCCCACCTCTCTTTCCTACGGCTCAACTGCTACAACTGACCCCCACACTATATCCAATCTTTTCGCGTCCTTCTTCAAACTATCCTTCACGGACGACTCGTTCGAGCCGAACCCCTCCTACTTTACTGTATTCTCCCTCGGCCCACTCATCCCTCTACATATTCAACAACACCAAGTTATTGAAAAACTTGAACAACTGAAAGACGATTTCAGTCCCGACCCAGACGGACTCCCTGCTATCTTCTTAAAAAAATGTTCCTCTTCTCTCTCTCCCCCGCTCGCTTCAATCTTCAATCTATCCCTTGCACAAGGTCTATTCCCTGATATTTGGAAATCCTCTTACATAACTCCCATACATAAAAAGGGGCCAAAAAACGATATATCCAATTATCGTCCCATTGCTAAGCTTTCGCACATTCCTAAACTGTTCAAAGGCCTTCTATATGATGCTTTATGTTTTCGCTGCACACCCATCATCTCTCCTAACCAGCACGGCTTCCTCTCCGGCAGGTCCACTACTACCAACCTTGTCGAATTCACATCCCACACACTCCTTGCCCTAGAAAACGGCGATGAGGTCGATGTAGTCACTACCGACTTTAGCAAAGCCTTCGACAAAATCTCCCATACCCTCATTCTCTTTAAATTAACTTCTCTTGGTTTTGTTATGGGTCCGGGACGTCGTGCTTCCTCGGTTGAGGGAAGAGCGTGGACCTTTTATTTAGATTCAATTAAAACGCTTGGTTTTAATAAATTTTTTCTTTATTTTCTTCTTTTATATTTATTTTATTAAATTAGCTAAACTGCTCGACTGTATTTCTCAAACTCAACTTATTTCACACACTTACTTTTCTCAAAACTAAAACTTCAACTGAACTTTAAATCTCAACCAACTCCAAACTGAACTAACTCTTCTCAAACTCAAACTCAAACTCAAACTCAAACTGACTTTACAATTCAATTTTCTCTCTTCTTATAGAACATTGTGTTCTAATTCACTGTAAATTATAATTTGAACAAAAACAATTTTATCAAAGTATTATTTACTCTACTGTGACTTTAACATTTTGAATAAACTTTGAACGAAAATCAAAGAGCTATGTTTCAAATGAAAAAAGGGGCATGTTATGAAATGTACTGGAACTGACTTGATATAGAATATTGAGGATGTTTATTTATGAGATGTATTAAATGTTAGATCTGTAAGGAGAATGTTTTAAGGATGTGTTAGATAAATAATGAGACTCAGTATTAAACTTAATAGTTATAAGGACTGTTGGCGATGTATCACGAATTCCCAGGAAATGCAAGGCCAGCGCTAACATACCATTTCCGGGGAAACGACGATCAGCGGCGCACCGATTCCGGGAAGCCACTAAGAAAAGCAGATCCCAGGAAACGAGCAAAGGAGGGGACGACTGCGGGCCAATATAAGGCGGACACTTTCGATGGAGCAGCAGGAGTCGTCGAAGGAACTCCTACCCAATCGGTCTTGCTCAAGACCAGAATAAAGAGATCAAACAAAATAATAGATTATACAAGGCAAATAAAGAGTTGGGAAGATTCTCGTTTCTGACCGTATTGGCGCGATTTTTATATTGTCATCGCATTGTTTTCTGGCTTGTCTTCTTTCGTCGGTCGTTTCCACTTTTGGTAGATCAAGGATTTGTACTGGGCAAGACTCAAACGCCCGCCAATCCAGAGAAGAGTCCGGCTCTGGAGGTACAATCCCTCAAATTTAAGGAGAAAGCATCGTTGGCCGGCCAGTGGCGGAAATACAGTCCAGTCGAAGAGAGAATGAGGCAGCGCTAGCGAAGCGCCGTTTGTTGGTTTCGGTTTCTTTTTCATTGCAGCAACAAGGACAGTAGTATTCTGGAATACTACAGTTTTGAACCCCTGTTGATTAAATGGATCTCATCCTATCTTAATTCTCGAACCTGCCGAGTGCGATTTAAATCCACCCTCTCCGATCCTTTTCTTCCAACCTCAGGTATCCCCCAGGGCAGTCATCTCGGCCCCCTCCTATTTATCCTAACCATAAACGACATAGGCTTTTGCATCAATCACTCCCTCATCTCGCTTTACGCGGATGATACCAAAATTTTCAAGACAATCCGCTCTCCCCTAGACACCTCACTTCTCCAATCGGATCTTGACAGCTTTTCGAATTGGTGCCAAATAATTGCCTAGAATTGAATATCGTCAAATGTCACACAATCACCTTCCCTCGGAAGCGCTCCGCCACCCAGACACGTTCCTATCTCTTGCTGGACCAATAGATAACATCGGTTGAATCGATTCGCGACCTAGGCGTTCTATGCGATAAGGAGCTTAGATTTATCGCACATATCGATGACATAATCCTTAAGGCCAAACCAATACGTCACCCGATCACTCTACACAACCTTTGTCCGGCCACTACTTAAATATGCTAGTCAGGTCTGGCCCCGTATCAATTGTCTCACATTCGTAGGATCTATGGCGTTCAACGTCGTTTCTTGTGCTTTGCCCTCCGTGGACTAAACTGAGAAAACCCGCTCACTCTACCACCATACATAGGCTGGCTCCTTCTAATCAACCTCAACACACTTGAGGAGCGCAGAATCCATGCCGACATCATCTTTGTCCATCGCCTTCTGTCTGGCTCAATCAATTGCCCAAGCTTGCTCTCCACATTAACATTTCAAACAAACCCCCGTAATGTGCGGAACCCTCGACTGTTTTACGTGCCCGCTCATCACACTTCTTACGGCGCTAACGAACCCATCTCGCATATGCTACGACAGGCCAACTCTTTCCCCACCTCCTTCGATTTCAACCTCTCCACTCCTGCTCTCAAACGACGTCTTAGAAGAAACCCGTCCTAACCCCACCCCCCTCCCTCCAATAAACCCCACTACCCTGCAATCCTACCTCTCCTCTCCTACCCTCAAAATAGCTCTCCCCTACACCTTTCCAGACCAACCATAATTTCAACCTCTCCCCCCAGCTCACCAACCCCGCACCCGGTACCAGTACGTGAACATGCCCTTCACTGTCACTGTCTCACAAACGCCGAATTTACAACCCCTACATACACTCGCTCTTCCCTAGCCTCCTACCTCCCCTATCTCCAAGTCATCTTCACCTTCCTGGTTTGTTTTTCTCTCCTTCTTACTCTAGATTTAAGATAGTTTGTAAGGTTTTTATATTAATTTAATTTAAGTTAATTTAAGCTTGCATTAAGCTAAATAATTGAGGGTTCTGCCCTCACTAAACTCTAAACTCTAACTCCTTTCCTTATCCACTTCCTCTCCATCCGCTCGCACTCTGCTCTGACATTAAAGGGTACTTCAAAATTCCCTTTTGTGCCCGCGTTAGAGTAAAAAAAATTAGTTACTTCTATTAAATATTATTAGCTGAAAGATCGTAACTAAGATCTTATATTTTATGAGAGTGGATTTTACATAGAATGCGACGCAAGGCTAATAAACCTTGTTCGGAAAAACTAATTATCATGGAAAATTTAACAAGCCTCAGACTTGTTAAATAAAGCCAAGACCGGATCCCGGTTGTAGTGCCGATGATGTTGATGATTTTATATAGAATAATTGGATCAATGCGCCGAAGAATGTAAATATTTTTATAATAAATCAATTTTTAAACAATTTTTTTTTGATGTTAAATGGAATACATCCTTGCTATACTGCACATCCCTCATACACTGACTTGTTTTATAGTGCGGATACCCTTCAGTATCTCTGTGTATCTATGTTAACCTATGAAGTTAATTACAATATTTAAAATATAGTCTATAGACAACTCTCTTGAAAATATGGAAATAAAAATACAAATAATATTCGCTCACGTCTGTCATCAACAGTGCCTTTCGCCGTAATGCATGTGTTTATTACAATCCTTAATTCTCTTGTTATAATAGGCCGATGATATCAAAGGATTAAGATGCATCTGCATACCATTTAATTATCGCCATTTACCAACGGTCGCCTGAATTCACATTTCCTTCAATTCATATTTCGCGATTATGCAATCACTTCGAATATCCATTATTGTCACCCAGCCCAGCACTGCAGGAAAAAAACAACGCTCTTGTGCCTAATGGCACATAAATTTCTCCAAAGTCCTTGACAAAGAGTCAACCGCTACTCAGGCTGCAGTAAATGCCACCAGATTCCATGATGATAGTTATTTTTATTTTTGTTTTCTTATAAAAGAATTCTTAACGAATGTAAGGACTCCACGATGTACTCAACCACAATGATGAGGATGCCCTTCCATCTTCAAAAGGACATTTATTTGGAGACAATCGCCAGTAATGTTAATGAAAGGGAATGGGACAGATGTTCTCCAACTGCCCCAAAAATTTGCAACAAGCAGTAAAACCGAGAACAAAAAAGAAATGGTTAAGAGATCAAAAACCGTTTAGTAAAATGTGGGAACTTCGTAATGAAATGAATTATCCTTAAGGAGATTAGGTATCAAGGATAACACGAGCTGCAAATGAGAATAAGTAAGCGCCAAGGATAATGCCAAAGTAATTTCCATTGCTGCTGTGTGATACAAAGTTGATTTAAGTGCAAGTTCTTGGGACCAGGTGAAAACCATTGTGCCTCCCAAAGGATTTAACATTAATGAAGGTTCAATGAATCAGGGGGAGAATACCGAAGAAAGTGAACTTTGTAGGAGGATAATGCAATTGTGGTAGGTAATGCAGGTATTGCTAAAGGTTCTGCGAGTAGCGTATAAACAATTGAACTTTCTAGATATTAAAAGACAAATCAACGGTTTTTATGGTTTAATTTGGAATCCTATTTTGATACTGTTAGGGTGTTAGTAATTGTAGTAGAAGCATTTATTTCCTATAGAGAAATTACATTAAAATAATGAGAAGAAGATAAGACAATTAAATCTGAAAATATTAAATCTGGAAACATAAAAATATTACTTCTGGTAATTTTTTTTACATTAGTGCGCGGACAAAAGGGGTTACATGTATATACAAGGTGGCGCAAAAATAATCACCCTATCGTAAGATGTTATAATTTTTGCAAATGGCGTCGTACGTCAATCATATTTGACATTTGTGAACTACAAAGCTGCATAATACAAACAGATAAGCAATGGAAGACGTGTGAATTACTGTCAAGCCATCCTTAATCTTAATAACGAAGAGGACGCTTTTGTGTCGTAAATCATCATGGGCGACGAGGCACATTTCCACTTAGGCGGTTACGTCAATAAGCAAAATCCTTGCTTCTGGGGCACTGAAAATCCGTATGTGATGCACGAAGAGCCATTACATCCACTCAAAGCCACTGTGTGATGGGGCGTTCACGCGGAAGGAGTGGCTGGGCCGTATTTTTTTGAGGACCCTATCGACAATACGATCACTGTTC
The DNA here is from genome assembly GCA_963931805.1 of Microdon myrmicae. Classification (NCBI taxonomy): domain Eukaryota; kingdom Metazoa; phylum Arthropoda; class Insecta; order Diptera; family Syrphidae; genus Microdon; species Microdon myrmicae. Next base: position 17,366,106 of record OZ007499.1, read on the forward strand.
CTGGTGAACGCCACAGGGCCATGATAAACGACTTCTTACTGCCGGAATTGGATCAGCGGGGCTTGGTGAACATGTGCTTTCAACCGCACATACAGCACGAGCCACAATGGATATTGTGAAGGAAGCGCTTCCTGGTCGCGTGATTTCCCGTTTTGGCGATTTGGCATGGCCAGCAAGATCGCCCGATTTAACCATTCCAGACTTCTTTCTTTGGGGCTACTTGAAGTCGCGGGTTTATGTCAACAGTCCTCAGACAATCGTAGGGCTTAAGGAGAATATTCGTCAGAGATGCGAACAGTTATCAACGGAAATCTTGCGGAAAAGCATGGAAAATGCAATAAAACGGTTACAAATGCGTATCACCACTGGCGGCAGCCACTTGATGGATATCATCTTTTCCACTTAACAAACAAAATTGTAAAAGTCTGTGGGTAATGTTTAGTCAGGGCACCGGCATGGAGGCTAGGTTCGCCAAATTTCCACTTAAAATTGAGGCACTACAATTGACTGTGGTCCTTGCGATTGAAGTCAACTTAGTTCGTCGTCACTGAAGAACGTCAAAGGATCAGTACGCACCAGGGAGAACAGGAACAATTAAAATGCTTAGAGATTGCTGGTGATCACTGCTTTATTGTTAATAATTTCTTTTTTTGTTTTTTTTAAACAAGTTTCTTTCACATATATTTAGTTCCACAATTTTAGGTCCATTAATTTAGTGTTCTCTTTGACAAGCAAGAGTTACGCGGTATATTAAGCGACGGACTTCCACACACGCTTGACACAGGATCACACACAAGACAAAAAGATATTCCGTTTTGACTCGACTCCGTATATTAAAAAAAAACCTCAATAGGCGCGTATAGTGCGTGTGCACTCTTATGACGATGATATCTGACTCCCCGATGCAACTCACATCCGTCAGATTCAATGGTGGTGAATTGCCTCGATGGAGGAGGAACGAAACGATCAACTTGGCGGTGGCCAATCGTGATCAAGCATGTAAGAATTTTCATATGCCGTATAGGCAAGTTCGATGCTCTGCAATGCAGACAATGATCAGCGAACACCTGATCAAACAATGCACGATCATCAGGGGCCGCGGCGATGTGGCCATAGATCGTTGATGATGTACGCCTGGGAACGAAAATAGGTTTTTGCTTCAAAGTAAATAAAAACGCTATTTCACAGGTCCTATGATGGGATGCATAATGTTCATGATGTGCCTATGTTGCAAAGGGTCGTCATTGTATTTACATAAGATTCCAGGGAAATGCCGCTGTAGGCGATATCTGCTTGTGACGATAGTTCCACCAGAGATTGGGAATCTATTTGCTTTAGCCGAATGGCTCTATAGCAGAATAGGGAAAATTGTTCCTGGACGTTAAGTCCACAGAAAACTCAGCGACGGTGGCTATGGGTTATTTGTTTGAGTTAGATGATGGGACTTCATGGGGCATGGACGCGGGTAAACAAATGATCATGTTCATGTCCAAATCAAATGCTCGGTTGTATCATCATCATCATCGGCACTACAACCGGGAACCAGCCTTGGCCTTATTTAGTAAGTCCGGAGGCTTGTTAAATTTTCCATAATGATTTGTTTTTTCCGGGCAAGGTCATTAGTCATCCGCAGGAGCTCGGTTGTATAATGATTAGGAAATTGGTCGCAAGGCAGCGAACCTTAGGTATAAGATATACAATTATGTACGGTAGAAGGGAATATCGCTTGCAGCTGTGTCCGCAATGCGCTGGTCAGCGTTTGTTTATCGTTAATTGCTGACAAGCTGAGTCGATAGGAGAAGTAAACTGGTTCATGGAGTATGAACCAGAAAAGTCCGGAATTATGTATGGCGTCGGAGAGATTTCCTTTCAGGTATGCAAAATGCTGCTGGGAGCTTGCGCTGTCCAAAATTGCAGGTAGGTATGGTGTCTTGTGGGCGAGGGAAAAGACAGGTTAAGTTGAGGAAGTGGGTGGTTCTTGGAGAAGACTTTAAAGAACCCCCACAGGTCCATATAAAGATTTCCATCACTCAAAATCATTTTTATTTATTTAGTAAAAAAGGTGATTTAAAAATAAAATTGGATGATTAATTTTGCGCCTATATTATGATAAATAACCGAACTTTAAGATACTCCTCATTGCATAATCGTGCTCGTTCTCGAGCCTCTGTTCACGCTCGACTGATAACGGCATTTCGTAACATCAGGGACATCGGTTTCACCAATATGAACGTAAACGTTATCCACCAATATTTGCAAACAGCGAAACCTGATATCCTTGCCCTAACTGAAACTCAAGTCTATTTGGACATCATATAGTTGAGGGTCGTGCTGAGGAATTCTGTTAAATTTCTTTGTTGTTTTTACCGCTCACCGAATGACGATCGACCGGAGACTGGCTGCAAATCAGTGTCCGGCTTCTGAAATTCCCGCCCATGGCGATTTTCATGTGCACAGCTCTGGCTGGTTGGTACATTCTTACAGAACCACCGAGGCTGGGAGGCTGGCGGAGATGTTTGCTGTTAGCCGCAACTTGACTCAACTCGCAGAGGAACCTATACGAGTGCCGGATGCCAGAGCCGATTATGCGAACACCCTGGTTCTGTTTTTGACATCCGAACCGAGTATATATACCGTAGAGGTTTCTGCGCCACTGAGAAATTCAGATCACTTCTTGGTATCTGTGGCGCAAGCACTTGCATTTTAAGTGAATAACCGGCCTAGGCAGCTTCGCCATATATGGAAGCATGGGGCTGTGGCGATTCTAACAGATACCCACACAATACACAAGCAAATAGTGAAGAACAGCGAACGAAAATCGAATAAGAAAATGCATCAGAGCCGTATACCATAGCGATAACATAACAAAATCCACATCAGTCGAATGTACTTGAGTTTAGAAATCAAATTAGTACACACGGCGGTGGTCTGATGGGTTGCGCTTTGGTTCAATTTCTGGTGATTCTAACTGTCATAGCGTCAGTTCGAATCACACGTTCTTCACTATCATTCCAAACGCTATAGGGCTGCTAACTGGGACGATTTGCGAGATATCCTCGAATCCTTTCCATGGTTTGAGGTGTTCTTCGGATACCCCGATGTTAACGCTTGCGCGAAGTCGGTCACAGTGATTATTTTTCTCCGGATGGAGATCTACATTCCACATTCCATCAAACGAAGTTCATCTGATATACCGTGGTTTGACACAAAATGCGAGCAGATTACAGCAGCAAAAAATAGCTCTTTTAAACAATGGAATTAGATTCCACCGATATTAACAGAACGAATTTTATGAGAATCAGAAACGCGTGCAACCAGGCGATTGGTACCGCGAAGAAAGCTCACAACGACAGAGTGACCAATAAACGCCTTCGGTGCCCGACTGGTTCGCGCCCTTTTCTGGTCTATGGCAAAAGCTGCCAAAAATAACTTCGCTTCCTCCTCTTTCCCCCCGTTGGTGACAGACAGCGGGACGTTAGTCACAATTTCAAAGGATAAAGCTGATCTGTTCGCGAATTTATTTTCCGCGAATTCAAATCTCGATCCCGGGCCTTTGGAGCCGCCTGTGATCCCACCGGTACGGTCTTCCATGTGGGATGTGAGATTTCGCCCGCGTACTATTCAACGCATCCTACGTGGGCTGGACTGTAGGAAGGCAACCGGCCCGAATGGAATACCAGCAATAGGCCTTAAGAACTGTGCTCCAGAACTATCACCGGTTCTTGGCAGACTCTTCCGTTTTTCTTATGCACGGAGGACCTTTCCCACCTGCTGGAAAATCGCTCGCGTTCAGCCAATCCCAAAGACGGGAAATAAGTGTCTCACATAAACTTACCGTCCGATAGCATTACTGTCTATGTTATCTAAGGTGATGGAAAAAGTCATCAATACTGAGTTAATTAAGTATTTGGCGTGCAACCGACTTCTGAATGATCGTCAATACGATTTCCGTGGCAGGTGGTCCACGGGAGACCTTTTGACACTTATAACCGATATATGGACATCTGCGGTTGAGGGGCATGGTGAGTCAAGGTCGGTCGCATTGTATATCTCCAAGGCTTTTGACCATGCAGAAAATCGCTGAAAATCCACGTGTGATGCACGAAGAGTCATTACATCCACTCAATGCCACTGCGTGGTGCGGCGTTCACGCGGAAGGAGTGATTGGGCCATCGTTTTTTGACGACGCTATCGGCAATACGGTCACTTTTACTGACGAACGCTACAGATAAACGACTTCTTACTGCCGAAATTGGATGAACAGGGCTTGGTGAACATGTGCTTTCAACCGCACACATAGCACGAGCCACAATGTATATTGTGAAGGAAGCGCATCCTGGTTGCGTGATCTCCCGTTTTGGCGATTTAGCGTGGCCAGCAAGATTACCCAATTTAACCATTCCAGACTTTTTTCTTTGGGGCCACTTGAAGTCGCGGATTTATGCCAACAAGCCTCAGACAATGGCAGCCATTAAGGAGAATATTCGACAGGAGTGCGAACAGTTATCACCGGAAATCTTGCAGAAAGTCATGGAAAATGGGATAAAACGGGTACAAATGTATATCAACACTGGTGGCAGCCACTTGACGGATATCATCTTTTCCGCTTAACAGAAAAAATTGTAAAGCCCCATATAAAGATTTCCATCACTCAAAATCATTTTTATTTATTTAGTAAAAAAGTAATCCCAAAACAAAATAGGATGCTTAATTTTGCGCCACCTTGTATATACATAAAAGTGGAATTGACTTGAAAAGCTATATACAAAATTTATAAAACTCTGCGGCATTCTCCGTAGGAAATTGCTTGCCGGATGAGAGAAGAGAGAAGAATTTTATAATCAATCTTATCAGGGTCATCAACTAAGTAGCATACAACCCTTTGATTTGCTATTAACTCTCCTTTTTCGCCCTTCACCCTATATTTGATTTCGTTACATTTAAGGCTACTCCAAAAATATATATATGGCGCAAGGCTAATAACCTCGCCCGGAAAAACGAATTATTATGGACAATTTAACAAGTCTCGGATATGGACTGGATACCGGTGGGGAAACTAGCTAAATAAGACCCAGACTGGATGCCGGTTGTACTGCCGATGATATACATATATATTTATATATATATATATATATTAGGTGTACAACTTTGCGTCCGCCGTTTTTTTACCGAAATTCGAGGCTTTATTGTAAAAAACTGGTTATACATTTATGATTCAAAGTATTGTCCATCGCTGGCCACTACTTTCTCCCATCTTTCGGACAGCATACGAATCCTGCGTTGAAAAAACTGGTCATCTTTTGACTCGATCCAATTTTTAACTTCTTCATAAGACCGGTAGTGCTGGTCAGCCAAATGTATATCAACGTCTGCCATTGATCGAAACAAGTGATAGTCCGAGGGAGCAACGTCTGGAGAATACGGCGGGTGGGGTAGGACTTCCCATTTCAAAGTTTCCAAGTATGTCTTGACCACTTTCGCAACATGGGGCCGAGCATTGTCATGCTGTAAAATCACTTTATCATGTCTCTCGTTGTATTGCGGTCGTTTGTCTTTCAATGCTCGGCTCAAACGCATTAATTGCGTTCGATAACGATCGCCTGTGATTGTTTTAGTCGGTTTTAACAACTCATAATACACTACGCCGAGCCGGCCCCACCAAATACTGAGCATGACCTTGGAACCGTGGATATTCGGTTTGGCCGTCGACGTGGAAGTATGGCCGGGATATCCCCATGATTTTCTGCGCTTGGGATTATCGTAATGAACCCATTTTTCGTCCCCAGTCACAATGCGATGCAGAAATCCCTTCCGTCTTTGCCTTGCAAGCAGCTGTTCACAAACACACAAACGCCGTTCAACATCTCTTGGCTTCAAGTCGTACGGCACCCAATTTTCTTGTTTCTGAATCATTCCCATGACTTTTAGGCGTTTTGAAATGGCTTGTTGCGTCTCTCCCAATGATCCTGCCAATTCTTGTTGCGTTTGACACGAGTCTTGATCAAGTAATGCCTCCAATTCTGCATCTTCGAAAACCTTCTCTCTTCTACCGTCATGCTGGTCTTCGACGTTAAAATCGCCGTTCTTGAAGCGTTGAAACCACTCTCGGCACGTTCTTTCCCTAATAGCGGCCTCACCATAGGTATTTGAGAGCATTCGATAAGCCTCAACCGCAGATATCTTCATATTAAAGCAGAAAATTAAAACCTCCCGCAAATGACGAGAATCTGGCTCGAAAGCTGAGATGTTTAATCGAGAATAACTTTATGATGCAGACACAAATCGACTAATATTTCAATGGCGTTATGTTTACAAATACCTAAGCTTATTGTATGACATCTATGATCTATTTATTTCAACTACCACTTACCGCTACAGCCACCTATTGCAAAACGGCGGAAGCAAAGATGTACACCTAATATATATATATATATATATATATATATATATATATATATATAACTCTTGATTATTATTAGTATTAATGTTACAGAGTGGGGCTCCGCGATAGTATAGTGGTTAGTATACCCGCCTGTCACGTGGGAGACCGGGGTTCGATTCCCCGTCGGGGAGCCTCTGGCGAAAGGCTAATGACCTTGCCCGGAAAAAAAACAAATCATTATGGAAAATTTAACAAGCCTCAGGACTTGCTAAATAAGGCCAAGACCGGTTCCCTGTTGTAATGCCGATGATGATGATGAATGTTACAGAGTCATTTCTAACATAACATAATAGTCGAAAACAACACTAAAGCCAAATCACAACTCAGTCTAATTACTAACGGTCATAATTTCCTAGGCGGGATTTCCAGCATCAGGAGTTTATTTGTTGCATCTGCGTGCAACATAAAAACTCAGTCATTGACCTCCTAATGACTTGCTTTTGCAAGAGCATAGGGTGAAAATAAAACAAGACCCCTGCATTTGTTCCCTTGCAGAGTTAGACATTCGCCACCATATTAGCACCACCACCACCACCACTACCACCTTCCATAGAGTTAGTTCTTCGCATTTCAAGAACCAGTAATATCTTAGCGGCAGAAAGACAAATCATTTATCCTGTATGCTTGATAATATCATTTTGAATGAACCCCTATGAACAGTGCATAATCAAACAATACATTGAGTGCAATCCCGTTAAGTGCGCCGGCGTAGGACGGCGTCTCCCTTTAACGTTTTGTGGGTCGAATTTCTAAATCGAGACAAGTGAAAAGAGCGACGAATTACAATAAGGATGATTATGGTTGAACGGCTGCGATGCGCGCAGCTTTTCTAATCCGAAGTTGGGGTGGTAGTTTGGCAATACTTTCTCGGAAGGGATGTTTAATGTTATGGTTTCTCTCCCTTATAGTGAGGGTTGTTTTCCTGTGAACTATTGCACATGTGCACGTTTTTCTTTTTGGATAAATGGCCGGCAGGTGTGATATTTTGTGCCTGTAGACATGGCATCGATAGCGATGTTTAACATTCAGCTTTTTGGTTGTTTGCAGCCATCTACTCACCATGTCCTGTTTCCATGTAGAATTGTTTGCTTTGTGAATCTCATTTCCATTGTGGTGATTCATGGTGAAGATGAGGGTATCAGGACGTTACTGTCAATGGCCACGAGCCATAAAGAAATTAAGAGGACCTCACGAAATCAGGAGAATAAGAATTAAGTTGGACGCGTACTTAAAAAGCCAGATGCACAAATTGTCAGTGCAAGAAACTGTGGAGGGTGCAACACAATTCGTCTGTTTAAGAGGTTTAAGTGAAGAGAATGCTGGATGCATAAATACCCAACAGATAACCAAATATATGTAAATGGTAATTTATAGAGAATTATTCATTCATTTATTTATTTTAAGTATTGGCGATAAAATATTTTTGCCTTCAATGTCGTGACAGGTTCTTTTGCTTGTCATATAAAGTTATGAACTTTTTGCCTTCGATTTTTTGAACATTTTTGATGTAATCTGTATCAAATCCAAGTTCTATAATAATCCCAATACAATAAATAATAAACTTATTGATCAATTAAGCCAATGGAATAGAGTTGTCAATCGAACAGTGCGCCCCACGTTACAATTTCCTTACTTATATATATCGGCAACTAAGGCGGTCCATAAAATGTATACTCGTATAGTGACGAAATCCAGCCCCATTACATTGTCCAATTTACTCATCTTTCCTTACGTTTTGTTATCATAAGAAAAGAGTCTTATTTAGCCCCAACGTGTAGTACAAATTCGTCAGCTGAACCCTTGTATACAAAATTGTTCACTGCCTGAACAATATAAGTGTATATTTACTATAATGACTAAATGCAACGTTTTTGAATTATATGATATTGTGACGCATATGACAATCAGTACTGGAATCTTCGAGAAAGTCCGAAACAAAGTACTAGATTATTTTAGAAAGTACTGGAAAACTGGAATAGAACATTCAAGACTATGGAACGGACGGAAACGAAACACCAAATCAGAATGAGGAAAAACGATATAAATACGTCACACGCAGAGCGGAAGAATAAGTTAAGAGTAAGAAGTGGAATGTGAAGCAAGCGATAAGTGCGGTAGTAAGAAGCGATAAGTAGAAAGTAATAAGTAAGAAGTAAGCAATGAAATACGCGATAAGTACGGAAGCGATAAGAAAAGAAATCGTTGTATACGGTAAAAGTAACGGTTGTATTACGGACTAATAATGTGTTGTATTAATTCAAAATCGATTTAACGGCTCTTATTTATTCAAACATAATTAATCCAGCGAACCCTAAGCTCGCTACAATTGGTGTCAGAAGTGAGATTAATTATTGGTGAAGTTTATAAGTCTGTGAAAGTGTGTTGTGACGATGTCAGATCGACATTTGGAGGGTCTTCGCGTTCCTGAGTTGAAGAAGGAACTTGAGGACCGGAATCTGGATAGCAGAGGACAGAAGCAAATTCTTCGACAACGTCTGCAAGCAGCAATGGAGGAAGAGGGTATTGATGTCGACACATATGTTTTTACGATTGGTCCAGACTGTCCGGATGGAGAAGAAACAGCGACTCAAGATGGTTGCAATGTAACGGAGAAGAGTTCGCCACTGTTAGACATTTCGAAGATGTTCCGGAAGATTATGACAAAATTCGACGCACAAGCTGCAGATGTTAAGGCAAAGTTGGATGTCCAAAATTCAAAATTCGACGCGCAAGCTGCAGATGTTAATTCAAAATTCGACGCCGTAAATTCAAAATTCAACGTCCAAAATTCAAAATTCGACGCACAAGCTGCAGATCTGAATGCAAAAATGGATGCTCAAACACAGTGGATGAAATGTAATTTTCAATACTTGAAAGAAGAAATCCAGTCAGAAATTCGAAACGAAGTAGAAAATCTGGATCTAAAAGTCACCGAAGAAATAATGCGAATCGAAAAGAGACTTGAGTGTGTTGAGAGAAATAAGACATCGCTTAGCAATCAACATGACTACAAAGATACAAGGATGCAACCGCCAACAGTCGATGGAACGGGACCCTTCTCCGTATTTATACATCAGTTTGACGCCGCGGCCAATTATAATAAGTGGTCGGATGAGCAAAAGTCAACATCACTAATCTTGTCACTCCGCGGGGCGGCTGCAGAATTGCTACAAACCATACCAGCAGAGAAGCAAACAGATTTCCAAGCGGTAAGAGACGGCCTTGAAGCTAGGTATGGCGACAACCACATGCAGCAGGTCTACCGCATGCAACTACGGAGCAGAACGCAGAAACCTGGAGAAAATCTTCAACAGTTGCAGGCAGACATTGAGCGATTGGCAAACTTGGCTTATACAAATATGACTAAGGAATTTCTGAACGAGGTAGCAATGGATACATTTATAAACGCACTCCAAGATCGGGACTTGCAACAGGCCGTTCGTTTAGCGGGAAAGAAGACGATTAATGAAATACTGGCGTTCGCATTGGCGTATGAATCTGCTAAACTGGCTACCAGGAGTACATATAGAGTCCGAGAAATGTCCGTCCAGGAACGTTCCTGCCAAAGAATCGGGCATGTACAACGGAGAACCCCGAGACCTGTTATGAAGTGCTGGACATGCGGCGGAGTCGGCCACATATCTGTTGACTGTAGGAAACGTCGACGAATGAATGAAACATCGAGTGAGAATTGTTGTTCATGCGCTTGTCATAAGAGGAGACTATCAACGGAACAATCTGAGGTGAAGAAGCACATTGTACCTGTCAGAGTACTAAATGCGTCCGAAGAGCCGGTCGCAATAAGAAAACGAGATTTAACCGCAGAATGTGCACCCGTATCAATGATAAGCTCAATTCAGCAAGGGAAGGTGCATAATAACGCTGATGCTCTATCAAGAAGACGATGTAAGCCAGATTTTAAACATTGTCATAAAGCGGAAGAGAAAGAAGAGGCGTACGACCTGCGAAATGTACAAGTAGAAGTACTAGATGGGTGGACGAATGAGGCTATACGCGCAGCTCAACTTCAGGATGAAGTTATGTCACTAATCCTAGAACACAAAGAAAAGAACGAGCGGCCAACTCGGAACAATATTTCCGACAAGAGTGAAACATTTAAAGCATATTGGGCACAATGGAATTCCTTGCTGGTGGAAGATGGTATTCTTAAGCGTAAATGGGAAGCCGCGGACGGAAAATCCCATCGAATGCAGATTCTAGTCCCACCATCAAAAGTGAAAGAGGTTCTAACAGAAATGCACGACGGGGCCTCCGGTGGACATTTGGGAGTTAATAAGACACTTTCAAAATTACGATCTCGTTTTTACTGGCTTCACATGAGAGATGACGTCGAGTCTTGGTGTAGGAAGTGCACAACTTGCACTGCGATCAAAGGACCAACGGCAAAACCAAGGAGCGCTATGAAGCAGTACAACGTGGGTGCCCCTTTGGAGCGAATTGCGATTGATATCTCAGGACCATTCTCAAAAACAAACGACAACAACAAATACATGTTAGTTATCATGGATTACTTCACCAAGTGGGTGGAAGTCCTTCCAATTCCAAACCAAGAAGCAACAACCGTCATTGAGCAGCTTATCAATAATTGGATCAGCAGATATGGAGTTCCCTGTGAGCTTCATTCCGATCAAGGCCGAAATTTCGAATCACAGATATTTCAAGGCATCTGTGCGGCACTGGGCGTAAGGAAAACCAGGACCACACCCTTACATCCGCAGTCAGACGGAATGGTCGAAAGGTTCAACCGAACAATGAAAGAGCATTTATCGAAGGTCGTTAGTGATCACCAAAGAGATTGGGACAAATATGTACAAACCTTTCTCATGAGCTATAGATCGGCTAATCACGATACGACAGGCCATTCTCCAGCAAAAATTATATTTGGACGGGAGATACGATTACCAGTCGATCTGCGATGCGGAATACCTCCAGACGCCATAGATAAGACCGAAGACTACGTAGCCAAAGGAGAAATCGCCTCGATGAGATTCATCATTTGGTTCGAAAGCAAATCAAGGTATCCAGTGACAGGGTGAAAACAAGGTACGACGTTCGAGCCAACACATCCGTATTTAATGCAGGCGATAACGTATGGCTTTATAACCCTCATCGGCAAAAAGGAAGGTCTCCGAAGTTGCAGCAACATTGGGAAGGACCGTATAAGATTCTCACAAGAATTAACGACGTTGTCTATAGGATTCAGCGAAGACCGAACGCCAAGATGAAAGTTTTACATCGTGACCGACTGGCGACTTTTGTTAACCCAGGAGATTAGTGAACTTAGTTCGGGACGAACTAATCTAGGCGGAGGGTAGTGTGACGCATATGACAATCAGTACTGGAATCTTCGAGAAAGTCCGAAACAAAGTACTAGATTATTTTAGAAAGTACTGGAAAACTGGAATAGAACATTCAAGACTATGGAACGGACGGAAACGAAACACCAAATCAGAATGAGGAAAAACGATATAAATACGTCACACGCAGAGCGGAAGAATAAGTTAGAGTAAGAAGTGGAATGTGAAGCAAGCGATAAGTGTGGTAGTAAGAAGCGATAAGTAGAAAGTAATAAGTAAGAAGTAAGCAGTGAAATACGCGATAAGTACGGAAGCGATAAGAAAAGAAATCGTTGTGTACGGTAAAAGTAACGGTTGTATTACGGACTAATAAAGTGTTGTATTAATTCAAAATCGATTTAACGGCTCTTATTTATTCAAACATAATTAATCCAGCGAACCCTAAGCTCGCTGCAATATGATCTTTGCCGTTTATGATCCTTGGGCTATTAGTTCAGACAATCTGGCAAATGTTTTATATACTTTGCTCTAGATCTCGCTGATCAGCATGTTTATATTATAGTACAGATATCGTTGGTAAATCCGATTGTAAAGACTTTCCCGTTTCACAAAAATAACTCAATTTGAAGAAGGGAAAGGTTAAAAATTTGACTTAATAAATTGCTGAAAATAATCAACTTGCAGTCAATATTCACATTATATGTTGCAATGAAGAAGATCTCTAACCATTCCCAACAGATCATAGCAAAAAAGAGCACAAAGTCGATGATTAAAGGAGGAAATTCACAGGTTTATAAAGTAAGCAAATAGAGGCTAACTAACCTACACCGGATTATCTATCACTACAAAAAAAATCTTTCCTTCCAAGCAATCGAAATAGTTTCCAGAGATAGAAAAGAGAATTTGAAACATCCTTTAGTAATCTAAAGCTTGGTAATATAAGGATTAGAAGGTTGTGACCAACTCACGCAGGGGTGTTCCCAGAGGATTTAAAAATCAACTTCTTTTTGAATAATCACGGTGATCGGAATTTAGATTAACTGTAGAATAACATAGTTGGCTACATGAAACGTAACCTTCTTTTGGAGATTTCTCCGCAATGAGGCGATGTACTAGCTGGTTGGAGTGACATATCTCGGAGATTAAAAAATACTCTAAAATCTAGACAACATATCCAATTCTTTTCTGGATGCCTCGACCTCCCTCAAAGTAGGCCGCTTAGACCCTCTACTTTTTATATAAACTAAACTTCAAACGGAGGTTCATCAAGCATTTCTTTGTGTCGTCAAGGTAATCAACCATTTCCGTGTGTCATCAAATATGTCTGTGTGTCTTTCTATCATCATCATCGGCACTTCGCATGAATGGCGTATGCGCTCGCAGAGCAGCACCTCAGTGATGTCGATGAAGTTGGAAAATGGCTTGACGAATGTTTGGCTGCGAAAGACAAGCAGTTTTCCTGGCATCATCATCTTTTTTTTTTTTTTTTACATTTCTGTATTTATTGACCATCAATAATTTTTACAATAAGCAATGATACTTTAGCTATAATTGTTTACATATACTTACTAGTACATTTTTCAAACAATATGATAAAATTTATATATTGATTATGGATTAAGATTGTAGTGTGTAGAGCTTCCTGGAAAAGGTCAGAAAACCAGGATATAGTTATTTACTTAACCTATGCTAATTTGCTTAACTTATCTTAACTTATCGTAACTTAATCTAGTTACCTAATTATTATTGAAATAAGTTAGTGTGGTGTGGAAGGGGGAAGCATAGTGATCAATAGGTAGGTTATGGGTTAGTGAGGATATTGTCAGTCAGGGATGTGGGTTGGGGAACTGCTTTCCGTTTGTTCGTTGAAACGCAAAATATTGGAGAAGGGTTGAATATTGCTATATTTTCTGTATTGTGGTATACAATCCCATTAAAGTTATTAACCAACCTGCCAGAGGTGAAGAACATTTTGATGTGGAGACAGTTCGGGAAGGCAGTTCGGTTATCTGACGGAGTCGATGTGAGCGTGTTTATTATCGGGTTGGGATTATTGGGAAGATTTTCGATAAATTTGATGGACAGCTCGAGGAAGCGTCGATCTATACGTTCAGTATTAGCGGCATAGTATAGCAAACTACTGTTGTAATATTTGTGGGAGTTGGAATGTCGGTGGAGGCCAGTGATAAGTCTGAAGCATTTCCTTTCGAAAATGCGTAGCTTTTCCATTTGGGCGGGTGTGATATGATACCATATCGGGCATGCATATGTGAGAGTGGGTCTGATTATCTGTTTGTAGATAAGTGATTTAACTTTGGGAGAGAGACCATTCGGCTTGTACATCACTTTTCTGCAGAGATTAAGTTGAATTGTGGCTTTGCGAATCGAGTTTTTGGTGTGGGCGGAGAAGGACAGATTGTTGGTGAAGGTTATATTCCCAGGTACTTTGGCGGATATTTTTTTACTTTTGTCGAATGTTTGATTATGACGGTGAAGTGTTCCGCCGAACACTGTTCACACGAATGCACAACGGAGCGAAACGGCACTTTAATAAAAACACAGCGAAAAGGTTTGTTTATATTTTTCTTTATTTTATTGTTGGTAATCCAGGATTCACTACACTGGAACGCGCGTGGAGATTTTGCAAAAGGTACTCTTATACAAAAGGTATAATATAACACGTAATTATGCCGACACACTCGCAACCCTCGGTGGTTGGTTTTACTTTTCTCTTAACTCCCTCATTGGGAATCTGTATTTCGACTGCGACGACACACGAACGACTCTCGTGGGAATGGAGGATCTGACCTCCGTGAATGCTACTCGATGACTGACTATCGCGACGGTTGCGTTCCGGATCCTGAATCTCGAATGTTCTCTCTAGTTGATCTATTAGCACGTGTGCTAATAGATCTATTGTTTTCTCCTGCAGCGAAGGTCCTGTCAAAAGGGAATTGAGAAAAGAGCAAAGAACAAAGGGGCATCATAGGATCATTGTGTAGCTGCTTAATAGCCTGCAACGCAGGACAATGGCGCTATAAGGGATTTCGGTATACAATGGTAATTGTGTCCCGTATCTTAGCTGGCGGCAAAGATTATATTTGCACGTTTGCAGGTAACGCTGGCTAGCAGGGGCGCCAATCAGGTTTTCGAATTTACGATGCCTGTATGATGTATTATATATAATTATTTTTAGGAATTTAGGACGATGCGTTAAATGTCCTTGGTAAGGCAATGTTTGTCCGTTTGTTGTGTCCTTCGAACGCCGTGCAGGCGTAGGACGATTGATCGGACTTGTGACCCACGTGTCTGTGGACACGTGGGGTAGTTGCCTCCACGATGTATGTTACCTTCGTTTCAGGTATGGTGGAGGACTTTTAAGGACACGTGTCTGTGGACAAGTGTAATTTACCTATAGGTGAGTGTGTTCCTTGGCGGAACGACGACATCTCGACCAATAGTGGATTGTGTGGTTCGTAGAACCGCCACAGTACTTTAAGGTTTTAGAGGGTTTAATTATATTGTTATTTAACTAGATTCTGATTTTGCTATGGCAGCGTATGTTGTTGTTAGTACAGTTCACATTTCTGCCTTTAAACACTATGAGTTGAGTTTTGTCTGGGTTGAGTCGGATTTTCCACTTAGTAAAATATGCTGAGAGATTCGGGAGATAGCTGTTAATACAGTACCTGCCTCCTTGACAAACTTGTTGCTTGAATAAATTAAAGTGTCATCGGCATAGTTCAGCATCACTGTATTAGGTGACAGTGGCTGCGGGGTGTCTGAAGTATAAAGGAGGTATAATAATGGTCCGAGAATGGAACCTTGAGAAACACCCGCGGTTATACTGTATGGTGTCGAAAGAGTTGAATTTATTTTCACCATGAACTTTCTATCAGAAAGGTAGGAAGCGAGAAGTTTTATGGTGCGGATGTTTAATCCGAACATTGAATGTAGCTCGTATAGCAGTCCTGCAATCCAAACGCAATCGAATGCTTTTGCTATGTCGAAAGAGACGCATGTTGTTGGGGATTGGTTTTGGAGATTCATTGTCACATCATGTGTCAGTTTTAGGAGAGCATGACAAGTTGAGTGTTGTGGACGAAAGCCAAATTGAGAATTCGGAATAAGGGAGTTGTCTCTAGCAAATGAGAGAAGATTTTTGTATATCTTACATTCCAAAACCTTACTAAGCGAATTTAGCTGTGATATGGGACGGAAGTTAGCCGGGTTGTTGGAAGAACCGGATTTACTAATAGGGTCTATCACCACTGTTTTCCATCATTTTGGGAAATGTAAAGCGTTTATTATGTGGTTGAGAAGAACGAGAATGGGGAGTAAGTTCTCCGGGTGAAGTCTTTTAAATAGAAGGTTAGGGATTCTATCCAAGCCAGTCGATTTTTTATTGTTACGCGAAATAATCAATTCAGATAATTCTGTAAAGCTTAGGAATGTGTCGGTTCCCATGGGATGTGACGCTTTATTGGTTTTGTTGAATTCAGTAATGAATGGTGGGAAGGATGGCTCCAGTGTGCGTGAGATGAATTCATTCACGGTGTTGTGGAAATTAGTGACTGGGAGGGAATCGCTTTGTTTATGAGTTTTACAGAAGTGTTCAGCGAGTCAGTTTGCTATATCAGTGTCCGATTGGACGATGTTACTGTTAGTTGGTTGGATGAGATAGTCTATTCGAGGGTTGAATTTCCGACCAGTTAGTCGATTTTTATTTTTAAATAGGTCACGGCTTGGTTTGATACTGGTTAGAGTAGACGTGTAGGTCTGATCGGTGAAATTTTTAAGTTGTCCATTTATCGGGGTGGTCAAAAGCTGTATCTGTTGTTTAATAAAGGGTGAGTAGCTAATATGCAATTTACGTCGGAGTTGTTTTTTTATGCGCAATAATTTTGTGAGGAGGTTGGGTAATGGTTCTCCTAAGTGGTTATGAGGGACGGCCGTAGGGGTATGGCTGAAGAGAGCATTTCCCAGTATTTGCTCTATTTTTACAGCTGCCTGGTCAATTTCAGTAGGGAATAGGTTTGACGATTGCGGTAAAGAATAATTTGAAAAACTGGCAGCAATATTGTTATTGACTTTTTTCCAGTTTGTTTTGGAAACATTTGGGATAGGATTCACTGTGTAGAGTGGTGGCATCATCATCACCATCTGCACTACAACCGGGATCCAGTCTTGGCCTTATTTAGCAAGCCTCTTCCCCGATAACCGGTCCTTATCCGAGGCTTGTTAAATTGTCCATAATAATTTGTTTTTTCGGGCAAGATTATTAGCCTTGCGCCAAGTGTCTTTCTATGGTTAAAATTCTATACGACCATTAATTCACAACTTAATTCTTGGCTGCTTCAAACTGATATTGGCAACTTTTGGGCTTGGTGTCGTAAAAACTGTTCGAAGCTTGATACCGCTAAGTGTCAGTCTCCAACCTTTCCACGAAAGTAAATCTTTTCTCCTCTCCGTCTCTATTTCCTTCATAACCAAGTCTTAACGATCGATCCGCGACCATGGTATTTTATATCATAGTGTTTATGATATGTAAGTTTAATTAAGCCAATTCCTAAGTTTGTTTGTACGCTGTTCCTTAACTAATAAATAATAATAAAACGGGTGGTGGCCCTACTAAGCATAAACTTAAATTTAAGGGGGTATTCTGGTCTAGAAATTTGAAAAAATCATTTTTTTTTCATATGTTTAAAGCTTAACCCTCTAAGAATATGTCTTTAGGAGGATTTTAGAAAATTCAAATTATTTTCGGAGGTAGGGCTTTTTTGCTGACGCGCCGTGTAAACCGGCTCGGTCGGAACGTGAAACTTTAAACGCGTTTTTCTCGAAACCATCTTTTTTAAAACAATACCCACGTTTTTTCAAGTTTCACTAAACCGAATTATTATTGCATGAACTATCCTCATCCCCAAATTTCAATGTTAACTATTTTTAAAAAATTCGAGAAACTAAAAAAAGTGGTACAAAAATTTTGTTAAAAAAAATTTTTTTTTCAACTTTTTTTAGTTCCAACGATAGAGGTATTTCTGTAAATTAATAATCTTTTTTTTTCTTTCAGATTGCTAGGAGGGTTGAATCGTGCTATGGTCGCGTGCCAACTTTTACAGATCTCCCACTTCATCAGCTGCTAACTTTTTGAATTTTTTACTTTCAATTTTTTTTACTGTATTCTTGAAATATTAATAAACATCCTATAAAAAAATGAATAGTAAAAATATTGATTGCTTTTTTTTTTACAGCACTTCAAAAATTGCGTTAAATTCGTGCGTCTAGACCAGAATACCCCCTTAAATTTCCTTACTCAGCACTTTTTTTTTCTTTTTTTTTTAGACAAACGCCCGCACAAAAGGGGATTTTCATCATCATCACCGGCACTACAAGCGGGATCTGGACATGGCCTTATTTAGCAAATCTCTCCACCGATATCCGGTCCATATCCGAGACTTGTTAAATTTGCCATAATTATTCGTTTTTTCGGGCAAAGTTATTAGCCTTCCGCCAACCTTTCTCCGGATGTCGCTGCATCCATTGGTTCACTACTTCGAGGGTGCCAAACTAGCTATCCAGGGCTGTCAGTGGAGACTGCATGTCAACTTGGATTGAACAGGAACAAGGATCGTCCTGGCCTTCGCCGGGTTGAAAGCAGAGACTTGTTTTCCGTATAAAAGCCTAAAATTGAATAGAAATGCATTCATAAAAAATGCCGATGCCCTATCCTATCCTCTTGACGGAATCTTGATAAAAAGCTGCATTTTGAAAAAGTAATTATAGACAGCGGCCATTTCAATTACTATATTATAATTAGTCCACATGGGCTGAAAAGTCCCGGGATTTTTTAGTAGGCAGCCCCACTAGAAAATCCCCACTCATTTCAAGAGGCTCATCTGTCACTAGTTTGTATGTGACGTCGTGTTCATTTGTTTACAAGCTACAGCGACGTTACTTTCGCCTTCGTACAAAAAATAGAAAAACAGAAATATCGGATCTTGATCAAACATTTTTTTGATGGGGAAAACTTCTGAAGAATCACACTGGAATGGTTGCAGAAATATTATCCCACATCTGCTCATTTGCGAACAATAGTTTATCGGTAGTTTAGTGAATTTTAAATGGATACTAATACAAGGTGGCGCAAAATTAATCATCCAATTTTGTTTTTAAATTGCTTTTTTTACTAAATAAAAAAATGATTTTGAGTGATGGAAATCTTTATTTTGACCTTTGTTACACGCAACGCCTACCCTCACCTAATACTCACCCTTTTGGGGCCACCCCCCCACTATTAACAGACTCACACGTGTGAGTCGGATATTAAAAAATAATCCTATCGCGCTTCAAAAAGCAGAGTCGAGTCTTACCTGATAATAAGGCGGTTGTAAAGCCGAAAAATAACGAGTCGTCGTTATTGTATGTCGCGTCGCGCGGTTAGTTTGTGTGTGTGTGGTAGTGTGATTAATTATAAAATTAGTAGTCAATAGAATAAAACTTTAAATAATCTAAAACATAGTGTGTTTTTATGAACATGTGTGTGTGTGTAAAGTGTTAGTTGTGTAGTTGAATGTTACCCATCGTAACACCTTTACAATTTTTTCTAGTTCACAAATGTCAAATATGAATGACGTACGACGCCATTTGCAAAAATTATAACATACCACCTTGAACTATCCCAATGAAGTTCTATATTACATGGGCTGAAAAGTCCCGGGATTTTTCAATAGGTGGGACCGCTAGAAAATGAACATGACTCATTTCAAGAGGGTCATTTGTCACTAGTTTTTGTGTGACGTTTCGGGTCATGTCCATTCGTTTAGAAGCTAGAATCGTTTAAGTGACGCTACTTTCACCTTCTTAAAAACATTGAAAAAACCGGAATATGGCGCCTTGATCAAACATTGTTTTTTGATGGGAAAAACTTCTGACAATCATTGCAATGGTTGCAGAAATGTTATCACACATCTACTCCTTCGAGAACAACAGTTTATCGGTAGTGAATTTGAAATAGGTCGCACAGAGACCGAACGCGCACCTCGCTCTGGAAGCCCAAAAGAGGTTACGAATGCGAAAATCGGAAAGCAAGTGCGTTGAATCATTTTGAGTGACCGTAAAGTGAAGTTGCGTGAGTTAGCTGAGGCCGTGGGCATCTCAAACGAATGGGCGGAATACATTTTGCAGGGTCTTTTGGAAATGAAAGAGCTATCGGCGCGATGGGTGGTGCGTTTGCTCCCCATCGACCAAAATCAGCAATGCGTTGATAATTCAACGCCTGGTTTGGCGTTGTTGCAACGAAAATGAGTGGACTTTTTGACGAGGTTTTGTGACGATAGACAAAACGTGGGCCCATCATCGATTCCCTGCAGAAGGAAAGAACTCAGGAGTGTATTATGCAGCGGTATTGGACAAACTGAACGCCAAAATAAAGAAAAAATGGCCGCATATGGTGAAGAAAAAAGTTCAGTACCATCATGATAGCGCATCGTCACACACATCCTTGAAGGCGATGCTCAAATTGATCCAATTAAGATTTGAATTGGTTGTTCACCCATCGTATTCTTCAGATTAGTCCTCCAGCGAGCATTATCTATTCCCAAAACTCAAGTGGAGCCTCTACGGAAATAGTTTCAGATCGAATATGGAAGTCATTGCGGAAACTGAGGCGTATTTCGAAGGCTTGGACGTTGCGTACTACAGAAATGGCATCGAAATGTTGGAAAATCGCTATACTAAGTGTATAATAAATTTAAGCTTGCCAAAAAAACGTTTGTTTTCATTAAATTTTGCGACTTTTAAACCTATGAAGTATCCTGGGAAAGTGGAATTTGAAAATGAAAACAAGACGTTACCGAAAGTTGGTTGATCAGAGGTTGGACATGTTGGGCAAACACGGTACAGAAAGTACATGCATGTTGCACAGGGCAATGCGGTATTCCCGCGTCATTGCAACAGCTCGGCATAAAAGCCTCGAGGCGAAATAGATACTGAAGTACTCTGTGGATAAGGACGATTAGTCGCTATCGTTGTTACCATGCGGCTGAACCTCTGTAGAATTTAGGCTTACATCTTGTCCATAGTACAATACTCTGGCATAAAACATCCAGATCATTGTAATAGTAGGTCAAAATTAATGATAAGACATCTGAACATTATCATGATATTCATTTCTTGAGGAGATTTAAGCTTTCAAGGCTCGGACGCGAGGATTGGTGCTTTAGATTGGCAGGGATTGGAGAGGGTGAATCTAAATCTGACACGGTAGGTTCGATCGTTCAGACAGGAGGAAAACCACTTAATCAGTAGGGGTTCGAAGCCAAGGGAGGATAGCTTAAAGAGGATGAGGTTGTGTGAAATTTGGTCGAAGGCCTTGCTGAAATCGGTTGTGATTACATCGACTTCGTTGCCGTTCTCTGAGGCACGGAGAGCGTAGGATGAGAATTCAATTAGATTGGTGGTGGTCGACCTTCCCGTAAAGAACCCGTGCTGGTTGGGTGAGATGATGGATTTGCAGCGGAAACATAACGCATTGTGAAGAATGCCTTCGAACTGTTTTGGAATACGTGACAGTTTGGCGATGGGACGGTGGTTACTAATATCCTTTTTTTGCCCCTTCTTATGAATGTGGGTGACAACAGAGGATTTCCAAATATTTGGGAAGACATCTTGTGTAAGCGATAGATATATATCTTTGATAGCGGGAGAGAAAGAGAACAGGAACATTTTTTTAAAAGGACAGCCGGAAGTCCATCAGGTCTAGGGCTGAACTTGTCTTTAAGCAGGTTTAATTTTTCTTCATCTAGGTCATGCTGGATAATTTGGGGGATGAAGGGGCCAAGGGAGAAGTCGAGCAGGTCTTTGAAGTAAGAGCGGTTAAGCTCGAAATAGTTGTCGGTGAAGGATTTTTTAATGAAAGAAGCGAAAGATTTGCAGTAGTTTGTGGTTCGGTTGAAGGAATCGTGTCATAGGAAAGGGAGTTGGGATATGCGTCAGATTTACGTTTAGAGTTAATAAAGAGGGAACAAGATTTGGGGTCATTTATCAGGTTGTTTTGTGTTTTTGTGAGATAATTGTAGTAAACAGAGTTGTAAAAAAGCTCGGTGAATTTATAAAAGGAACCGAGAAATTTGGAGTAGTCCAGGGAAGAGCGTGTTCTTAGGAAAATGTTCCACAAATTATTCCTCTTGTTCCGAAGAGTACGGAGTTTGCGGTTTTACCAAGGACGCGATGATACCGATGTCCTATGTTGAGAATAAGGGACATATAGGGAAATGGCATTATATATCTCCTTATAGAGAACGGCAGTAGCTTCTTCTACCTCTATCAAAGCGAAACGCGATTCTGCTAAGATTCTCATTTAATAGGCGAAAGTTAGCTTTGTGGAGGTTGTAGGAAAGTTGACGTGGGTTGGTGAGGTTTGGGATAAGCTGTCACGATAAAGGGATACAAGAACCGGTGGGTGGTAATTGTCGATGATGGAGAGAGCGTGAAGACTATGGGCAATTGAGGAATTATAGGGGTCCGTTGTAAATATAAGGTCAAGTTGTCTCTTCATATGATTTGGCACATTACTTATTTGACGGAGGCTTGAGTCGGTGAGACCGTCAATAAAAAGACATTCCTTGGTACTAGTGGGGTTTGAGGTGTAAAAGGATTGATCGTCTGACAGCGTTCATTAGTGATGGTGGAGGATAAAATCGCCAATAACAACGATATTGTCAAGGGAATTACTTAACTCGATTAGGTGATCAACCGCTGCTATTGAAATTTCGTATGACACGATTGTTTGCGAAGGAGGTATATAGAAACATATGATGTATAACGACTTTGGGCGTTGGTCAATTTTTATTGCGACATAGTTTAGATTGGGAGAAGAATAGATGGCAATAAGAGATGAGGCGAGCTTATTTTGGATGGCAAGCAGCACACCACGGCAAGGCGAATCCGGAAATATACCATCGTCATCATGAAAAACGTTAATGGTCGAAGGAAATAGTTCTTGACTGTGAATACTGGGGATAATGTTGGTTTCGGTTAGTGCGTATATATCGAAAGGGAGCGTATGAGCATTTTGCAAAATCGACTGCGTTTTAGAGCAGAGACCTCTGAGATTTTGTTAGTGTAGGGAGGGCTGTTGATTAGGGTAAAAAAGGCTTGCCCTTATTGGTAGAGGTCATTTTCATGTGAATATATAGACGAAAGAGCGAGAGATCTGTCGACACTATTTGTGGGAGGATTGATAGCTCCTTGGCTTCGTCGATGCAAGTGCCGTTCATCGCCAGTGTATTTACTTTGGGGCTCGCCTTTGACGAAAAGATATAGCAATGAGTTTTTAAGGCATTGAACAGTACTCAGTTAGATAATCCCCATTGATATATGTTGTTGAGGTCGGAATCCAGTGTATTAAGCATACCCTGCTGATTGATATTGACGTTCGAAGAGTTTGGACGGGAATGTTCGTATGAGTATGAGAAACTCAATGTGCTATCATCAGCAAAAGAGCGGATTGGTTTGTGGGTCATGGACAAGAGATCATTTAGAAAGATGTGGAAGTGAGTGGCCAATCAGGGGGTGGGGGTGAACGAACATACAGGGCAAATTCTCTGCTTTCAAACCGGCGAAGGCCAGGATGATAATTGTCCCTGTTCAATGCAGTTTCCACGTGACACCCCTGGATAGCTACTTTGGCACCCGCCAAGTAGTTAACCAATGCATGCAGCGATATCCTGAGAAAGGTTGGCGCAAGGATAATAACCTAT
This sequence comes from Microdon myrmicae, assembly GCA_963931805.1. NCBI lineage: Eukaryota > Metazoa > Arthropoda > Insecta > Diptera > Syrphidae > Microdon > Microdon myrmicae. The sequence goes on from OZ007499.1 coordinate 17,389,628, forward strand.
AGCGTTTGAAATAATAGTGAAGAAGATCGTGTGATTCGAACTGACGCTATGACAGCTCGAATCACGAAAAAAATTTTAGCTAAGCGTTACCCATCAGGCTACTGACCGTGTTTAGAATTTGATTTCCAAACTCGACTATATTCCACTGATGTGAATTATTTTTATTTATCGCTTGGTATACGGTTCTGATGTATTTTTCTTATTCGATTTTTCGTTCGGTGTTCTTCACTATTTTTGCTTGTGAATTGTGTGTATCTGTTAGAGTTGCCACAAACCTTGCCCGGAAAAACAAATTATTATGGACAATTTAACAAGTCTCGGATATGGACCGGATACCGGTGGAGAGACAATAAGGCCAAGACCGGATCCCGGTTATAGTGCCGATGATGATGATGATGAATTTCGTGCTACAAATGAAGCCATGGTGAACATTTAAGAATGTGATAATCATAACTGTCATAAGTTGTACTTTAAAATAAAAAAGTTTTGGTTTTATCTAAAATATCTTGGATTTTATTTAATTTTAAAAACATATCGTCCTTACTGGGAATCCCTTAGTACAAAATAAGTACTAGTATATAAACTAATATCAAATAGCCTAACAATTTGCCGTAAACTGACTATGTTTTATGACATCTGCTTTTTTTAGATTAGTTCAGCTTTTGCGAAACATTTAAATATAGTAATTATATAAAAACAAAAAACCAAAAGGTGATATAAAATTAAAAAATATGCTAAACACTCGTTGCAGATGTAATGGAATCTTTAGTACAGCAACTTGCTAATAGGAAAAACTCAATCTTTCATTGAACAAGGATATATTTTGAGAAGAAAGAAGCTCAGCTTCGAAGTTCAGAAAACCTGGCATCTCGTTGTAATAAATCATCTAATTTATATCTTAGTATAATGAATTAGTAGTTATGACTATTTTTGTTCCTACGCGATTTTAAGATCTACACAACTCGATTAAGACGATCCTACTTACAAAATTCCTTATGTCAAAAATGAGTCTATTAATAAATTTCCTTACGCAAAAAACATTCAAAAAAAGGTCATGAGGGATTAATTTTTTCAACTTTTTCTCACACTGAACTTTCGAATATGCTGCAAAAATAAGAAGGCAAAGTTGTATCGAAAACTTCATGAGAATAGAATATCTTTTCTATCCAAAACAAAGATGGAAAGGTCATCAAATGTCCCTAAATATTTCCGGAATAATCGTCGTCCCCTCTGGGAACCTCTTATAATCGTTTTTCTCTCACATATTTTTGCATAAATCTCTTTGGAAAACTGCCAAATTCAACAGGAAAATTCTACCTTACTTGTGATGCAATCCCTAGTTCAAAATTTAGACATGCTTTCTTTGACGTCTTTTGATTCACCAACCTTTACCGGATTACGTTACCTTGTTACCTTTCTCCCCGCAAACGACGGAGAAGAAGGACTTGCCCATGTAGCCGGGGAAATTTATTGCTACCTTGGCGAAATTGCAATCCCATTCTTAAGAACTAATGACAAGACAAATCCTGCGTTCACCTATCTTCCTGTGTCAAAGAGTGATCAAATTCATTATCCTTGTTAGGGACGGATGTACTGCGCCGCATATATTGATAAGGACTTGAAAAGAACTGATTGGCAAACCAACAAATCAAATCATGCAACACAATCCCCTTCATTGCAATGGCTTTAAGAAGAATTTGTATCGAACCTATTGTCCTTTTTATCCTTAATTTTGCAAAAGTGACAAAACCGAACCCCGGGGAAATTGGGCTTTGCATGATTCCATTCAAATCTAAAGGGAAAGGGCTAACGGATCGAATAATATTAATTGAAATTTTTCTGCATGGGGAATTTTTCTAAAATAGCATCTCAAGGATGAATTGATATCCTTGAGAGTGCACTAGATGATGCAATGTCAGACAACATGAACTGTTTTCGGCTTAATGCGAAGTATTTGGTTATGCTCGACTTATGATAAATTGCAAGGATATCCTTTGAGACACTCGATTTCGTTGCATTTAATTTATGTGCAAGGATATGCGCCAGTTATAAATATTAAAGAAAAGAAAATGCGATTTATTGGAGCACACAAATAAAGGCGTGCGCCATTATTGATATGATCGACACAACATCGATCAGGGGAAGATTCTTGTTTGAACCAAGGATCCAACTGAGTTTGGAAAATGCAAATTGGATTCACTTTTCTGTGCTCTGATTGAATTTTCCGATCTGCTGCGCAGGCAAATACTTTGCATAAGGCTGTCAGCTTTGTGCATGGATCCTGCTGACTTTTTAACCATATTAGCGCGGATTGCCTTCCAGGACTTAAAATCTATACAAAATGTGAAAGTGTAAAAAAGAGGTGTGCAATGCGTGATGTGTGTCTCGACGCTTCGAGGCATTTTTATTGGCGTTGCATTGGGATGCTTTTTGTCGACTAATTGGATCGGAATTAGCATGTTAGCCCTTTGAGATGCTAATCAGGAACGAATATTAAGGACATGGTCTGACGACGTTGGAGAGGGCCAATACTGCGGTTTGCTGCATATGTGATTGCGTCGTGAACTAGATGATTGATTATATGGTGGAAATATGGCGCAAAGAAAAAGAAGAAACAGAAATTAGCAGAGCCAATGGAATAAGATGAGGTATGGTGCGGGGGGGTAAGTACAGACAGGAAGGAGAGTGAGAACGGGAGAGGAAAAGAAGGAGAATGAAATAAAATTCCAAATAAGTAGAATCTACGTAAAGTTAATAAGATGAGAGAGGTTAAGTAAAGTTACTCAGTTAAAAGAAGATGTTAATAAAGGCTGAGAGAGAGGGACAGAGAAAGAAGAACCAAAAGGAAGGAGAGCAAGAACGAAAGAGGAAAAGAAAGAAAGTGAAATAAAATTTTAAAAAGGTAAGTAGAACCAACTTAAAGTTAAGATAAGAGATGTTAAGTAAAGTTACTAAGATACAGAAGATGTCAGTAAGAACGAGAGACGGACAGAGAAAGAAGGAACGAAAGGAAGGAGAGCGAGGACGAGAGAGAAACAGAAAAAGAGTGAAATAAAATTCCAAATAAGTCCAATCAACGTAAAGTTAATAAGATGAGAAAAGTTAAGTAAAGTTACTAAGATAAGAGAAGATGTCACAATAAATACAGAGAGAGGGACGTACGAGAAAGAAAGAACAAAATGAACGAGAGCGAGGACGAGAGAGAAAAAGAAAAGAGGGTAATAAAATTCCTAATAAGTCCAATCAACGTAAAGTTAATGAGATGAGAGAACTTAAGTATAGTTACCAAGGTAAGAGAAGACGTGTCAATAAATACAGAGAGAGAAAGAGGGACAGAGAAAGAAGGAACAAACGGAAGGAGAGCAAGGACGAGAGAGAAACAGAAAAAGAGTGAAATAAAATTCCAAATAAGTCCAATCAACGTCAAGTTAATAAGATGAGAGAAGTTAAGTAAACTTACTAAGGTAAGAGAAGATGTCACAATAAATACAGAGAGAGAGAGGGACAGAGAAGGATAGAACAAAAGGAAGAGGAGTGGGAACGAGAGAGGAAAAGAAGAGAATGAAATAAAATTCGTAATAAGTAGAATCAACGCAAAGTCGATAAGATGAGAGAAGTTAAGCAAAAGTTACTAAGTTAAAAGAAGATGTCAATAAAGACTGAGAGAGAGGGACAGAGAATGACGGACCAAAGGGAAGCAGAGCGAGAACGAGAGAGGAAAAGAAAGAGTGAAATAAAACTTTAAAAAGGCAAGTAGAACCAACGTAAAGTTCATAAGATAAGAGAAGTTAAGTAAAGTTACTAAGTTAAAAGAAGATATCAATAAAGACTGAGAGAGAGGGACAGAGAAAGAAGGAACAAAAGGAAGGAGAACGAGAACGAGAGAGGAAAAGAAGGAGTGAAATAAAACTTTAAAAAGGTAAGTAGAACCAACGTAAAGTTAATAAGATAAGAGGAGTTAAGTAAAGTTACTAAGTTTGAGAAGAAGTCAATAAGGACAGAGAGAGGGATAGAGAAAATAAGAACAAAAGGAAGGAGAACATGGACGAGAGAGAAAAAGAAAAAGAGTGAAATAAAATTCCAAATAAGTCCAATCAACGTAAAGTTAATCAGATGAGAGAAGTTAAGTAAAGTTACTGAGATAAGAGAAGATGTCAATAAATACATAGAGAGAGGGACAGAGAAAGAAAGGAGAGACAAAAGGACGAAGAGCGAGAACGAGAGAGGAAAAGAAAGAGAGTGCAATAAAATTCCAAATAAGTACAATCAACGTAAAGTCAATAAGTTGAGTAAAGTTAATTAAAGTTACTAAGATAAGAGATGTCAATAAAGACAGAGAGGGGATAGCGAAAGAAAGAAGAAAAGGGAGAGTGGCTGGCTTATTCAAACAGATACTGATAATGGCGAATCTTATTGAATCTTATTGAAACATGTAAAAGGTCAAATATAAAGTCGGTTAGATAACTCTTAAAATTGAATATATAAGGAGTTAATGGCAAAAATTGACATGTAGACACCAAAGACGTGATCTGCGTTTACTACCGCACTCGAGACCTACCGGTCTTGAACGATTTCTTTCCCACTATCCCCCCATCCAAGTAGTTAGAGGACAATTGAACTAACCCTGTCCACACTATCCTTAGATACCTCCTTCGCTTTTCTTTTCAGATATCTTGAGACCGAGCCCAACATCTTCACGAATCGCAAGATGACCAGGAGCCAGAGACAAGATGAAGGACAAATTTGTCCTTGTCTCCCTAAAGTCGGCCTCTCGTCTCTCTTTTTTTTTTAAATCAACATGTACAGGCTGAGAAGGAAGTGTGGAATAACGCTGCAGACTGTACCGGATTCTTATTCTTGCGATCATCTGAAGGTATTCGGAAAACGTCCTGAAGTTAAGCTACGGTGCGACTTAGAGTTAAGGTGGATTAGCCTCTATCATATGCAGGTGTCCAGCTGGGTCCAACCCGTCTTGAAGTTATGACCTCAAATAAATTGGCCGAAGATAAAATGTAGAAAATGACGGTTATCACACCATCGAATTCTGAGGATAATTTTCTTGTTTTTTTTTACACTGACGCGAGCACAAAACGGGATTTTGGAGACCCTTAAATGTTAGATCACAGTGTGAGCGAATGGAAAGGAAGCGGATAAGGAAAGGAGGTATCGATGTACATTGGAATTAAATCCCTGGACATTACAACGACGAGGAAACACATGATCACAAGAGTATTCCACATTCGTGTGGTTCGGCTAAAGAATGACTCTCTATGTTTGTTTGTGTGCCTGAAGTCCACCTTCAACCTGAACTTATGCGCATTCACAGACTGACGGGTATCTCGGGAAAATGTCTGAGGAGTCGGAACACGCAGCAAGTTCAGTTGAGCAACGACCGTGAACCGTATAGAAAAGAGATAGACATGATACGTCGCGCCTGTGTTGTAACGACGGAATTGATCGACTTACGGCTGGGTCCACAATAAGTTTAACTGCTCGTTTTGCATCCTATCGAGCACGTGTAATGCAGTTTTGCATGCGCCTGACCAAATATGGGAGTTGAACTTCATTTTTGGACGAATATACGCCTTGTAAATAGTGGCCAGGTTGGATGGAGTGAAGTATCTTTTGCATCTCTTAAGGAACCCCATCCATTTGACCGCACGTGCCGCAGCTTCAGCTTCAAAAGTGTGGTCGCTCCAATAAAGAGTCGAATTAATTCGAGTGCCGAGGAATGAAAGTTCCTTGGCTTCGTCGATGGAGGTGCCAGTCATCGATAGTCTATTTGCTTTGGGCTACACCTTTGACGACAGGAGACAGCACAGAGTTTTTAAGGCATTGAACTCTACTCGGTTAGATAATCCCCATTGATATATATTGTTGAGGCCGGAATTCATTGTATTAAGCATAACCTGCTGATTGGTATTGACGTTCGAATAGTTTGGTCGGGGATGTTCGTATGAATATGAGAAACTCAATGTGCTATCTTCAGCAAACGAGCGGATTGGATTGTGGGTAATGGACAAGAGATCATTTATGAAGATGAGGCAGAGAGTGCGTGAGATTACAGAACCTTGGGGAACACTTGCATTAATTTGATGGAAGGCAGATTTGACACCATCAAGAACCACTTGGATTGAACGGCTAGAAAAATTGTCTCTTATCCATTGGATCAGGGAATTGTCCACTCCATATGAATGTAATTTTGATAAAAGGGCTGGATGTCAAACTCTGTCGAAGGCTTTCGAGATATCCAGTGCAACAACCTTGCTTTCTCCGAAGTAGTGGATGGAATGGCTCCACTTTTAGGTAAGGTACGTCATTAAATCTCCTGTGGACCTACTGCTACGAAAGCCATATTGGAGGTCATTGAGGAGGTCATTTGATTCCAGACATTTCGAAAGTTGACGGTTAATCAGTGATTCCATTAACTTCGATAGAATAGAAGTTAGTGCTATAGATCGATAAGAAGAGAAAGAGGGATGATTTGTCGCCCTTTTTGGGAATTGTCTGAATGTTCGCTGACTTCCATCTATTTGGGAAACGGTCAAGTAGTATGAGACAAATGGATGAGTTTTCGCAGTGGTTTAGAGACTAAAGACGAACATCTCTTCAAGAGAATTGGGAGAATGCCAACCGGACCCGCCGATTTGTGTGCGTTTAGCGCCTTGAGTGCCGGGCAACAGTACGCGTTCGGTAGCGAATCTGGCTCATGGTGTGCTGCTTATGCTCAATCAGACAGCGTTGAGTTCATTGCAAAATGTGCAGCAAGTAAATTCGCTTTCTCTATTGCACTGGTGACTGGTCTGTCATCGACTGTAAGCGAAATAATGGATGAGGGGAGGGAGTTTTCGATGCTTCTCGTGAATGTCCAGGAGTTTCTACTACCCGTGGGGGAGTGTAGTGTGTTTTGTCTCACTCTCTGGTCATGCACAAACTTTGCGCGTTGAATATACGCATTGCAGTCATTTCTACCTCTCTTGAATCTTTTCCGGTTTTTCTCAGTATTGTTTGATATATACAACCGAAAGTTCAACTCCTAGCCTTAATGGCTTCTCTGCTCCCGGAATGGAACCACATATTTCTCTTGGGTTTGATACTCTTTATCGTGTGTGGAATAAAGGTTCACATGCCAAGTAGAATCGTCTTTGTCAATGTGTCCGCTATAGGGTCAACATCGTTATTGAGGAAAAATAACGACAAATTTAACGTCCCTAAAAAGTCGTTCAGACCTTCCCACTTGGCTTTCTCGTAGAACCATACTATTCTTTTGGGAGCTTTCTCGTTAGCGTTGCTGTTGGTTACATGAAATTTAGGTGACACAACACACTGGTCTGAAGTGCCCAAGGGCGAAGAAACTTCAATTGCGTATGTTTGGGTGGGGGGTGAGAAACAGGTCCAATGTGTTGGCGGAATGTCCATCTATATCTGGTACCCGTGTTGGGCCATTGACCAAATTAATTGACCCAGCAAAGAGCTGATCATACTGACCTTCAGGTGTTGTGTCCCCGGAGTGGCAAAGCCACTGAGAGTTGTGCAAATTGAAATCACCCACAATTACGATTTCAGTGTGCGGATATAGGGTCAAGATTCTATCGATAGAATCAGATAGAGCATCAAATTCGTTAAAGGATACACTTTTATCCAAGTTTGGGCTTCTGTAAAGAAAGTAGTAATGTGTGATATGCCTATGAACGTGAAGTTTTAGCCACGAGAAATTAAATTCTGAATTGGAGCAGGGCCCATATTGTGGCAGAAGCTGATAAGCAATATCACATCGTATGTATGTGGCTAGACAGGATCTGAAAAGAACAAAGGCACTAAGTTATAACCGGGTATAGTAAAATCAGTAATATCTGCTCCAGTTATTAGCTGAGTCTCGGTAAGTGCAAGACTGGCTGGTTTCTGGTTACAGACGTGGGCAGACACACAGGATCGACGTGAAATTCCCATTCCATTGAAATGGTGACAAAGAAAACCAATACCGCCTCAGAAAAGCATGCAAGTTGGACCCGGCGATAGGTAAGTGAAAGCAACCACCACAGGTGTTATGCCCTTGTCATAGGTGCCCCACTAGATCCGTGCCGAAATCCAGGTCACATCCCTTTCGTGACGAATATTACACCACTCAAAACCCCAAAAACCTTCCAAAGATTATAAATCAATCAAGAGTATCGATGCCTGAGGTACGCAACAGAGATGCGAAAAAGAGGAAAAACAGACACAAGGAAAGGAAAGGGTATGAGCTTTCCCACACTGTACACTTCTACACAATTTTCACACTACGGCCCGAATCCCATAAATATTACTGCACTACACTCGGACGCGTTTGTGGTGATCCGTTTGTTTACTTCGGATCCCACAGAAGACTTGACGCGCGTACCGATAGTGCAATTAGGGTATCTTGTGTTTACTTAAGATACCCTAGACGAATTACACAATTGATCCGATGGTACGGATCACAAGGCAGAGGCGCACGTGCTCGCTCGTCGGCGGTTAGCTTAATACTAATAATAAAAAATTGCAGAAGACAGACATTGCTCAAGTTAAGTAATGAGCTGACTTATTTCATTCGATAAAAACCACATAAAATTGTTATTTCAAATAAATAAAATGATTTTTATACAAATTAGTTAACGATTTGTGTTCTTTTCTAATCCAATCTGGCTTATTTTGGGATAGAGGATGTATGTTTAATACTACACCTAAAGAGTGTTCGTATAAAAAGGAATGATATTAAAAATAAATAAAATAAATTATATGCAATAAATTAATGAGTTCTTATGACGTACCTGGATGCCGGTCTTTCTTCAGCGTGCCTGAAATAAAAAATAAATTGCGTTTTAATAAAACTGTAAATACAGGGTGTTTCAATGAAAAGGAATGATGTTAAACGTAAATAAGGTTTAGGATTTTCGACATTAGTTTTTTTTTCTTTTGAAAAGTTCACTCTTTAGCATTTAAAAAAAAAAATTACCACAAAATGATCATTAAATGTCAATTGTAGACGGACAGGTAAACACAGAGAATCGTTGTTAAGCCGATATAAAAACATAACAACACTTATAACATCATGTTTCTGAGGGCAGTCTCCATCGGCTCTATTTGCGGAATTTTTCTTCAGAGTCTCACTTGGTTCCAGAGAATCGGGTAATAATTTCGCAAAGGGAGGGAATATGTCAAGTATGAATGGGACTCAAACGACAAAATTTGGTGTCAAATGTTTGATACTAATTTATTCATTTGGTAAATTCAGTTTTTGTCAGTTTGAAATGTGAAAAGATTAACAATTCAAGAACATGTTAAAGCCATTAGAGTCTATTACGGAAATGGGTTTTCAAATACAAATGAACTTCGCGCATTTTGCGATTTTTTGTTCTGGTCAACCTAACCGACCAGCTAAGTGTTGAATTACAAAAATGGTCACGAAATTTATAGAAATGGGGTCGGTAACAGATTTGAAACCATCAGAGTGTGCTCATGCAAGTTATTCGGCCGAGTTGCTCGCGGTGCGCGCGAATGTAATAGTGTGATTCGCGATCGTGCGCAGGAATCATAGTTCATTATGATCATATTACGAGGGTGAATAAAATGTAAACGGTAATTTTACTTTTTTGCTTAGTTGCGAGATAATCTTGTGCGTGGCTGTTGTTTGGTTTATGAACAGTAGGGGAACCGGCTTGGCTAGCGGTCGCGCTCAACTTTGTAGAAAGTACAGCCATGAGCGAGCAAGAAGTACAAACGTCTGTTGCGCAACGGTTTATTATAAAATGTTCAAAAAATGAAGGCGTTAAACCCTGGGGAATTTTTTCTCGATTAAAGGCACCGTTTGGTGATGATACTCTGTCTCAGAATCGTGTGTATACGTGGGCCAGAAAATTTAAAAGTGGACGAGAACGTATCGAAAAACGAAAGTCATGATCAACGCCCAAGGCCAAGTCCTATAGATGGCAACATCCGTGCAGTTCGAGAGCTTATTGAAAGTGATCGCCGCTTGACTGTTTGAGAAATCTCATCAGAAGTGGGTATCAGCTATGGAAAAGCCGCATATCGAAACAAAAGACGAGATATTCATGACAACGTCAGGCCGCACACCGAGTCCTTGACAAGGGATACATTGGAAGAAATGAGCTGGGAATTTCTCGAACACACTCCTTATAGCCTAGACTTGTCTCCCTGTGACCATTTTGTGTTCACACCCTTGAAGGCATCACTCGGAGCAAACAATTCGAAAGTAATGACGAAGGCGAGGTGCACGTGCGTAATTGGCTAACAACTCGCCCTAAATCTTTCTACGAACAAGGGTTATTAACTCTAAAGCAGGGGACTTTATTGAACAATGTTGATAGTATGGTTCGTGTGTAACATTATCTAATAAATATATAAAAAAAATTATCGTTTATATTTGATTAACCCCCATATATTAGATCGAATTCTGGGAACAGGATCCACGAGCAGAGACATATTGATGAGCATTTTTCACAAGATATTATTTTTAGTGACTAAGCCCATTTTTAAAACCCGGTAGGCGTAGGTGTGATGAGCCGACACTACCATAAGGGAACAAATCATCAAGAAAACACCGACTCGACAAAAAGAAGACGTAGGGAAAAACGGAAAAAGTGTGATATATGCGTCGAAACGTGGAACGTTTGAACGTTATATAAACCAGGCGCGATACAGACGGTCGTAGAAAACGCGAAACAATATAAAATGGACATCAATGCGCTTCAGGAAGTCCGACTCCCACATCAAGTAATCGAAACCAACGGGTTTACACTGGTGTGTAGAGGTACCGATACACATAACCTCGGAACCGGCTTCATCATAAGCAAGCAGATTACGCTCGATGTAAAAGATGTGAAATTTATTAATGACCGCATATCTGTGCTAAAAATACAGGGTCCATGGTACAATTATGTATTTATAAACGTACACGCCCCAACAGAATCTACCGTCGAAAATACGAAGGACACGTTCTACGAGACCCTAGAGTAAGTATTTGATGGGATCTCATCATTCGATGTTAAAATCCTCCTCGGGGACCTCCACGCGAAAATTGGAAAGGAAGATATCTTCCAACCAACTATAGGTAAAGAAAGCCTACACGACGTTTCAAATGATTATGGAATTCGAAATATTATGTTCGCGGCGTCAAACGATCTGGTAGTGAAAAGCACGATGTTCAAACAAAAGCAAATTCATAAAGCCACATGGATATCACCCCACAGGGTAACGCGTAACCAAATAGACCACTTCCTCATAGATAAAAGACACCACCCGAATATCCTTGACGTAAGATCATATAGAGGAGCAGATTGTGACTCCAATCATCTTCTAGTGATGGGCAAATTTAGAAGTCGGCTCGCAGCAAACCCCCACAAGCAGTCACGGGACACGAACAAAAAGTTCGACATTGTTGAACTAAAAGATCTGCGCAAAAGGGCTGAATATCAAGACGAACTAAAGAATAGATTTAGCATCCTAGAGAATGGGAGCAGTGAGGAAAAGGAAGCCAATAGTGTGGATACTAAATGGACATCGATCAGAAACACAATCAATCAAACAGCACAAAAGATATTAGGACTTAAGAAAACAATTAAGTCCAAACCTTGGTTTGACGATGAGTGCAGGGCGAAGATCGAAGAACGTAAGCGCCTCAGAGTGATCCACTTACAGAGATATGATGAAGTCAACGCGGAAGGATACGCGACAATTTGGAAAGAGACAATGAGACTCTTCAAACGCAAAAAACGCGACTCGGATCGAAAAAATCCTACGAAATGCCAGAGCAAAGAACATCAGAGGCATGTATGCCGGCATAAACACAATTAGAAATGGCTACCAAGGGAGAGCCTAAATAATTCGAGACACAAACGGTTGACTGGTCACAGAAACAAACAATATCGTGACAAGATGGAAGCAGTACTTTGAAAACCTGCTCAATGTTCGCACCCATCAACCACAAATAAACGCACCAGACCTACATACAGCCGAGCCCCAAATCCCAGAGCCATCTCTCAACGAAGTTGTAGACGCGATAAATCTACTGAAAATCAACAAGGTTCTCGGAGTCGACTGCATACCGACAGAGCTTGTGATGCATGGAGGGGAGGCAACCGCTCGAAAAGATCCACCAGCTCTCCAAAACAATATGGGATAAGGAAGTCACTCGGAAGAATGGAAAACCACCACTACAGCCGAGCCTCAGATCCCAGAGCCCTCTTTCAACGAAGTTGTGGAGGCAATAATCTGAAATTGAAAAACAAGCAAGGCTCCCGGAATCGACTGCATGCTGGCAGAGTGAAGCATGGAGGAGAGGCAACCCCTCGAAAGATCCACCACGTCATCAAAACAATATGGGATAAGGAAGTCTCTCCAGTAGAATGGAAAACCTCAATAGTCGTCCCCATTTTTAAAAAAGGCGACAGATCTGACTGCGAAAAATACAGAGGAATGTTATTGCTCCCAACTACATAAAAAATACTAGCAAATGTCATACTGGCGAGAATCACACCATACGCAGAAGAAATACTGGGAGACTACCAATGCGTATTCCGTAGGAAACGGTCAACAAGCGACCAAATGTTCACAATAAGGCAACTGCTTGAAAAGAAGTGGGAATACGGAAAAAAGCCTACGACTCAGTCACAGGACAAAGACTCTACCATATTGTAGTTGAGCTGGGAATCCCGAAAAAATATGCCGCCCTCATTCAAATCTGCATGAACGAAAACAAGGGACAAGTTAGAATAGAAAACCCCCTCTCAGAACAATTTGAAATCCGGGACGGTCTAAAACAGGGGATCACCATGTCTTTTTAATCTTGTGCTCGAGTATGTTATCAAAAAGCTACAAGACGACAACGTGGTTAGATCATCCCTGAACGGGGTCACACAAGTGCTCGCATATGCGGAGACATCGCCGTTCGGGGCAATAATCTAGAAACTGTAAGTAAAAACTGTGAAATCATCATGCAAGCGACAGAAGAGGTGGGCCTAGAAATAAATGAAGACAAAACAAAATACATAATTACGGCGAGAGCAGGTGGACCTCAGGGAACACATATAAACGTCAGAAGCAAAATATTCGAAAAAGTTAAAGAGTTTATATTTATATATGGAAGAGCTATACCGCAAACCTACAATAGTGAGAGTAATCAAGTCGCGAACATTAAGATGGGCCGGACACGTAGCGCGAATGGGCAGCGATACGACCGTGAGTAGAATTCTTGACGGTAGACCAACGGGAAAGAGACCGGTAGGACAGCCGCGACGGAGATGGGAGGACAATGTTAGGTTTGACCTTGAGGAGATCGGATCGGCTGGTCATGCGTCGAAGGAGAGTACACGGGACAGGGAACGATGGCGGAGTCGAGTCGGTGAGGTCATGAACTTCCGGGTTCCTACAGGCCAATAAATAATAATGTTCCTTGTTTATGGTCCATGTTTCATTTCCAGCTACAATAGTTTTTAACATCTTTTCGAGCGTGTTTAATGATGTTTTTACAATGATCAAATCAGTGCAATTTTTAGTCATCATTTGGTTGATGTGGATTAAACTTTGAATACAATATTCTTAGACCAAGTTTTTCAGTTTTAAATGGCATGAATTGTTATTTTCGGTAGATTAAGCTCCAGCTCTTTGAATCTCATCGAAGGTTCTTCGAAATCACGTACTTTAACGATGTTTTCTTCGAAAATCACGTCAGATAGTCGGGGTGTACGTTTATTGTCAGACACATCTTTCCATGTATTTTTTGAATTTACTGAGTCAGCGCCCTGGGATGGTATTTTTTATTTATTTTACTGTTCTCGGCCGGGTCCACCAGCCAAGCTCAATCTCTGATGTCCGGCGGTATTGCCTTGTTTTTTTTCTCTGTGCCTTCATTGATGGAGGTTTATTGGAGTGGAGTACTTTGTGATGGCTTCCTCCACAGTTCTTCCAAGAAGAGACCCTGTAGCTTGAACTTCAGTGATGATAGCGAAGGCATCTAAAGTATAGCCTTACCGACCGACCTCCTTAATCTGGCATATTTCAAGAGTTGATATCGCCCATGACATACTGGACATTTCTTCTGACATGTTTCGCTTTCGAGGAAAGCGTGGATCTTGTTGAGCAATGCCTTCACTGTTTCGGATGAGTTAAAGTATTGCGCCTTTCCTAATGTTCTGTGGTGGCGAGTGAGTTCTTCACATGATTAGTGATTGTCAATCAACGTGAATGGCAGACTTCTCCGGCTTTGCTTGCTCTTCTCTGGAGTGCTCTGAGCAAATGCGCAATGTTTTGGGGCTTGCTAAAACCGTATCGTCAAACGTCTTCCGGAAACTGAGCCATTCTGCATTGGCACCGTTGAAGTAGGAGAGCTCGATAACGCCCTGTATTGCATACAGTAAATCAGGGATCGCCAACCTTTTTTCACAATTAAGAATTTTCATGAACTTTGCGGGCGTACTAAAATGTTATGGCATATATCACTTAGTGTTAGTGTTTAGTGAGGGCAGGTTCCTCATATATTCAGCTTAGTACAAGCGATAAAACTTAACAACTATCTTAAAACTATTCTTATATATATATAAACTATGATTAAAAAGAAAAAAAAAAGAGGGGAGGGGGTGTATGTTTGGCGAGTTTGTTACTGGGTTTATCCATCAATTATCACTCATTCATTTACCTCGCTTAGTACAAGATGTAAGAGTGCAGACGGGGGGTGGGCGCGGCCAGGAGGGGAAAGGGAGGAGATGAAGTTTGAGAACAGTAGAGGTAAAGTTGAAATCGAAGGAGGTAGGGTAGGAGTTTGCCCGCCGCAGCATTAGCGAAATGGGTTCATTAGAGCCGTAAGAAGTGTGGTGGGTGGGCTGATAAAAGAGATGAGCGTTTCGCAGGTTACGGGGGTTAGTGTGAAGTGGAATGGTGGAGAGCAAACTTGGGCAGTTGATTGTGCCTGAAAGGAGACGGTGGACGAAAAGGATATCGGCATGAGTTCTGCGCTCTTCAAGTGTGTTGAAGTTGATCAGATGGAGCCGGCTTGTGTATGGGAGTAGAATCCGAGGATTCGCCCAGTTCAGTCCGCGGAGGGCAAAACGCAGAAAACGACGCTGCACGCTTTCGATTCTGCGTACATGGGAGGAGTAGTGTGGGGACCAGACCTGACTGGCGTATTCAAGAAGGGGGCGGACGAAGGCTATGTAGAGAGAACGGGAAACGTAAGGATTAGAGAATTCTTTAGACCAGCGTTTCACAAACCCAAGGACAGAGTTGGCCTTAAGAATAATATCATCAATATGCGGGGTGAAGCTAAGCTCCCTATCAAATAACACCCCGAGGTCGCGTCTCGAGAGTACAGATATCTGCTGGTTTAGCAGGAAGTAGGAGCCGGTTGCGGGGGTGGGGGGGGGGGGGGGGGTTCGGGAGAAGGTGATTGAGTGTCATTTGACAACGTTGAGTTCAAGGCAGTTATTAAGGCACCAAGTTGAGAAGCTGTTGAGGTCCGTTTGGAGAAGTGAGGAGTCAAGAGGAGAGGAGAGATGATCATTTTGTAGAGTTTGGCGTCGTCCGCACAGAGGGAGATGGATGAGTATTTAATAATGGAGTCAACATCATTGATGGTAAGGAGAAATAGGAGGGGACCTAGATGGCTGCTGTAGCATATACAGCCACACAAAATTTGATTAATGAAGTAATAATTTGGTTACCTGGGTTTTACCGCCGTTTTCAACTACGTTGCCGGGGAGAGTTGGAGGTCGGAGTAGCAGCTTCCACCCGACTCAGTCCTGGTTCTTCTTCCCTTGGGCCAACAATTTAGCACATTCAGCCGCAGCTTCCTTGGATGTCACTTGACGCTTCTTCCTCAATGCAAGACGTCTTCGTTTCCTTGGGCCAACAATTTAGCACATTCAGCCGCAGCTTCCTTGGATGTCACTTGACGCTTCTTCCTCAATGCAAGACGTCTTCGTTTCCTTTGAAAGACAATTGGGGTTACCAATCGTTGGATTTTTGGAGCCTTCGATATGGCTGCGACTGGCCAGTCCGATCTTTAACCACTTGCGTTTTTACTTTTGTAACACACTTTTAGTGTTTTATAATTTTTATTTCGAGTCCAACTTTTTTTTTTTTTCTACAATTATTATTATTATTAATTTTACGTCTCCAAAAAAAAGGAACAAAGAACAAAGAACGGGAACACCTTTTTTTTTCTTCTTGCTTTTCCTCCACTTGCTTTTACAACTTGCTCAACGGAACTCAAAACCGTATCTTTCAAAAAGGGTCAACCCTCCATCTCTCACGCTCTCCACTCACGTCCACTTCGAAAAACAAATTCGAACTCGAAGAACTGCACGATCCACACCCGAATCAGGGTGTGTTCAGAAACTCACTTCAGGATCGTGCAATTCTTCCACCACCTTACCATCATACTATGTTAAAACAAAATTATATTAAACACAAACTACCAAATGATGGTGGTGGCCGACGTACGTAACACACCTCCCCCCTCCACAAGACTGCGTGGCATTCTTAGGAGAGGAATGTCACGCCGGAGAGTGGACGGCGGAGAGCAAACAAACAAACAATTAACAAACCAACCAATAAATAAATAGATAAATAAATAAACATGCTTAGGTGTTAAGGTTAGTAAGGATTTTCTATATATTTAGTACTACTTATACATTAGGGTTAGTGAAACAAAATAAATAATACTTAAGTGCTAATGTTAGTACGTTTTAGGCTACCTATATACTAGGGTTAGTAAAAATAAATAAATAAATAACACTGATGTATTAACCTAAGATCTCACCTAAATATTAATGTTAGTGTGTACCTTCTACTGCTTACATATTAGGGTTAATAAAAAATAAATGAATAAATAACACTTATGTATTAACCTAAGAGGGGGAGCAACAGACAAGCACTCCACAAAACCAAGGACAACACAACCGTCCGCGGCGGGTCCGACACTCAATCCGATGGTTCGACCAAAAGCTCGACCGCCCACACGATCCGGTTAGGACTCCCCCGCCAAGGCGAGGTGATCCCCTCTCGTTCAACCACTCCAAAATGTCACCCGGCCGGCGAAAACGTCCCGCTCTTATACATTTGATTTAGTCCTCCTCTTTTGGACTCGGTACTTGCCCCGGTCCATGGGTTGGTAGATCGGGGGGTTTGTCCCGTTTCGGCGGCAAAACCTACCATCACCCGACATTATAGTGCGCTTTCGCACTTTCATATTTGCGATCCAACCCCCAGCACTGGGGTTTGCCTCTGCAGTCTGCGCTGGGACTGCGCCTGCAGCATTAGGCCTGGCCTTAAAGACTTTTCGTCAGACTCTCAAGTTGGTCTCCCTCGACGAAGGTCCTTTACGAGGACGAAGATTCCGGAGGGTAACCAGAGTCTGGCCAGCTAGGATCAGGGGCTCCAAGTTATAGGAAGGCTTATCCTTCCCTTATTTGTTCTTTTATTAAAGGTGTTGTCTAATAACTATATTACCAACGTCCGCTGTTCGGGGTTCATCCGGATGACCTCGTGGGTAGCACGTGGTTGAACAGCTTTTCGCAGCCCTCCCCTGTATGGGTAGGGTCTCCGGGCGAGTACCTGCCGCAGTATCGACCTTAACAGGTCCCTTTGGCACGTCTCCCCGTTTGGCTGCCACACGCTCAACCCTTCCCGTCCCATTGCTGATAAATTGAATGGAGAATGGCACGGGATTTACGGTCGTTCGGGGAAAAACCAAACAACCACCCGGCCCGTCTACCTTACAATTCCGAGACAGGAAGTCGTACCCCAACAATCCGTCTTCCTCCAAACCCGGCAAGGAGTCTACTATTTGGAAACTGCAGGGAATCTCATGGTGCAACTTGAAATTCCCAGTGCAGCATCCCCTCGACTTGCCTTTGACAAACAGCGCTTGGAGCGTTGTAGATTTATCCACATCCATGCCATATCTAGGATGGAGTGCCTTCAGCTTCAACAGGCTGATCTCAGCGCCGGTGTCCACGATTAGGCGCGTAGGGTTCCTACGGCCAATGTCTAGAGGGAGAGCGACAATCGGGACTCGAGTCGGCGAAAACTGAGAACAGCTGGAGCTGGGTTTCGTTTTTAGTGCGGTCGGGTAGGATCTTGCCGACCCGACCCTGGGGAGTTTCCCGAACTCTCCCATTTCGCCTTATGTCGACACTCTGCCGCCTTGTGAGTGTGTCGACCGCAAAACTCGCACGATGATCCGCTCCTCCGTTCAGGAATATTCCGCTCGGGAGTCCCACTGGACACCGAACTAGCGGAACTGGAGCTATTCTTTCTGCCCACTTTGGGCCCAATGTGCCGGGGCTGCCATTCCCGGCTCCCCGCGCTGCCTGATGCGGCATCATGTCTCGCATCCGTCTTTGAGGATTTTGAGTCCATGGAGTCGGGTCGCTTACCGCCACCGCTCGACACGGACGATCGTCGCCCATCATCTCCATCCACCTTCCGAGAATCCCTACTTTCCGCGCTATCATTACCGGCGCCTCGATTTCGCCGACGCTGCCTCCGACGCCCTCTGCGCCTATTTCTCGCGCCCGCCCCAGTCTCCACACGGGTATCTTGCTCTCGGCTCGCAACAGGTGCTGTTCCGCCGTGCCGCTTGCGGGGAGAACCCTGGGAACTCTGTTGTTGTTCCCACCTTTGCCTGTATTCGCACCCGTGCAAGCTATGACCTTGGCGGCCACAAAACTCGCAACAGCACCGGACGCTGAATACTCTGGGGCCTGATGTCGCCGGCCCGCCGCCCGTAGACGGGGGTGCGGCTCTGGTAGGGCTCTCCGCTGAAACTGTGGTCGCTGATAAGGCGGTTCCTGCCGTGCGAATCCGCCCTGCTGACCTCTACCCCTGTATGGAGCCTGGGCTTGGCGCGTCTGTCTCGGACGATCCGGGCAGTCCACTATGTCGTGGCCATACCGCCAGCACTCGCGACAGAAGGGAGTGTTTCGTCTTTGTAGACACTCGTCGTACACGTGACCCCTCAGATTGCAAAAATTGCATATTGTCTGGGATTCTAGGGGGTGCGCCGATCGACCAACCGGATCCCTGAACGGATTGTCCCGACCCGATCGATCTCCAGGCACATACGCCCCTTGAGCCAAACCCTGCGACCCTTCACTCCGACTCGAGGAAGACACGCTATTTGACCACGCTTCCTCGCCAGAGGAGGCCGGGGCATAGGCACCAGCATCCCGTCTATAATTGAGAGGTCCGCACGACTGCTCCCGAACGAAACTATCCTCCTCTCGTCGACGACTATCAGGCTCTTCGGCCGGCAACACGAATGACACCGCCCGGGGATTTAAGTTCGATAAAACCGGCGCCGGCACCGCGGTGTAATCCCTAGAAGTGGAGGATGAGCTTTCCAAAAGGGTCGAGCAACTTCCCGGTCCTAACTCTAATGTTTCCGACACTGTCGGCCGCGCATCCACAAACAGGTCGTCCTGCCTCAGCATTTCCCTTCGAGCTCGCTCAAATCCGGTTAGGTGGTCCACCAGGCTACGAAAAGGGACATTACCCAACGTGAGGAGGAAGTGCTTTAGTCCTTCCTCCCTCAGACCCCTTACCAACACCGGTTTGGCCATGCCCTCAAGCTGGCTGGCGAAGACGGACCTACCCTGGCGACCATAAAAGCGCTCAGCTGCCTCCTCGCACCGTACCACGGCCCGCTTCACTCGGGAAACGAAGCCTGTGGCATCCTCGGAAGGAAGTTGTCGCATTTTGGAAAGTTGCGCACACAACTCCTCATACGACACCCGGGGTTCGTAGGCCTCTCTAAGACGCTGTTCCGCTTCAAGGAATGTCGTGGGTGGTCTCTCCTCGAACATCCGATAGGCCTCGCCGCTCAGCCTAGAGGGCAGCCACCGGAGGAAGGTATGTTCCTCCTCCACCGCCAGCCCATCCAAGGTCCTTCTACAGCCTTTGAGAAACGAAGAGAGTCTCTCGGCCGTATCCGGTCCTTCCTGCCCCGAAAACATGGGGACCGCCTTCGACACAAGATCGAAAACCCTGTCTGTGCCCAGCATGGTCCGTACAGGACATGGTTGTGGGCCCAGTTTAAAGTACGAGGGCATCGGCGTGTCCTCCATGCTCCCGACAGGTTGTTTACCGACGGTGGGAGGGGGGCGTGTTGGCGATCGGTCGTCCACAAATTCGTCCCTCGAATCATGGAACGCCTCCGGATCCACCTCGTCAACCGGCGGCTCGGGAAATGCCTCGGGTCGTGCCTGGGCAGGAGTGCCCTCTCGGACATCTCTCTGACGTTGCCTTGTCTGCATTTATAAACTTCAAAATTTCTCGATGCTAGGACCAAACCCGGAACCCCGAAACAAAACAACACCCGGGATCCAAACAAAGAACCACCCAGAACGCGACAGAACCAATCCGTATACGAGCCGGCTGTCTATCGGATACAAACCCACAACGTTTGTTCCGAACAACGTTTTATTTCAAAATTTCCGACTTCTAAAGGCCGCACACGGACCGAGGGGCGCGAAAAACAACAATGGACACAACCCCCACAACAGACAAACAAACACTCCTAAAGGGGACAACAACTCTTCTCGCAGCCACAAAACTACAGACCGCGCGAAGGACCTCACAACATAAACAGCAACTACACCACCCGAGAGGAGAGAGAGAGAGAGAAAGGGGGAAGGAAACTTCAAACGCGCCTCTTGTCGCGTATAAAAGCAATATATACCTTATGATAATCTTGCAACGCAGCAACAACAAAAAAACAAACAAAATCCAATGCGCAGCTGAAAAAGGAAGAAAAGCAGAAGGAGAGAGCACCTGTACAAAATTGCAATTATAAATTTCCAAATAAATCTTCATACATTCCAAAAACAAATTTCAAATAAAATCATAATCTTTACAACGCTACTAAAATTAATTCATATGAGAGTTCATCTCAGGAACTCAGACAACAGATTCAATACAAAAAATCTATAGGCACTTACATTATATGGAACTTAAACAACTTACAAATACTTTGATTAACGTGTCATATCTGATTTTCAATACAAATGATTCATTATAAATTAATTAACAAAATCCAATTACATCTAACATCAAGTTTGGAATCCAAGAAAAATGAAAAAAAAAAATAAATAAACAGAACAGAGAAAAAAGAAAGGAAAAAAAAAAAAAACAAACAGAGACAATGTTCACTTTTGTTCGCACTCATCCGCGGAACCACCGCCATCCACCTGGTGATAACTGATGTCTTCTCCCTTTCTGATGTTCCAAACCTTGCAATATAACTGTTGCCGATCAATGATGCTATTCCAAGTGTGCAAAATTGTCAAAGTTTCTTCCCTCTGTTGATCTTTGTAACTCCAAAATGCGGCAGCAATGAATTGTTTTGCTACCACAATTGCTGTGGTTCTTCCGATACGTTTGTCCGCAGCGCCAGTTGTAGCATATACAGCCACACAAAATTTGATTAATGAAGTAATAATTTGGTTACCTGGGTTTTACCGCCGTTTTCAACTACGTTGCCGGGGAGAGTTGGAGGTCGGAGTAGCAGCTTCCATCCGACTCAGTCCTGGTTCTTCTTCCCTTGGGCCAACAATTTAGCACATTCAGCCGCAGCTTCCTTGGATGTCACTTGACGCTTCTTCCTCAATGCAAGACGTCTTCGTTTCCTTGGGCCAACAATTTAGCACATTCAGCCGCAGCTTCCTTGGATGTCACTTGACGCTTCTTCCTCAATGCAAGACGTCTTCGTTTCCTTTGAAAGACAATTGGGGTCGTTGGATTTTTGGAGCCTTCGATATGGCTGCGACTGGCCAGTCCGATCTTTAACCACTTGCGTTTTTACTTTTGTAACACACTTTTAGTGTTTTATAATTTTTATTTCGAGTCCAACTTTTTTTTTTTTTCTACAATTATTATTATTATTAATTTTACGTCTCCAAAAAAAAGGAACAAAGAACAAAGAACGGGAACACCTTTTTTTTCTTCTTGCTTTTCCTCCACTTGCTTTTACAACTTGCTCAACGGAACTCAAAACCGTATCTTTCAAAAAGGGTCAACCCTCCATCTCTCTCGCTCTCCACTCACGTCCACTTCGAAAAACAAATTCGAACTCGAAGAACTGCACGATCCACACCCGAATCAGGGTGTGTTCAGAAACTCACTTCAGGATCGTGCAATTCTTCCACCACCTTACCATCATACTATGTTAAAACAAAATTATATTAAACACAAACTACCAAATGATGGTGGTGGCCGACGTACGTAACACTGCCTTGCGGAACCCCTGACGTGGGAAGAAAAGGATTGGACAGGGAGGATCTGAATTTGACACGGTAGGATCGATCTTTCAGATAAGAAGATAACCACTTGATCATTGGGGGTTCGAAACCTAGGGAGGACAGCTTAAAAAAGATGAGATTATGGGAGATTTTGTCAAAGGCCTTGCTGAAATCGGTGGTGATTGCAACCAATTCGTTGCCATTCTCTAAGGCACGGAGAGTATGGGATGAGAATTAGATCAGATTCGTTGTGGTCGACCTGCCCGAAAGGAAACCATGCTGGTTGGATGAGATGATGGATTTACAACTGAAAGATAATGCGATGTAAAGAATTCCTTCGAACAGTTTGGAGATATGAGACAGTTTGGCGATGGGACGGTAGTTGCTTATATCGTTTTTGGGTCCCTTTTTATGTATGGGGGTGACATAGGGGGATTTCCAAATACTAGGGAAGATCCCGTGTGAAACGGATAGATTGAATATCATTGATATCGGGAGGGAAAGAGAAGTGGAACATTTCTTTAAAAATAAAGCCGGGAGTCCACCAGGCCCAGGGCTGAACTCGTCTTTGAGTAAGTTTAATTTCTCCTCAACTAGGTGACGCTGAATAATTTGAGGGGTGAAGGGGCCGAGGGAGAATTTGGGCAAGTCTTTGAAGTGAGACGGATTGGGTTCGAAGGAGATGTGAAGGATTTATTGAAAAACGAAGCGAATAAATTGGCAGTAGTTAGGGGGGTCGGTCGAAGTAGTCGCGCCATAATAAAGTGAGTTAGGATAGGCGTCGGATTTACGTTTGTAGTTTATGAAGTGGAAAAAAGATTTGGGGTCATTGATCAAATAAGATTGTGTTTTTGTGAGGTAGTTGGTGTAGAGGGAGTTGTAGAGCTTGCAAAATGTATAAAAGGAACCGGGATAGTTGGAGTAGTTTTGGAAGGAACGCGTTTTGAGGAAAATGTTCCACAAGTTATTTCTCTTGTTCATAAGAGCGCGGAGTGTGCGGTTGTACCATGGCGGCGATGAAACCGATGACCTGTGACGAGAATAGGGGACATATAAGGCGACGGCATAGTAGATCTCTTTATAGAGAGTGGCAGTAGCTTCTTCTACTCCCAAATGATTAAAGCGAAACGCTGTTTTGCTAAGATGCTCATTTAAAAGGCGGCAGTTAGCTTTGTGGAAGTTGTAGGAAAAGTTGTCATGAGGTAGAGAAGGCTGGGTTTCATGATCAAGATATATGGATAAGAGCAGCGGGTGGTGGTAATTATCAATGGTGGAGGACGTGTGGACTAGGGGCAACTGAGGACTTGTGTGGGTCCGTTGTGAACTAGGGGCAACTGAGGACTTGTGTGGGTCCGTTGTGAACTAGGGAATGCAATACCGTTAAAAATTTTCGATACCAGTATTTCGGTATTTTCGCTTTTAGAACCGGTAATACAGGTAAAATACCGGTATTAGTATTATTTTAAAAAATGTAAAGAAAATTAAAATTTACTTACTATAGGTTATGTTATTATTTAGGGGTAGTACAAATATATGCCAAACACAACTAAACAACAAAACATTTATTTTTAAGAATAATTTAACAAAATTAATTCCAACTTTTTTAATATATATTACATTAATTCCTACTAGTGATTATTATTTTTGATGCAAATTGAAATATGATTTCAAAATACATGCATGATCCAACGTACCGTCATCTAACCTCGATCTTATTTTTGTGGTTATATGTTGAGCCGCCGAAAAGACTCGTTCTGACTCCACACTTGTTGGTGGTATTGTTAACAAGTATTCATAAGCAAGCTTTAGATGCACACAATCTATGGAGAATGCTGCAACCACATTCTTTGTTGTGGTGTGGTATCGGAACATGTTTTTGGGGATACTCGTAATTTGCTATCAAAAACCGTTCGATATTTGTTCCGATTTCAAAATCGACCATGAACTAAGTAACTTCAGTTTCTGCAAATTTCTTAAGTAGTTATAGATGAAATTATTGAAAAGTCTTGGTAGTTTGAATGGAAAGATCTGGTAAAGAATTCAGCATTTTGGAATTTTTGTTCGGTAACCATTATCCTACTACGTTCAGACAATTTAAATTGGTCTATACACCTATCTACTCAGCAGGACTTCCGAATCTCCTTAGACTGATAAAATGCAACGAAGGTCCATAAACAATCGTCCTTTAGTGTTAAACCAACACTGAACAAGTAATGACGCAGTTAAATCGCTCTTTGAATACGAATGCATTCAACAAGACGTATTTTTCAGTTATTTCCATAAAATCATCGTAAATTATTTGGAGTGACTAGGTGTACAGAAAACGAAAAGTCATGGACCTCCTTGAAGTGGATTTTGGTGTTAAAAATCATTCAATAACATAAAACATCCCGCCAGAGGGTGTTCCAGGAAAAAAGATCTCTTCTCACAATCATAAATTCATTTCTCATCCATTCTCACTCCTTCGAAGGATTCCCAGATATATATACAAGAGGATCTTCTTGAAAATGAATTAAGAGCAACAAAGGGAAAAAACAAAAATGTAAATGCAGATCATCAAGTAGGCCGAATGTGGTAATAAACTTTTCGAAGATCATTATTAGACATTGCAACAGCGTCAGGCGCATCGTCTTGCAGCGAGATAACGATCTTGGCGCGTTGTGTGTGAAAGTGATCATCCAAAATGTGCTTTGTATTCAATTAAATGTGGCAATAGCACCCTAAGGATATTTCGGTATCCTTCAAGCCATCAATAAACAATGGAACACGGAACAAGACAAAAACTTAAGAATTTTTTTCTTCGTCCTTGACAGTCTCAACGGTGAAGAAAACTCTGTAAATTGTTGGGTGAAGGGTTAGGTTGAGTTTTTTGCCCCCTTTTTTGGGTGGTGAGTCAGAAAAAAAGGACTTTCACACAGGAATGCATTAGGTAACGGCTTAGCAGAGTCTACTTGTGTGTACAGAGAAAAAAAACTGGTTCCAATTTTTTTTTTCTGCAGCAGGATTCTGTTTGTGACAAGGGGTTAAACTCGCGGCTTTTTTTGTTATTTCAATCGCAGCATTTTGTCGAGTTGCGGTATGTCAGAGAGGAAAACTCCCTGAGGCTGAAAATAACAAAAAACTAGTGTTACTGAGGTTGGCTTTTCCTGACACTGTGCCCTTTGTGTAATATGTAAGAAGCAAGGGTTAGGATTTTCTTTAAAAAAATTACGGTTCCTAATTTTTTCTTTGAGCAGTGATTTTTTATTTATAACATAATTTTCAAAACTGCGTTACGCGTGAGTTTTCATTATATTTTATCCTAGTGGGGACCCTGTAAGTGATATAACGACAAAACTAAAATGATTTTTTTTCTAATTGTTTGTAGGAAAATGGGTAAAAAATTGTTGAACAAAACGTTTTTGGTGTTAAAATAAACGCTCAGGGCCGTTTTTCTATTATTTGACAGATTCAGGGACTTGTTAAGTATAGGGATTTGTTTCATAGCGATATACGAATTTTGTTAACAAAAAAAGGACAATGAATAGTAATGTCAGGTATCATGAAGATATGTAACATGATTTTGCCTTAAGGCAGTGATGTGATACTACGTCGAAATTAATCTTGTTTGACAGAGATTCTCGAGATTTTAAGGATCAGCCTTATTATGAATATTTAATTGTGCACGAAAAAAATATGGGTCCAGGTTTGACTTGTTTGCTCTTCTTTTTTTTATCAGTTATTTTGTTATAAGATATTAAAAAATATACTCTTAAATTAAAGCTTAGTTCCATAATATTAAAATATGTATTTAGGCTGACTTCAGATAGCATTTAAAAAAAACAGGTGGATCCATATGAATTTAAGTAGTTCACTATTTAACCCTGCAGATTTCTGATACGAAATCAGACAATTTATTTGAAGTTACGTGAATCATACCATAATTGTAACGTCGTTGTTTGCTTAATTTATAGTATGAATCGTTAATTCAAAGTCGAGTAGCAGCTCTGAGAGTAGTGTTATCGAAAAACGTTGCCATGACAGGAAACTTTTTTAATTAAACTTTGCACTAGGGACCAAAACTTTAGATGTACTATTGTAAATGATAGGTGAGTTATCTGCTCTTCACGAGTACTTCATACTTTATGTCTCGATGTCTTTCTTGTGGATATGGACAGTGAGACCATTCTACTTATGCTATACCATGAGAAGGCCATTTATTCCTGCAACATTAATTAAGAGGTAAAATCGAACTGAATAATAACACCTGCTAAGAACTCAGTAGTTATTTTACTAATACCACGTTAGAGTCTTTGAATATAACTAACTGTACTGTAAGCATATCGTAACAGTCGATGGTGTTAAACAATGTTGAATTTAATAAATTTACAATTTCGCTGTTTTTCTCTGAATCATCATCATCATTATCGGCACTACAACCGGGATCCGGCCTTGGCCTTGTGGCGGTTCTACGAATCACAGAAACCACTATAGGTTGAGATATCGTCGTTCCACCAAGGAATATACTCACTTATATCCAAATTACACGTGCCCACAGACACGTGTCCTCAAAAGTCCTCCTTACCTGAAACAAAAGGTAACATTCATCTGGGAGTCAACAACCCCACGTACCCACAGATAAGTGGGTCAGAAGTCCGACCAATTGTCTTACGCCTGCACGGCGATCGAAGGACATGACAGCATAGCAATCGTGTACCAATCCATTAACTGGAGCGGTTGGCACAGCTGCGCCAGATGTCGACAGACATCACATTCCCGGCGATAAGCGAATTGTCGGAAATCCGATCTGTCGACAAACCTTTTGTCCTCGCCGTAATATTCTGCGAATAAACAAAGACCAATGCGATGCATCAGCAATAAACCAATGCTGTTCCCATAGGGATATGTAAACAACGATAATTACATTATCAAATGATCGACGAGATAAAAACCCTCACCCGATTATTTACGTAAACAATCCATTAAAGGTGTGAAATTCGGATTACAGAGTGATCTACAGCATGCAGGAATTAACCTCCACGTCTGTATGTGCGAGCGCAATTTTCTCTGGTGAAAAGATTCCCGATTGAGAGAAAGTCACCACCCAAAGAGAGTGAAAGGAGAAAAAAGAAAACTATGGGGTGAATAGGATCATCCCCGGAGAAAGTGACCACAGTCGTCGCAGAAAACACTAACTCGAAGATCACATCGGGCCGGGCAAGATAAATAAAAGTACGTATATACTCGACGTGCAACGCTCAGTAAAGTAACGTGCCGTAGAAATACTAGTTCTCCCAACTTGTGAAACCTGTCCTGATTGTTGCGAATGGCTTTACAAATTTAGTTTCGCGACTTAACTTGAATGCCGGTGTGCCATTTAATAGCGTCGATTTTTGTGCTGTAAACAATAAGCAAAAAGCTATATGCGATAAACCATAAGTAAAATTGTGTTCTAATGGTATATATGAGTAAAGATATTTCAATGTAATAGTGGCGAACAGAAATAAAACAAATCGTAAAAGAAATTTAAAACAATCGAACTAAAAATAAAAGTAAAAATTCAAAAACTACTATCTCTGTGTTTAATTAGTGACAGCATTCGCTCCGGTGTCTTTCGTTGTTGACGAGGACACTGCTGGCAGAGCACATCATTCGCTCTGATTTGTTTTGTTTTTCTGCGAACAGTGTTCGGCGGAACTGTGCATCAATTATAGACAGACAAATAATCCGCCACAGCCTTATTTAGCAAGTCTCTCCGCTGGTACCCGATCCATATCCGACACTTGTTAAATTGTCCATAATAATTCGTTTTCGAGGGCAAGGTTATTAGCCTTGCGCCAACCTTTCTCGGGATCTCGCTGGATGCATTGGTGTCACGTGGAGACTGCATGTTAACTTGGATTGAACAGAGACAAGGATCGTCCTGGCCTTCGCCGGGTTGAAATGAGAGATTTTGCCCTGTATGTTCGCTCCCACTCCCCCGTTTCTCTTTGAATAATAGAACAATAATAAAAAGGAGGGGGGATGGGCGCGAACATACAGGACAAAGTCTCTGATTGCCTTCAACCCGGCGAAGGCCAGGACGATCCTTGTCCCTGTTCAATCCAAGTTGACATGCAGCCTCCACGTGACACCCCTGGATAGCTACTTCGACACCCGCCAAGTAGTGAACCAATGCATGCAGCGACATCCTGAGAAAGGTTGGCGCAAGGCTAATAACCAGGCCCGTAAAAATGAATTATTATGGCAAATTTAACAAGCCCAGGATATGGACCGGATACACGACGACGACCACGGAAAGGAAAATTGCTAAATGATTTAAGAATTTTTTCATGGAACGTACGCTCACTATTCAGAAACTGAAATCTGCCATCATCGGCTTTAATGCAATAAACGAAAGCCTATGCACTCTTCGGCTCCTCAATAGTATAGTAGTTAGTATACCCGCCTGTCACGCGGGAGACCGGGGTTCGATTCCCCGTCGGGGAGCTTCTGGCGCAAGACTAATAACCTTGCCCAAAAAAAAAAATCATTATGGAAAATTTAACAAGCCTCAGGACTTGCTAAATAAGGCCAAGACCAGCTCCCGGTTGTAGCGCCGATGATGATGATGATAATGTAATCGGCCCCGCACAACGTCTATGCACTCCTCGCGTGCGAGGCAAGTTTAAGAACATAAGCCTCATAAACGTTCACGGACCTACAGAGGAGTCCTCTGACGACGAAAAAGAAGAATACTATGAGAACGTCGAACGGGCCCTCAATGCCTGTCCAAGATACGATGTGAAAAACGTTCTTGGTGATTTGAATGCGAAAATAGGCCGGGAGCCGGATTTCAGGCACTACACAGGTTCCCATAGTTTGCATGAGAACACTAATGACAAT
Organism: Microdon myrmicae; assembly: GCA_963931805.1. NCBI lineage: Eukaryota > Metazoa > Arthropoda > Insecta > Diptera > Syrphidae > Microdon > Microdon myrmicae. The sequence continues at coordinate 17,418,763 of OZ007499.1, forward strand.
GAACTACGAGTCATCGAATTGGCAGCATCGAAAAACTTGGTCGTTGCGAGTACCAGGTTTCCGCGTAAAGATATCCACAAAGCCACCTGGGTATAACCTGATGGAGCCACTCGCAACCAAATTGACCACGTGTTGATAGATCGCCGCCGCTCCTCGAGCCTGATGACGGTACGAACGTACCGAGGTGCCAACGTCGACTCGGATCACTATCTTGTTGGTACAGTTTTCCGAGCGCGGATTGGCTTACGGAGACGTATTGTATCCGCGGATCAGGTTCGAATCAACACGGCTGCCTTACGCAATGAGAATACCAGCAACACCTTTGGTCATGCGTTAAGAGTCGCCCTCGAAGAGCTCGACGGAGGGAGAGTAAGTCCTGGGGCCAGAATGCCGGGCGTAGAAGAGAAATGGAGACGCCTTAGGAATACTGTCATTAGTACTGCCAACTCCATCTTAGGCAGTAGTCGTAGAGATCGGAACGACTGGTTTGATGATGAGTGCAAACTAGCGGCTCAACGTAAGAATGCTGCATACCGGGCAATGCAGCAGTCTCATAGGACGCGGGTACGCGGGGAGAAATACAAAAAGCTCAGAAGATCCGAAAAAAGACCACAGACAAAGGAAAAGTGCTTGGGAAAAAAACCTTGTCTGTGAAATAGAGAAAAGTAGAGAACGAGGTCCGCACCAGGTGCGGAAATTCTACCAAATAATCCGTAGTATGACGCGGTACACACCACGCTGCACTTACTGCAAGGATAAAGAGGGTAATCTGATCACCGATCCTGAAGGCATCCTGGAGCGATGGGAAGTGCACTTCAATGAATTGCTAAATGGTCAGCTCACAGAAGAATTGGAGGCGCCACCAATGCAAGACCAAGACCAAATGCTGCCGCCACCAAGCATTAAGGAAACATTAAAAGCCATTAGACAGCTAAATTCAAATAAAGCCCCTGGAGCTGATGGCATACCAGCTGAGCTGATCAAACAATGAGGGACAGCGTTACATCACGCAATTCATGAGATCGTGGTGGACGTATGGGAGCAAGAGGAGATGGCGGAAGATTGGCGTCGCGGTATAATTTGCCCCATACATAAGAAAGGAGATATCACACTGTGCAGCAACTATAGGGGTATAACATTGCTGAGTACCGCCTATAAGATACTCTCCACTATCCTACAAGACCGGATAGCCCCATACGCTAAAGCCATCATTGGTCAATATCAGTGTGGCTTCATCCCAGGCAAATCTGCAATTGATCAGATAATCATCCTTAGGCAGGGGATGGAAAAATGTCAGGAAGTTAAGATTCCATTATATCATCTGTTTATAGACTTTAAGGCCGCCTACGACAGCATAGCCAGGGTGGAACTACATAATGCCATGAGAGAATTCGGCATTCCAAACAAATTGATACGACTTTGTAGGTTGACCATGACCAACGTAACTAGTCAGGTAAAAGTAGCGGGATTGCTGTCCAAACCAATAAACATCTATAATGGATTCCGACAAGGGGACGGTCTGGCGTGCCTCCTCTTCAACCTGGCGTTGGAGAAAGCAATCCGTGACTCTGGCGTTACAACAAGAGGGATTATTGTTACCAAGTCCAGCCAGATACTTGCCTACGCAGATGACATCGACATCATCGGTAGAACCGAATCGGCGGTACAGGAATCCTTCACCCAGATCGAGCAGAAGGCACAAAAACTGGGACTGCACATTAATGAGGGAAAAACTAAGTACATGGTGGCAACTTCTGCGAAGAGAAGACCTAACGTTGTTCAAATTATCAGGGTCGTGGAGCACGAATTTGAAGTAGTGCAATTCTTTAACTACCTTGGGTCAATAGTATCAGCCGATAACAATATGGAAGAAGAAATACGCGAACGGCTGATCAAATCCAACAAAGCCTACTACGGTCTATCAAGGCTCTTTAAATCCCGAAATTTATCCAGAACATCCAAGCTACTACTGTACAAGACCATGTATGGATCCGAGACCTGGGTGCTTAATAAAAGGCACTCTGAACTCTTGGCCGCGTTCGAGAGAAAGTTCTTAAGGAGAATTGTTGGCCCCGTATGTGAGGGAGGACGATTCCGGAGACGCTACAACCATGAGTTGTACGCAATCTACCTTGAAGCTAATATTGTAAGAAAAATCAAGCTCGGTAGACTCCGGTGGGCGGGACACCTAGCTCGAATGAGCGAAGAGGAGCCTGCCCGGAAAGTCCTTTGTGGCAGGATGTATGGAAGGAGACAGCGCGGCAAACCTTGTCTGCGATTGAGGGATGGCCTAGACCAGGACGCCCAGAGCCTGGAGGTGCGAAACTGGATGACATCGGCTCGAAATCAGGACCGGTGGAGAGATTTGTTAAATAAGGCCAAGACCGGATCCTGGTTGTAGTGCCGATGATGATGATGAATAAAAAGGAATTTTTTAATACGATAGAAGTTCAATGCACAATATGGGCGGAAGATGGAGATGATTGGGAATGGAGCTATCGCTGAGTTGTTGGTTAGTCCTTTAAGATTCAAGTGATTGGACAACATATGTAGGTCAATAAGTCCTTAGAAACGTCTACGATGGCGCTCGTAGAATCTTTAATGTTCTACTTTTAGTAAGCATCATTCCTCACTAAGTATCTGTCAATTTTCATTTTGATTCATGTTTCAATTTGGCATGATAATTGCGTATTGAAAATAATATCTGCGAGATGGGTGCCGTATTTGATATCATCTGATAACTTTTGGGGCGCATACAACGCAATCCAGATGAGTTTCTGCCCAGATTAGTAACTGTAGATACAGCATGGATACACCATTACACTCCCGAGACGAAATAACAGTCAAAAGAGTAGATTGTTAAAAGGCGAACGGGCTCCAAAGAAGGTAAAGACGGTAAAATCAGCTGGAAATGTTATGGCTACTATGTTTTGGGATGCACATGGTATTATCTTCATCGACTGTTTGGAAAAGGGGCAGACGATAACTAGATAGTATTACGCGTCATTGTTAGGTCAGCCAAATGAGATAATAAAAGAAAATCGCCCTCATTTTCTAAAGACTTAATGACCTGCCCTCGTATATTACACAAGAGTCCAAATTTCTCAATTATGAAGTCGTTCGAATAGAATAGAGTAGATGTTTGGCTCGGATGACAAAAATAGATTCAAGGTGTTTGTTTTGTTTATCGAGCTCGAAGGAAAATGTTGTTGATCCGACTCGAAAGACCAGAAATGTTATTAATCCGGTTCAAAATGCACAATTGTTAATACTTTAACGTTTAAGATGGACGGCTGGCGCTCAGCGGGTCCGCAAAAACTTTAACGCTGTAGTGGACTGTATTTAAATCCCAATGTCAGCTGGTCAAGGATACCTGAAAAAAAAAAGAAACCCACCGACACAGAACGTTTAGAAAAACGTCTTCCCTTTAACCCTTACACCGATTCTACCGTGTGCTATGGGCGCGATGTGCCGTGGCATCTATATAATATTCTTATCCCTCGAGAGGCGTTTGTTACCACCGGTGGTGGGAACACGCCTTTCGTAAGCCTAAACGAAGGGGGATGAGAGGTATATGTATCGAGCACCACTGGTGGGGGAAGTGCTCTGTGAAATCAAAGATCCGGTTGAACGCCCTTTACCCCGACGAGAAGCGGTCTGAAAAGCAAAGTAGCGGATTAAAAGAACAACTTCCTTCTAAAAACAGAGCAGATGTATGCTTTATCTTAATATAAATTCATTTTCAGGAAGTTAGAAGGGCCTAAGTATCCCTTGAGCTCTGGATCAGAATTCTACGATTTACAAATTTTTCCTATGTCCTGCTATTGTGCCAGTGGCGTCTTCCCAGGAATCGACTAATTAGCGTCTCCCTGGGAATTGTCGCAATACTGTCTTGACGCAGCCTCTATGTGAGAATCCGTAAGATGTTGTTTTTTTTTTAATCCAGTGTCCTCCTGGGAATTTAATGTTAATGTTGTCCTCGATTGGCGCAAGGCTAATAACCTTGCGCGGAAAAACAAATGATTATGGATAATTTGACAAGTCTCGAATATGGACCGGATACCGGTGGAGAGACTTGCTAAATAAGGTCAAGACCAAGATGATGATGATGATGATGATGATGATGATGTTGTTGTCCTTGATGTCTAGATATTATGTGATGAGTCGCCAACAGTCTCAGGGCAATTTGTTGGATGTATTGGGGCGACGTCTCTCCTATACATGGATTACCGCGTCGTTACAGTGTTCATAGAAATATGTTGGTTATACTACACACACATAGGTGATTTATTAACGGGCACTACCGGCAACTAAATAAGTCATCATCATCATCATCATCGGCACTACAACCGGGAACCGGTCTTGGCCTTATTTAGCAAGTCCTGAGGCTTGTTAAATTTTCCATAATGATTTGTTTTTTCCGGGCAAGGTCATTAGTCTTGCACCAACTAAATAAGTCACTGGTTTTAAAATTATTCTTTATTTAATTGGTCGTTTGGTTTTTTGGTTTGCTCGTTTGATTGGTCGTTGTGATGTCCAGACATTCAAGACCAATATACCTCGACACCTCCTTTCCTTATCCACTTCCTATCCATCCGCTCGCACTTCAGGGTGCTTCAAAACACCCTTTTGCGCGCACGTTAGTGTAACAAAAAAAGAAATTTTCTTGACCACAAACACAGGAATGTCTCCGAAATATAAAAAGGTCATTCCGAAAGCATCCGACTTCTTTGGTGGTTGTAGATTGACGTTTTTTGGTGATCCTCTACTCACAGCTCGATGTGTCTCAACTTATTTTCGCCCTCGGAAAAGCCTTCCTCTTATTGTATCCTATGCCAGCATGCGGGAAAGGAGCAGATTTATCCCACACACTGGGACACAATCGTCGGTGTCTGTGCGGCCAAAGATGCGATAAGCATCGTGTTGTGTTTTCATGCTTCGGTGTTGTCCCTTTTTAAGAAAAATGTTCCACTGTGTGATTTATAATCCATGATGAGGGCCGTTTTATTTTTCGGGGAAAGAATATTTTGTGACTGTGTGTCACAATATAGAAACTGTCTCATATTGTTCTTAACGATATTTTAATGCCGTACCTATTGACAATATTTCCGTGAAGGAAAACCCAGTAGGCGCGGGGCGTTTGAACAAGGGTCGTAAAATTTGTTTTCATTTGATGAATTTTTTGCTTGCATACACATATGGGGTTATGGCCTTATAGCGGTTGCAACGATAAGGAAGAACGTGATTCGTACCGATGCTATGACGGTTAGAATCACTAAAAGATAGAACCAATGGTCAACATATCAGACCACTGCCACGTTTTCGAATTCGATCGTTATTCTCAAGTACACTCAAATGATGTGGAATCTCTATATTACAGCTTTGGTATACGTTGCTGATGCTTTGTTTATTCGAACTACTTTCGGAGTTCTTCACTATCTGGGAACGATACTGACGACCAGTAACGAAATGTCAAAAAAATATTTACAAAAGACTACATTCCGGCAACGCTAGCTGGCACGCTGTGTCTATATAACCATAATTATGCCGATTGCTCGAGAATAAAGTTTTAAGGGGTTTTTTTGGAGGTAAATATGACGAGGAGGCAGGACAATGGATAAACTCCATAACCATGAAGTCGAAGAGTTATACCGCAAACCTACAATAGTGAGAGTAATTAGGTCGCGACGATTAAGATGGGCCGGACATGGCGTGGAAATGGCCAACGATAGGGCCGTCGCGTATAATCCTTGACGGTAGACCAACAGGAAAGAGATTGACAGGACGGCCGCGACGGAGATGGGAGGACAATGTTAGATTTGACCTTGAGGAGATCGGATCGGCTGGTCATGCGTGGAAGAAGAGTGCACAGGACAGGGACTGATGGCAGAGTCGAGTCGGTGAGGTCATGACATTCCGGGTTCCTACAGGTCAATAAATAGTAATAGTATAGTTCTTCACTATTTGCTTGTATATTGTGTGTGTATCTGCTAGAAACGCCACCGCTTCCTTACTAGTCTGAGGTTGTAGGGATCTCGTCAGACTCCTTCTCTAGATGAGTCAAATCTCAGGTAATAGTGAATGTTTTAGCTAGGCTCCCAAACTAGTCTGTTTTTTAGATTGTACGATCATTAAAGAATACCAGGTGTACCGGTATGAAGTTTTTTTAAAAATAAAACACTATTTTTAAATGGGAAAGTAAAAAACATTTTATTCGAAGTATTGGCCATTGCTTTCTACACATTTCGACCATCTTTCTTGCAATTTGTGGATACCACGCCAATAAAACCGGTCGTCTTTTGAGGCAAACCATTCGGAGACCCAATTTTCGACTTCTTCGTAGGAATTGAAATGCTGCTCAGCCAATGCGTGTCCCATCGATGATAACAAATGGTAGTCGGAAGGAGCCAAGTGTGGTGAATACGGCGGGTGGGGTAACACTTCCCAGCCGAAAGCTTTTATTGTTTTTTTGACGTGTTTTGCTGTATGACTCGGAGCATTATCATGCAACAAAATTACCTTTCCTTGTCTTGTGGCCCATTCTGGTCATTTTTCGATCAATGCATGGTTCAAGCTAATCATTTGTTGTCGGTAGCGTTGCGCATCAACAGTTTCGCCAGGTTTTAGAAGTTCATGATACACCACCCCCTTCTGGTCCCACCAAACCCAGAGTATTGTCTTTTTTCCGAACCGATCGGGCTTTGCAGTCGATGTAGACGCTTCGCCTGGGTGTATCCATGATTTTTTGCGTTTAGGATTTTTAAAATAAATCCATTTTTCATCACGTCACAATTCGATGCAATACTGACTCCCCTTCCTGTCGTAGAAGCAACGTTACACATGTGGTGTTTCGCTTTTCCATCTGCCTGTCATTCAATTCATGTGGCACCCAGTTTCCACACTTTTGGATCTTTCCCGGTCAGAAATTGTTTGTTGTGCAACATTTAACATTTGTGCTATTTGTTTTTGACTTAAAGTGTCATCTTGATCCAATATTGCTTGCAATTTGGCGTCTTCAAACTTTCTTGGTGGTCTTCCACGTTCTTGATTTCGCACATCAAAATCATTATCTCTGAACCGCTTAAACCATCTTTTGCATGTTGCTTCCGATAGAGCATGCCTCGACAAGCATTCGATGGGACTCTGCAGCACATTTCTTCAAATGAAAACAAAAATTAATGCTTTCCGCAAATCATCATTTTCTGGTACAAAATTCGACATTTTTAACAGGATTAAAAAAAATTATGTTGTTTGTACAATGACTTGATGCATACTAAATATGTTTGACGGATGTCATAGCAACCAAATAAAAAAAATATAAGGGCTCGTTCACAACAAATGTTCCCTATCGATACATTTGTATCTTGACGCTCAATTCACACCGGTACGCCAAAGACTCCTTCTCTAGATGAGTCAAGTTTCAGCTAATAGCGAATGTTTTAGCTAGGCTTCCAATCTAGTTTGTTTTTTAGATTATACGATCATTTAAGAATAATAATTTTAGAAGTGATTGATTTTTATCCAGTGGACGGTGTTCAAAAGATGATCCAAGAATTCCAAAGATCAATCGCCATTTGCGGGGTTTTAGAGGCAAACAAACTGTTTTTACAGAGTCTCTTAACGCTCTAATGCTGCCACCCTTAAGGAAGTAGTTAACAAGATAAGGCATAAGTGATTTCTAGAGTTGATGCAGAGGACAGAATAACAAAAGATTTGCCTATGATGGCCTGGCGGTTTTAAAGTGTTCTATTGTGGTTTGGCGGATTTAAAATTTTGGTTATAATTACTTTTTTATTTATTAACCGGAACGACGGACACAAACTTCTTTCGATGCAAGCAGATGACACAATATAACGCGTGAGTAGCAAAGCAACAACCAACAAGAGCAAACAACGCCATCCGAATTTCTAAAAAAATTTCTCACGGTTAGAGTAGCTTTGCTGTTGCTTTTTCACACCCACATATTATTTCGGAATAATAGTTTGAATTTTTATTAGACAGCGTGAGTTATAGTCACCAGAGTGGACCACTTACAGTCTAATTTCTACATTGAACTCTGCCTTAAAAGTTTTATTTTGTATTTATATATATGTATACTCTCCTTTTCTGGAACAAAGTTTTCTCCTGGCAAGAAAATACTGTTTGCATTCCGTCCGGGCGATCTAAATTTTCGTTGTTATGTAAATTGCCTTTTGACTTTACTTTTATTTTAAGTTCTTGAGTGAGGTCAAATAGCAATTGTTAATGAGTTGTTGTTTATCCAGCTCGAAGGACGAAAAATGTTATTGATCCAGTTCGAAAGACCAAAAATGTTGTTAAGCCGGCTCAAAGTGGACAATTATTAATTCTTTGTAACAAACCTTATGTTTAGCTTAGAACGTCCGCGTGGCACCAGTAAATTAAGATTTCACCTTATAAGCAAATTTGTTTTAGGTAATAAGTAATCAATTTAAAAAGAAATGAAATAGAAAAATGTTTTCCAAATGAAAAAAAAAATGTCGCTTTCTCAAGGAAAACTCTCAGAGAATATTTTGTCCCCTTTTCGTCTGAAGTCATCTGAATTTTTCATTGTACATGTTTGCCATACCGGTGTCCCCTCCACAAACTGACCGTTATCTAACGCCACCACCTGGTGTATTTTCTCGTTACACTTCTAATCTTATCCACGCGATAAATTTCCTTCTCTCAACAGCAATTAGTCCTAGATATCGCGCGTGCGCCAAACTAACAAATTAGTAACAGACGAACCGGCAGTCCTGTGTGCGCGTGACAAACACAGCTAACGTGCACACATCGGAAATACTCATCTCTACCACCACCGCTGACTCATAAGTCACCCCTTAATTCCTTTTAACGGTTTTTCCGTATGTCAGGATGATTTCTTGATTTTCGAAATGCTCTCCTTTTGCTGACGCACAACTGTCGCTTAAAACACGCATGCGCTGACTATTAGTGGCACCCTGTAACTAACACCCCCTGCTTTTGAGAAACTACCCTCAGAGACGATGTTTTCCATAAAAACACTCAACCGCTCCTGCCGCCACTTTTAACGGAAATCAACGAAATTACACCGATCAATCGAATCTAGGATATAGTCGCGTGCTAAAAGTAGTTCTGTTTCCAAGGGTCAGGATACTCGTCGATGCACTACGATAAATTCATATGTTTGGCAGGCAGGTCCGTTTTATGAGGGTGTTCTTTTGTGCCATGCAAAGTGAGAAGCACTCCTAGTGGTGGTTCTTCTGCTTTAAAGAGCACCAAGGATCGACGCAATACATAAGTGATCAGTATCGTCGGCTAAGGGTAAAGGGTGGTGAAAGCCCAACGAGCAGAGGCAGAAAAGGCGCACAGTTGGACGGCATGGGAAACGACCGCTCAGCCAAATTGTAAGTAATTAACAGAGTGCTGTGAGTTCAAATTTGGTTCTAGATACACATCACTGAATCAATGTCTCGACGGCGGTCGCGGCTAAGGGTGGAGGCGACCTATTGGGGGAGGATTTTTCAATTAAAATTAATATGCGCACATTGGAGAGTGGTTTTTAATTGAAAGTTGGGCAACCCAAATTAAAGAGGGACTTTGTTTTGTTGGCCTCCTGCAGGCCTAGCGTTCGCGGGGAGGTTCAACAGACTAGATGCGGGTGATGATGCCAGACCCCAAAATCTAAGCTTTGAAAAATGTCATATCAAACCCAAAATGACGCGCTTTGGTTACGATTTCTAGTGACGGGATCTTGAGTACTTTTGTTTTTTGAATCCCAAAGTATTTTAAATAAAGGCGATCCTCCCGCCAGTTATTCTTCTGCGTGCTGGAACCAGTCGTCGCACCGACTCTGGATTCCCTTTGTCATAGCTAACTGTCTCCACATAATGCCCAGATCCCTATGGAGCAGACTACATAAGGCTTAAGCGATTTCGAAATGAAGCAGATCTCGATTAAGAATTCGTTTTTATATGTCGAGTGTGTTTTATCGGATTGTCTTGCCTTGGATTTTCTCTCGCTGGGAAAGAAGACTGCCGCACAGATAGATGCCAGTTGTGGATGCAAGAAGTATTCAAGTGTTTCAGGGCATGCAACCAAATAGAAGGGTACCAAATTGATCCAGTTTCTTTGTTTTTTCGCTAGAGCTAATTTCCCATTTGTAGCAGTGTCGGTGACAGTTGTGGAGGGCATTCAATTCGAATTTGAAGTTAAAATTTATTAGCTGCGGGAAATGTGATGGGAACATGATTACTCATCGTTAATTCACGTGATAGCAGGCGCTGTCTGGATTATGGCGTTTTTTACGATCTACGAAAAGAAACACTTCTCGCAGGAGTAATGTTGTCATTATGATCGAGACAGAGCATCGTCTGGAGCGGATGTGATGTAGATTCTTTAGTTTTTTTAAACAGTGTTTTAAACTCCTGGCGTCAGTGTTTAAGGGTGATTGAAGAATTTAACCTTGTCCTCGATTTGGGAGCACGAGTTATAAGTGGAATGCTTTTATCCTCGTAATTGGACCTCACCAGGAACTGAAGAGAATGTATTATAGATCTGTTGGGAGTAAGAAACCGTAGCTTCCGGTGGGCTGAGGTAAGTGTTCTCCTGCTGAGAACCGATTAATTTATATGTATTGTACTTAGTTCCAGAGGGTGAGTAGAGGCTTGGAGGAGAAAGTCGGGAGCCTACGAGAGTTGACATCGATTCTCTAAATGTCCGCAAGCTGTCAAAATAATTGCACTGTTGAAGAAAAAAAAAAAAAAAAACGAAGAGTTGTAATCTTATTGGTTTTCATGAAAAGTATCACCTTAAGCATTTCCAATTTTTTTGTTCTTGAATAGAGTTGTAGCGTTTCGTTTAATTCGGCTACAACGATGTAGTAGAGCGATAAAATTCACCAACATCCAACAACTGAATAGAGAGAATGGTCCGTATGTGCCGTAACTTTTTTATTAGATTGGTAGCAGTACTATCATCATTTCTTAGACCTAGCCACTCGAAATTATATTTCTCTAAAAACACAAGCACCTATGGTACAAATGCTCGGGAGGACGACAGTAGTGTAGGAGACAACGGGAAATTTTCCCATAGAGAGCACAATAAATCAATAGCAGGAAGGATTTGCATACACTAAAGTTATTGGAATCTATTTCTGTTGTTGCTACGCTTCATGAGAGTTGGATATAGGGGAGTTCCGAAAGCGTTTTAGACCAGTTAACTGGAAATACCAATGCACTCTTCCTGAAATCCTACTTCTTCCTACACCCCTTGCTTCTGCATTAAACCCGGATCTAATATATGGTACACTTGCCAATTGAAAATCTAAAGTGGATTCCCTTGTCCTGTATTTAATTGGCAACCAAAGCCGCACAATGAACTTTATTCTCATTAAATTAAATTAATTAGTTAATTAATATTTTATTGAACTTTTTGATCATTCCTTTCATTGAATTGTATGACCACCTTTACATTCCATCTCATAACCATTCTTCCCTTGAATTGTGTGACGATTCTTGCAATGAGGTTTTTGGCCATCTTTTGATAGAATCGTGTAATCGGGTAAAGATTTTTTCCATTTATCTGTTTGGTGAGGGCAGAAGCCCCGTTTATGTAGCTTACTACAAGCGATATATATATATATATATATATATATATATATATATTTATATATATATATATATAAAAGAAAAATAGGTATAAACTTAACAACTAACTTAAAAACCAAGGTATAATAAATTTAGCTCCTCAATAGTATACTGGTTAGTATACCCGCCTGTCATGCGGGAGACCGGGGTTCGATTCCCCGTCGGGGAGCCTCTGGCGCAAGACTAATGACCTTGCCCGGAAAAAAACAAATCATTATGGAAAATTTAACAAGCCTCAGGACTTGCTAAATAAGGCCAAGACCGGTTCCAGGTTGTAGTGCCGATGATGATGATGATGATGATAATAAATTTAGTTACAACTAGAGGTACTATTGTCACCAAGTCCAGCCAGATACTTGCCTACGCAGATGACATCGACATCATCGGTAGAACCGAATCGGCTGTACAGGAATCCTTCACCCAGATCAAGCAGGCGGCACAAAAACTGTGACTGCAGATTAATGCGGAAAAAACTAACATGGTGGAAAGTTCTGCGAAGAGAAGACCTAACGTTTATCAAACTGTCAGGGTAGCGGAGCACGAATTTGAAGTAGTGCAATCCTTTAACTAACTGGGGTCAATTGTATCAGCCTATAACAATATGAAAGAAGAAATACGCGAACGGATGATCAAATCCAACAAAACCTACTATGGTCTATCAAGGCTCTTTAAATCCCGAAATTTATCCAGAACATCCAAGCTACTATAGCGTTTGGGAGGATAGTGAAGAACGTGTGATTCGGACTGACGCTTTGACAGTTAGAATCACCAAAAATTGAACCATTGCGCAACCCATCAGGCCACCGCCGTGTGTACGAATTTAATTTTTAAACTTAAGTACATTCAACTGATGTGAATTGTTATTGTGACGCATATGACAATCAGTACTAGAATATTCTAGAAAGTCCAAAACAAAGTACAAGTATATTCTAGAAAGTACTGGAAAACTGGAGACTATGAACAGTAGAAAATTCGAGGCTAAGGAACGGACGGAAACGAAACGCCGAATCAGAATGAGGAAACGGTATAAATACGTCACACGCAGATCGAAGAGGTAAGAAGTAAGCAGTAAAAGACGCGATAAGTACGGAAGCGATAAGTCAAGAAATCGTTAAGTGCACGGTAAAAGTAACGGTTGTTATTAACGGACTAATAAAGTGTCATATTAATTCAAAATCGATTTAACGGCTCTTATTTATTAAAAATAATTAATCCAGCGAACCCTAAGCTCGCTACAATTAGTATCATAAGTGGGATTAATTATTGGTGAAGTAAATAAGTCTGTGAAAGTGTATTGTGACGACGTCAGATTGACATTTGGAGGATTTTCGCGTTCCTGAGTTGAAGAAAGAACTTGAGGAACGGAATCTGGATAGCAGAAGACAGAAGCGAATTCTTCGATAGCGTCTGCAAGCAGCAATGGAGGAAGAAGGTATTGATGTCGGCACATATGTTTTTACGATTGGGCCAGACTATCCGGATGGAGAAGAAACAGCGAGTCGAGATGGTGGCAATGTAATGGAGAAGAGTTCGCCACTGTTGGACATTTCGGAGATGTTCAGGGTGATGATGACAAAATTGTACGCGCAAGCTACAGATGTTAATGCAAAGTTGGATGCCCAAAATTCAAAATTTGACGCACAAGCTGTAGATCTGGATGTAAAATTGGAAGCCCAAACGCAGTGGATGAAATGTAATTTTCAACACTTTAAGGAAGAAATGGATCTAAAAAATGAAGCTGAATTTAAGAAAGTCAGCGATGAAATAACGCGAATCGAGAATAGACTTGAGTGTGTTGAGAGAAATAAGACATCGCCTAGCAATCAACATGACTACAAAGATACAAGGATGCAACCGCCAACCTTCGATGGTACGGGACCCTTCTCCGTATTTATACGTCAGTTTGACGCCGCGGCCAACTATAATAAGTGGTCGGATGAGCAGAAGTCAACATCACTACTCTCCGCGGGGCGGCTGCAGAATTGCTACAAACCATACCAGCAGAGAAGCAAACAGATTTCCAACCGGTAAGAGAAGGCCTTGAAGCTAGGTATGGAGACAACCACATGCAGCAGGTCTATCGCATGCAACTGCGGAGCAGAACGCAGAAACGGGGAGAAAATCTTCAACAGTTGCAGGCATGCATTGAGCGATTGGCAACCTTGTATTATTCAAATATGACTAAGGAATTTCTGAACGAGGTAGCAATGGATGCATTTATAAATGCACTCCAAGAACGGGCTTGCAACAAGCCGTTCGTTTGGCAGGAAAGAAGACGACTAATGAAATACTGGCGTTCGCATTGGCATATGAATCCGCTAAACTGGCTACCAGGAATACATATATGGAGTCCGAGAAATGTCCGTCCAGGAATGTTCCTGACAAAGAATCGGGCATGTACAACGGAGAACCCCGAGACCTGATATGAAGTGTTGGACATGCGGCGAAGTCGGCCACATCTCCGTTGACTGTAGGAAACGTCGACGAATGAATGAAACATCAAATGAGAATTGTTGTTCATGCGCTAATCGTAAGAGGAGACTATCAACGAACCAACCTGACGCCAATGGCTCGGGAAACTTGTAAGGGGAGATTTTACGGGGCGAAAGTCGCCTGGTGGAGTGTGCAGCCCCCTCATCGTAACTGTATCACAACTCCAACGGGATAACCAAAGTTTGGTTATAACTACGATTGTTAATGCAAGGACAACAACAGTGACAATCGACACTGGAAAACGAGATCCATAATTCGGCCGGATGTCGTCGGCAAAATAGCCCTTAATAAAAATAGAAGATACGCTTTGAAGACTGCCACAGGAGAATGTTTTACAGTCTCCGAAACACAGTACCCGTGATAATATCTGTAAAACAGACAGAGGTCGGGTACGTGCCTTCGATGTGATAACGGCTATAGTCCCGACGTCAGCGCCAAATCCCCGATCAGGCGGATCGCTCGTCTTTGTATGCTCTCAAGTAGGTCGAGGGTATGTTTAGGAGGCGAACTCCAAACATGAGAGCAATATTAGAGCGCGGGTAAAATATTTCTTGGCTCTAAAAAGATAGCTCAGCTTTCCTGAGGCTGACCTGGCGATACTCGATACGTGTTTATGCCATGATACATCCCCACAGTCCGTGACGCCCAGCAATTTCAAGTTTTCCCCCGCCTCGAGGGCCCGGCCATTCATCATCAGCTGTGGAACCGATGATTCACTTTTGTTTGTGAATATTGTATATTGTGTCTTCGCAGCATCGACGGCCCCTTCCCACTGCAAGACCTAATCTAGAATCTGATTCAGCTGATGCGACGTAGATGCACCAATCGGCCGAACACTCGAAAATGAGGAAAACAAGCGTACTGTCATCCGTGAAACTGAACACTTTCTTATCCGTCGACTCCAACAAATCATTTATGTGAAGCAAGAACAAGGTTGGAGTCAAAATGGAACCTTGGGACAGCCTCGAATTAAGAGGATACAGATCCGAACACTCGCCGTCCACAACAACCCGGATCGATCGATTCTGAAGGAAGCTCTTCGTCCAGTCGTAAAGTTGTTGGGAAAGTCCATATGAACCGAGTTTGCTAAGCAATGCCCCGTGCCAGACGCGGTCAAAGGCCTTGAAGATATCCAATGCGATCGCCCTTGACTCACCCTGCCGTTCAATCGCAGATGTCCATATATCGGTTATACGTGTCAAAAGGTCTCCCATGGACCGCCTGCCGCGGAATCTGTATTGACGGTCACTGAGAAGTCCGCTGCACTCCAAATACTTAACTAACTCTGTATTGATGACTTTTTCCATCATCAACATCATCATCATCGGCACTACAACCTAGAACCGGTCTTGGCCTTATTTAGCAAGTCCTGAGGCTTGTTAAATTTTCCATAATGATTTGTTTTTTTTCCGGGCAAGGTCATTAGTCTTGCGCCAGAGGCTCCCCTCTTTTTCCATTACCTTAGATAAAATAGACAGTAATGCTATTGGACGGTAATTTTGTGGGAGACACTTTTTCCCGTCTTTTGGATTGGCTGAACTCGGGCGATTTTCCAGCAGGCAGGAAAGGTCCTCCGTGCATAAGATAAGCGGAAGAGTCTGCCAAGAACCGGCGATCGTTCTGGAGCACAGTTCTTAAGGACTATTGCTGGTATTCCTTCCGCGTCGGTTGCCTTCCTACAATCCAGTTCACGTAGAATGCGTTGAATAGTGCGCGGACGAAATCTCACATCCCGCATCGAAGACCGTACCGGCACGATCACAGCTGGCGCCAAAAGACCGGGATCGAGGTTTGAATTCGCCGAAAATAAATTCGCGAATACATCAGCTTTATCCTTTGAATTCGTGACTAACGTCTCGGTGTCTGTCACCAACGGAGGGAAAGAGGAGGATGCGAAGTTACCGCTGACAGCTTTTGCTATTGACCAGAAGGAGCGCGGACCAGTCGGAAAGAGTTTATCGATCACCCTGTCGTTGTGAGCTTTCTTCGCGGTATCAATCGCCTGGTTGCACGTGTGTTAAATGTGTCAGTGACATCATAGACAAAGATGATGTACATGCGGTCATTGATGCACTCAAATCAAAAAACACT
Organism: Microdon myrmicae; assembly: GCA_963931805.1. Classification (NCBI taxonomy): domain Eukaryota; kingdom Metazoa; phylum Arthropoda; class Insecta; order Diptera; family Syrphidae; genus Microdon; species Microdon myrmicae. The sequence goes on from OZ007499.1 coordinate 17,434,974, forward strand.
ATCCGATTATAAACTCAAATAACCCCTAGAACGATAATGCAATTAATTGCACATTTCATCGCAATCGGTGAACTACATAAAGCAATTAATTGCATATTCCAAAACAATTGCCCAATAATGCAAAAGCAATTAATTGTATATTCCGGAACAATTAACAAATCACGGAAAAGCAATTAATTGCACACGAAACATAAAAGAACTAATTGGGTCAGTTCGCAACTACGGATATTGAACTGTGGCGCAAATCGATGAAGAAATATCGGCTGACGCCGCAGTACAAAGCAATTGCGAATTGAAAGTTAAAATGCGGAAACTAGGTCACTGCGAAATGTAATTGCATTATCGTCATCGGGAGGTGTTGACCCCAAGGTGTCGAGAAGAGGTGAAACCAAGTTGGGAGGTAGTCTATTGTTGATCAGAGAGTGGAGTAGTTTGTGGTGGTTCGAATCTAAGTGATCGGAAGGGTAGAGTCTGATTGAAGGTCGATGATTAGAAGTGTGAACCGCAGGTCTTAACGGAAGAAGAGCGGTTGTTTGTAATAGGAATTTGCTATAGTAATTGGTCCTGTCCGCTAGGAGTTAAAAAGATAAAGTGAAACGGATTCGAGCAGTTTACGAGGATGGTTATTTTACAGAGGAGTTCGTAACAAATAGTTTATGTAATATGTATCGTCTATATACAGAGAGTGAAGTGGACAATAATCTATAACTGAAAGATTGAAAAATATATAGACAATGAGAGTAGTGTAGACAAAAAGAAAACTATAACTAGAAGATTGTATAATGTGTATACAATAAGAACGATGTGGACAAAAATCAATAATCAGACGATTCTATAATGTTTCTACAATTAAAAGATTGTGTAATACAAATATTAGTGGTAATCTAGACAAGAACTTGTAACAGTGTATTTGTATAGAAAATTTATATATAATAAAAAAAAAAATGAGGCGACTACACAAAGAAAAAAAATAAAAGAAAAAATAATTGTTTAATTGTATTAACTCCTGATAGTGTTTTAGTACTGGGGTGTACCTAGATGACATAACTCGCGTTTCTGATTCTGGATTGGAGCGCCATTGCTTAAAAGCTCTATTTTTTGCCGCTGTAATCTGCTCGCATTTTTTGTCAAACCACGGGTTATCTGATGAACTTCGTTTGATGGAATGTGGGATATACATCTCCATCTCCAGGAGAATAATCTCTGATACCCAGTCCGCGCAAGCGTTAACATCGGAGTCTCCGAAGCACACCTCCGACCAGTTAGCAGTCACATACTTCCATACATAGCGAAGCTGCCTAGGCCGGTTATTCGCTTGATTCGCTGAGTTTCCCAGTGGCGCAGAAATCTCTACGGTATATATATATATATATATATATATATATATATATATATATATATATATATATATCGCCGCCGCAATTGAGAGTCATTTTGAAGCCTAAAGGGAATCGTTCGACAGACATGTTTTAAAATACTGCGATTGTATCGGAGATTACATTGAAAAATAAAGAAGAATTTTTCAAAAAATATATTGTTTTCAAAGTTAGTCTCGTTTTTTATAGAATGATGTGTTGATATTAAACAATATTATAGACAATAAGTGTATTTTATTCTTGTGCGTTAAAAAAGCTAAATTATTCTAGTGGAAAAGCCGGGAGAAACTTTTCATTTCCTTTGCAAAATTATACATACATTATTTTTTATGGTATCGCCTGTTTGTAGTATAGCACTACGATTTCTACAGCTTGCACTAATGGCCAGGGGTTCGTGACATGTATGTGATTGAGCAGACGTCAACTGACGCCTCTGTGTTATTATGGCTGTTGGACAATAAAGTTATTATTTACTCCCGTAAATTTAGGGCAAATCACGTAAGCTGGAATCTCAGCAAGCTTTCATCTTATATTGTGTGATTTTTTTTTAATATTATCAATCAAATATTTTATTGACCGAAGAGGTGTTGTAGAAAGAGCAATTGTTGCAATTGCAAGCGAGGCATAGCTTCTCTCTGGGAAGACTGCAGTAGTCCACCCTATCCCCAAAAATGGTAAGGATAAGAGCAATCCAGCCAATCTCTGCTCGATCAGCCTGCTTCCCAACATCAGCAAGGTATTCGAAAAAATTATAAACAAAGCACTGATAGGTTGGTGTGATGAAAACGATATCATTCCCAACAACCAGTTTGGCTTTCGAGCGCGACATGATACAGTTCATGCAGCGACGACTCTTGTTTCCGATACACAGTGGAACAAGGCAAAGCGACAATGTACAGGCGCCTGCTTGGTTGACTTTGAAAAGGCTTTCGACACCGTATGGTTAGAAGGACTTGTCTATAAGTTAACAAACCTGGGTATGCCGCAATATCTGTTATACATCATTTATGATAATGGACAAACATTTTGTGATGAAATGCGGAGACGTACTCTCCAACAAGACCTTCCAAATTAAAAATGGCTTACAGCAGGGAGCTGTGAATTCTCCCATTCTATTCAATATTTACACTAGTGATCTAGTGAGTTCTTTCGAAAACGCCATGGCGTACCCCAATGACATAGTGGTGTACAGAATAGGAGGAAAAATAGACGTCATCATTCAAGATGACTTCAACAAAATAAAACAATTTTGCGACGACTGGAAATTAAAGATTAATTTCCAGAAAACCGAGACTATCCTTTTCAGAACGCCCCTATCTAGGGCCTCGAGGAATACAAAATACAACTGGAAACACTTTTCTATTGTAGGTAACACTAACCTTCCACTGCAAGTGAAAACTGTAGTTAGATACCTTGGTATCTGGCTAGACCAGTATTTATATTTTGACAAGCACATAGCAGCGTCCCTCTCCGCAGTTAAAAGCGCATATTCTATGACAAGAAGTCTATTCCAGAGTAGTCTTCTTGACCCCAGAGTCAAAACAATTTTGTACTCGGCATTCATCCGACCAGTTTTGGTTTATGGCTGCCCAGGATGGTATAATATATCTCCACTTTATATGGAGAAGTTTCGTGTGTTCGAACGGCAGTGTTTGCGTTCCTGCCTCGGACTTTATAGAACCCCAGAGTCGCAATACAAAAAATTCTATCCCAACAAAATCCTGTATAACAAATTAGGGTTAAATAAGATAGACAATTTCATAATTAAAATTATTCGTGGTCACACAGCAAGGGCAATGTGCAGTGACAATAATCTTATCTCGGGAGCATTCTATCCCAATGATATGTATCTGGAGAATACGCTCCAGACGGGGTTTATTCCCCCAGAAGCGTTCCCTTTCTTGGATCACAAAGGCCTTATCCAAGACGTGCCTGGAGTCCCGATTATTTACCACGCTCTCCTTCCTCTTGCGAGTCAGATTCCTATTACCGCAGCGGACAGTCGCACCCGCTTAGAGTTCCCCTTTTTACCAGCCCGTTTTTCCTTTCGGTCAACAAGTCAAGAAATCCGTTGTTCTTTTTAAGTGAACTTTGCATAAGATCTTTCGACGATCCTGAAGGAGTGCAGGTGTCATCGCAAAGGATTAAGTGATTGTGAACTCCCAGTTTTAAACGCAGGTGCCGGTGCCATATTAAAGATAAAAATAAAGAACACCAAGTAACTTGCGTGCATTTTTATTATTCTACTAGTTCAAATGTGCTAGCGAAACACTTCAATGCGAATTATCTGTGCCGTTAGAATTAATTATAATAGACAATGTTTGTGTACCTTTAAGTGAAAACAATAAATAAGGGAGAACAATTGGAAAACAAAATAAAACCGGTGTGTTCAATTTTCTTGCTGTGGAACTCATGTCTTTTGCCAGTGAAGATAATAACTAAAGGAGAACAATCGGACGGCGAAACAAAATCAGAGTGTTTATTCTTCTCTCGGCGGAACCTTTAGATTGTTTGGGGAGTGAAGTGAAGCGTGTCGTGTCAGGCACCTACTTCAACCCCCACACTACGCCTTCCCTTCTCATTCCTCATTTCCCTTTTCATATTTATTTATTCTTCGTTTTCGTTTCAATTTTTCATTTAGATTCCTTTTCGTTTTAAAATCTCTTTATGTTAACATTTTTGTTAATATTTTTTTGTAAGCTTTTTTCTATCTTATGTTATTATTAATTAAAAAAAAAAACAATACAGAGAGAGAACTTCTTCCTAAAATATTCGGTTAACATGAAATATATAAAAATATAAAAATGTAAAAATATTATTGTACGCCGAAAGGCATTACACAAAATTGTATCGTGTAATTTAGAGTGCTCGTGTAGAGCCAGTAAATTATTTTAAGAATACGAAAGGTTTGTAAAATAGGATTTAGCATTTAGTCCTAAGTAAACATTTGTGAAATTAATGTACAATAAATGCGTTATTCAATCAATCAAAAATAGCTTGTCTCTGGTGTTATACATTGTCTGAGTGAATTTTCAGGCCGTGGTTTTGGTCATTTATGTGCTCGGTACATTCTGTGGATACAGTCAGTTCTTTGTAACAGAATGTCATCATCCCTGTTGGTACTTCCCTGATTTCAAGTGCACAGCATATGGTCGCATTTTGTTCTTTATTACTCATTTTTCACCTTCCTTTTGACAGCATAACGGCACAAAAAGTTGGGACAACAAAACCCAGATGTGTTTCCCCCACATGATTTTATTAACACAAGACCTTGAACCTCTTGTTTAACCGTCTGTCATTTGTGACATATCAAGTTGCAAAGTCCCAAAGCTTGTCAACAGCTGCTATCTGTTAGTCGCACTATGGAATGCAGGTCCCGACGACAACGCCCACCCGCATGCCCTCATCCCCACGCATGTACCAAACTGAAATCCAATATCCTTATCTGGCAATTTAGTTAGCCACTTAATTTTATCCTCAAATTCACTTAATTTGAATCAATCTCCTTCGTTGCTATCTCGCTTGAGCCCGTTTTCACGGGGGTATCCTGTGACTATAACCCCTTGGATGTCTCTGCTCCACCGGGCACCTTATTCAATAATCATTAATTTCTCCCGTCATATGATCTTAATTATATAACAAATGTAAAGCAGACAGCATTGGCGTCCAGACGCATGGGGAGTTTAACACGCCTTAGCGGGAGAACGCGCGGCTATAGGCCGCGGGAAAGATACGGTCGGAGCGAGACCGGCTTTAGCTGTAATGAAAGGAAACCTGTAGAAATTTTGGCGCCAAAATGCACTGATTTCACGATCGATACATGAGCAACACCACCAACACATCGCAGTCCACCTCCTTCTCTAGGCAAAATCCGATCAAACCAGTTCCGCCGCATATTTTCTCGTGACTGAGGTTCTCCATTCTTAGTCTTCTGCACCCTCCACCGCGATGGTGATCTGCTGATCGTACTTGGTTAACTTTTATTTCGATTTAAGGATGTGCGTCGTCTTGTTACAACGCCTTATTTATTCCTTCTTTCTTCAGTCCCACGGAGGATGGGGCTTGACAGCAATGGGGAATCATATGGAGTTAAATCTCATGAAGATGGTTTAGCATAAGAGGAATCTGCAGCACGACCGAATGGGCTGAAGGTGGGCATCCGTGGTGCTTCTTCATTCAGACTGTAATGCCACTTTACTCGGCCTGGACGACGACAATGTGATGCTGTGGTTGATGATGATGGCAACAACGACGACGACGACTACGATGAGGTGGAATCAGTCGCATGCAGAAGAGTGGTGCATGCGAAAATAATTCGTTTTCATGGGAATCGAAGGTAGAAGAGGTTTGACGGCATTCCCAAGGGCGGCATGGCCCTCTCTTCTTTTGGCTTTACTCGAAAAAATATTTGGGATGGAAGACGTAGGTAGTGGGATTGTATGCATGCGGCACGTCGTCTGATGCCCTTAAGGACAAGCGAAGACTCTCGGAAACATCTTATGACACGTTAGTGTGACTTTTTCTTCCTACCTCTTTGTTCGGCCGCCTCAATGGAAAACCGCAATTGGATATAATTTTATTAATTAGGAATATGAGGATACATTAGTGACAATAATCATCCTGTTAATTGATGGTTGTCATGGATGTGATGCCACCATTACTGATGACGTCTTCATGGTTCTAAGCTGAAGTTCGAGGCGAAATTAAATGATGTGTAATAACCCGGCAGCAGTCAATAAGAAATCACATGCGAACGACATTTCCTGCAGTTCGACTGATTAAAATTAAATTGAGCTTTTGGGGGGTAAACTTTAGAAACCTATCAGTGCTCATCAACTCGGTGTGAAAGGCTGAAGCAGGTAATAAGACAATGTCCTGCCATCATGTAAATTAGTTCCTTAAGAAAGTTATTACATTCATGTGTTATAAAATTTAATTAACTAGTAAACAGATTTAAATCATGTATGGAAAGTAAATAACAAATATCAGCTAAACGATGAGAACGGATTTATGAAATGCGTCTATAATTGAGATAACATAATGCTAGAGAGGTCCTTTCTATTCCTGGGATTCTTTTTTGAGGATTTTGTAAGACCCAGAAATACGTAAATCCGAGGTAGGTGAAACCGACACAAAATATTTCACAGACACACTTACACAAGATTAGTTTTCTGCGCCGGCGAAGATGATATATTTCCACACAGCCTACAAAAACTGGCTCAGTTGCGTTCACCGTCGTAAAAGTTATCAGGAGCCGCAATTAGACAGTGTAGCCAACAAGCTTAATTATCCCTTGTCGTGGGGAAAACTTTGATTAAGGGTGTCCATTCATTTCGTGGTTTAGTTCACGTAAGAAAGAAGGATAGAAACAAGAACTGATTTTTTGTTATAATTCATGCGAAAATTATGGTTTTATAGTTTTAAATATCAAAGTAGGGTGAAGTGGAAGACGAAGAAGGCGAAATACAAAGAAAATTTCGATAAACACTAAACTTCGGGTTTTTAAATTTTTAGGTGTATTTCTTTATTGGGTAATTCGACTGAAGAACAATCAGCATCGAAATTGTCTATTTAATGTGCCTTCACGAGTATTCTCTTTCTGATGGGTCTGCTGGCAAATATGAAGTGTGACTAAAATTTTACTGGCATTTTTTTTAAAACTAGGTTATTTATTTTCTTTTGTCAAGTTTTTTGTTGCTGACAAATGTTGGCATTTTTTTTAAAACTAGGTTATTTATTTTCTTTTGTCAAGTTTTTTGTTGCTGACAAATAAATGTTGACGTTTGCAGCCATTTCAATTTTTTAGTTTGTTTTTGACAGTCAAAAAGATGAGACATGTTTTGGTGTGCGGCAAGTTATTACTTTCGAAAAAGATGAATAAAGAAAGACAAAGTAAAGCGAAGCCTGGCACCCGAAATGTTGACTGAGTAACACAAGAGTTTACGAGTGATACTGTGGGGATATGAAGTATTGTACTGTGGCGACTCTAACAGATACACACACAATTCACAAGCAAAATAGTGAAGACCACCGAACGAAAAATCGAACAAGAAAATACATCAGAGCCGTATACCATAGCGATAACAAAAATAATTCACATCAGTGGAGTATAGTCGAGTTTAAAAATCAAATTCAAAATACGGTCAGTAGCCCGATGGGTAACGCTTAGGTAAACATTTTTGGTGATTCAAACTGTCATAGCGTCAGTTCGAATCACACGTTCTTCTTCACTATTATTTCAAACTCTATAGTACCATGTCACGGGCACTGGGTTCACTTTATTTCCCAACGGACGTTTCGTCTAAATATATCGTCAACCACTCTACTGGCTAAGTACTCTCGCCACCTCTTGTTTCAATCACACTTATTAAAAGAAAACACTGATGCTTGTTTTGATGTTGCAAGTGAATTTTGTTCTTTATTTGATTTATCTTTTTGATTCAGCAATCTACTCTTTACTTTGATTTAGATTTATACAGAAGAAACGATTTTATTTTAATTTACAGGTGATCCTTTCTTTGATGTGCACTGGGGAATTTTACTAATTTTGATTTGTCTTTTGGGATCAGAAATCTACACTGTACTTTGTATTTGATTTATACAAAAGAAACGATTGGTGTTCAGACTGGTTGTAAGCGCACTGGTGATTAATACACGACTCCTCTCCTTGAGGGATGAGATTTGACTGCCTTTTCTTTGTAATATTAATAACCCGACAGCACGGCGGTTGAGACTGGACTTCCTTCAATGAGGGATGAAAACTGACTGATTGGAATTAGGGATGGAAATTGCGATTTCTGCTTTTGCACAACGATCAGCCAATGGTAATCGTGCTCTCTTGTGCATCCTTCAATTCCCCACGCTCATCGAGGTGGATAAGTACTTGCGTATTCGTTCGACGCCGATGGGCGTAGAAAGATTGAAGAAATCAAAAGGAAAGCACAATAACCCAGGGTTGATCTGGCTTAGTGTGTGTGTATTAATGCAGCCTTTGAGAATGATCCACTGACCTAGTGCGGTGATTGTGGTGATCTCAGAGTGCATTGAACTATGGAAAGACAGAATTGTGAAGGAGAGGAAAACGTTTTGTAGCTATTCACCTGTAAGAAGAGATCATTGATCCCAAACGAATAGATGGTCTGGGAAAAGTCGAAGTGACGCTGTGGCGGTTCCGCCAAACCTCACTGTTACTTACCTGAAGAACCCCCATACCTTCGACCCAACCTTATAAGTTTCGCTAATGCAATCGCATTAGCACCTTAAATACTTCACGCATCAAATAGATCAAATTTATATACCCTAAATGTCCCTGTAAAAGAATTCTTACCTTTCATGCATTTCTTCGCATACAAATTCCTTACAAGAATTATTTGCATTATACGGGAGCATAAAACAAAACCTATTCGGTACCTTCTGTTGCCAGGCAAATTCCAACCTTCCCACACCTGCACCGCAATCTCCCCGCAGTAAAAACATTTCCTTCCCAAGGATAATTAATGCTTTCATTGCATTACCTGGAAATGTCTGCAAAGAATTTTTCCTACAAGGGCATTCATACATGTATCAATGCATCTTTGCATTAGCGACCCAGAACCGAATTTCCAATTAGTGTAGATATTCACACTAGAGTTCGATCCTGGCGTCGCCATAGATGCCAATTGACACAGATTGTATATAAAAACCGCCATTGTATAACCATTTAATCTTCTTCGCAATGACTTGCAACTATCGATACAGCTGCAAGCACTTTACCCAGAAATGCTCCTTTGTTTGAATCTCCAAACAATCATCGACTGCGCGCATAGCCGCCGGATTGAATTCAAAGCATAAACAATGCAAATATAGAATCCGTTTCCCACAAACGAATTTCCCTGCATATACAAATGCAAGCAAGGGATTTGTTTCGTCCCCCAACCCATTAGCACCTTTTCCAATGTCTATTCGTATATTTACACAAGGACATCACTCATTTAAGACTTTTATGATCCCCTCGTCTCTTCTTTTCTCTTACCACATTTCTTCGATGCATCGTCGTCTATTTATTTAGACGCGACGCACTTCATAGACAACGATCTTCTCGATCCCTGCCTGCTCTGTTTTGCCATTGCCTTCAGGCATGGGTAAACAACACAGATCTAAACGATCACACACATACCACCATGACCTTCATTACGAGATCTGGTTCTCTATTCCACCAAGAGAGACTTTACGTTTCTCTGGTGGTAAGTAAAAACATATCCTTAGTGGAGAGGATATCTACCACCACACTACAAGCTGCATGTAATTAGCACCATGTGCATGGGCATTGCGGCTATCGTTACAGCTGCAATGCATAGCCGTCGGATTGAATTCAAAGCATAAACAATGCAAATATAGAATCCGTTTCCCACAAACGAATTTCCCTGCATATACAAATGCAAGCAGGGGATTCGTTTCGTCCACCAAACCATTAGCACCTTTTCCCAATGGCTATTCGCCTATTTACAGAAGGGCATCACTCATCTAAGACTTTTATGATGCCCTCGTCTCATCTTTTCTCTTATCACATTTCTTCGAAGCATCGTCGAGGGTTGATTCATTGAGTCTTATTACATCCGCCGACCACCACGGTCGTGCCGCTTCCGCTCTTCGTCGCGCGGCGAAGAAGCGTAGGTCGTGTCGAGATAGGAGTGTTTCACCGTGTTTAAGATTCATAAAAATCAAGTTGATATTAAATAATAAGTTCTAAGTGAAGTATAAAAACACTAACATATTTAATAATGGCTGAGAATAAAGTGGTTTTTATAAAGAGAATTATCCTTCACAATTTTAAAGATAATAACGAAAGTGAAATAAACTAAAAATTAATTAAGAACAATTTGTGTTTTAAATGCGATCTGGTGGACGGTGTTTTCCTTTACTCCCGGTTGTGGACAAACGTGGCGGCGTTTCGGCCTTTTGGTTCGGCGTTTTACTTAGTGGAACATTATGATGGAGGAGGGAGATGAACGGAGTGTCCGCGTTAGGCGCAATACTTCCTCCCCATAACGCTACTTTGGCTAGGGTAATGTTATTGCGGGAAACAAGCTGTGGGATTCGATAATTACCCAAGCCATTGGTTAATAGTGCACCTGCGTCGTTTGATTCGACTTATTGTTGCTAACCAACATGAATTGGAATTTCCGGTGGAAATTTCATGCGTTAGAGGACTAGAGTTGCCGTATGGCAAAAAGGTAGCTGAATTCAGTTATGCATTACCTTGTTTAAAAACATGATTCCTAGGTGAATAGGTTGGTAGAAGGAATTGGGATTGATTTGACACGCTGTTGGCGGTCGAAATAAGGCGAAAACAGTGGGTTGGTTCTCCATGTAGTATAGAGAACCCCCACAATACCAACTTTTCAAAGTTTCAGCTAAGAACGTAAAAGACCGCCACAGACGTCTGTCAATAGCAATTGACAAAAAGGTCGAACAGGTAAAGAAAAAAAGGGGAAAAATTAATGTTGATTGATAAATAAAAATTCTTCAATTAAACTGAAATCTCTCGTATTGCTAAATTATTTACTTGATTGATTTTCGTAGTAATGTCTTCAGAATGTATAGTGAGTGGGGGGATGGTTGTGTAGGTGTTTACGTTTTTAGGACAACGTACAGAGGACTTTTAAACGTTTTAGGGTTCTTTAACAGTGATATAAGGTTTAAGTCAAGAAGAGGATAAGCTACAAAACCAGTTGAAAGGGGACCCAAGTGCTCCCCTTACAACATCGTCAGCTCCGTAATGACGTTGTCAATGTCATTATTATTGTCGTTCTTGAAGGTACGAATAGTTTTGCTATTCGCTTGCGTATTAACTCGTTCAATGTCCTTCTCATCAACGCCAGTTTCGTCAATATCTTCTTCATCCTCTTCTGCAAATGGTGCCAGAGATGTTGTTGTGCCCACAGTATCAAATCTGCCAGTTGCAGATTCAGGTGCCTTGAATTTCTCAGCGGCCGCAACTTGATCTTCTTGGGACAAATGTTCGATTTTGGGTTCTCCGAAAATAATATACGTATTGTAGCGAGCTTAGGGTTCGCTGGATTAATTATTTTGAAATAAATAAGAGCCGTTAAATCGATTATGAATTAATGTGACATTTTATTAGTCCGTAATACAACCGTTACTTATACCGTACACTTAACGATTTCTTTACTTATCGCTTCCGTAATTATCGCGTATTTTACTACCACACTTATCGCTTGCTTCACTTTCTACTTCTTACTCATCACTATGCTCTGGGTGCGACGTATTTATACTGTTTCAGCGTTTCGTTTCCGTCCGTTCCATTGCCTTGAATATTCTACTGTTCCTAGTCTCCAGTTTTCCATTACTTTATAGAATATTCTAGTACTCTGTTTCGGACTCTCTAGAATATTCTAGTACTGATTGTCATATGCGTCACAGTATCACTGTAAGGGTTATTGTACACAGCAGGATTGTTGATAACAAATAAGAGATTCTTGGACTATATTATGGTAACACGATTTACACCCTGCATTTATTTTAGACCCACAGTACTCAAGTATTTACCATTGGAAGTCATAAATATTTATACGACACTGTTCAATAATGCTTTCAACAATGCATATCATCCAACGGACTGGAACTGTGGACCACCCCATTCCGAAAAGGGGAAAAGATAGTAGCAACCCAGCTAATCTTCGACCTATTATTTTACCCCCGAACATCAGAAAGGTGTTTGAAAAACTAAAAAATAAATCTTTATTCAATTCGTCCGAGGATAATAAAATTAATTAAAAATTAACAATTCGGTTTTCGGACTCGACATGACACTATCCATACAGTGTCGTAACTGGTTTCCGATATACAATGGAACAAAGCAAAACGGCAGTGCACAGGGACATGTTTGGTTGATTTTGAAAAGGTCTTCGACACCGTTTGATTAGAACGTCTTATTTATAAGCTAACCAGCCTGGGAATGCCTGCAAATATACCATATGTTGTATATGACGTGGTTGTGGAAAAGCAATTCGTCGTACAATGTGGCGACACATTTTCCACCAAGACTTTTCACAACAGGCCGCAGTCAATTCTTTCATCCTATTTAACATTTAGTAGTAGTCCTAGTAATCTAGTGGATTTTCTTACTCATGGTATTGCATATCCTGATAACATATTTGTCTACAGAACGGGTAGTTAGATAATTAACTGACTTTTACAAGATGATCCCAACCGAATCTAAAATTAATTTCCAAGAACTGAAACTATCCTATTCAGGGGCCTCAAGCGCCGCGTCGGCTGACACAAAAAAAAAATAGAAAAAGTTTTCCATTATTGCACAAAATTGTCTGCCTTTGGCAGTGAGAAACGCAGTGAGATATCGTGGTATCTGGATCGACCAGTTTCTATATTTTGATAAACAGATAGTAATGGGTCTCTCTAGGGGTAAAACTTCTTATGCTATGGCAAGCCGATTATCCCGCAATAGCCCCCTTGACTCGAAAGTCACTCATACGAGCCATAATGCTACCCGGTATGGTTTAGCATTACTTCTAACTGTATGGAAAAACTTCAAAAATATACGAGGGCACGGATTTTGTCATCTGTACGACTTGGCCTTGGGCGTCGATCATTACTTGCGTTTTCGATACGTTCCCGCCTACTTTTAAATTCTCTTGCCCACATATACACACGATTCTGTGACAGAGTATCATCACCAAACTGTGCCTTCAATCGAGAAAAAATTTCCTAGGGTTTAACGCTTTCATTTGTTAAAAATTTTATAATAATCCTTTGGGCAACGTATGTACCTTCAATCGAGAAAAAATGTCCGAGGGTTTAACGCCTTCATTTGTTACAAGTTTTATAATAATCCTTTGAGCAACAGACGTATGTACTCTTGCTCGCTCATGGCTGTACTGACTACAAAGTCGAGTGTGACCGCTAGCCAAGCTGGTTCTCCGACTCTTCATAAACCAAACAACAGCTACGCACAATATTATCTAGTTCGCAATTTGTCGCTAAGCAAAAAAGTAAAATTACTGTTTATATTTGATTTGTGTATACATAGGTTGTCTGTAACTTCTACGTGAAGATAGCAGCACTCGTCAATAAAAGCTAGTGAATGTAGTTGTGCATCTTTTGATAGTTACTCACTAATTTCAACCATTTCGGACGCGTAGTTTTTATTTGACAGTCGTTTGAGTGAGTCGATGTGTGTTTTTGTGAAAATGGACAAAATTGAGTATCGAGCTGCCATTAAATTTTTTTTTTAAAAGGCAATACGCCTACGCAAATCAAAGATGAGTTGGACTCTGTGTATGGGGACTCTGCACCATCATTTACCACAGTGACATTTTGGGCAGCTGAATTTAAACGTGGCCGTGAGAGCTTGGGAGACGATGAACGTTCGGGATGTCCAAAAACTGCAACAACTGACGATAACATCGCTAAAGTTCACCAAATGGTGCTAAACGACCGCCGAATTAAAGCGGGAGAGATAGCAGAGGCTATGAAAATGTCCAAAGAACATGTTTGTCATATATTAAATCAAGATTTAGGCATAAGAAAGCTGTCCGCGCGTTGGGTGCCGCGTTTGCTCACGTTAGACCAAAAACGTGTTCGAATGAACATTTAGGTGCAATAAATCCGAGTTTCGGCCCCGAATAATTATTGTCGATGAAACATGGATACACCATTATACGTCCGCAACCAAAATATAGTCAAAAAAGTGGACTGCAAAGGGGGAATCGACCTCCAAAAAATACCAAAACTGTTTTTTCGGCTGGGAAAGCGATGGCGAATGTTTTTTGGGATAGTCACGGAGTTATCTTAATCGATTATCTTCAAAAAAGAAAAACTATTACAGTAGTATACTATCCATCATTACTTGACCAACTGAAGACAGAAATTGCGGAAAAACGGACACATTTGCAGAAAAAGAAAATCCTATTTCACCAAGACAACTCGCCATCTCACACCTCAACGGTTGCCATTGCGAAAAACCACGAATTACGGTTTGAATTGCTTGACCATCCGCCTTACTCACCAGATCTAGACCCAAGTGACTTCTTTTTGTTCCCTAATCTAACAATTGCGCTCGGATGACAGACATTTTCGCCAAATGATGAGAATCACCTTCGTGGACAGTTATTTTGCAGAGAGAAACGCCGAGTACTATTTGGACGGGTTAGAGAGATGGCAGCAACGCTAGGAGAAGTGTGTAGAGTTACAAGGAGACTATGTAGAAAACTAAAAATAAATTTAAAAAAAAAAGTCTTGTATCTTTGCTAGGTCGGAAACTTTTCAGCCCACCCTCGTATTCTTGCCTTTCGGGCTTGTGTCTTTTATACTCATTGGAATCTTCATTAATCATTTACCAATACAAACAAAATTTAGAACAAGAAAAACTTTGTGATTCTCTTCCGAAGCGTCATCCGTCCGTTTCGCTGCGTCTAGGGCGACTCCTGTTGTGGAATCACGAATCTGATCGATTGCGTTGCTCTCGAGCTCATGAGGTTGAGCGAGTGCGAGCATTACCGTGGGTTCTGTAAACTCTTGAAGATGAGTGCGAGTGTTTACACTGCGTATTATTTTGGTGTTTGTAATTGTATATCCTCGACGTTGAACGGCATCGGCTATGGCTAAACGATTTAACAATTTTCTCATGGAACGTCCGCTCACTATACAGAGCGCGAGCTGCGCAGCAGCTAGTCGATGCTCTGTCCGAATATAAGGCTGACATAACCGCATTACAAGCAATAAAATGGACAGGGTGTGATGCTATTTAAAGAAATGAGTATGACATCTATTACAGCTGCCATGCAAAACACCCTGTGCTCAAGGTAGGCTTTCTAGTCAGCCAAAAACTGAAGCCTCCCACTATCGGCTTTAATGCAATAAACGAAAGGCGCTTCGTGTGCGAGGCAAGTTTAAGAAAATAAGCCTCATAAACGTTCGCGGACCTACAGGGGCGTCCCCTGACGACGAAAAAGAAGAAGTCTACGAGAACATAGAACGGGCTCTCAATGACTGCCCAATATACGATTTGAAAATCGTTCTTGGTGATTTGAATGCCAAAATAGGTCGGGAGCCGCTTTTTACGGTTTTCAGGCACTACGCAGGTTTCCATAGTTTGCATGAGAACACTAATGACAATGAACTACGAGTCATCGCACTGGCAGCATCTAAAACCTTGATCGTTGCGAGCCCCAGGTTTCCGCGTAAAAATATACACAAAGCCACCTGATGGAATCACTCGGAACGAAATTGACCACGTGTTGATATATCGCCGCCACTCCTCGAGCCTGATGACGGTACGAACGTACCGAGGTGCCAACGTCGACTCGGATCACTATCTTGTTGGTATAGTTTTCCGAGCGCGCATTACCTTATGGAGACGTATTGCATCCGCGGATCAGGTTCGGTTCAACACGGCTGCCTTGCGCAGTGAGAATACCAGTGACAGCTGTCGTCATGCGCTAAGACCCGCCCTCGAAGACCTCGACGGAGGGAGAGTAAGTCCTTGGCCAGAATGCCGGGCGTAGAAGAGAAATGGAGACGCCTTAAGAATACTGTCATTAGTAGTGCCAACTCCATCTTAAGCAGTAGTCGTAGAGATCGGAGCGACTGGTTTTTGATGATGAGTGCAAACTAGTGACTGAACGTAAGAATGCTGTATACCGGGCAATGCAGCAGTTTCATAGGACGCGGGTACGCGAGGAGAAATACAAAGAGCTCAGAAGATCTGAAAAAAGACTCCACAGACAAAAGAAAAGTACCTGGAAAAAAAATCTAGTCTGTGAAATAGAGAAAACGAGAGCGAGGTCCGCACCAGGCGCGGAAGTTCTACCAAATAATCCACAGTATGACGCGGTACACACCACGCTGCATTTGCTGCAAAGATAAAGACGGTAATCTGATCACCGACCCTGAAGGCATTCTGGAGGGATGGGAAGTGCACTTCAATGAATTGCTAAATGGTCAGCTCACAGAGGAATTGGAGGCTCCACCAATGCAAGATAAAGACCAAATGCTGCCGCCACCAAGCATTGAGGAAACATGAAAAGCCATAAGACAGCTCAAATCAAATAAAGCCGCTGGAGCTGTGCTAATTAAACAAGAAGGGATATTTAGTGGGTACGTGCCCCATTTATTAACTTATTACAAACTTATATAGATAAATTACATTTATTACAATAAAACATAAATAATTTAACTACATTTAACCTAAGATAGCGTTACATCATGCAATTCATGAGAAGGTTGGCGTCGTGGAATAATTTGCCACATACGTAAGAAGGGAGATATCACAGTGTGCAGCAACTATAGGGGTATAACATTGCTGAGTACCACCTATAAGATATTCTCCACTAACCTAAAAGATCAGGTAGCCCCATACGCTAAAGCCATCAGTGGTAAATATCAGTGTGGCTTCATTCTAGGCAAATCAGCGATTGATCAGATATTCACGCTTAGGTATGCGATGGAAAAATGTCTGGAATTTAAGATTCCATTATATCATCTATTTATAGACTTTAAGACCGCTTACGACGTCATAGTCAGGGTAGAACTGTATAATGCTATGAGCGAGTTCGGCATAACAAAAAAAAAATTGATATGACTTTGTAGGTTGACCATGACCAACGTAAGTGTCAAGTAAAAATAGCGGGATTGCTGTTCAAACCAATAAACATCTTTAATGGACTCCGACAAGGAGACGGTCTGGCCTACTTCCTCTTCAACCTGGCGGTGGAGAAAGCAAGTCGTGACTCTGGCGTCACAACTAGAGGGACTATTATCACCAAGTCCAGCCAGATACTTGCCCACGCAGATGACATCGACATCATTGGTAGATCCGAATCGGCTGTGCAGGACTCCTTCACCCAGATCGACCAGGCGGCACAAAAACTGGGACTGCACATTAATAAGGGTAAAACTAAGTACATGGTAGCAACTTCTGCGAACAGAAGACTTAACGTTGGTCAAACTATCAGGGTACTGGAGTACGAATTTGAAGTAGTGCAATCCTTTAACTACCTTGGGTCCATAGTATCACCCGATAACAATATGGAAGAAGAAATACGCAAGCGGCTGATCAAATCCAACAAAGCCTCCTATGGTCTATCAAGGCTTTTTAAATCTCGAAATTTATCCAGAACATTCAGGCTACTACTGTACACGACCATGGTCTTACCAGTACTCATGTATGGATCCCAGACCAGCGTCCTCAATAAAAGGCACTCTGAACTCTTAGCTGCGTTCGAAAGGAAGGTCTTAAGGAGAATTGTTGGCCCTGTATGTGAGGGAGGACGATTCCGGAGACGTTACAACCATGGGTTGTATTCGATCTACCTTGAAGCTAATGTTGTAAGAAAAATCGGGCTCGGTAGACTCCGGTGGGCGGGACATCTAGCTCGAAGAAGCGAAGAGGAGCATGCCCGGAAAGTCCTTTGTGGCAGGATGTATGGAAGGCGAGAGCGCGGCAGACCTTGTCGGCGATGGAGGGATGGCGTAGACCAGGACGCACAGAACCTGGGAGTGCCAAACTGGATGACATCGGCTCGAAATCGCGACCGGTGGAGAGACTTGCTAAATAAAGCCAAGACCGGATCCCGGTTGTAGTGCCGCTGATGATAATGATGATTTGTGATGCCTATCAACAAGCCATCAGTGGTATAAGGATTATAGCTTGAATTAAGCTTGAATTAAGCCGAATAAATCACAAAGCACAGAGATAATCGTTGTAAGTGTGTTGGCTACAGTTGGAAAATTCAAGCTCATCCCATGGACAGTTGTATTTGGCCTAGTTAGGCCTCATCGGACTTTCTGATATAATTCCGTAGGCACCAGATGGAAGAACAAAAAAAGGATGTACCCAAAAACACTGCAATGACATTAAAACACATTTTCCTTTGTCTAGATTACATCACAACACATGCCGGGCTACAGCTAGTTATTTAACAGTTATCCGACTGGCCTTCCTTTAGGGAGTAGATTTAAAGTCAACTTCATACGGACGGATAAACACAGACAATCGTTCTTTAGCCGAAACCCACGATTGTGGTTTCTGCCTTTTTATGTGTGTCTTCGTTTGAATATCCAGACCTTTAAGGCCAGTGTAAATCGATACCTCGTTTCTTTGATTCCTTCCTCTATTGCTCGGATTGCGCTTTGAAATTTGAGAGGACTTCAAAATCCCTTTTTTACACGCATTTATGTAAAAAAAAACCAACTCGGCGGTTAACCAACAATCGACGCAACTAGAGAGATGTTCATCATCATCATCGGCACTACAACCGGGAACCGGTCTTGGCCTTATTTAGCAAGTCCTGAGGTTCGTTAAATTTTCCATAATGATTTGTTTTTTCCGGGCAAGGTCATTAGTCTTGCGCCAGAGAGAGATGTTGGTTGAGATTTAATCAATTGTCTACTCAACTGTTCAACTTAATTCAGGAAAGAAGCGTGGCAGATTGGGATTTTGGTGACGCCAGAGGATTCGAAAACAATTTAAGCGGCTACTTAACTACCTCTTCTGAAAAATACTTTTATCCCCTTTGTATAGGGTGGCTCGTCGATAGTATAGTGGTTAGTATACCCGCCTGTCACCCGGGAGACCGGGGTTCGATTCCCCGTCGGGGAGCCTCTGGCGCAAGACTAATGACCTTGCCCAGAAAAAATAAATCATTATGGAAAATTTAACAAGCCTCAGGACTTGCTTAATAAGGCCAAGATCGGTTCCCGGTTGTAGTGCCGATGATGATGATGACAGGGTGAATGAATATATAAATTAAATTTAATGAATGAAAAATGAATTTCAAAATGATCTAAAAAGTTGCTATTAAATAACTAACTTTTTTGTATTATTTTCAATATCTTGTCGCGCACATATAATCGTAAAATTAAAATAAATTATTCAAATAGATTAGAAAGGGTTGTTTTTAAATATATGAGTCACTAGTAGTAAAAATCCAGTAAAACAGTGAATAAATACGCGCGAAAGGTGAAAGTTGCGAGTTGAAGAGACCAGCGGATTTATTTTTCGTCACAACCTTCCGCTTCCAATTAATTCCGGAAAAGTTGCGTATCGTCTTTCTGTGCTTTGGGATGTTTATGTTCAATGGACTTTTATAAACGGTCATATAGCACAATACGACCGCGAACGACGGGTCATGTATTCAATCTAGAGAGTTAGATATCGCCACTAGACTAGTCTGTCGACTTTGTTGTTGTCAATTTCCGGGATTGAACCATTTATGATGACGAAATGTGTTCATCGATGGTATTCGGAAATAGATTTCATTGTTTCTAAGGAAGATCATCTTAGATCTGGTTTATGGTACACACCCAACTAGATTCGAGATATATTCGAGGTTTGAAAAAAGTCACTGGATGTTTATGCTAATTACCGCACATTCGTAGAATTTCGCCGTCAAGGAGAACAGTCTTTGATAGATGCGACACTGATGGCTTAGAATGTCGTTTGTCGGATTCATTGATGAAGCCAGGCTATGAGTTATTCAGGGAGAGAAACAGGGCGTGGAAGGTGGGGCACAACTATTAAAGTGTTTGCTCTTGTAAGACGTAAAGAAGATCTGTGACTTGAGGTTTCAGGGTACGACATTAATAATGCTTCTGCCTCATTCAATGTTTATGTAAGCCTCAACACTATGGCGGAATTTTTTCTTTTTACTATCAGAGCTTCATTAATGTCCCAGGCTAATCAACAAGCGCTATAGAATTTCAATAAAATCACCTCTGACAACCGGACTTTCGGCATCGCGCCTTGCATCCATTCTTAGGCGTTTGAGTTATTGCCTGCTTCTAGACGTTATCATGGAAAGACACTTAATATTCTGCGTTGATCATCAGGCTGATATTTGGCCTTGGCCACGAATGTATTTTTGATGGTTCCTCTGCGTATTTACGCTGGGAGAATGTGAAATTTGGAGAGAATCCTCGGGCTAATGTTCTACAAGTGTTTGTTTTCACTATTTTTTGGTGGCTCCAGTGGCTGAAGCCAGGAGACAGGTGAGTGTTATGAATGGGACAAAAGTCTGGAGAGTACTGCAAATTCTTGGAAATTACATTGCGGAAAAAAAGTAGGGAGTGTGAATTCGCGATGAATCATAAATTAGGATTCATTAGCTGCATTAGGATGAGGCCTTAGAGGGAGTAGTGAAAGAATTAACACAGTAAATCTACGATCATTGGCGAAGTCAGTAAACTTGTTTATAGAGGGAGTACTATTATAATAGATCGATGCGCATGATGGGAGATCATCAGTGTTGCCATTATGATATGTAAGGAAAAGTTTTTACGTATCCACAATAAAATCTTAGACAACTAGGAAACACTCGTTATTTATTCGTCCTGCGGTTAGATTGCCCACAAAACCTCTGACCCATCACTGTGACTTCGTTAACGTCTTTGCTTGGCACATCTCTCCCAATAGTATACATTGTATCCCAAGTCTTGGTTGACAGCTGATAGTTTTCTTTGCAAGTCCTTTTCCTGCGGTTTCCTGGCAATGTGGATTTGCCCACACAACCTTTACTTTGGCTCGTGCTTTGTACCATCCTCCTGTGAGAACATCCACATCATCAGTCTAACATGATCTTGCACCGCTTAGGCTACGTTCTCGCCCGGTTGTTGTTCTTGAGAAATTCATATGAATTTTACGGTGATCCATTTGGGTGCTTATTTTCGTTCTAAAGAATTTCATGGCACCCACATGTTGGCGGTCTGCCCTGAGGAGTGCGCTTATCCTCAAGCGACGGTTTGTTTACGTTACCTCTACCCGCCACCTCTGGCCACAAGCAGCCAAATGTAAACACAACGAACTGTTTTAACTGGTGCCGTCATTTTGTGGCATGTACTCCTTCTGCATCGTAATATTATCTCTGGCATGAGGAGCTATGAAAGGTGGAAGTTAGAGGTTTGGAGTCCGAACTTCACCATCTTGCCAGCTTAGGAGAGATAGGAAAGTAACCAAAGGGGATTATATGGCTGGAGCACGATTCACAGGCCGAGATTGGGATGCTGGATATGGCGGCATAATACAACGGTGATCGAGGTTGAACTCCTATGGCTGACATTGGATTGAAGTAAAGAATAGGTCTCTGCTTCTGTGGCTTGATGTTCGTGCTTGGATGCAGTTCTGTTCATTTTATTAATAAAAGATTGCAAGAGCACGCACCACAGCGATGCAGTCTAATTGCGCATGATTTAGAGTGACTACCCTAGACGCAGTTCATCTATTACAATCTGAGATGTGATGTGATGTGCTGCTTCACTTTGTGGCAGGGAGTTCCACAAGGGACGAAAGGGCTCTATGTATCGCATGATCTGAGATTCTGTTTTCAACAACACAAAACACACTTTGTTGGGGGGAAACATAAATAGATCTTCATGGATTCTTAAAACTGCACTGGGGGTCCTTCCCTGCTTTGTACAGAATAAAAATAGTCGTCTCTTTGCTACCAACGTGGTTGACCGTATGTTTCCTTCGTGTAGAATATGGGAGGATTTGTTATGAAAATAGAGGAAGCCCCACCAATTGGTGGAATAGGTTTGAGAATTAAGGGAGAATCTCCTGAGTTAATTTAATTACGCCATGGAAAATTATTGAACCGTTACAATTTAAAAGTTGCAAAGGAAGTATAAAGGGACTTAAAAGTCTCGTCAAAAAGAACATTGAGATATTTAACGATTCGTTTGGAGAGAGAGTAAAATAGCAAACTATTCATGTTCAAGGGCAAGAAGGGTTAAAACCCAATCAACCACAATGAAATAATACATTTTTCTAGAAGTCTATAGTATTTTTTTCGATGACCATTGCTTTACCGCACATGCAGCGTCGTATTAAAAAAGCGTTAACAATGGAAATATCATAGATAAATCCGACTTTTCCGACCGCTGGACAACCTTATCATTGTTATTTTTTAACGAAACGTGTATTCAGGGAGATTTCCGAGGTATTCTTAAATGTCAAAGAACAGTGCGAACGAAAAGCAAAATCAAATCAAATTTGAAGAAAAACTCCTCTACTGTTGTTTTTTAAATACATGTTTGCCTCTATGATGTAGACTAAATAAGGCAGAGAACTCTCTCTTTTAAAATATACCCTTCGTAATATCGTCAACAGTCACAGTCCGAATTATTATTATTATTATTATTTATTGGCCTGTAGGAGGCCGGAAGTTCATGACCTCGCCGACTCGGCTTTGCCATCGTTCCCTGTCCTGGGCATTCTCCTTCCACGCTTGAACATTCGATCCGATCTCCTCAAGGTCAAACCTAACATTGTCCTCCCATCTCCGTCGCGGCCGTCCTACGGGTCTCTTTCCGGTTGGTCTACCGTCAAGAATTCTATGCACGGTCCTATCGTTCCCCATTCGCGCCACGTGTCCGGCCCATCTTAATCTTCGCGACTTGATTACTCTCACTATTGTAGGTTTGCGATATAGCTCTTCCAATTCGTGGTTATGGAGTCTCCTCCATTGTACTGCCTCCTCGTCATATTTACCTCCAAAGATGCCCATCAAAACTTTATTCTCGAATACGCGGAATTTGTTTTCTTCCCGTTTTGTGAGAGCCCATGTTTCGCATCCATATAGAACAATCGGCATGATTATGGTTCTATAGACACGGAGCTTTATGTTACGTGATAGAGTCACAGTCCGAATATAAGAATTAATGTAGTGAAAGAAGAATCAATGTAGATGTTTTGGCACTCGGACGGCCAATACGTAAAATTACTGTGAACGATACGGAACTCTTGACAATGAGGTCAATTAACGGGCCACCAGCACGGTATATAGATATCGATTGTTGTCGTCCTGAAACAATTGCTATTGTAAGAAAAAGGAGAAACGAATACCTTAAGTTGGATGGACTGCTGACGGAACCTCAAGTAAAGAATCCTCCAGATAATGTAAAACACGGTAGTTTAACTGTTGTGAACCTTTTTCTCTTTATTTGTCGTGATTTCAATTTGATTAATCTAGATTTGATCAATTTCGAACAGTGTCTCTTCAAATAGATTTACGAAGTGTGACAGCTCATTTTAATATTATTGAATGTCAGCTGTTTGCTGACATTTGTTATTTTTGTTGTCATGGCTGCCTTCAGTAGTGCCTGCGCTGGCTGCATCCAGTGTTGCCATCGTGTGCTGCTCCGTCTCCAACAGTAGACGTAATCGGGCAGAGCATTCCAAGCTTGTGTAGTTCGGCTGAAGAACGATTTTTCGCAGTTGTGCTTTAGTCCCATTTATTAGCTTGGAGTCCTTGCGAACTATCTTACACAATTTAGTTAACTAAACCTCTGTCAATGTTCGTACAGAGAAGCAGGTCGCCTTCGTTTTGTTCAATGAAAACAAAGCGAAGAGTACCAGCATGACGAAGGAAAACACGCAGCAACAAACAAAAGGAAAAGTGGCCCGAAAAATGCAATTGTGACGCGAAGTAAAGCCGCGAAACTAACGATAGAGAATGAAGAGCGTCTGAGAATGAAGAAGAGGAGATAAGCGAATTGGAAGCGAAACTTGCTGTGGCAAGAGCGTGGCTAGAAGAGAGACATTGAAAGAAAAATATAGCTGCGCTGGAACACCAAAAAGCCACCCAGCAACAGCAACAAAAGCCGAAGCCAAAAGTCGGCCAAGAGCAAGATTAAGTTAAAATCTGAACTATGAGGGCGAGAGATAGGGCAGGCGGTGGAGGAAAGTTAGGGGAAAGATTCAGATGGAGATGTTTTAGAGTGGTAGAGTTAAGAGTGAAGTCATGAAATGAATGAATTGGAATTGACACATCGCAGCATACGAGAGATGGTTGCGTTGAAAGCGTAGGAGGTGTGGTGGGAGGGAATGTAGGAAATGCAATAGCTTTTTGTGGCGGTTTCGCCAAACCCCAAGGCCCGCTTACCTAAAAAACCACCCATATCCGCAACCCAACTCCCATTGTCTCCCGCCAATGCAATCGCATCGGCACCTGAAAATATTTCCTTTTTCAAGGACATTAATGCATACAAGCATTACATAAAATTCCTAAAAAGAATTGCATCTACAAGGGCATTCATACATTATCAATGCATCTCTGCATTAGCGACCCAAAACCCGAATTTCCAATTAGTGTAGATATTCACACTATAGTTCGATCCTGCCGTCGCCATGGATGCCATGCATTGTTGATACAGATGGTATACACAACCGTCATTGTGTATCCATCTAAATTACTTTCCGAAGACTTGCAACTATTGATTCAGTTGTAAGTACTTTTTGCGGAAATATTTCTTTGTTTGAATTTTCAAACAATCACCAACGTCATGTTTGCCGTCGGATCGGATTCTATACCATAAACATATGCAAACAAAAGAATCCGATTCTCCCAGTCGGCAGAGAGACGATATACGATCTCTATTGTATGAAGTATCGCAATCCCTTTTAGCATCTAATGAGTGGCTGCTATTTAAACAGCTGACCCTCATTACCGAAAGATGCCTTAGGTCGTTTCTCCTTTGTTCTTTTATTCCTCGTTTCAGGTTTAGTTTATCCTTGGCTAAACGCATCGATAAACACGGTGATATGTACAAACACATACATACACTACCACGTCCCAGAGATCGCCTTCCATTGGTCACTTGGTCAAAGGAAATTTCATTTCTTTTTCACCACACCACCAAAAACTCACCCCAAACGATTGAATATCGTTGAGTCTTTTACCATCAGCAGACCAGCACGGTCTTGCCACTCCCACTCTCCGTTCCGCGGCGCAGAGCGTTGATATACAGAAGTCGTGTTTAACCTTGTATCGTTTCACCTTGTATCGAATTTTTAAAAATCATTTTAGCATTAATATTATGTCAAGTATAAAAATAAAAAAAAAACATTAAGTATAACAAACTCGTGCTCGGTGCGTTTTATTTTCTTGGTGACTTCCATCGGTGGGTTTTATTCGCTGTGCCGCGTTTGTTGTGTTTTGGTCTTAATCCTTGATCGGTTAATGGCGGAACCGATGGACTTGTAGTGACTTCGGTGAGGGCGAAGTAGAGCCCTGTGCCGTACGCCGGCACCACGACTTTGTTCCGCCACATTTCTATGTTACGTAGGATTACTATATATTGAACAGGATTCAGTTGAGAAGATTTTCGCACTTAACCGAGGCTGAGAGGAGGTTGATAAACAAAATATCAACCAGAATTCTGCTCTCTTCCAGAGCATTCAAGTTGATTAACTTGAGATAATTAGTGCAAGGCGGAAGGATAAAAGGTTTCTTCCACCACGGAGTCCACGGAGAACGCATCGTAAGAAACGACGTTGAATGCTCTCGATTCTGAGAATATCAATCTTATGATAAGGCGACTATATAAAACTGGTACATTAAGGCAGTGGAATGGCAAGGTAAATGTAAAGGGATCAGGTTCCATAGGGGTTGGAGCACTCCTTGGATCAACGTTTTACAAACCCAAAAGTTGAATCGAAATTAGGGATATGTGAGATGAAATTTAGTTCCCTATCATATAAACTACCAAAGCCGCGAATTGGTTGAACAATGGTTAGGGTTGGCGCAAGGCTAATAACTTTGCCCGTAAAAGAAAATTATTATGGAAAATTTAACAAGCCTCGAGACTTGCTAATAAATAAGGCCAAGACGGGATCCCGGTTGTAGTGCCGATGATGATGATGATGAGATTTAACTACAAACACCCCCAAGTTAAGTCCGATAAAACTAGCGTCCTTGTTTTATCGTTCAGTGATCATGTCCAATGTTGTGCCTGAAAAAGAACATTTGCGGCACGCATTTGCCTTTCTTATTTAATCAAAAGAAAAAGGCTGTTGAAAGTCATCGTTTGCTGGTAGAAACATATTTTGAACACGCCCATCAATTAGAACACGTGAGACATGATTTCGACAATTTACCATAAAAGCGGTGATTTCAATGTAAAAGACAGTGCGCGCTTTGGTAGACTACAAAAATGTGAATACGAGCAATTGCAGCAGTTATTGGATGATAACCGAACTCAAACTCGACGGCAATAAGCTGAAGCATTACATGCGTCACAAGAAACAATCAGCAGACGTTTACGAGCAATGGGGAAGATCAATAAACTCGGGAAAGGTGTCTCACACGATTTAAATGAACGTCAAATGGAAAATCGCAAAGTCACTTGTGAAATGCTGTTTCAACGCCACGAAAGGAAATCATGTTTGCATCGAATTGTGATGGCTGACGGAAAATGGCTCCAAACATTTCCTTCGACCTCAAACGGAAAAAATGTTGACACCTGTTTGAAGCAACACAGGAACAAGTGTTGACATGATGGTCTGATAGATTCTTATTTCGTCAGCATAGAGGGACCCACATGAAAGCTTAATTACCTTATGAATGTCAAATGTAGTTAGCATTAAGAGTAGAGGACCCAAAGATTCCCAAAGGCTACCCCGAAAGTGTTAAAGGTATGAAATCGACAAGGCTGACCTACCAATAGGAAATCGGTGTTGTCGAAAACCTTCCTGAGATTGGTTGTAACCATATAGACTTCCTTGCTGCTACGTACACCTGAAAGTAGTAGTAGTAGTAGTAGTAGTTTTATTTCTTATATGGTTTGTACATTAAATTTTATAACACAATTGACAAATGCTATCGACTATAATAATATATAAGAAAACTAGAAGGCATTCAGTGTTTTTATGCGATGTTGAAAGTGTATATTCGACAGGTTGACTTGCTTATGAAATTTGTCTTGTTTAAACGAGAGATTTTTTGTGAAGGTTGAACGTTTCATACAGTAAGCCTTTAAAAAGTTTGGGTATTGGGAAAATGTTGCTGTGGTGTGATAGTTCGTGACATCGCATTTAGGTTCTTTTTATGCATGGATATAAAAAAGGAGGTTTTATAAATGCTCTACCATATTGTAGTTGAGCTGGGAATCCCGAAAAAATATGCTGCCCTCATTCAAATTTGCATGAACGAAAACAAAGGGCGAGTTAGAATAGCAAACCACCTCCCAGAACAATTTGAAATCCGGGACGGACTAAAACAGGGAGATGCTATATCACCGTGTCTTTTTAACCTTCTGCTCGAGTATGTCATCAGAAAGGTACAAGACGACAACATGGCCGGATCATCCCTGAACGGATGACATCGCCGTTCTGGGCGATCAGCTAGAAACTGTGGGTAAAAACTGCGAAATCATCATGCAAGCGACAGAAGACGTTGGCTTAGAAATAAATGAAGACAAAACAAAATACATGATTACGGCGAGAGCAGGTGGAACTCAGGGAACACATATACATGTCAGAGACAAGATAGTTGAAAAAGTTAAAGAATTTAAATATCTGGGAATGATACTGACGGCCAGTAACGAAATGTCGAAGGAAATTAACAAAGGACTACACTCCGGCAACGCTAGTTGGCACGCAGTCAGTAAACTGCTAAAATCCAAACTGCTTTCACATAACATAAAGCTCCGTGTCTATAAAACCATCATCATGCCGATTGTTCTATACGGATGCGCAACAGGGGCTCTCACAAAACGGGAAGTAAACAAATTCCGCGTATTCGAGAATAAAGTTCTAAGAAGTATCTTTGGCGGTAAATATGACGAGGAGGCAGGACAATGGAGGAACCTCCACAATCACGAATTGGAAGAGCTATACCGCAAACCTACAATAGTGAGAGTAATCAGGTCGCGAAGATTAAGATGGGTCGGACATGCGACGCGAATGGTCAACGATAGGACCGTGCGTAGAATTCTTGACGATAGACCAACGGGAAAGAGACCGACAGGACGGCCGCGGCGGAGATAAGAGGTTTGACCTTGAGCAGATCGGATTGGCTGGTCAAGCGTGGAAGGAGAGTGCACAGGACAGGGGACGATGGCGGAGTCGAGTCGGCGAGGTCAAGAACTTCCGGGTTCCTACAGGCCAATAAATAGTATATAGTAATTATAACATGGGGGGATGGGAGCGAACATACAGGGCGAAGTTACTGGTTGCTTTCAACCCGGCGAAAGCCAGGAGGATCCTTGTCCCCGTTCAATCCAAGTCAACACACAGTCTCGACGTGACACCCCTGGAGAGCTACTTTGGCACCCGCCAAGTAGTGAACCAATGCATGCAGCGACATCCTGAGAAAGGTTGGCGCAAGGCTAATAACCATGCCCGTAAAAACGAATTATTTGTCGCAGGACAAACGGCCTTGCCCGGAAAAAACAAATCATTATGGGAAAGTTAACAAGCCTCAGGAATTGCTAAATAAGGCCAAGACCGGTTCCCGGTTGTAGTGCCGATGATGATGATGAAAAACGAATTATTATGGCAAATTTAACAAACTTCGGATATGGACCGGATACACGACGACGACCACCAAATATAAGGCTGACATAACAGCATCACAAGAAATAAGATCGACGGGAGTGGTGTTGTAGCGTTCTACGGACGCACAATTCCGCGCAGGTAAGGTTCCTACCCTTAAAGGAACATACCTACCTGAAAACGTTACACGCGCCCTCAGACGCGTGCCCCCAAAGCCCTACTAGTGGCCAACAACATGTAGCCAACGTTGAGCCGACACCAAAAAGCAAGGAACCGAACATCCCAAAGCTTTTAATGCCAAGCTCAACATTCGTAAGTCATCATACCTGAAACAAAAAAAAAAACATTCATTCTGCCTGCGTTCAGGAACATTCCATTGAATCGGCAATTCCTCTGCGCCAAATGATTTATGCAAATAGAGGCGGCACTCTATAGACGGCCGTCGAAATGAAATTCTATCACCACCACCGAGGGTGATAATGATTTATGATGATGAGCGAGTTTCTCCTTTCAGGAAAATAGGAAACTATCCCTGGGATAAAATAGCATGCTGCTAACAGAGATTTCGGGAATTCTGTTAGCAGATCGAATAGGGAAATTCCTGTACAGATACAGACACCAGTTTTGAATCTGGATATCTTTTTGGGCAGACACCAGTTTACCCCGAACACTCGAGACACCAGGTCTATTGGTAAGTCTACAAGTGGTCGTCAACGAGACAAGGAGTTTTTGATTTGAGGTCGAACCGTCATCGTTAGAAACCCTCCAACGGAAGTTAAGGCAACGGAGTCGAAGAAGAGTTTGGTGTGAGAGCTACCCAAAGGGTTTATTTTGTAATTGAGTCCGAACAACGGTCGTTTTGAATTGCCGATCGTGCCGTCGCGAAATTGGTGTTGTCGCCTCGCGTGTGTCGCTCGATCACGTACATTAAGTCATTGGAACTTTCAAGATACTCGTGTGTGAAATGAAAGATTGTGATCCTTCGGAATTACCACCGAACACAAAAGAAAAGTGTCTGGGAAAAAAATCTAGTCTGTGAAATAGAGAAAAATAGAGAGCGAGGTACGCACCAGGCGCGGAAGTTCTACCAAATAATCCGTAGTATGACGCGGTACACACCACGCTACACTTACTGCAAGGATAAACAAGTAATCTGATCACGGATCCTGAAGGCATTCTGGAGCGATGGGAAGTGCACTTCAATGAATTGCTAAATGGTCAGCCCACAGAAGAATTGGAGGCTCCACCAATGCAAGATCAAGACCAAATGCTGCCACCACCAAGCATTGAGGAAACATTAAAAGCCATTAGACAGCTCAAATCAAGTAACACCCTCGGACCTGATGGCATACCAGCTCAATTGATCAAACAAGGAGGGAGAGGGTTACATCACACAATTCATGAGATTGTGGTGCACGTATGGGCGCAAGAGGAGACGCCAGAAGTTGGCGTCGTGGTATAATTTTCCCCATACATAAGAAGGGAGATATCACACTGTGCAGCAACTATAGGGGTATAACATTGCTGAGCACCGCCTATAAGATACTCTCCACTATCCTACAAGACCGGATAGCCTCATACGCTAAAGCCATCATTGGTCAATATCAGTGTGGCTTCATCGCAGGCAAATCAGCAATTGATCAAATATTCACCCTTAGGCAGGCGATGGAAAAATGTCAGGAATTTAAGATTCCATTATATCATCTATTTATAGACTTTAAGGCCGCCAACGACAGGATAGTCAGGGTACTACTATATAATGCCATGAGAGAGTTCGGTATTCCAAACAAATTGATACGACTTTGTGGTTGACCATGACCAACGTAACTGTCGAGTAAAAATAGCGGGATTGCTGTGGAAACCAATAAACAACTTTAATGGACTCCGACAAGGGGACGGTCTGGCCTGCCTCCTCTTCAACCTGGCGTTGAAGAGAGCAATCCGTGACTCTGGCGTTACAATAAGAGGGACTATTATCACCAAGTCCAGCCAGATTCTTGCCTACGCAGACGACATCGACATCATCAGTACAACCGAATCGTCTGTACAGGGCTCCTTCACCCAGATCGAGCAGGCGGCACAAAAACTGGGACTGCACATTAATGAGGGGAAAGCGAAGTACATGGTGGCAACTTCTGCGAAGAGAAGACCTAACGTTGGTCAAACTATCAGGGTAGTGGAGCACGAATGTGAAGTAGTGCAAACCTTGGGTCAATAGTATCACCCGATAACAATATGGAAGAAGAAATACGCAAGCGGCTGATCAAATCCAACAAAGCCTCCTATGGTCTATCAAGCTTCTTTAAATCCCGAAATTTATCCAGAACATCCAAGCTACTACTGTACAAGACCATGGTCTTACCAGTACTCATGTATGGATCCGAGACCAGGGTGCTAAATAAAAGGCCCTCTGAACTCTTAACCGCATTCGAGAGGAAGGTCTTAAGAAGAATTGTTGGCCCTGTATGTGAGGGAGGACGATTCCGGAGACGCTACCACCATGAGATCGCGATCTACCTTGAAGCTAATATTGTAAGAAAATTCAGGTTCGGTAGACTTCGGTGGGCGGGACACCTAGCTCGAATGAGCGAAGAGGAGCCTGCCCGGAAAGTCCTTTGTGACAGGATGTAAGGAAGAAGACAGCGCGGCAGACCTTGTCTGTGATGGAGGGATGGCGTAGACCAGGACGCCCAGAACCTGGGACTGCCAAACTGGATGATATCGGCTCGAAATCGTGACTGCTGGAGAGATTTGTTAAATAAGGCCAAGACCGGTTCCTAGTTGTAGTGCCGATGATGATGATGAATTAAACCGTCGCCGAAAACGTTAAAGTGTGTGAAGTTGTGAGTAATGGAAAAACTGTCCGGGCAAATAGTTCAAGATTGCCCGCTTAGTTTGTCCGAAATCTAATTTGGCATTAGTAACTGATCTTGACGTATACATATATACATTCCGCTCTTAAGTAATGTCGTTGGTATATATATTACATAAAAGTGTGTATGTGGTGTGTTATACACAATAATACCATGAGCACTACACGGCAGAGGGACTTTTCACTAACTCGATTAAGTTCTTTGTCCCAATAAACATTGAAGGTACGAGGAAGTTTAGTGAGAGCAGAACAGAAGTTACGAACTAACTTAAGAACTAGGGATTACAAGAAATATTTCCTGACTTTGAATACTGGGGATCTGGTTTGTTTCAGGTAGAGCATATATATCACAAGGTAAGGAGTGAGGTTTTTGCTAATATAGTTTTTGAGAGATTTGTTATATTTATTTAGTAGAAGGTAAGAGTTGATCGTGGGCTCCTCGATTGTATAGTGGTTAGTATACCCGCCTGTTACACGGGAGACCGGGGTTCGATTCCCCGTCGGGGAGCCTCTGGCGCAAGACTAATGACCTTGCCCGGAAAAACAAATCATTATGGAAAATTTAACAACCCTCAGGACTTGCTAAATAAGGCCAAGACCAGTTCCCGGTTGTAGTGCCGATGGTCATGATGAAAAGTTGATCGTGCAGGATGTATGGAAGGAGACTGGGCAGAACTTGTCTGCGATGGAGGGATGGCGTAGAGCAGGACGCCCAGAGCCTGGGACTGCCAAACTGGATGACATCGCCTCGAAATCGGGACCGGTGAAGAGACTTGCTAAATAAGGCTAAAACCGGATCCCGGCTGTAGTGCCGATGATGATGATGAAGAGTTGATATGAAGAAGATAAATCCAGGAAATGTGTTTTTTTTTAAAGGAGAAGCAAGCAGCGTAAGACTCTGGGTCAGCGGTTAGTCTCAACACTACTAAGGCTGGCGCATTAATTGCGTGCAAGTGGAGAAGGGGTCGTGGAGATATGTAAGTTGAAAAGGTAAAAAAAGATAGAAATAGATAGTGCCCTGGTTTCATAAATTTCAGGATAGGTTTCTAGACTAATTAGGGAACACTGGAAAACAGGAAGTGGTTTTAGTTGATAAAAATCCGGCATGCTCGGAGCGGTCTAGAGGTATCTTTGGAAGGTTTCTATCTTCCTATTAAAAAAAAAACGCTGAACAAAGACGGAAATGAATATTTTATACATTTTTCCAAATAAAAATGCCTATACAAAACTTAGGTAGAGAAAGTCTACACGACGCTTCAAATGATAATGGAATTCGAATTATCACGTTCGCAGCGTCAAAAGATCTGGTAGTGAAAAGCACGATGTTCAAGCACAAACAAATTCATAAAGCCACATTGATATCACCCGACGGTGTAACGCGTAACCAAATAGACCACTTCCTCATAGACAAAAGACACCACTCGAATAACCTTGACGTAAGATCATATAGAGGAGCAGATTGCGACTCCGATCATCTTCTAGTGATGGGCAAAATCAGGAGTCGCCTCGCAGCAATCCCACATGGGTAGTCACGGGAGACGAGCAAAGGGTTCGACACTGATAAACTGAAAGACCTGCGCAAAAGGACTGAATATCAAAACGAACTAACAAATAGATTTAGCATTCTAGAGAATGGAAGCAGTGAGGAAGAGGAAGCTAATAGTGTGGACACTAAATGGACATCGATCAGAAACACAATCAATCAAACAGCACAAAAGATATTAGGACTTAAGAAAACAATTAAGTCCAAACCTTGGTTTGACGATGAGTGCAGGGCGAAGATCGAAGAACGTAAGCGCCTCAGAGTGATCCACTTACAGAGATATGATGAAGTCAACGCGGAAGGATACGCGACAATTTGGAAAGAGACAATGAGACTCTTCAAACGCAAAAAACGCGACTCGGATCGAAAAAATCCTACGAAATGCCAGAGCAAAGAACATCCGGGGTATGTATGCCGGCATAAATTCAATTAGAAATGGCTACCGAGGGAGAGTAAAAATAATTCGAGACACAAACGGCTGTCTGGTCACAGAAACAAACAATATCGTGACAAAATGGAAGCAGTACTTTGAAAACCTGCTCAATGTACGCACCCATCAAACACAAATAAACGCACCAAGCGTACATACAGCCGAGCCTCAGATCCCAGAGCCCTCTCTCAACGAAGTTGTAGACGCAATAATTCGATCGAAAAACAACAAAGCTCACGGAATCGACTGCATACCGGCAGAGCCTGTGAAGCATGGAGGAGAGGCAACCGCTCGAAAGATCCACCAGCTCATTCAAACAATATGGGATAAGGAAGTCACTCCGGAAGAATGGAAAACCTCAATAGTCGTCCCCATTTTAAAAAAAGGCGACCGATCTGACTGCGAAAACTACAGAGGAATATCATTGCTCCCAACCGCATACAAAATATTAACAAATGTCATTCTAGCGAGGATCACACCGTACGCAGAAGAGATACTGGGAGACTACCAATGTGGATTCCGTAGGGACGGGTCAACAAGCGACCAAATGTTCACAATAAGACAACTGCTGGAAAAGAAGTGGGAATACGGAGAGATGGTTCACCAACTGTTCGTTGACTTCAAAAAACCCTACGACTCAGTCGCAAGGCAAAGACATATTGTAGTTGAGCTGGGAGTCCCGAAAAAATATGCCGCCCTCATTCAAATTTGCATGAATGAAAACAAAGGGCGAGTTAGAATGGAACACCACCTCTCAGAACCATTTGAAATCCGGGACGGACTAAAACAGAGAGATGCTCTATCGCCGTGTCTTTTTAACCTTGTGCTCGAGTATGTCATCAGAAAGGTACAAGACGACAACATGGCCGGATCATCCCTGAACGGGGTCACCCAAGTGCTCGCATATGCGGATGACATCGCCGTTCTGGGCGATAATCTAGAAACTGTTAGTAAAAACTGTGAAATCATCATGCAAGCGGCAGAAGAGGTGGGCCTAGAAATAAATGAAGACAAAACAAAATACATGATTACGGCGAGAGCAGGTGGTTCTCAGGGAACACATATAAACGTCAGAGGCAAGATATTTGAAAAAGTTAAAGAATTTAAATATCTGGGAACGACACTGACGTCCAGTAACGATATGTCGAAGGAAATTAACAAAAGACTGCATTCCGGCAACGCTAGTTGGCACGCAGTCAGTAAACTGCTGAAATCCAGACTGCTATCACGTAACATAAATCTCCGTGTCTATAGAACCATCATCATGCCGATTGTTCTATATGGATGCAAAACATGGGCTCTCACAAAACGGGAAGAAAACAAATTCCGCGTATTCGAGAATAAAGTTCTAAGGGGTATCTTTGGAGGTAAATATGACGAGGAGGCAGGACAATGGAGGAAACTCCATAACCACGAATTGGAGGAGCTATATCGCAAACCTACAATAGTGAGAGTAATCAAGTCGCGAAGATTAAGATGGACCGGACACGTGGCGCGAATGGGCAACGATAGGACCGTGCATAGAATTCTTGACGGTAGACCAACGGGAAAGACACCGGCCGGACGCCCGCGACGGAGATGGGAGGACAATGTTAGATTGGACCTCGAGGAGATCGGATCGGATGGTCGAATGTGGAAGGAGAGCGCACAGGACAGGGAACGATGGCGGAGTCGAGTCTGTGAGGTCATGAACTTCCGGGTTCCTACAGGCCAATAAATAATAATAATAATACGACAAAACTAACCAACCTACTAAGCCAACACCCTTGTTCCATTGCTTGCCTCTTTATTGATGCAAATCCAAATCTGTCAAAATAAATGTAAACATTTCAGGCGTAAACCTCAGATAGGGCTGATAATGCCTAATAAAACAACCATGTGGGTTGGTTTATCGGTAGGGGAGGAACAATTCTTGGCCTTTAGTATTTTACAATAACTGTGTATATTCTAACGCCGTACCATATGTAGTCGAAGCACAGATAACAATCGGGATCGGTGGAATAACCTTCAAGATGTGGAAAAAAACTGCTGACAACTTTTTTTTTTTCGTGGTACCCAAGATATAAGCGCCTTAGACTTGTTGAATCGATAAGAAGATACACCCTACTCGAATTCTACTGTTGTTTTGGTTTTACTTTTATAGAAAACCGAGTCAGAACTTAGCTTTAAAAGCAATTGAATTGACACTTGAATGGGAAGATAATGCAATGAAATTATTAGTAGAATTGTAAAATTCAAATGAATAATTGCAAAGCAGTTAAGTGTTTTTAAACGGGTTGACTTGTGTTGAAACAGAAAACACGACGATGAAAACATTTTTGAATGGCCTAATGATCCACTGAAAGGTTTTTAACCTCATGTATAATGAAATGAGAAAAAGTCTCTACGATGCGATCATCAGATATAAATATCTGTCATTTCACAGCGTTGGTAACAAATTTCCGCATTTCACCCTATTGTACGGGTGAAAGATCTGTGGCGTCCTTTTTTGCCTATTAATACATTCTTCCATGGCATAATGGTCTGCCGTAACCAGTGATCCAGCCAGTTCCTTGCATACCAATCTCGATCTTCAGACGTTAATACCACCAAATGCCGGTAAAAACAGTAGAAATCCTTCATAAATTCTCTTCTTATTACCGGCATCATCCAATAAACTATGGCACACCAATTAGTCCGTATGACATCCTGCCATCCTGACCGGAAAGCAAAAAGGAAGGCAAACAAAAAGTGAATAAAACACACGGAAGGATGGGTAAACTTGCGCACAGATAAAAACCTGATCTCAAAATCCAGTTTAATTACAAGTGAATTCCCGAAAATTCTTTACTTCTTCTCGATTATATCCCGTGAAGCATCCTTCTTGCGGGACCTCGATAGAGATCATCACAAGCCCGTGAAACGATCATTTTATTTTGATGGTAAACGCGTCAATCAAAAAGGGGAGTGAATTTAATGCGTGTAACTATTTGAATCGTTTGTCTGGTCCTCCTTTCGTTTTAACCCA
Organism: Microdon myrmicae; assembly: GCA_963931805.1. Classification (NCBI taxonomy): domain Eukaryota; kingdom Metazoa; phylum Arthropoda; class Insecta; order Diptera; family Syrphidae; genus Microdon; species Microdon myrmicae. Next base: position 17,471,491 of record OZ007499.1, read on the forward strand.
TACAGCAACGGGGTCAAGATTCATGCAGCAGTTGCATAAAGTACGTTCTGCGTTTTGCATCCTTACAGCATCTCAAAATTTCCAAATTGACATTTGACAAACAAAGGGCAATCACAGACAGACGGGCAAACAAAAGGATTGAGCTATGGGACATGCACAAAAAGAGTTAAAAGACTGAATAGAGAAAACAAAAGGAAAATCCAGATTTGGGCTGAGAATCCTGAATCGTTTTTTTTTTTAATGTTTATCTCGCACGTCTCTGCGATCCTGCTGATCTGATTCTGTTCATGATCGTGATCTTCTTAATGACTTTACTGCTTCGGTATGGAAATTGATGTACTCCGTTCTCCGTTCGCTTTGTCCTATTTGTGTGAGTGGTCCTTTTGGACAATAAAGGGACAACAAGCAACTGGTAGATCCACGATCAGCGCGTATCCGTTATTACACGGATCTTATGAGACGATTCAACTAATTTACATTCTTTATCGGTTGTTAGATCAGACGAGAGGGGTTGTAATGTATTTTATCCCACGGTCTGGCCCGCGTAAGGATGCGGGACAGCCGTCTATGAGATTGGTGACGTCGTATGTGCAGGTCGAAAGCCGGGTCTCATTACAGCGCATTAAGTTGGACTTAGAGGGTCAATGGCTACTTTGGGATCATAAATCTTATTTTTATTACAAATTAGCCACGAAAGTGGGCCGAGGCCGGACCCCATACACTTAGAGGTACTTTCTGTCTTTTTAGTAAATTATGGTGCCACTCGAGGTAGGAGCACGCGCCAAGACCGGAAATTTATTACATGTATGAGGACGGAATGAGATCGCGTTGTGGTTATGACGATGGGGGAGTTGAATAGTTCGTGCTGTATCCAAAAATGGAATAAATTACGATTTACAAAAACAGGAGTAGTTGTAGTTAACACAAAGCAGAAGTAGACAGTTTACCCTCAAGGGTATCTTAGATACAATGTGTTTGTTCCGGAATACATTCTCTAGTGTAATTATTTGGAGTCTGAGGAGGGAGAGAGTGATTTTCATCGATACGTAAATATAGATGTTGAAAAACAAAAGTGCTTGGTAATATGAATGTGGAGTATAAATAACGAAGGGTCCTTTTCTATTGGGGGCGTTGAACAGTTTACACAGTTTCTTCCGTAAAGTTGATGAGATGTCACCGCTTTGAGATATAACAACTAAAAATAGATCCTGTAATCGAAATTTGTCCTTTGACAGAGAGATAGGAGTTTGTTTCTTGTTATATCTCTTGCTAAACGTCATTAGCTGATTCAAATAGATTGTGTATTTCTGTTTTGGAGAAAAAGCCATATGCCATAATTTTAAAGTAATCAACATCAGACTGTGACATCTCATTTCAAAAGGATGAACATTTAATACAGGAATATGTTTATTACATAACCGCTAAAATGACATTCCGTCGAACTTGCGTACGTACCACTTCAAGCATATGACAAATATCTTACCATCTTACTTACTAGGCTATTGACGTGCTCATTTTTATTATGCTCTTGAATTTATTTAGTGGGAATAATCATAGCTCCCACAGAGACGTAGCAATATACCCCGCCCGCGTATTATTCAAAGCATTCTACATGGACTGGACTGTAAAAAGGCAACTGCTCCGGACGGAATACCAGCAGAAGCCCTTAAGAGCTCCAGAAATATCGCCGGTTCTTGGCAGACTCTTACGTTTATCTTATGCACAGAGGACATTTCCGAAGTGCAGAAAGGCGGCTCGAGTGGAAAAAGTGTCTCACAAATTACCGTCCGATAGCATTGTTTCCTCTTTTTCAAGTGTTCGACCGATTGGTGCATCTGCGTCGCATCAGCCGAGATGCAGAGAGATTGACTCTCTGAATCAGGATCTAGATAGGGCACTGCAGTGGGGAAAGGCCAATCTCGTGGACTTCAATGCAGCGAAGACCCAATATACAACATTCACAAAGAAAAGGGGATCATCGGTTCCACAGCTGATGATGAATGGCCAGGCCCTCGAGGCTGGGGAAAGTTTGAAATTGCTCGGCGTCACGGTCTGTGGGAATGTATCATGGCATAAACACGTGTCGAGTATCGCCAGGTCAGCCTCAGGAAAACTGAGCTATCTTTTTAGAACCAAGAAATATTTTACTGTGGCCCTTCTTCTGCTATATAAATCCCAAATTAGACCCGCGCTCGAATATTGCTCTCATGTTTGAAGCTCGGCTCCTAAACATACCCTCGACCTACTTGAGAGCATACAGAAACCAGCGATCCGCCTGATCGGGGACTCGGCGCTGACGTCGGGACAACAGTCGCTATCACATCGAAGGCGCGTAGCCGACCTCTGTTTGTTTTACAGATATTATCACGGGTACTGTTCTTCGAAGATTCGTGATATTGTTCCACACAATTCGGCTTATATGCGCTCCACAAGATAATCCGACGGATCGCACCCGTTTGTGGTTCATCTCCGGACGGCGCGAACATCCCCGCATCAGAACTCGTTCCTCTACAGAGCGGGGAAGCTGTGGAACTTCCTTCCCACGCGAGTGTTCCTGGAGCATTACAACCTGCAACTATTCAAAAAGAACTGCAACAGTTATTTGATGGCATCTCGGGGCGCCCACTCGGCGCTATAGGTTCACCTCTCCCGAGAGAAGTCTATTAAAAAAAAAATAAAAAAAATTACTGTCTGTGTTATCTAAGGTGATGGAAAGGGTCATCACGGCCGAGTTAATTAAGTATTTGGAGTGCAACCGACTTTTCAGTGATCGTCAATAAGGATTCTGTGGCAGGAGGTCCGCGGGAGATCTTTTGAACTGTGGCGGTTCCATGAACCGCACAAATCACCATAGGCTGAGATACCTTCGTTACACCAAGGAGCACACGTGCTCCCAAAATCCACCTTTTCACCTGCCCAACGCTGACATCCATACTGGTGTCAACAACCCCAAGTATCCGCAGATACGTGGGCCCCAAGCCCCGAACAATTTCCCTACGCCTGCACGGCGATCGAAGGACACGGCCCAGTATAGAAATTGTGTACCAATCCATTAGCTGGATAAACACAAGTGGTTGGCACAGCTGCGCCAGATGTCGACAAACATCAAATCCCCGGCGATAAATAAATTGCTGTAAAACAATACATCGGCCAAACCTTTGACCCTACCGCAATGCACTTTGCCTAAACAAAGGCCATTGCGGAGAAACAGCAATAAACTAAAACGCTGTTCCCATAGGGCAAAGCAAATACAATTAGCGCAGGATCGCCAAGAATAAACACCCGAATGTATACAAAAGCAACTCAACAGAAGGTGTGAAAATTCTGGCGATCCCAGGAAGATCTACGGCCACACAGGCGGCCACCTCCGCGTCTGTGTGTGTGGGTGCATCCGCACATCGGGCCAGCGACGAAACGGAGAACCGCAGTTCCAAAAAAAAAAAAGAGTGCGATCTTCCTTGGCGGATAGATTCTCGATTAAAAGAAAAGTGAGGAAGAGAGCTTTGGAGTGAGTAGAATCATCCCCAATTTTGTAATTCAGTCTACATGGAGAATCCCAACGAGGAAATCGACAGGAAGAGGCAATAACAGAACGTCGCGCGTGTGTCAGTTTACGACTGTAACCAAAAAATTAAATGGAATTACAACAACGCGATGTGTGAGATTCAAATTCGAAAGATATTCGTTTTCGGTTATTTATAGTAACAACAGAAACAAAACAAGTTTAAGTGTAATTATTTGTAAATCCGATTCAAGTGATTTATTAAAATAAATTTGAAAGCAAAAAAAAAACCATTTCGTTTAAAAAACATTTAAAAACCATTTCGTTGTGTTTCTTTTGTGAACGGTGTTCGGCGGAACACCCAAGCCATCAACAAACGACTCTTTAAAAACCGCCAAATTGATGACCCCGACGTGATCTGTACACACAGCACACACTCTCCCATAGTAAACAGGGCTTTATTACTACTATCCCGACTTCCGCATAGAATATCGGCACACTCGCCTGCTCCGACGTCCTCTCGCTCGTTCGCTACACGCTCCGTTGTTCGCGCACAAAGTTGATCGTAACAAAGTTACTGAGGAGGGAGTAGTGTGGCGCTTCTAACAGATACACACACAATACATAAGCGAATAGTGAAGAACACCGAACGAAAATCGAATAGGAAAATGCATCAGAGCCGTATACCATAGCGATAACATAACAATTCCACATCAGTTGAGTGTACTTGAGTTTAGAAATTAAATTCGCGGCAGTGGACTGGTGTGTTGAGCATTGGTTACATTTTTAGTGATTCTAACCGTCATAGAATGACACGGTCTTCACTATCGTCGCATTACGCTATAGACGCTTATAACTGGTATATGGACACCTGCGATTGAGGAGCATGAGGGGCATATATGGGCATCTGCGATTGGGGGGCATGAGATCGCCATGACTCATGAATGAGTCAAGGGCGGTCGCATTGGATATCTCCAAGGCTTTTGACCGCATCTGGCACGAGGTCACGCCTGACTCATTATCAGCACCTGTAAACATAACATAATGAATGTATCCCGATCCCGTCTTTTAGACCAATTAACAAAACCCGATATGCATACGCTACATGTCGTTATAGTGTAATTATACTTCCCTTAATTACCTATTAACATATACACAGGTAGATATTTTGTAATTACCTGAAGTAGATTCTGTTATCTATAGAAATATTAGATTTTAAGTAAAAACAAGAAATACAGTGAATCTTAGAAAACATTCCATGAGGAAAGGACTTCTAGTCTCAGTAGTTTTTTTTCTCAAAGTAACGGTAAGCGTTAGCTGGCTGATCCTGCCATTCGTTATAGCAAACTGCTATTTCGATAGGGACCAAACCCTACTTGGCAACACGAGCTCTGTGAAATATAGATCATTAAATCAATCACAGACAATGATCATATCATAGATCAAGGAATTTAGAGTGGAAATCCTGAGCGACAGATGAAAACAACCATAGACAGGAAAAAAAGGTGGAACCCAATCGCATCTAGTAAACCAAGGAACGACGAAGACAACGATACAGACGAGGACGTCCCGACGACACAACTAGACGAAAAGATGACTAGCACTACGGAACTACAAGCACAAATCGCACAACGAACGGGCACCCTAGGCACCAAATAGGGAACTAAAAGAAGCCCTATCCGGACTGTCAAATACCCGAACATTAGCCCCGACAAAAAAACTAGAACCTGAGAAGCTATCAATCCAGAATTCTGAGCAGATCGATCTTGAAATATTCAAGACATTACCCACGTTCTCCGGGAAGCAGGACGAATACCGAGCATGGAGAAGCATAGTTTGGAACGACATGGAGAATATAAAGACTTTTCAAGGGACGAACAAATACTTCGTCTGCCTTTAAATAATCAAAGCAAAAATCACAGGAGCAGCAGCAAATCTCTTAGCCACGCATAATACTATTTTCAATTTTTATGCAGTAACAAACAGATTGGACTACATATACGCTGACCAGAGACCCCTTTATGTTCTGCCAGACAAACTACGTCAGCTGACACAAGGGAGGAATACATCTTCAGAATTCTTCGACGAGGCCAACACAGCTTTAAATCTGGTACTCACCAAAATTGAAATGGGGAAAGGACAAAACGCTGGGCCATTATTGAAGAACCCTACCAAAGACGGAGTACGTGCATTTATAAAAGGATTAAATTGCGAATATACATGTGGAACCCTGTACGCCGTCAGATCAGAAGATTTGGAATCTGTCTAGGCTATGGCAAGTACCATAATGCATGACAACCAAGAATTTCGGTTCAACAACCCAAGATAGGAAACCACACACCGGGATCAACACCATCAACAGAGACGCCATTTCGAAAGACCTAGATACAGACTCAACACCCAAATACAATATCATCAGATACCTCAGAAGCCCGAGCCAACATGCATAGATCCCTCCACCCGCTACCGATTCAGGCAAAACAATTCCTTCAGACCGGAGCAACACCAAAGCTTGCGCTCTTCTTCTTGTATGAAATTGATGTTCTATAGGTCGCTGGTAGATCTAGTTATAATATTCTTCGAGAATATTTATTTCGAGTAGTTGTCTTATGTTCAACTGTCCAAGTTGTTGGTAATTTTTATGATGACCCGTGTTGGGTTCTGTTTTGTATGGAGATAGTTAGTTGATAGATTTTTGTATACAACAAAGTCAGGGATTTTTATCGGGTCAGTTGGCCAGTAGATGGGTGATTTCGTTGACGCTACGTCACATTTCATTTGTTGTATGGCACTCATAAGTTCCCTTCCTTTCGTGTTCGTTAATCTGGAGCCCCAATTCCCCCGTCTAAATAGTACTCGGGGTTTTTCTCTGCAAAATAACTGTTCACGAAGGTGATTGCCACACCATTTGACGAAAATCTCTGTCCTCCGAGCGCAATTTTTAGAGTTAGGGAACAAAAAGTAGTCGCTTAGGGCTAGATCTGGTGAGTAAGGCGGTTGGTCAAGCAGTTCAAACCGTAATTCGTGGATTTTTGCCATGGCAACCGCTGAGGTGAGAGACGGCGCGTTGTCTTGGTGAAACGGGATTTTCTTTTTCTGCAAATGTGGTCATCTTTCCGCAATTTCTGCCTTCAGTTGGTCAAGTAATGATGCGTAGTATGCTCCTGTAATGGTTTTTCCTTTTTGAAGATAATCGATTAAGATAACTCCATGACTATCCCAAGAAACAATCGCCATCACATTCTCAGCCGAAAAAACAGTTTTTGCTTTTTTTTGGAGCCGACTATTTTGACTGTTTTTGTGTCGGGCGTATAATGGTGTATCCAAGTTTCATCGACGGTAATTAATCGGATCCAAAACTCGGATTTATTGCGCCTAAACTGCGCCAACAGAACGTTGGAAATATTTGAACACGTTTTTGGTCTAACGTGAGCAAACGCGGCACCCAACGCGCGAACACCTTTCTCATGCCTAAATCGACAAACACGTTCTTTGAATATTTTCATAACCTCTGCTATCTCTCTCACTTCAATTCGGCGGTCGTCTATCACTATTTGGTGAACTTTGGCGATGTTATCGTCAGTTGTTTGCAGTTTTTGGACGTCCCAAGCGTTCATCGTCTCCCAAGCTCTCACGGCCACGTTTAAATTCAGCTGCCGAAAATTTTACTGTGGTAAATGAGGGTGCAGAGTCCCCATACATAGAGTCCAACTCATCTTTGATTGCCTTTCAATTTCGGCTCCCCGATATTATAGTGGTTAGTATACCCGCCTGTCATGCGGGAGACCGGGGTTCGATTCCCCGTCGGGGAGCCTCTGGCGCAAGACTAATGACCTTACCCGGCAAAAACCAATCATTATGGAAAATTTAACAAGCCTCAGGACTTGCTAAATAAGGCCAAGACCGGGCTCTCGGTTGTAGTGCCGATGATGATGATTGCCTTTCAAAAACAAAAAGTTAATGACAGCTGATACTCAATTTTGTCCATTTTCACCAAAACACTCACATCGACTCATTCAAACGAAATTTTGGTGAGTAACTGACAAAAGATGCACAACTTCATTCACTAGCTCTTATTGAGGAGTGCTGCTATCTTCACGTTAAGGTTGGAAACTTTTCAGGCCACCCTCGTACATGACTAAAGGCAACGTACCGAGACAAAACCCTTATAAGAGAGTGGACAACTTCAAAAACTTCGAAATAATTTAAATCTCAATCCACTAATAGACACCAATAAGTTATTTCAGTCAGACGTGTTGTTGTTGAATAAATCAAGGAAATCGAGATGATTATCACGAACAATAAACATTCTCTTCTATAATACAATGCAATAAGCTTGTTATCTTCCTTAAAAGCGTAACATGATATATTATTGGCCATCAGATGGCTACACTGCCCTTCTGTAAACTTCCCACGTCTCTGGCGAGTGGACAGCAACTCTGTCAACACAGAACCCCTTTTCCGCAACCATCCAACCATCACATCCAACACCTCTTTCCCACACAAGTCGCTGACCTTGACCATCAGTGTTCCAATATCGCGCCTTTTAAGACATTCCGCTGGAACGTTCTCCAGGGTTTCCCATCTCATAATAAGTCATAATACTTGGAACGTTATCGGGATGCCCCGCCGCTGCTTGTTACTTGCCACTTAACACCGATTTAATTTGCTCCACCTAGCAAGAAGCCCTTCTAGGACTTAATCTCCCACACTGGGCGATCGAACGAGTTGAAGGACCTCTCTGTTCTCTAGATGACTATTTTTGCATTTCCCTTCTGCGCCAGTGGGAGAACAGATCAGAACAGCAGTAGCACATGATGCGACCATATGTGGCCTACGCACTTCCATCATCATTAGACTCAGACTCCACCATGGAGCACACATACTACATCATAACTCTGGCTCAAGTTGATGCAGCCATCATAACATTCAATCATCCCGCGTTGCCCGCGCATTTTATTAATGGATCTATCTTCATCTGTACTCGGCGGCAAAAGCATAACTCAACGGACGTTAAGATGTTGCGCTTGTTATGAGGCAGCGTTTTGATTAGCTTCGCCTCTTGCCGTTGTCAGCTTCTACGGCAGCATTAAACATCGGCAGGAGGGTATAGTGGAGGCAACAGTCACGACAAGAACAATAAACTGCAAACTCAATAATCGACATCAATTAAGTTTCATTAAAATATTACATCCCCGTAGATGCGGATTTGACCACTGTCAACGGGATGCTGGTTAAACTGTTGCCGGTGCATCGGTGCTTGCAGCTGATTAATGTTACAACACACCGCGTGTGTATTGCAGCATCATCGTTTTACTGGCTTAGTGTCATTTTATATAAGACGAGCGGTATTTGGTTATGTTTGTGATTCGGTCCATAACACTAAGCTGATGACGCCGCCGGATGTTCGATTTCGACTGTTGTTATTCCCTTAAATTTTAATCGAAACAAGAACAAAAAACAGAAATACCAAAGCAACTCTGCAATACGCAGCACGCATACATACGTACACAGCATCAATGTCATTCGGCTCCAATGGACTAATTAAGGGTTCCGGTTATGGGCCGCAATGCTTTAAAGAAGTAGTTCTTGGACTGTGGTAGTGGCTAAATGCTGATAGGAAGGCGCGATCAACGTACTCTTCTTAATTTAACCATTGTCACTTGTTGGATTTATTAAAATTGCGTGTAATCGCCCATAGAGTTGAAGTGGCATAGCTCGGGATGGTAAAAGATGCGACCGGGTCCGTGGGGGCAAAGCTGTGTTGGCAAGATTTCGCACACTATACTATATGCAATGGACATTTATAGGTCTGGCTAATCTTAGACTGGAACACTGTGGCTTTACAAGAAGTAAAATATAACGTTTGCGTGATGTTCGAGGTAGTTTTAATAAATTGACATGACGCTAGATAGTTGGTGGGTGCATTTGATGTAGTAAAATAAGGTATCGCAGTCGTTCAAAATTATTCTGATTAGTTACTATAAATTTAAGCTTCACTCTGAGGTTCAGCTGGTGGCGGGTCTATCTTCAGAATTGGAGGTGTGTGCATTACTGTTTTATATCTGCATAGGTTGTATCGAATTTCATGACTCACCGCTCGCACTGTGGTCTGACATTTAAGGGTAGTCTAAAATCCCCTTTTGAGCGCGCGTTTGTGTAAAAAAAAAAGTTGTACGTTAAGTTAAATTGGTGTTATGGTCAATGGTTCAGTTGAAAACTAACTGCTCGCTATCTACTTACATAAAAACAAAGTAGAATAAATGTGAGACATTGGATGCAGACTACATGGAGTGCGAAGGCTAAAAGTCACCACATTAGTAGCAACATAATAATTTAAACCTGTACTATATACAATCTCCAACTGGCCACATTGAAAGTTACAGTGCGTTGGGAAGTCTGAGAAAGTGTACACAAATTTGTGACGCTATTATTGTAAAGCTAATTGAAATTAAAATAGATCATCTTAGGAAATAGGATGAAATAATATTCGTGGTTTATGGATGAATCCTAGACGAATAATACTCAACCCCAAGTTTTAGTTTTTTTGAGGTGTTTGTGAATGACTGACTAGTTTAGTTTAGTGGGGCTCTCACCCAATTTATTGGTTTAATTCAAGCATCATAATTACCTACATCTGAAGTATATATAACTACAATTGTAAAAGAAGTATCTTAATTAAGCTTTACCTAAAGTAAACCAGGTCAAATTAAGAAGGAACTATTAGGGGTGAGAGGTGGGACAGGTTATAGTAAAGTGTAGACGCGCCGCTTAAGATTGGTGGAGAGAACAAAGTCGAACAAGGTGGAATTGGAATTGACATTTCTCAGCATCCGCGAAAGGAGTTCGTTGAGACCATGAGGCTTGGTGAGGGGGAATGTAGAAAAGGCGGGGATTACGCGCATTTCGAGAGTTTGTGTTCAGAGGAATTAAGTTAGGGAGCTAGGCGCAGTCGACCGAGCCGGAGAGAACCCGATGAATGAACACTATGTCAGCCAGGACCCCGCGCTCCTCAACGGTCCTGAGGTTGATTAATTTGAGGGGGTTAATATACGGGGGGAGGTTTAAGGGGTTTTCCCATCCTAGCCCTCGGAATGTGAACCGAAGGAAGTGACGTTGAATACTTTCGATTCTACGGATTAATAAATAAGAATGTGGGGGTTGTAAGCAGTGTGCCGGCACGACACGGATTCACTTAAATCCCCCACGATGTTCCGACGAAAATTGTTAAGAAGTATTGAAAACGCACTGGGGTTGGTTTTTTATTGTTACGAGGGTTGCCTCTTATGTTTCGGGATTTGGCAACCCTAGCGTTGCAATTCGGCAATTGACAGCTCTGTCGTAAAGTTGGACATTTTTGAGGTTATACGCACTCAGAACGTTTTGACATACGAGCGCTATTTGTGTTGTTTACAGTAACTTAAAAGATTCATCTCGGCCCAAAATGGAATTAAATCGTCAACATTTTCGTGTGATTATTTTTTACAACTTTCGGCGTGGATTAACTCAGCAACAGAGCATGGATGAAATTAATTCAATTTTTGGCGATGAAGCTCCATCAAGCACCAGTGTTTATCGATGGTATGGTGAATTCAAACGTGGTCGTAGTTCACTCCAAGATGAATTTCGTCAAGGTCGTCCAAAATCAGTTGTTGTTCCGAAAACCATTGATGCTCTGCGAGAACTGATATTGGAAGATCGTCATGTGAACTATCGTGAGATTGAGACAACCTTAGGCGTTAGCGGGACCAGCATACATTCAATATTGCATAAACATTTGACTGTCAAAAAAATTTGTTCGCGTTGGATCCCACACAATTTGTCAATCGCCCAAAAAAAAGGCTCGTGTCAATTGGTCTAAAGAAATGCTCAAAAAATACGGTCGCGGTGCTTCGAAACACGTCTATGACATCGTGACAGGTGCTGAATCGTGGATTTACGCGTATGAGCCCGAAAGTAAACAGCAGTCGACTGTTTGGGTGTTTCAAGATGAGCCAAATCCAACAAAAGTTGTTCGCGCACGAAGCACTTCCAAGCAAATGGTCGCCTGTTTTTTCGGAAAAACTGGACATGTCGCAACCGTACCACTAGAGCAACACAGAACAGTCAATTCTGAGTGGTACACAACCATTTGTTTGCCAGTTGTCTTCCAAGAAATCAGGAAAACCAACCGCCGAAGACGGATCACTCTTCACCACGACAATGCGAGCTCTCACACATCGGCTGCGACAACTGCATTTTTGAGCACCCAAAACATCGATTTGATGGGTCATCCGCCGTATAGTCCTGACTTGGCACCGAATGACTTCTTTTTATTCCCGTACGTAAAAAACAAACCGAGAGGTCAATGTTTTTCGACACCTGAAGAAGCGGTTGCTGCATTCAGAATGCATGTGTTGGAGATACCTCAATCAGAGTGGCAAAAGTGCTTCGACAATTGGTTCAAACGCATGCAAAAGTGTATAGATCTTCATGGGGAATATTTTGAAAAACAATAAAGTGATTTTCGATGATCAATATTTGTTTTTGTTCTCTAATCCCGAAATATAAAAGGCAACCCTCGTAATGTTTTTTTAATTTCTTTTCCTTTTACTTATTAGTATTCAGTCCACATTCAATATTAAGTTCATCTATCTGGATGTTTAAAACCGTCTATCAATTTCGTTAAATTATGAAACAATTCACAGGATCACTTTCCTTCTGGACATTGCTTACCAAATAAAAGAAAATCACAATCATCGAATTTAGTTAATTATGAACTATTGCACAGGATTACCTTCCTCCTTGATGTTGTTTATCAATTAAAATGACAAAAATCGACTCCCTTAAAATGTCTTTTTTTTCGGCTCCTCGATAGTATAGTGGTTAGTATACCCGCCTGTCACGCGGGAGAGCGGGGTTCGATTCCCCGCCAGGGAGCCTCTGGCGCTTGTTAAATAAGGGCAAGACGGGCTCCCGGTTGTAGTGCCGATGATGATGTCTTTTTAAATTATTTTACACTTCTACAGCAGACAACGGGAAAAAAACTTGCTTCAGCAGCACAGCACTCCGGGTTGAGTAAACGCGACTTATCTCCTGGTGCGATGAAATTTAATTTTCCGCACTGATCGCAGTGTGTGCGCACGCCGGTGGTTGAAATTCGACTTATCCCAATCAGAGATGAAAATTGTCTTTTTTGGATATGCACAATGATCAACCAATCGAGATCATATCTCATCTGTGCTCTCTCATTTTCTACGCCCATCGAGGTGAATAAAACCTTTGGTTAATTCAATAGCCGATGGACTAGAGAGAATGAGAGAACCGAAACGAAAAGCGGAATGATGCTGGGAATGATTTGCTTATTGAATGTATTTCTGCTATTCACCTGACTAAAGAGTTTATTGATCCTCAGTGAATAGCGTTTCTGGGGAAAGTCAAAGGAACGCTGCAACGGCTTGGGAATTATGAGCGTGGGAACCAAACTCGAAGAATTTCAAAATTACCCCAGCGGTTTTGCGATGATGCAACCACGTCGTTTGGTTAGACTTGGTTGTTACTAACCAATATGACTTTGAGATTTCCGGTGGAAATCTCATGGGGTTAACGCAATGGAATTGCCGTATGGCAAGTGGTACTGAATTCAATTATACATCATTTGTATAAATAATTAAATCAGTAATGCGTCCTTTTGGGATACATCTTCTTTTCAGGTGAAATAGCTGGTGGAAGGAATTGGGGTTGAGGTTGTGCGTTGTTCGCTGTCGAAATCGGGCTGAAATTGTGGGTTGGTTCTCCGTGTAATATAGAGAACCCCCACAAGGAGACCATACCTGACTAGCATATTCAAGCAGTGGACAGACGAGGGTAAAGTAAAGGTATCGAGTTACGTAGGGGTTGGCGAATTCCTCAGACCATCGTTTTACGAATCCGAGGGCAGAGTTGGCTTTCTGGATCGTCTCATCAATGTGAGAGCCGGAGTTAAGCTCCCTGTCGCAAGAGATCCCAAGAACTCGAATAGATTGGACAATGGTCAGTGGTTGCTTCTGAAGGGAATATGGACGTGAGGATGAGTGAATGGGATTACGGGATATTTTTATAGATTGGCATTGGGCGATGTTAAGTACGAAGCAATTTTTGTCACACCAAGTCGAGAAGTTGTCAAGGTCTGATTGCAGCAGTGCAGAATCAAGTGGTGACTCGAGGATCTTGTCTATCTTGGTGTCATCAGCGTATAGGGACATGCTGGAATTCTTAATGACCTTATCAATGGCATTAGTGGCAAATATAAATTCGAGAAGGCCCAAGTGCATACCATGAGGGACCCCAAAGGCGGTAAGGAAGTGGTTGAATATCATGGGACCTGAACCGAACGGAATAAAGACTATCCTTTAGTTAGGAAGAAATCCATTTCAGCAATCCAGGTTCGAAGTCGAGGGGGGATAATTTAAAGAGGATTAGTTTATGGGAAATTTTGTCGAATGTTTTACTCAAGTCGGTCGACACCATATCGACCTCGTAACCCGCCTCTAGTGCTGAGATTGTAAAGGAAGTGAACTCAACAAGATTGGTTGTAGTTGATCGGCCATTGAGACAACCATGTTGACTTGGTGAAATAAAACATTTGCAACGAAAACTTTCGAGAATCTTGGGTAACTTGGACCGTCTGACAACGGGGCTGTAGTCGTTTTGGGAACCTTATTGTGGATGGGAGTGATGATGGAGGCTTTCCAAATGTAGGGGACTACGCCTTAAGAGAGTGAAAGATTGAAGATCAGTGAGAGAGGTGCAGAGAGAACAACTGAGCATTTTTTTAGGAGGATTGTGGGGATACCATTCAATTAAGGTTTGAAACAGTTCTTCGATAATTCTTGTTTAGCACTCTGAAAAGAATTATTATTGACCTCGGTTTATGTAAAATACTACGCACTAACGAAACGATTACATCATATATTACGTATGCACAGAGACTTTTAAACACGACGATTTAAACGAAAAAGTTATGAATAGAAGAATTAAGTGATCTAAAAGTGTAATAAGAAACACGTTAACAACGAGCGTACATTTCAAAATTAACAAAAAAAGGGCCACCACAGCAACGTAGTGAGACATATGAATCCCAAACTAGAGGAAAGTAATGCGCGTGTATAAATCCGAGCAGATGATTATGAAAAGGAGCAATAGAGGGGTGAATGGCTCCAAGAAGATGGATTGTATGCGCATCTCGCTGAGTTCCACGGTGGGAAGGAGCTACAACCAAGGAGGTAAATCGGTTCCAGATTTTAGAGGAACACAACCTTCATCACGAAACAATCAACGAAATGAACAACAGTCAACCGTCCCGGGTAAGTCCCTTGCTTCCAAAAAAAAAGAGTGTTCATGCCCTTATATGAGGCTCTAATCAACAAGCGCGCCGAACTGGCCAAGCAAACGAAAGAGGAGAATCTCTCCCAGAAACTACAGGTGAAGTCGAAGACCAACATAGCCAGTGACACAAGCCCAAAGTCAATGACCTCTTACTGCCACAGCTAAAATATGTCCCAAGTGTCCAAATCGCAAATACCACTCGCACAGGAATCATTGAAGAATTGATGGATTTGTCCAACCATACCTTTTGCATGGACATTCCCTCGCTGATCTCCGAAATGTCATCCTTGATGGACGAAACTCGGAGAGGGAGAGAATTAACCTCCTTGAATTGTTCCGCTGGGAAGACATTTCAGTCGGTTGTATACAACAAATGCACCTTAAAGAAGGCCACAAAATTTTCTAATTAAATACACATTTCTGAGGAACGAGGAACTGGCCAAGGAGTTGGAATATCCATATATATGAGGAGAGTTACCGATTGTAACAGCGGCTCAGATCACAGGAAGTGGAAATTATCCAAAATATCCTACGCCTATTCCTATAAATGAAACTGATAAGGTAAAGTACATCTGAGACAGTACTTCTAGTATCGGTGCACATACCATCACACTTAAGCGCGCCAACTCTCAAGAATGACCTTATTAAGATACTCAACATTGGACAGGCTATTTGAGGGACTGAAAATATGAAGTTGATGGGTCATCCGCCATATACTCGTAGTTCCGGTTTGACACCTAATGACTTTTTTTTTTACTCGCGCGAGTTAATGAAAACAACTTGGTGTTTTTTCTAACTTATTTTATTTAGATTACTAATTAATGACGCTGAGTTCGCTCCTTCACGGCTGGGAAATCAATCGTGCCGGTTCCTCTTCGGTGGCGGTATTTATGCCTCGAATTGCGATAAGGTTGAGTGTGTAGTTCGGTATATTTGTTTATGTGTCCGTCATGGGCATTCGTTGATTGTTTGTCTTGAGATAGATTGGATTGAGTTGCTATACTGGGCCATGTGTTGATTATTTGTCTTACGATTAGAGATGTCTTGGCGGAATCGATTGGTTTTATTATCGTCGGTATCCTTTGACTATGTTTTGATAATGCGAGTTCGGGTGAGTATGGTATTTGTACAATATTTATGCAGTATTTGGTTTGCAATATGGAAAAGATTAAATTGGATTGTATGTATATTGGTATCATAATGTAACTGTACAAAGGTTGGTAGAGATTAATAATAAAGATATTTGGGGTTTAAAATACAAGGGTTATTATGTACAGAGATTTGTTTGGGGTTTGAACTACAGTAATGCATAGGTATATCTAATACATTATGTGGGAGGTGTTAACTCTCCCCCCCTTAAGTTAAAACGTCCTCGTTTTTTTATATTTTCGGTTTTTTGGACTAGTCGTGTCATTTCTTATTTAGATAGTACATTACATTTTTCTAAGTTTTTTTCTTTTTATATATTAATATTATTTTTATAATATAAAGTGTTAATGTGATGATTACAATAATTGCCAGTACGCAGCAGAATGTTCTTATAGGGTGGTCTTCTAAGGGTGTGAAGAATGTAGATATTTCTTGTAAGTTTGTGAATTTATTAGTTGTATCTGAGGACAATAATTCAATTATTATGTTCAATTCTTCACTATGTGTTAGTGCTACAGCTTTTTTGATTACATTTTTTCGAAACTTATAAGGTTAGGACTTTTAATGGTTTTGCCGTCTACGACATGACTTTTATCTATAAAAATATATCCGTTTTCTATTTCTTTAATCTCTACATTGTTTTCTTTTATAAAGTTAGAAGCGGCTGGTTCATTGGTTATTAATGGTAATGTACAGTTATCTTTGTAATTTCGAATAAGTTTACAGATATATGTCCCTACAAAGTTTTTACAATTGGTAATATGTGTATATTTAGATGCTATCAGACATTATAGGTTTACCATATATAGTTGATAATGCATGTATTATATATGAAAAAGTTGACATTTTTTATTTAATACAGGGTACTTATATGTTATTAAAGTCGTATCAATATAGTAGCAAATAAATATACTGGAATATTCCATTACATGAATTTAGAGGTTTGCTGGATCCGTTTTCACTAAAACATATTTCCTATTTTTTTAGATCATTGATCTTGATTGGCTGGATTAGGCCTGTCATTGTTATAACCAGGAGAATGGTTAGATTTTTCATCCTGGGAAAGTTTGATTCTCGATCGTATATTATCTTTGTGGATTTTTTTGTTGCGTGTTGTGATTATAATGTCGCCTTTGTCTTCCTTTACCGTGTGTTCGCTGAATCGATCGGTATTTTTATTTCTGCGTGAAGACCTAACAAAGATTTTATCCCCGGGTAGGTATTTGATGTTTACGCGTTTTGTATTAACATGATCCAAGAGGTTTTGTTGATTGTTTTTTAATTTCGCCTCTATATCAGGATAGTCTCGTCTGTTAAAAAATACGTCTTCAGGTTTGTATCCAGTCGACGAGTGGATTGTTCGGTTGTATTGAGTGACTGCATCAAATAGGAAGTCCTTGCATTCACCTCCTTCTTGTTTAGCGAGGGCTCTGACGATTTCGTTGAGTGTGGAATGTGCTCTTTCTACTTGGCTGTTGCTGGTAGAGTGGTCGACAGGTGTAGTAGTGTGGTTAACGTGATGCCGGTTGAACACAGCTTTTGCCTGTTGACTAATAAAAATAGACTCGTTATCTGTCATAACACTTTGTTGGCCCGGATAAACAAATATTTGGGATAGGAGTTCGTTTAATGTAATGTGGGTATTAATTTTATTAGATATATAACGTAAGTGCAGATACTTTGAGTACCTATCTATAGTACTAATGTATATTTCATTGTTCATGTGGAATACATCCATTTGTAGATATTGGGAGCATTTGCTTGGTATAGGTGTTCGTCCTATGGGTTGATGGTTGGGTTTCCGATCGTACTTGGTGACATGGCATATTTTACAGTTTATTGCATATTTTTTGCAGTCCTTTGACAGAGTTGGCCAATAGCTGGTTTCCCAAATTTCTTTTGAGTTATTTCTGTGGTTACGATGATCTCGAATGTGCACATCTTCCAAAATCTGTAATTGTTTCTCTCTATCTGTTATGTCTTCTAATAGTTTGTCGGTTAAGGCAATCTTGTATCTCCCGAATACCTTTTTAATTTTATCGCAGTATTTCATCATTATTTCTGCTTCCATTTTTAAAGCGTTCAATTTATTTGGATTTAAAGTTTTCTTCATGAAGTCTATAAGTTTTTCTTCGTTAGTGAAGTGTATTATGTGTCGAAAATTATTGAATATGTTGGTCGATTCAAGATTATTTTTGTTGGATTCTTTCAATATTAGTTGGTTTCTATAGGCGTTTAATGGTCTTTTTAGTATCTTGAAATTCTCTGTAGGTATGTTGTCATCCGTTGTTGCGTTTATCTGTTGTCTGGATAATGCATCGGCCACAATATTTTGGCTGCCTGGTTTGTAAACTAGTTTTGCTCCGTACTCTTCAATGATGCTCTTCCATCTCTTGAGTTTCGTATTAGGATTTTTTTCGGAAATAGCAAAAGTTAGGGATTGATGATCCGTGTATATAGTTAAGTCTGTGATACCATACAGAAGGTTGCGTAGTTTCTGGAGGGCCCAGATAATTGCTAATAGCTCCTTTTCGTTGGTGGAGTAGTTAATTTCTGCGGAGTTTAGTGTTCTAGAAATGAAAGTTAGAGGGTGTCTTCCCTGGCTTAATACTGCTCCTATTGCAAAGTTGCTGGCGTCGGTAGTTAATTCGAAAGGCTTCCCATAGTCGGGCTGGAACAGCACGATTTTTTCTTGAAGTTTAATTTTTATATTATTGAAAGATTCTTTAGCTGGCTCGTCAAATTTAATCTTTATATTTTTGCTTTTGTTTTTCGATACTTGTCCTTCTCCTTGAAGAAACAAAGTCATTGGCTTTGTAATTTTGGCGTAATCCATAATAAATTTCCTATAATATCCTGCTAATCCTAGAAATGATCTTAATTCCTTGAAGTTTGATGGTTCGGGATAATTTTTTATAGTATTGATCTTCTCAGGGTCTACAGTTATAACTCCTTGTGAGATTATATGCCCTAGGTAGTTGATCGATTTCTTAAAGAAATGCGACTTCTCCGATGAAATCTTCATGTTTGCTTTCTGTAGAGCTGCAATTATTATTTTCAAATGTTCCATATGTTCGTCCTCGTTACCAGAATATATTAGGACGTCGTCAATGTAGACATAAGCGAATTTTCCAATATAGGGTCGTAGAATATCGTCTATTGTCCTCTGAAAAATGCTAGGTGCGTTTTTGAGTCCGAAGGGCATGCGAACAAATTCGTATTTAGCTCCGTTTATGGAGAAGCTAGTTTTCGCCCGATCAGATTCCTTTATTTTTATTTGGTGAAATCCAGATTCCAGATCAAGTGTTGAAAATACTTTAGCCTTGCCTAGGTTTTGTATAGTAAGGTTTATGTCAGGGATAGGGTATCGGTCTGTTACTGTCTCATTATTGAGTTTTTGATAGTCGATCACCAATCTTCTTTTAGGCCTGTTCTGATCATCTGTACCTTTTTTTGGTACGATCCACACTGGTGAGTTATAGGGGCTGTAACTTTTTTGAATAATCCCCTCATTCAGCAATCTGTTTATTTCTTCGTTTACGAAGTTATTGTCTGTGACTGGGTATGGGTATTGTTTAGAATAGACTGGGTTTTCGTTTCTAGTCTTTATTGTGGCTTCTATATTGGTTACAAATGGTAGAGTTGGATTCATTTTTTCATTAATATTCATGATTTCTTCTATTTCTTCTTTAAATCTTTTGTTTTCCATGGTAAAGTTTATTTTTAGCTCAGGTTTTTCTTCTGGTTTCTTTTCCGTTTTGAATTTGTACTTCATTTCATAGGTTTCGAGACTGATCTCGGCTTTTAGTTGCTTAAGGCCTTGCTCGCCTAGGATCATGTCGAAGTCTTTCAAGTCGTTAGTCTCGTAGAAGGTTATGTTGTGGCCAAATAGACCGATTTGTTTTTTTGTTTCTATTAGGGATGTTCCATGTAGGGTATTTACTTTAATAGGTGCAATGGGTATAGATCTGCCATATGGGTATAGTGTTGAAACGTAGTTCATTGTTGCTCCAGTGTCGATCAAAACGTTGACCTTGACTGCTGGTCTCCCTATATCCTTAGATTCTAAGACTAAACACGGGAGGCCGTGTACTTTCCTAAAAAAGTACTTTCAGAGATTAGATTTTCTGGAGTAATTGAAGCAGGGATGGGAATAGTGTTCTCCGCTATCTGATTGAGTCTTTGCGGGTTAGTCTGTGGGGTATTAGGGGTAGGGTTTTGTCCGAAGGGGTTTTGGTATTGATTTTGGTTCCAATGATTGTTAAATGGTTGCCCTGGTCTTTGCTGAGTATTATCATGGTTTCTTGGGGGATAGTGGTTATATCTTTGGGGTTTATTAAAACTGGATCTTTGTTGATATTGGTTATGTCTTTGTTCCACAGGTATATAGTGATTTCTTCTATACGGTAGTGAATAATCTCTATCTTGCTGGCTAAGTTTAAAGGTTTCGCTATCGTGTAGAATAGTACTGGCTATAGCGTACGCTGTTTCTATATCTTTGGGCCTACTATTGTATAGGGTACTCCGAGTAAAATCGCATTTTAAGCCTTGGATGAAAGTTCTAACCCCGTCTTGTATAGCATGTCTACATAGTGGAGCGGCATCTTCGCCCTCTTCTAGTTCTATTTTGTTGAGCACTAGGTTCAAGGATTTATTAACTTTATTAAAATAATCTCGCAGAGAAAGTTTTCCTTGTATTAATTTACGGAGTTTTCCTTGTAACGCGTATAAAGGTCTTTGGTCGGCATACACGTCGTCCAATCGTTTGATTATAGCGTAGAAATTAAAAGCTGTGCAGTTCGTTACTAAAAGATTGGCAGCTTCTCTTCGAATTTTAGACCTTAATAGTGTTAGACATGTATAGTATTTGCATGTATTTTGGAATTCTTTTATATCTTCCATAGCCTTCCAAGCCATACTACGCCACGCTCTATATTCTTCGTGGTTACCATCGAATGTAGGTAAACTTTTAAATATTTCTATGTCTATCTGTTCTGCGTTTTGTATCGGGGATTTGATTGATTCTTGTTGTTCCTTGGCTATATCTTCGCTACAATCCTGTATGTTCTGTGATTGTAATTTGGTTATCATTTCGTTTAGTCTTTGATTCTCGCTATTAAGTTTTTTGTTCTCAGTTCTTAATGTCTCAAAATTAGTTGCTAGGTGAGCAATCTGGGCTTGTAACTCAGGTAAAGTAGCCATAGTTGGGTTTTCTTTAGATGAACTAAGGTAGGTTTTTCCACTTCTCAAACTCATAGACAACCCCTAGTTCTTATTATTGTTTTTCTGCCTAACAATTTTTTTATATAAGGGTGTCTGTATGTATATAGACACTAGTAATTAAGTTGTACTTACGGTTTCCTAATGGGGAAAATGTCATATGGAGCTTTAATGTTTGCCTATGTGGTTGCTTCGCTTCGAAGTGGTGATCTCTGGATGGTTCTCCCTGCTGTACGAATGCGATTTTAAAGTTGGGTCGTCTTCAGGGATTGAGTAGAGGTTGATTTTCTTTGAATTCTCGGTGCTTTAGCTTGAATAATTTTTATGTTATGTATCTATTGCACTAGTTTGAATTGGATTATGGCTTTTCACATTCAGCCGGTTGTTAATTTTGTGGGGTTTTTTCTGCACTGAACTATTATTTGGGGCCACCTCTCTCACAGTATTTTTCTTACCAAATCGATGAACTGCTGCGACAATCCGTTGTAAGTTTATACTGGTCCTCTGGTCGGCACGACTTCTATTTCGTGGATTTTAGTTTTATTAAACTAAGCTCGACGGCTGAAAATTAATTTGGTGGTCCTTTTGGATCGCCGGGCCTTTGCCAATATCCAACTACACCCTCATATGGTGGGGAATTACAAGTTTGGAATAATGATGAAAGGTTAATGGTCCGTTCAAACAAGCAGTATACTTGTATGAATGGCAGGATCAACTTGGTGTTTTTTCTAACTTATTTTATTTAGATTACTAATTAATGACGCTGAGTTCGCTCCTTCACGGCTGGGAAATCAATCGTGCCGGTTCCTCTTCGGTGGCGGTATTTATGCCTCGAATTGCGATAAGGTTGAGTATGTAGTTCGGTATATTTGTTTATGTGTCCGTCATGGGCATTCGTTGATTGTTTGTCTTGAGATAGATTGGATTGAGTTGCTATACTGGGCCATGTGTTGATTATTTGTCTTACGATTAGAGATGTCTTGGCGGAATCGATTGGTTTTATTATCGTCGGTATCCTTTGACTATGTTTTGATAATGCGAGTTCGGGTGAGTATGGTATTTGTACAATATTTATGCAGTATTTGGTTTGCAATATGGAAAAGATTAAATTGGATTGTATGTATATTGGTATCATAATGTAACTGTACAAAGGTTGGTAGAGATTAATAATAAAGATATTTGGGGTTTAAAATACAAGGGTTATTATGTACAGAGATTTGTTTGGGGTTTGAACTACAGTAATGCATAGGTATATCTAATACATTATGTGGGAGGTGTTAACTCGCGTACTAAAATTATTTTATCTGGCGAACGATTTTCGACGCATGAACAAGTGGTTTCTTAATTCAAAACACATGTATTGGAGGTACCTCCATTGGAGTAGAAAAAGTTCTTCAAAAATTGGTTGAAACGAATGCAAAAGTGCAGTCATCGTCATGGAGAATGTTTTGAAAAGCAATAAAACCATTTACGGTGAGAATAATTTGTTTTTTCATTATTATCCAGAAAAATAAGTAGTCTTCCTCGGGTAGTGGAAGTCATTTAAAGTAAAAAATGTTGAGAGATTTATACAAAAATGTCAAATAATGCCAATTTGTGAACTTGTGGTGCTCCACGAAGCCCATACATTTTGCACCTCCTTTCCTATAAGTCCATCTGTAGCGTTCTACGAACGCACAATTCCGCGCAGGTAAGGTTCCTACCTTCAAAGAACTTACTTACCTGAGAGCGTTGCACGCGCTCACAGACGCGTGCCCCAAAGTCCCACCATAGGGCCTGCAACTCGCAGCCAACGTTGAAACCGACACCAAAAAGCAAGGAACTGAACGTCCCCAAAGCTTTTAATGCCAAGCTCAACATTCGTAAGTCATCATACCTGAAACAAAAAAGAAACATTCAATCTGCCTGCGCCCAGGAACATTCCATGGAATCGGCAATTTCAAACTTCTATGCAATGCAAATTAGCCGACCAACGATGAACGTGCGGGTAGCTGCCATAAAGACCACCAAATCTATCGGCAAACAAAAGAAACGGCAACCGTAATTATCTCAACGAGATAATTCAAATTGTATGAGGTTGAAAACCTACAAGGGAACTACTCCGATCCCGCGGTGTCTATTTGTATTTCACACCCATTAGAAAGATCTAATGGATTTTCGGGTGTATTGCCAAAAGTCAAACAAAACCCATGAGCCATACGTCCATTCAAATTGCAGGATATCTTTCGGCCTTCGCGCCAGATGTGTTATGTAAATAAGGCGGCATACAATCGACAACCGTCGAACTGAATTTCGACCACCACCACGGATGGTGATAATGATGTTTGATGATGAGCGAGTTTCTTCTTTCAGGAATGAAAAATCACCCCTGGGACGCGATAACATGCTGCTAACGGAAATTCGGAAGTTCTGTTAGCAGAGCAATTAGGGAAATATTTCCGTGTAGATACAGATACCAGTTTTGAATCTGGATATCTGTGTGGGCAGATAGTTAGTCAGATTTTGATCGTCAACGCGACGGTGAGAGCGGTCAGAGAAAACCTACCGATTCAGATTCCGGAGAAATATACGAAAAATTCGGTCGATAGGGAAAGCTTTGTCGTGTGTACTATTTATTCTGAGATAGATTGTGATCGAAATAATAAAAACCCTAAAAGTAAATAATAAAGAAACAAAGTGAAGTACAATTAAACCAGCTTTTCCCAGCGTTTTATTTTCGTTGTCCGTTCCGTGTCGTTCTCCGCATTAACAGTGTTCGGCGGAACACTCGGTCATCGAACTACGACCAACACAATACCGCTAAACATCCATACCCCCAAATTAACGTTGAATCCAATGTTGAACAAATTTAAACGTTCAATTGCCACATTGATTCAATTCCTGAAATCCAAAAAAAATAGAAACAAACACGTGATATACGAACCAAATGCTCATTTGGTTCGCATACATGCAAAATTCCCAAAATCCCCATCTTCGATCAAATATTATTGAGAATCATAAAGTGTGCGTCTTCAATATTATGATCCTCCAAGAGGATGATATCGGATAATTTGTTTGTACAAATTTGGTCCCACAAAACTCAAAGTCCATTTTCACCTTTTTCAAGAAACCAAATTCATAAGGGTGGTTAAATTTTAAGGGCCGATGTTGAATGTGAACCACACCTAAACGTCTTTTTTCTCTGCATTTCATTTGACATTTCTCAATTTCAGACTAACTCAATTTGAACCATGGAAAGATGGTAAGAAAGAATGGTGGCAAGAAATGGCAACAGCGGATGATCAATTTTCGAAGAAAATCACCTTCAGTGATGAGGCACATTTTCGCCTCAGTGGATTCGTCAACAAGCAGAATTGCCGCATTTGGGCGAATGATAATCCAAGAGTGATTGTCGAAAAACCAATGCACTCACAAAGAGTGACTGTTTGGTGCGGTTTATGGGCTGGCGGCATCATCCGGCCGTATTTTTTCCAAAATGAGGCCGGTCAGGCAGTTACTGTGAATGGTGTTCGCTATCGTGAGATGATAACGAACTTTTTATGGCCCGAATTGGAAGATATGGATGCAGACGATATGTGGTTTCAACAGGACGGTGCCACTTGCCACACAGCTAACGAAACAATGGCTCTTTGGCGCGACAAATTCAATGGCCGTGTTATCTCACGTGGTGGCGATGTCAATTGGCCGCCAAGATCATGTGATTTGACACCGTTGGACTTCTTTCTTTGGGGTTATTTGAAAGAAAAGCTGTACGTCGATAAGCCAGCAACAATTCAAGACCTAAAGGATGAGATAATTCGGCACATTAGCGGCATAGAACCGCAATTATGCCTCAGCGTCATCGAAAATTGGGACCATCGGATGGAGGTGTGCTGCCGAGGTCGCGGCGGCCATTTGGCCGATATTTTGTTCCATATATAATTGAACCATACCAATATTATCATAATAAAAAGAAATGACAATAATTTCCTAAATAATTTGTGTTTTATTCAAAATCAACATCGGCCCTTAAAATTTAACCACAAACAAAATGCGCCATAAAACGAACCACATGCTCATTTTATCGCGCATCAACGTCTAGGACCATAAATGCGCATCCGCAAGATCCTTTATCTATTGTTTTCTACAGAAGTGCATTTATGACCTTTCTCCCTTACTTTTCATTTTTAAGTATCCCCAAAAATGAAAAACGAAATAAATGAATGGCGGGTGGTCAAGAAAAAGCAATTGGGGCAATCTATCTTTGGTGTGATGCGGCGGAAGTTATTGATATCGGCATATAGAATAAAGTATGTACACTGTTCGAAAAGTTAACATGTGAAAATAAAATACACAAATTGCTCGCGAAGTGTCGTGTTTTTAATAAAGAAAAGGATCTGTCTGATCATCGGTCGCTCCTCTTCCTTAATAATGAGAAGCATGGGAGCGAATTCTATAACAAAGTATGGAATTGCCATAACTCTTGAATTGACGCAATTTCTGGACTATGAACAAGATTCAATATTGAAACATTATAATTAATTATTTTGCATTAAATTGTGGTAAAGAAACACATTTTACATACAAGATATGGATGTACTAAAAAGTATTTGACCATCTTAAAAGGAGGTAGTACTGTTTAGTCCCTCACAGATAAGTGGTTATACTTATTAAGCCAAGTTTTAAGAATAGGTAGAGATAAAAATTCAAAATATTATTGCTAAGCTAGAAAAAGTGCAAAGAAAATATTAGTGTTTTTAAACTTACTTTGAACTCGCGCTTTCTTCGACGGGTCTGAAATAAAGACAAAAAAAAGTGAATTCATTAAAAAAGCGATCAGTGTCATTAGGTAAAAGCTACATATTTTCTTGTTGAACATCAAGCGAATTTGATTGAAATATCGGCGCTTACGTCACAGCTTTCTTAGAAAAACCGATCACCCTTTACTTTCTTATTCATTTATCTATTTAACTTAATCCTATCCGAAGTGTATTGGCCTAATATGAGTTCCATCTCGGTATTCTGTGAAATTTTGCAATTAAAAATAAACTTGAGTAGTGATAAGACAGACTACTATTTTCCACTATTTCAAATTCGAACTTGGCATCCTTGTGTCGACGTCCCTGAAGATGTGGAGGTCTAGATGTTGATTTTTTTTGCTGAATGTTAAGCTTGTTTTTGCCTCCCACGAACATATTTTTTCCTACAATACGGCGCCGTATTATGGACATCAACAAAGTGGAATGTAGATATTGTTGTTCCGAGTCAAAATTCTATGTGCAACATTCGACATTTTGTTCGACATATGTAGAGGGTAGATGATTTTTTGATGAATGTTAAAAGCTTGTTTTTGCCTCCCATGAAAATATTTTTTCCTATCATACGGCGCCGTATCATGGACAACAGCAAAATGGAATGTAGATATTGTTGTTCTGAGTCAAATTCTATGTGCAACATTCGACCTTCCGCATGTCAATAAATCAGAACGAATATACAATAGAGAGGGTCTAGACTCTGTATGTCAACATTAATAAAACTGCAGAGCGCCCTCATTTAACTTATCGTATGAAACTGAAAAATGTTGATCAAAGGTCGGTACAGCTATGGGAAGTTGTTGGTTGAGATTGGGATCGATTTCGAGTTCTGCCATCACCCATATCTTGTGGAGCGCATATAAACCGAATTGCCCGGAGCAATACTCCGAATCTCTGAAGAACAGTACCCGTAATAATATCTGTAAAACAGACAGAGGTCAGCTACGCGCCTTCGATGTGATAGCGATTATAGTCCTGACGTCCGCGCCGAGTCCCCGATCAGGCGGATCGCTCGTCTCTGTATGCTCTCAAGTAGGTCGAGGGTATATTTAAGAGCCGAGCTTCAAACATGAGAGCAATATTCGAGCGGGGGTCTAATTTGAGATTTATACAGAAAAATAAGTTGAGCCGGAGTAAAATATATCTTGGCTCTAAAAAGTTAACTCCGTTTTCCAGAGGCTGACCTGGCGCTGTTTGGCACGTGTTTATGCCACGCTACATTCCTACAGACCGTGACCCCGAGTAACTTCAAGCTTTCCCAAGATTCGAATGCCTGGCCATTCATCATCAGCTGTGGAACCGATGATCCACTTTCCTATGTGAATGTTGTATGTTGTGTCTTCGTTCGATTGAAGTCGACGAGATTGGTCTTCCGCCCCTGCAGGAGCTTACCCAAATCCTGATTCAAAGAGTCGATCTGGCTATATCTCAGCTCGTCCGACGTTGATGCACTAATCGACCAATCGCTCAAAAAAGAGGAAACAAGCGTAACACCATCCGCAAAACTGAACACTTTGTTATCCGTTGATTCCCACAAATAATTTATGTAAAGCAAAAACAACGTTGGAGCCAAAATAGAACCCGGAGACACTTCGAAATTAACAGGATACAGATCCGGATACTCGCCGTCTACAATAACCCGGATCGATCGATTTTCCAGGAAGCTCTCCGTCTAGCGGCTAAGTTGGTGAAAAAGTCCATATGGACGAAGTTCGCTCAGCAGTGCCCCGTGTCAGAGGCGGTCAAAAGGCCTGCAGATATCCAATCCAACCGCCCTTGAATCGTCATGGCCCTCAATCGCAGATGTCCATATATCGGTTATAAGGGCCAAAAGGTCTCCCGTGGACTGCCTGCCAAGGAATTTGTATTGATGATCTTTCAGAAGTCCGTTGCACTCCAAATACTTAATTAACTCGGCATTGATGACTTTTTCCATTACCTTAGATAACATAGACAGTAACATAGGCTGGTAATTTTGTGGGAGACACTTTTTCCCCCTCTTTGGGATTGGCTGAACTTGAGCGATTTTCCAGCAGGTAGGAATGGTCCTCCGTGCATTAGATAAGCGAAAGAGTCTGCCAAGAACCAGCGATAGTTCTGGAGCGCGGTTCTTACGGTCTATTGCTGGTTGGAATTCCGTCTGGGCCGGTTGCCTTCCTACAGGTCAGTCCATGTAGAATGCGTTGAATAGTACGCGGGCGGAACTTCACATCCCGCATCGAAGACCGTACCGGCGCAATCAAAGGTGGCTCCAAAAGACCGGCATCGAGGTTTGAATTCGCGGAAAATAAAATCGCGAACACATTCGATTTATCCTTTGAATTTGTGACCAACGTCTCGCTGTCCGTCACCAACGAGTTCCCGCTGACAGCCCTTGCTATTGACTAGAAGAAACGCGAACCAGTTGGGCGCTCAAGCATTTTGTGGCGTTTCTCACAGATACACACACCAGAGCCGTATACCATAGCGATAACATTACAATTCCACATCAGTTGAGTGTACTTGAGTTTAGAAATCGAATTCGTACAAGCGGCAGTGGCCTGATGTGTTGAGCATTGGTTACATTTTCAGTGGTGCGGTTCGTTGAACCGCCACAAGTTTATTGTCACTCTGTCGTTGTAGGACTTCTTCGCGCTATCAATCGTCTGGGTGCGCGCGTTTCTGATTCTAACAAAATTTGTTCTGTTCACCTCGGTGAGATTGGAGCGCCATTGTTTAAAAGCTTCATTTTTTGTCGCTATAATCTGCTCGCATTTTTTTATCAAACCAAGGCTTATCGTTTGATAAATACGGAATGTAAATCTCCACCCCGAGAAGAATAATCTCCGTGACCAATTCCACGCATGGGTTAACATCGGAGTTTCCAAAGCACACCTCCGACCACGGAAGGATGCGAAGAAATCTCGCAAATCGCCTCAGTTGGTAGCCCCTTATCTCCATACATGTCGAAGCTGCCTAGGTCGGTTATTCGCTTGAAATGCAAGTGGTTGTGTGACCCATACTAAGCAGTGATCTGAGTTTCTCAGTGGCGCAGCAACCTCCACGGTATATAAGTTTGGCTCGGATGTTAAAAACACATCCCGGGTGTTCGCTTAATCACCTCGGGCACCATGCACTCGCGTGCGTTCCTCCACTAGTTGAGTCAAATTGCGGCTAACAGCGAACATCTCCGCCCTACTCCCAACTATGTCGGTTCTGTTAGAATGCATCAACCAGCCAGAATTGTGTACATTAAAATCGTCAACGACAACAAACCGGGTGGTTCATTTGTATCCAGTCGACGTTATGTGAAAAATGTTCAAAAGGTGTCGCTGGTCGATCGTCATTCTGAGAGCGGTAAAGACAACAAAGAAATTTAACAAATTTCTCAGCACAATTCTCAACCGTATGATGTCCATGTTATTGGGTTCCAAGGTTTCCATCCTCTGGCAAGCCAGATCGGAGCGCGCAAAGATGCAGACTCCGTCCTTAAAGCGGATTCTCAAATTTAAATCGTATCCTGAGCAACGAAGATATGTCGAATCAGTTGACGAATCGATCTGGGTTTCAGTTAACGCAGGGATATCGGGTTTCGCTGTTTACAAATATTGGTGGACGGCGTTTACATTCGTATTGGTGAAACCGATGCCCCTTATGTTACAAAATGCCGTTATCAGTCGAGCATCGACAGAGCCTCGAGAACCAGCCCGACCATGCGATGACGCATTTCTTAGAGTTCGGTTATTTATCAGAATATTTGCATGATGTTCCCCCTGACATAGTCCCCCGCGGAGATCCGAATGGACAACTAGAGTCCCTTCGGAATTCATTATCTCAGAATGTACGATCATGACTTATCTCCGTGTCAGTTCGGGCCATCAGCCATACATCCGAAACATAGTCGAAGATTTCTTCCGGCGATATCGCGGAATGTACAGCGCGACGTGGTGGTATATCAGCTTGGAAGAGACTACCACATAAACCAACCTTTTCTCGAACCGGTCCACCAGACAAGCTCCAAAAAATGGACAGGGATTTCTCCCGACCATTTCACGAAGCCTATAGATTGATGGGGTGGTATTTCACTGGGCGACAGAGCGTTGGGACCCCACCTACTACTCGGCCTTTAGTCGCCTCTTACGACAAGCCTGTAAGTATATTCTAACGCCCTACTTGCAGGGCCAGCGTGTTATAATTTACCAATACATTGTACACCATATAATGTAAATATCAAATTGTTACATATATAAAGCACCCACCCCGTTGCCTTCTGAATAATTATGCTAATTCGAGTCTTTAATTCCCCAATTACCACCATTTCATACATAAACAACATTTTCCACGCTATATGTTTCCCCAACAAAACACAATCCCATCCTAAACAGTCGTCCAGGGGAAATTTTCCATTGTACACAGAATGTACACATTTTCCATTTTGAATAGTCACGACTTTAATGGAAAATATACATACGAATATCTTCCAAACATTTCATTTCCTACCTCCCTCCCAGTAAATTTATGGTTACTTTCCTTGCATCAGCCATTGAATAGTTTTTCTTGTATTAGCGAGAATCAAAGAAAAATATTCAATGAGCAGTAAAACGGAAAAGTTGGGCTAAATTTGTGTCCCCATATAAAAAGACGCGAATGAGCGACTCTCTCTCTCTCTCTCTCTCTCTCTCTCTCTCTCGTTGATTGGGTCTAGTTTTTAGAAAAGTTCGCGACAGGCGCTCGTTCTTAAAAAATCGTCGTGTGGCTCGATTCGAAGTATATTGGTTTTGTAGATAGAGTGTCTATAACCGGTTGTGATCTTTTGGAATTTGATACTTGATTAGAACATTATATTATTAATATTGTATATTCCAAACTCCCCGATATTATAGTGGTTAGTATACCCGCCTGTCATGCGGGAGACCGAGGTTCGATCCCCCGTCGGGGAGCCTCTGGCGCAAGACTAATGACCTTGCCCGGAAAAAAACAAATCATTATGGAAAATTTAACAAGCCTAAGGACTTGCTAAATAAGGCCAAGACCGGTTCCCGGTTGTAGTGCCGATGATGATGATGATATTCCAAACTATAATCCGTTCTAATCCGTTGAAGTGTATTAGCATTTGACACTGGATTAAAACCTAATATTATAAAAAATATACTCTATAAAAATATAAATATAATGTCCAATAAACATTGAACTGAGAACTGAGAGTTTTTTTATATTTATCTGCGTTTATTTGCCGCGGAGGACTCATCTATACACTGCATTCGGAGGATACAAGAGATTTCAGTGGGTGGTGTTCCCAGCCCGTAGATTTTCGTAGACAAGACATCGATACCCCAAGGGGCAAACAAAAAAACAAGACAGGAGACGAAAAGGAAATAAGTACACACACATCGTAGCAGAAAGAAACCGTGAGTAGCCCACACGTTCTAACATATTATTTCAAATTTATTATTTTAAAATGTGCAAGCAAAAAAAGTGCAAAAACCGAAGAAACCTACATCACCTTAGAACACAACATAAACCGAGGAAACCACCGCTCTTCCTTGGCTAGAGTAACAGCAACTCACACAATCTTGTACAAGAAAAAGGATGCAATAAGGAAAAATTGTAAAACCATAACTGACGAATGATTGTCGAATTGTTTTTTTTTTTTTTTTTTTGTTTTCAACGAAAAACTAGATTTTGAATTTAAAATTCTCTAAACAAATACAAAATTTAATTTCTTTTAAAATCCTTCGTCATTTACCGAGATAGAGTAATCTACTAACGGGTATTTTTTCTTTTTCTTTGATTTCAAATGATCATGTCTCGAGTTATCAAGTCTACGCGAAATCCCTTTTTTTTTAGGACTTGAGGAATAATTGTTAATTAACTAACTAAGCGTTTATTGGCCTGTGGGAACCCGGAAGTTCATGACTTCAGGCGACTCGCCTCCGCCATCGTTCCCTGTCCTGTGCGCTCTCCTTCCACGCTTGACCGTCTGATCGATCCGATTTCCTCAACCTAACCTATATGCGCTCCACAAGACAATCCGACGGATCGCACCCGTTTGTGGTTCATCTCCCGACGGCGCGAACATCCCTGTATCAGAACTCGTTCCGTTACAGAGCGGGGAGGCTGTGGAACTCCCTTCCCACGCGAGTGTTCCCAGAGCGTTACAACCTGCAACTGTTCAAAAAGAACTGAACAGTTATTTGATGGCATCTCGGGGCGCCCACTCGACGCTATAGGTTCGCCTTTCCCGAGAGAAGTCTAATATAAAAAAAAAAAAAAAAAAAAAAAACATTGCCCTCCCATCTCCGTCATGGCCGTCCTGTCGGTGGCTTTCCCGGTACTCTTCCATCAAGAATTCTACGCACGGTCCTATCGTTTTCCATTCGCGCCACATGTCCGGCTCACCTTAATCTCCGCGACCTGATTTTTCTCACTGTTGTAGGTTTGCGGTATAGCTCTTCCAATTCCTGGTTGTGGAGTTTCCTCAATTGTCCTGCCTCCCCGTCATATTTACCTCCAAAGATGCCCCTCAAAACTTTATTCTCGAATACGCGGAATTTGTTTTCTTCCCGTTTTGTGAGAGCCCATGTTTCGCATCCATATAGAACAATCGGCATGATTATGGTTCTATAAACACGGAGCTTTATATTACGTGCTAGCAGTTTGGATTTCAGCAGTTTACTGACTGCGTACGAACTAGCGTTGCCGGAATGCAGCCTTTTGTTAATTTCCTTGGACATTTCTTTACTGGTCGTCAGTATTGTTCCCAGACATTTAAATTCTTTAATTTTTTCAAGTATCTTGCCCATGATGTTTAGGTGTGTCCCCTGAGGTCCGCCTGATTTGCTTTCACCGTACTCATATTTTGTTTTGTCTTCATTTATTTCTAGGCCCACCTCTTCTCCCGCTTGGATGGTTATTTCACTGTTTTTATTTAGTTTCTAGATTATCGCCCAAAACGGCGATGTCATCTGCATATGCGAGCACTTGTGTGACCACGTTCAGGGATGATCCGGCCATGTTGCCGTCTTGTACCTCTCTGATGACATACTCGAGCACAAGGTTAAAAAGACATGGTGAGAGGCCATCCCCCTGTTTTATTCCGTCACGTCAAATGGTTCTGAGAGGTGATTTTCTATTCTAACTCGCCCTTTGTTTTCGTTCATGCAAATTTGAATGAGGGCAGCATATTTTTTCGGGACACACTAACAGATACACACACAATTTACAAGCAAACAGTTTGCCTTCGCAATACAAGCAGTGTGGGTGATTCACATGCTTATACTTGTGCTAGTATTGCTGAAAGCATCCATGTCGCGATACCAGTTGAGTCAAGTGGTAGTTCAGCTCGGAATGTTTTCTTTTCACCCATGAATCCCACCTTCGTTGCTATTCTCTTAGGCTTGAGAGCTCCAATTGTGACCGCATTCTCGGACGATTGTCTTGGGAGACGTTGTGACGTTTCTAACAGATAGACACACAATATGCAAGCAAATAGTGCAGATCACCGAAGGGAAATTCGAATAAGCAAAAGCATCAGAGCCATATACCATAGCGATAACATAACTATTCCACGTTGAGTGTATTTGAGTTTAGAAATCGAATTCGTACACGCGGCCAGTGCTCTGATACTTCAATGCTTCGCTTCTCACTCGTTTCATCCTATGTTCAAATCACCGTCTTCACTACCCTTGCTTAACGCAACAATCCGACGTAATCTGTATACACAACGCACAATCTCACATAGGTAAACAGAACTTTACTACTACAATCACGACTTCCGCCTAGAGCACCGGCACACTCGCTCGGGCGTTCTCTCGCTCCCTCGTTCTTCGCTCCCTCGTTCTTCGCTCCGTCGCTCGCACCCGAAGTTGATCGTAACATGGTTACTGAGGAGGGAGTAGTGTGGCGTTTCTAACAGATACACCCAAGATACACAAGCAAATAATGAAGAACACTGAGAGAAAATCGAATAATAAAAGCCAACAGCCGTATACCAAGCAATAACATAGCAATTTCACATCAGTTGAGTGTACTTTAGTTTAGAAATCGAATTCGTAGACGCATCAGTGGCTTGATGTGTTGAGCATTGTTTAAATTTTTAGTGATTCTAGCCGTCATAGCGTCAGTTCGAATGACACGTTCTTCACTTACGTCGCAATATGCTATACCTTGCTGTGAACAGTTGGTCGCTTGTTGGCCGGTTCCTGCAGAGTCCGCACTGGTAGTTTCCGAGTATTTTTTCTGAGTATGGTGTGACTCTCGCCAGCATGACATTTTTTACAATAGTATTTTTTATGTGGTTGGGGGCAATGCTATTTGTCTGTAGTTTTCACAGTCAGATATGTTGCCTTTTTTGAAAATGGGGATGACTATTGAGGTTTTCCATTCTTCTGGAGTGACTTCCTTATCCCATATTATTTTATTCAGTTGGTGGATTTTTTCGAGCGGTAGCCTCTCCTCCATGCTTCACAAGCTCTGTCGGTATGCAGTCGACTCCGTGAACCTTGTTAATTTTCAATCGATTTATTGCGTCTACAACTTCGTTGAAAGAGGGCTCTGGGATCAGAGGCTCGGCTGTATGTACGTCTGGTGCGTTTATTTGTGGTTGATGGGTATTTACGTTGAGCAGATTTTCAAAGTACTGCTTCCATCTTGTCACGATATTGTTTCTTTCTGTGACCAGACAGCCGTTTGCATCTCCATCGGTAGCAATTTCTAATTGATTTCATGCCGGCATACATACGTCTGATGTTCTTTGCTCTAGAATTGTTTAGGAGTTTTTCGATCCGAGTCTTCTTCCATTCGCGTTTTTTGCGTTTGAAGAGTCTCATTGTCTCTCTCCGAATCGTCGCGTATCTTTCTGCGTTGACTTCATCATATCTTTCTAAATGGATCACTCTGAGGCGTTTACATTGCTCGAACCTCGCCGTGCACTCATCGTTAAACCAAGGTTTGGACCTAATTGTTTTCTTAAATCCTAATACCTTGTGGGATGTTTGTTTGATTGTGTCTCTGATCGATGTCCATTTAGTGTCCACACTATTGGCTTCTGCTTCCTCACTGCCTTGAAAAAGACCTTATTCAACAATTTTGAAATAAATATATTAAAACGCTCTTGAATGAATGAATGAATAGAGGATAGAACCCTCATTTCATTTCGCTTAGTACAAGTCGTATAAACTTGTAAATAGACTTACGAACTAACTTAAAAACTAAGATATGCAGGTTGGGTGTGGGGGACTAACTTTAAAGTAACTTACAATTGGAATGGGGAACTAAACAAAGATGGATAGAATAATAGTCTAAGTGGTAGGACGCGGAAGGGCAAGAATAAGCCGGATGCTAGGGTATGAGTATGAGTGCGGGGGAGTGTAGGCGGTGAGCGGGGTGGAGTCAGGAGGGCTAAGAGAGGAGACGACGTTTGAGAGCGGGAGAGGTGATATTGAAGTCAAAGAACGCAGGGTGAGAGTTTGCCCACCCTTGCATTCGCGAAGTGGGTTCATTAGAGCCGTAAGACGTGTGACGGGCGGGCAAATAGAATAGACGAGGGTTTCGCAGATTTCGGGGATTAGTGGAAAACGTGATGGAGGAGAGCAGGCTTGGGCAGTTCATTGAGCCATAGAGTAGGCGGTGGATAAAGAGGATATCGGCATGAATTCTGCGCTCTTCAAGTGTGTTAAGGTTAATAAGGTGAAGACGGCTAGTGTATCTGAGTAATATCAGAGGATTTTCCCAATTCAATCCTCGGAGGGCAAAACGCAAAAAACGAATTCTAGACCAGAGAATTCTTTCGACCAGCGTTTCACAAACCAAGGACAGAGTTAGCCTTGAGAACAATGTCATCAATGTGTGGGATGAGGTTAAACTCCCTATCACATAAGATGCCAAGGTCACGAATCGTTTGTACAGGCGTTATCTGTTGGTTGAGTAAGACATAGGAACGTAGGGGGGAATAGGATCGTTTACGGGAGAAGGTGATTGAGTGACATTTGGCAATATTTAGTTCGAGGCAGTTATTTTGGCACTAAGTTGAAAAGCTGTCGAGATCCATTTGGAGAAGTGGGGAGTCGACAGTAGAGCGGATCGTCTTGAAGAGTTAAGTGTCATCCGCGTATAGAGAGATGGAGGAGTGGTTGATACTGGAGTCTATATCATTAATAGTAAGAATGAATAGGAGCCGTCCAAGATGACTGCCCTGGAGAACCCTTGACGTGGGAAGAAACGGACTGGAGAGGGTGGATCTAAATCTAACACGGTAGGTTCGATCGTTAAAACAGGAAGAAATCCACTTAATCAGTGGGGGTTCGAAGCCAAGGGAAGATAGCTTAAAGACGATGAGGATGTTTGAAATTTGGTGGAAGGCCTTGCTGAAATCGGTTGTAATTACATCGACGTCGTTGCCGTTCTCTAGGGCACGGAGAGCGTGGGATGAGAATTCAATTAGGTTGGTGGTGGTCGACCTACCCGTTAGGAAACCGTGCTGGTTGGGTGAGATGATGGATTTGTACCGCAAACATAACGCGTTATAAAGAATGCCTTCGAACAGTTTTGGAATATGTGACAGTTTGGCGATGGGACGGTGGTTACTAATATCATTTTTTGGCCCCTTCTTATGAATGGGGCTGACAACAGCGGATTTCCAAATATTTGGGAAGACACCCTGTGTAAGGGATAGATTGAATATCTTTGATAGCAGGAGAGAAAGAGAAGAGGAACATTTTTTTAAAAAGACAGCGGGAAGTCCATCAGGTCCAGGGCTGAACTCGTCTTTAAGCAAGTTTAATTTTTCTTCATCTAGGTGATGCTGGACAACCTGGGAGGTGGAGGGCCCAAAGGAGAATTCGCGCACGTCTTTGAGGTAAGAGCGGTAAAGCTCGAAAGAGTTGTCCGTGAAGGATTTTTTAAAGAAAGAAGCGAAAAGATTGACAGTAATTTGTGGGTCTGTTGAAGTAATCGTGTCATAGGAAAGGGAGTTGGGATAGGCGTCAGATTTACGTTTATAATTAATAAAGTGGAAAAAAATGCTTGACGTCATTTATCTGACTGCGAAAACTACAGAGGAATATCATTGCTCCCAACCGCATACAAAATATTAACAAATGTCATTCTGGCGAGAATCACACCGTACGCAGAAGAGATACTGGGAGACTACCAATGTGGATTCCGAGAACCGGTCAACAAGCGACCAAATGTTCACAATAAGTCAACTGCTGGAAAAGAAGTGGGAATACGGAGAGACGGTTCACCAACTGTTCGTTGACTTCAAAACAGCTCACGACTCAGTCGCAAGGCAGAGACTCTACCATATTCTAGTTGAGCTGGGAGTCCCAAAAAAATATGCCGCCCTCATTCAAATTTGCATGAACGAAAACAAAGGGCGAGTCAGAATAGAAAACCACCTCTCAGAACCATTTGAAATCCGGGACGGACTAAAGCAGGGAGATGGTCTATCACCGTGTCTCTTTAACCTTGTGCTCGAGTATGTCATCAGAAAGGTACAAGACGACAACATGGCCGGATCATCCCTGAACGGGGTCACACAAGTGCTCGCATATGCGGATGACATCGCCGTTCTGGGCGATATTCTAGAGACTGTTAGTAAAAACTGTGAAATCATCATGCAAGCGGCAGAAGAGGTGGGCCTAGATATAAATGAAGACAAAACAAAATACATGATTACGGCGAGAGCAGGTGGACCTCAGATAACACATATAAACGTCAGAGGTAAGATATTTGAAAAAGTTGAAGAATTTAAATATCTGGGAACGATACTGACGGCCAGTAATGAAATGTCGAAGGAAATTGACAAGAGATTGCATTCCGGCAACGCGAGTTAGCATGCAGTCAGTAAACTGCTGAAATCCAGACTGCTATCACGTAACATAAAGATCCGTGTCTATAGAACCATAATCATGCCGATTGTTCTATATGGATGCGAAACATGGGCTCTCACAAAACGGGAAGAAAACAAATTCCGCGTATTCGAGAATAAAGTTTTGAGGGGCATCTTTGGAGGTAAATATGACGAGGAGGCAGGACAATGGAGGAGACTCCATAACCACGAATTGGAAGAGCTATATCGCAAACCTACAATAGTGAGAGTAATCAAGTCGCGAAGATTAAGATGGGCCGGACACGTGGCGCGAATGGGGAACGGGTAGGACGGCCGCGACGGAGATGGGAGGACAATGTTAGGTTTGACCTTGAGGAAATCGGATCGAATGGTCAAGCGTGGAAGGAGAGTGCCTAGAACAGGGAACGGTGGCGAAGCCGAGTCGGTGAGGTTATGAACTTCCGGGTTCTTACAGGCCAATAAATAATAAGTCATTTATCAGGTTGTTTTGTAGTTTTGTGAGATAATTGTAGTAAAGAGAGTTGTAAAGCTCGGTGAATTTATAAAGAAACCCGAGAAAGTTGGAGTAGTCCAGGGAAGAGCGTGTTCTTAGGAAAATGTTCCACAAATTACTCGTACTAGTGGGGTTTGAGGTGTAAAACGATTGACCGTCTGACAGCGTCCATTGGGGATGGGGGAGGTTGAAATCGCCAATAACAACGATATCGTCAAGGGAAGGACTTAACTCGGTTATGTGATCAACCGCTGCTATTGCCAGTTCGTATGACACGATTGTTTGCGAAGGAGGTATACAGAAACATATGATGTATAAAGACTTTGGGCGTTGGTCAATTTTTATTGCGACATCGTTTAGATTGGGAGAAGAAGAGATGGCAATAAGAGATGTGGCGACCTTATTTTGGATACCATCGTCATCACGAAAAATGGTAAAGGTGGAAGGGAATAGTTCTTGACTGTTAATACTGGGGATAAGATTGGTTTCGGTTAGTGCGTATATATCGAATGGGAGGGTATGGGCATTTTGCAGAATCGATTGCGTTTTAGGGCAGAGACCTCTGACATTTTGATAGTAGATGGTTAAAGGGAGGGTATTGAGAGTCTTGTGGGGAGGAAGTATGTGCCAAACACGGGCACTAGGTTCACTTCCATCCCCATCGTCTATTGTTCACGCGGACACTGCTCACAACGCAAGGAGGAAGAAAACGATGGTTGACCTTCGCAATCGAGCGGACACAACACAGAAACAAAGCACTCAGGCGATGTTGTTTATGCATAAACATTTTTTATTGTCAATGATCTTTACTTAGAACTTATTATTAATATTAAATTGATTTTTATAAATTTTATAATAGATGAAACACTTATTTCTCGACACGACCTACGTTTCTCCGCCGCGCGACGGAGAGCGGGAACGGCACGACCGTGGTGGTCGGCGGATGTAATGACTCAGTGATACAACTCTCGTGAGTTTGCGGTGTGGCGGTAGTGTGGGGGTGAAGGACCTGGTGCCGACGTACGGCGCGTGGTTGCCTCGTCCCCAGCGATGTTTAACGAAAGTCGTTCGCGAAAGTACCCACGAGAGAATAAGCGGGCACGGAACCAAAAGATAAACACTCGTGTATCGTTGTTGTGGTTGAAGCTTTATTTCCTTTATTTAAATTTACACTAGTCCATACGTCGTTCTTATTATTCAAACGTTCTTGGTTTTATTTAGTCTATTGAATTTTACACAAGTTTTGGTGTCCTTTTAGGGCTAGGTTCTTCTTTCTCTTAGCCTCGAAGTGAGACGGCGGGTTACGCAAGAACCGACATTTATTCACAGCGCGACAGGCGGGTTGGTCGTTATTTTATCTATGCAAAAGGAGTTCAAGCGAAAACGATAAGGGGAAGCCGTATCCCGCAAGACTTTCTCCGAGTAAAAGAAAACTTCGGCCGCGCAAATGAATTGAAGCGAAGCAATTAAAGCAGTGTGACTCCTGCGGTTGTGCACCGTTTGGCGGATGGATTTCGACTGACTCATGGAATTGAAAATCC
This sequence comes from Microdon myrmicae, assembly GCA_963931805.1. Taxonomy (NCBI): domain Eukaryota; kingdom Metazoa; phylum Arthropoda; class Insecta; order Diptera; family Syrphidae; genus Microdon; species Microdon myrmicae. The sequence goes on from OZ007499.1 coordinate 17,511,365, forward strand.
ATTGCGTTGTGGCAGTGGCGTCGTAAACTCATTGCCACTTCCTAAGAATTTAGTGGAAGAGTTGCTATACCTATGCGTATGAATTTAGTTCCAGCGAATCCTTGCCGTATAAGCTAAGTTGGATTCGTTGGTTGTGTATACCAGGAAATTGAAATTGCTTGGGTGCAAGCAAGGAATATCGTTTAGATAGAATGTTAACCGGAGTCATTTCGGGGAAAATGTATCCGCTTGGTTGGCTATTAATGTTCCGTTGAGGATTTGGATATGCGCTTTGTTAAGGCATATGAACTTCGAGGAAATGTGTGCGGCTTGGTATACTTGCTAATGTTCCGTTGAGGATTTGGATATGCGCTTTGTTAGGGCATATGAACTTCGGGGCAATGTGTGCGGCTTGGTATACTTGCTAATGTTCCGTTGAGGATTTGGGTATGCGCTTTGTTAGGGCATATGAACTTCGGGGAAATGTGGATTGCTTGGTTGCGTTGAGGAAATATAGATAATTGGCCGAAGCAATTTTGGGGAAATGAATGACGGGATGATTAGAATATATTCGGTTGAATTATATTCGGTTGGAGTTTTGGAAAATATTTTATTGCAGATTGGGAGATGTATGCTATTGTGGGGATGGTTTTTGCATGTTAGGTTAGGATTGTGGGTTGGTTCTCCGTGTGGTATAGAGAACCCCCACAGTAGATATCCTCTCCACTAAGGATATGTATTTACTTACAACCAGAGAAACGTAAAGTCTCTCTTGGTGGAATAGAAAACCAGATCTCGTAATGGAGTTCATAGTGGTGTGTGTGTGATCGTTCAGATCTGTGTTGTTTACTCATGCGCGAATGCAATGGAATAACAAAGCAGGCAGGCGGCAACGACAAAGGAATCGGGGCGATCATGGTTTATGATGTGCATCGCGGCTAAATAAATAGACGACGATGCATCGAAGAGATGTGCTAAAAGCAAATATGGGACGAGGGCTTCATAAAAGTCTTAGATGAGTGATGCCCTTGTGTAAATATACGAATAGACATTGGGAATGGTGCTAATGAGTTGGTGGACGAAACGGATCCCTTGCTTGCATTTGTTTATGCAGGGAAATTCGTTTGTGGAAAACGGATTCTATATTTGCATTGTTTATGCTTTGAATTCAATCCGGCGGCTATGCGCGACGTCGATGATTGTTTGGATATTCAAACAAAGGAGCATTTTTGGGTAAAGTGCTTGCAGCTGTATTGATAGTTGCAAGTCATTGCGAAGAAGATTAAATGGTTATACAATGACGGTTTGTATATACCATCTGTGTCAATTGTACATGGCATCTATGGCGACGTCAGGATCGAACTCTAGTGTGAATATCTACACTAATTGGAAATTCGGTTGTGGGTCGCTAATGCAGAGATGCATTGATCCATGTATGGATGCCCTTGTAGGAAAAATTCTTTGCAGGCATTTCCAGGTAATGCAAGACGCATTAATTATACTTGGGAAGGAAATGTTTTTGCTGCGGGGAGATTGCGGTGCAGGTGCGGGAAGGTTGGAATTTGCCTGACAACCGAGGGTCCCGAATAGGTTTTATTTTATGCTCCCGTGTAATGGAAATAATTCTTGTAGGGAATTTGTATGCGAAGAAATGCATGAAAGGTAAGAATTTTTTTACAGGGACTTTTAGGTAGTGGGGTTTGGCTTAACCGCCACAAATATATAGACGAAATATCCTGAGAAAGGTTGGGGCAAGGCTAATAATAACCAACAGCAATTTAGAACTCTGCACTGTACGCGAATATTGTGGATTACAAATGCATATATAAGATGTAAACACTAAGCCAAAAATTGATGCTCTCTGTGCTCCGATTCGAATAGAAACGTTTCTACTAATGTAATAGTGGACCTATAAATATACCTATACATTTTTTTTTACAAATGACTTTTTAAGATTGTGTGAGAGTAATTCTGGGAATATTTTTAAGTAAAAAAAAATCAATTTTAGTTGATTCCTAATAGAGAAAGACCAACTCAAATATATTTTCAACATTTCAAAAGTTTCGATGGAGTACTCTCGATTTTGAACTCTCGAAAATCTACTTTTTGGGGCAGTTATGCTATTTGGGTCTCTTAATTGGTGAAAAACTTGCGAATGCCTGAATATATCATAGAGGTTTTACTGGAAACTAATATGAAAGGCAACCGGGAGCATAAATAGGCTTGGATCAGTCATCTTGCCTCAGGGCATAGTACGTGCTACCGGTAATTATTTAACAATTGCTTTAGTTGCCTTGAAATGATTATAAGATCTATGAGTCAACAGCTAGCACTTACGGTCAAGACCCTCCAAATTTCTGTTGATCTTATTCTTTAATCTGTTCGGATACATCATCAACAATTTCCGCTATTTTGAATCAATATTTGTTAACACAAAAATCTAAAGAAACTATCCGCATCCATGAATTTCTTCAGACCTAGCGACGAATATGTGTAGAATACCAATAAGAACTAATCCATGGTTCGCCCAGTTATAACAAATTTGTGATTATTCAAAGCAGCCTCAGTAATTCTCACTAGATAAAATACATCTCATGCAGACGCAGAGGCTCTACAAACAATCAATTTACATCGGATACAAATCATCTTAAGCGCCGCCACAAAACACTGCCAATACGGAGTTGTTTACAAATCCATCTCGTAGCATGGTGTCAAAATTCAATAAACCGCGGTCTCAATTTGTGGTCTTTTCCCAGACGTAGGCAACACTACGATCGTTAAGCATCCGGTTGGCAAATATTTGATTTGTGATCTCCATATATGAAGGTAAGAATGAATGTAGTGCGGCCTTAAAGCAAGTTCGTAGGCAACATATATATGTTACATACGTAATAGATAAAATTGTCGTGTGAATTGCATTATCAGTGGTATTTCATTAAAGAAAATATCTTATTATATAGTACAATTGGCTGAAATAATAGGTTTGCAGATACGGCACAGGCGTGAAAGAGAAAGCTACAGCCTGTTGGCCGTACAACTTTGGCGCATCCGTAATTAATAGTGACACTTTGTAGATACTCGCCCCTTTCTGTCCTCTCCCTCTTGTTGATCCATTATGTGTGTTGAAGTTGAGAGTACGTTTTGTTGATTTAGCTCTAATTTTAGGACAATTGTTTACATGCGATTTGCTTGTTTATTACTTTGTAGATGATACAAGAGATAGTTTTGTATAAGGGTAGCACTTTTTAATCCGTGAAGGGTATTTATGGTAGGTCTTTCCGAATAAGCATTATTACAGGTAGGTAATAATTTGGTGTGTTGATTAAACACGAAGCTACTCAATTTTTTTTTATTTTTTTTTTATTTATTTTTTTTAATAGACTTCTTTCGGGAGACGCGAACCTGTTGCGCCGAGTGGGAGTCCCGAGATGCCATCAAATAACTGTTGCAGTTCTTTTTGAACAGTTGCAGGTTGTAAAGCTCCGGGAACACTCGCGTGAGAAGGGAGTTCCACAGCTTCCCCGCTCTGTAGAGGAACGAGTTCTGATGCAGGGATGTTCGCGCCGTCGGGAGATGAACCACAAACGGGTGTGATCCGTCGGATTGTCTTGTGGAGCGCATATAAGCCGAATTGCGTGGAACAATACCAAGAATCTCCGAAGAACAGTACCCGTGATAATATCTGTAAAACAGACAGAGGTCGGCTACGCGCCTTTGATGTAATAGCGACTGTAGTCCCGACGTCAGCGCCGAGTCCCCGATCAGGCGGATCGCTCGTCTCTGCAAGCTCCCAAGCAGGTCGAGGGTATGTTTAGGAGCCGAGCTCCAAACATAAGAGCAATATTCGAGCGCGGGTCTAATTTGGGATTTATATAGGAGAAGAAGTTGGGCCGGAGTAAAATATTTCTTGGCTCTAAAAAGATAGCTCAGTTTTCCTGAGGCTGACCTGGCAATGTTCGACACGTGTTTATGCCATGATACACTCCCACAGACCGTGACGCCGAGCAATCTCAAGTTTTCCCCCGCCTCGAGGGCCCGGCCAATCATCATCAGTTGTGGAACCGATGATCCACTTTTCTTTGTGAATGTTGCATATTGTGTCTTCGCTGCATTGAAGTCGACGAGATTAGCCCTTCCCCACTGCAGGACGCTATCTAGATCCTGATTCAGAGATTCAATCTCTCTGCAGCTCAGCTGAAGCGACGCAGATGCACCAATCGCCCGAACACTCGAAAAGGAGGAGTGTACAACATCCGCAAAACTGAACACTTTGTTATCCGTTGTCTCCAACAAATCATTTATGTGAAGCAAGAACAAGGTTGGAGCCAAAATAGAGCCTTGGGGTACCCCCGAATTAACAGGATACAGATCCGAACACTCGCCGTCCACAACAATCCGAATCGATCGATTCTCGAAGAAGCTCCTCGTCCAGTCGTAAAGCTGTTGGGAAAGTCCATATGAACGAAGTTTGCTCAGCAATGCCCCGTGCCAGATGCGGTCAAAAGCCTTGGAGATATCCAATGCGACTACCCTTGATTCACCATGCCGTTCAATCGCAGATGTCCATATATCGGTTATAAGTGTCAAAAGGTCTCCCGTGAAGTCCGTTGCACTCCAAATACTTAATTAACTTTGTATTGATGACTTTTTCCATTACCTTAGATAAAATAGACAGTAATGCTATCGGACGGTAATTTTGTGGGAGACACTTTTTTCCCGTCTTTGGGATTGGCTGAACTCGAGCGATTTTCCAGCAGGCAGGAAAGGTCCTCCGTGCATAAGATAACCGGAAAAGTCTGCCAAGTACCGGCGATAGTTCTGGAGCACAGTTCTTAAGGACTATTGCTGGTATTCCGTCCGGCCCGGTTGCCTTCCTACAATCCAGTTCACGTAGAATGCGTTGAATAGTGCGCGAACGAAATCTCACATCCCGCATCGAAGACTGTACCGGCGAGATCACAGCTGGCTCCAAAAGGCCGGAGTCGAGGTTTGATTTCGCGCAAAATAAATTCGCGAACACATTAGCTTTGTCCTTTGAATTCGTGACTAACGTCCCGCTGTCTGTCACCAACGGAGGGAATGAGCGAAGTTACCGCTGAAAGCTTTTGCCATTGATCACCCTGTCATTGTGAGCCTTCTTCGCAGTATCAATCGTCTGGTTGCACGCGTTTCTGATTCTAACAAAATTCGTTCTGTTATCATCGGTGGGATTGGAGTGCCATTGCTTAAATGCTCTATTTTTTACCATTGTAATCTGCTTGCATTTTTTGTCAAACCACGGTTTATCAAATGAACTTCGTTTGATGGAATGTGGAATATACATTTCCATCCCGAGAAGAATAATCTCTGTGACCGACTCCGCGCAAGCGTTAACATAGGAGTTTCCGAAGCACACCTTGGACCATGGAAAGGATGCGGAAATCGTCCCAGTTAGCAGCCCCATACTTCCATACATGGCGAAGCTGCCTAGGCCGGTTATTCGCTTGAAATGCAAGTGGTTGTGTGACCCATACTAAGCAGTGATCTGACTTTCTCAGTGGCGCAGCAACCTCTACGGTATAAATACTCGGCTCGGATGTCAAAAACAGATCCAGGGTGTTCGCATAATCGCCTCGGGCATCCGTCACTCGCGTTGGCCCCCCACGAGTTGTCAAGTTGTGGCTTACAGCAAAAATCTCCGCTAGCCTCCCAGCCTCGTCGGTTCTATTAGAATGTAACAACCAGCCGGAATTGTGTACATTAAAATCGCCAAGGACAACAATTTCAGAAGCTGGGTGGTTGATCTGTATCCAGTCGGCAGTGTGTGAAAGATGCTCGAAAAATGTCGCCCGTCGATCGTCATTCGGGGAGCGGTAAAGACAACAAAGAAATTTAACGGAGATGCTCAGCACGACCCTCAACCATATGATGTCCATACTATTGGGTTCCAACGCGTCCATCCTTTGGCAAGCCAGATCGGACCGCGCGAACGGGCAGACTCCGCCCTTAAAACGGAATCTCAAATGTAAATCGTATCCTGAGCAACGAAGATATGTCGAATCAGTTGACGAATCGACCTGAGTCTCAGTTAGGGCAAGGATATCAGGTTTCGTGGTTTGCATATATTGGTGGATAGCATTTACGTTCGTATCGGTGCAACCGATTCCCCAGATGTTACAAAATGTCGTCACCAGTCGAGCGTGGGTAGAGCCTCGAGAGCGAGCCCGGTTATGCGATGACGAACCTCTTAAAGTTCCATTATTTATCATGATATTTGCATGATGTTCCCCCTGACATAGTCCCCCCCGGACATCCGAATGGGAGACTAGTTTACCTCCGGAATTCTTTATATCAGAAGGTACCATCATGACTTATCTCCGTGTCAGTCCGGGCCATCAGCCACACATCCGAAACACTGTCGAAGATTTATCTCGGCGATATCGCGAAATGTACAGCGTGACGGGGTGGTATCTCACCTTGGGACCGACTACCACCTAACCAACATTTTCTCGAACCGGTCCATCAGCCAAGCTCCGAAGGATGGCCAGGGATTTCTCCCGACCATTTCACGGAGCCTAAAGCTTGATGGGGTGGTATTTCACCGGGCGCACAGGGCGTTGGGACTCCGGCTACCACTCGGCCTTTAGTCGCCTCTTACGACGACCTAGCTGTGAGTATATGCTAACGCCTTACTCACAGGGCCAATGATTTCCATCAGGGGCTGGTCGCAATGGGTAAATATTTGTAATGGTTTTTTTGCGTGTAATATTTGTCGCTCGCTGCTATTGACGTTCTCATACAAGCTGTGGGAGCCGCGATACTGTTTGTATATTTCAACCTATTTTGGCACTCAGATCCTCCAGGATAATCTGTATGCTGTTCGTGAAACATCGATTGAGTTTTCATCCGACTAATACAAGATTCCTTTTTCAGTCTTCCGAAAACTGCTGTGTATGTCCGTAGACGATTATGGAGCTAGTAGTTTTAAATTTGCTTTGGAGGGAGCTATTAAGTTTTTCTAGTTTAGTTAGAGTCGGTAACTGGAATTTTTATGCTTCTGGTATTAACAAAACCCGCTCATAGCAAATTGTTTTGGATGACAGCTGTCACAGGTGTGGTTTCGTTAGTCGGTGTACTCTGCCTATCGAATTCCTAGTTCAGTTATAATGTCAGCATTATATCCCGACAGGATATTGACTTGATGTTCGACAGAATATGGACGCTATGAAAAGTAAGTATGACAAATTACGTCAAGGACACTATTCTGGATTTTTACTCCTGTAAAACTTTATTTGCAATTGATCTGAGAAGGTAGAGGCATTGGTTAACCACTTTATATGTTCTGATAGGTATAATATTTCCGAAGCAACACATTGAGGCACATTTTAAAGCCTCTTTATAAGAATACAATATCGCTCAAGGTTAAGTCAAGGCCGTCATCGATACATTCAATGCTTGGCTACATAAAGTTCAACGTCAGTCAACCGTGTGAAAACAAAAGAAAAATTGAGCTAAACTTTCAATAGCAACATCGAGGGAGGGCGGGCTAGCCGCAGTCAGAAGCCTCACTACGCGAACTGACCAGGAGATTACCACACACTCGTCGATGCGTCTGTTCCATTCAATGAAATGAAAACCAATTTATATATCACCGATTCCATTGACAGGGCACTCTGGGTATCTCCTTGCTTCTATTGAGCGTCGGTTAGACACAGAATTCCTTGTTCGACAGACGATCATTTGTATTGGAGGCCGAAGCGTCGTCGTCGCTAGCGTCTCTGTCAACCATCATTAAACTACTTGACGCATGATAAAAGCGGCACAACATTGTTTCTATCTAACGTAATGCATTTCGTCTGCAGGATTCCATCAAGGTGCAGCAGACTCCAGAAGGAGACGGTTAATGAACCACTGCCGATGTAAAGGAAGACCAGATAGAGGCGCATGAGGAATGTTGCCTCTTCTCGCCAGCGAGGAGGCTGCTTCTGTGGTTGCTGCCGACGCCGCATTGCTTGCCAATCTAGGAGTCAGCTAGCTGCCTACTCCAGGAATTCATTTGGCTATCTATGCAGCGATTTATATGGATTTATGTGCGCGTATTATTCGTTAAGTGTACATCGTATAAATCTTGGTGTGTGTTAGCTTCTATGTCGTGACCATGGATAAATGTAAACAAAGAACGGAACGGAAGTCGTTAAGGGGTCCTTGCTCTAAGTGCGTTGGCCGGACAATGGCAACGGCAGCGCGGATATGTGGGAATAGAACTTGAAATGCAAGAAAACAGCTGCAGATTCTCAACTAGGAATACCTCCATAATAGGTAACAAGATCAAGTAGAGGAAGAAAAATAAGAAGAAGAAAAGGTCGAAGGAAGAGGTGGTATGAAGTAAACTGCAATCGCGGGGTGGATGTAGGATACAAAGGAGTAAAGTGGGCGAAGTACTTGTTTACGATTGTAATCGGAATCTTGTGTTTACAACAAGATGATGCTCGAGGTTTGTGTGAGCCTAGTGGGTTGCGCTTTACAAGGTTTTTGTGGCACGACAAGTCAACGGATATTCTCTGCCACAGGATTGGCTTGCTGATCAGATCCTCGTGGGCTCTTGCCTTGTTTTCTCGTCTTTGTTGTGGTATTATGATAGCAGTGAGTTAAACAAAGAGGAAGTGGCAAATTAAAGTTGGACGGAGTAGAAGGGTATTATTTAAACGTAAGATTAGATTTTGTTCACCTTAAATGGGGGTTAAAGCCATTGGCCTTGGGATAGAGAGGAATTGCAAAAAAAGCAATGATAAATAAACAGATTAACTGAGCGAAATGAGGAGGAATGCAGATCCTGAGATATGGTCGTCTTTCCATTTTTGGGAAATTGGGAGACATAAAATTAAGGTGGCATAATGCAATATGATTTAAAGGGGTTTAAATTAATCAAATAGTGCGCAGTGGTAATCAATTTCAAGAAGATTTACAGTTATACATTAAGAATTAGATATCGTAGTCGTGACGTTCGACTGAAGAACAACAAACTGGCTTCAATTTAATGTACAATTCCTGCTGTTATATCAATTGCAGCCAACAATGTTAAGTTAGTTTCGGTTTTATTCCCCGAGGAGAGACTGGATCAGTACTCTGAGATACGAACAGGCAAACATTGAGATTTTTTGGAACAGATACAAATAGTAGTGTAGGGGGCAAGGTCGTGGCACCGACATGAGCGCAGGTTCTACCTCGTCCCCACAAATCACGAACACATGTCCGCTGCTGATCATTCTCCAAGAGCAAGCAACCCAAACGAAAGGGAACGCACTGGTTTGGTTTGTCGTAGAAATGCTATTTTATTTACTTATTTGTGATCATGTTTCGTTTTTTATTAATGCGGTTTATAAAACCAATTAACATTGAGTGTAAACGAATGAACTTTTGTTACTTCACGCTAGACTCCGGGTATTATCGCTCCCGTCCGCGGAGCTGGCAGAACTGGAGGAATTCGAAAAAAAAATGGGGTGGCGAGAGGACGGCTTTAGGGAGACAAGGACAGATGTGTCCTTCATCTTGTCGCTGGCTTCTTGGGTGACCTGTTACGTACGTCGGCCACCACCATCATTTGATAATTTGCATTTAATACAATTTTGTTTTAAGATAGTATGATGGTAAGGTGGTGGAGGAATTGCACGATCCAGAAGTGAGTTTTTGAACACGCCCCGATTCGGGTGTGGATCGTGCAGTTCTTCGAGTTCGAATTTGTTTTTCGAAGTGGACGTGAGTGGAGAGCGAGAGAGACGGAGGGTTAATACCTTTTCTTGAATACGGTTTGGAATTCCGTTGTTGACGTTTTGGACAACGGAGGAAAAAAGAAAAAAAAAAAAAAACGTTTTTTCAGTGCAGTTAGGAAGAGGAAAGAAAAGCAGGAAGTGGTCCCCGTTATTGATCGGTGTTGTTAAAAATTTGTAAAATTTGCATGTAAAAGAAAAAGTAAAAAAAAAAGTAATAAAGAAAAAAACGAACTAGAATAACCTCCTAAGAAGTGAAATTTGCATTGTCTATCTAAAAGCTTCTGATACAGTCCTAATCCTCGAACATTGGTTGTGGACCCGAGTGAGACGTCGATAATTATCAATCATATTGTTCTTGATATGCAACCGGATCTTAAATAATTAATTTGGTCAGTAACTATTTGCGGTACTCAGCGGAATCTCGTGTGGTTAATGTAAGATGCCTACTCTACGATTTTACTGGGGAAACGCCATTGAGGAGCCTCATTAAGGGCGTGTGCCGCAACAACATTAAGACACGGAAGCAGTCCTCCCCCAATATCAGGTAACCGATTTTGTATCCAAATATAAAATTTTTTGTGGCTTTAAAACACCACAAACTGGCGCTGCGGACAGGATGGTGATTGTGTTTTGAAATAAGATCGCTATCCGCAAATGTGTATATTACAACACAACTCTCTGGAGAGGACCAAGGAACAATATAATCGCTGAAGGAGAATTAAAAATACTTTTAAAACACCACAATTGGACCATCGAAATTTCTCGGCAAATCTAGCAGCGGCCAGAGAACGGCAACTACTGCCAAGACAAAAGTACAGCGCCAAGCTGTGCTTAAGAGATCGACGGGAAGGAAAAATCGAGTTGCGGCTCCCATTACTGCCGCCATAACAGAACCAGCGCCAACGGGAGGATCAGCTGGCGAAGACGAGCCTCCAGTCATAGTGAAGCCAACTGAGCCTAAAGCAAAGACAAAGACCAAGTCTGGCGAGAAACACAAGGAGGTCATCGATTGTTCGACCAGGTCATCAGCTGGTGGCCATATCCAGAAGAATCCAGCGTAGCAGTGAAGCAGCTAACAAAGGAAATTTTTTGTGTAAAATTTTTTTTTTTTTGGTTCTTTTTGCTGTTAATATTGATTTTGCCAATAGTATCGATAATTGTTAAAATGTTTTAGTTGCAAGTGATATGTTGAATGTTAACAGTTTGGAATATTTTATTGGGGCATATTTATTGTTACTCGTAGCCCTAATCTTTGTTATTTATATTTATATTTCATTTACGAATTTATGTTTGATATTGTTGCCTTTCTATTTTGGAACCGGGAATCTGCTTTTCTTTCTTCCTTTTTTTCAGCTGCGCGTTGTATTCGTGGTGTGTAATTTTTGGTATTATTACTTCATCGTCGCGTTAAAATTTTTTCTCTATGTTACAAAGTTTGCAATAGGGTGGATATTGTTTTTCTGCGCTACGGGTGGCACGTTGGGGTTTTTCCTTTCCCCTCTCTCTCTCTCTTCGCGAGCGGTGTCATTGTTGTTTGTTCTGTGGCGTCTCTTGCGTGGTCTGCCGTTTGTTGCTGCGGTTGGTGTGAGTGTTCCTTGGGAGTGTTTGTTTATTTGTGGTGGAAATCGTATTCCTTGTTGTTTTTCAGCCCCCTCGATTCGTGGGCGACCTTTAGCGGTCGAAGATTTCGAGATAAAGCACTATCGGCTCAGACGTTGTGGGTTTGTGTCCGATATACGTTGGAGGTGTGGTGTTTGTTGCTGTATTTCTTGTTAGATCTCGGGGTTTGGACCGTTGTTTTTCCCGGTGTTACTGTTGGCCATAGGGCTTGTCGGGGTTCCGGGTTTGGTGGAGAGAAATTTTGAGTTTGGTTACAGGGCCGGCAGATGCAAACAAGGCAACGTCAGAGAGATGTCCGAGAGGGCACCCCTGCCCGGGCACGACCCGAGGCATTTCCCGGGCCGCCGGTTGACGGGGTGGATCCGGAGGCGTCCCATGATTCGAGGGACGAATTTGTGGACGACCGATCGCCAGCGCGCCCCCCTCCCACCGCCGGTAAACAGCCTGTCGGGAGCATGGAGGACACGCCGATGCCCTCGTATTTTAAACTGGGCCCACCACCATGTCCTGTACGGGCCATGCTGGGCACAGATAGGGTTTTCGACCTTGTGTCGAAGGCGGTCCCCATGTTTTCGGGACAGGAAGGCCCGGATACGGCCGAGAGACTCTCTTCGTTTCTCAAGGGCTGTAGAAGGACCTTGGATGGGCTGGCGGTGGAGGAGGAACATACCTTCCTCCGGTGGCTGCCCTCTAGGCTGAGCGGCGAGGCCTATCGGATGTTCGAGGAGAGACCACCCACGTCATTCCTTGAAGCGGAACAGCGTCTTAGAGAGGCCTACGAACCCCGGGTGTCGTATGAGGAGTTGTGTGCGCAACTTTCCAAAATGCGACAACTTCCTTCCGAGGATGCCACAGGTTTCGTTTCCCGAGTGAAGCGGGCCGTGGTACGGTGCGAGGAGGCAGCTGAGCGCTTTTATGGTCGCCAGGGTAGGTCCGTCTTCGCCAGCCAGCTTGAGGGCATGGCCAAACCGGTGTTGGTAAGGGATCTGAGGGAGGAAGGACTAAAGCACTTCCGTCTCACGTTGGGTAATGTCCCTTTTCGAAGCCTGGTGGACCACCTAACTGGATTTGAGCGAGCTCGAAGGGAAATGTTGAGGCAGGACGACTTGTTTGTGGATGCGCGGCCAACAGCGTCAGAATCATTAGGTGTAGGACTGGGAAGCTCTTCAACTTATATGGAAGACACACCCTCCACTTTTAGGGATTGTACCGCGGCGCCGGCGCCGGTGTTGTCGAATTTAAATCCCCGGGCGGTGTCATTCGTGTTGCCGGCCGAAGAGCCTGATAGTCGTCGACGGGGGGAGGATGGTTTCGTTCGGGAGCAGTCGTGCGGACCTCTCAATTATCGACGGGATGCTGGTGCCGATGCTCCGGCCTCCTCTGGCGAGGGAGCGTGGTCAAATACCGTGTCTTTCTCGAGTCGGAGTTAAGGGTCGCAGGGCTTGGCTCAGGGGACGTATGTGCCACAGGATCGATCGGGTCGGGACAATCCGTTCAGGGATCCGGTTGGTCGATCGGCGCACCCCCTGGAATCCCATACCATATGCAATTTTTGCCATCTGAGAGGTCACGTATACGACGAGTGTCTACAAAGACGGAACACTCCCTTCTGTCGCGAGTGTTGGCGGTATGGCCACGACATAGTGGACTGCCCGGATCGTCCGACGAGGACGCGCGGTCCCCAGACTACATACAGGGGTAGAGGTCAGCAGGGCGGATTCGCACGACAAGAACTGCCTTATCAGCGACCACAGTATCAGCGGAGAGCCCTACCAGAGCCGCAGCCCCCGTCTACGGGCGGCGGACCGCCGACATCAGGCCCCAGAGTATTCAGCGTCCGGTGCTGTTGCGAGTTTTGTGGCCGACAAGGTCATAGCTTGCGCGGGTGCGAATACAGGCAAAGGTGGGAAAAGCAACGGCATTCCCAGGGTTCTCCCCATAAGCGGCACGCCGGAACAGCACCTGTTGCGAGCCGAGAGCAAGACACCCGTGTGGAGACTGGGGCAAGCGCGAGAAATAGGCGCAGAGGGCGTCGGAGGCAGCGCCGGCGAAATCGGAACGCCGGTAATAGTAGCGCGGAGAGGAAGGATTCCCGGAAAGCAGGCGGAGATGATGGGAGACGATTGTCCGTGTCGAGCGGTGGCGATAAGCGACCCGACTCCATGGACTCGAAATCCTCAAAAACGGATGCGAGACACGACGCCGCATCAGGTAGCGCGGGGAGCCGGGAATGGCAGCCCCGTCGCATTGGGCCCAAAGTGGGCAGAAAGAATAGCTCCAGTTCCGCTAGTTCGGTGTCCAGTGGGACTCCCGAGCGGAATATTCCTGAACGGGGGAACGGAACATTGTGCGAGTTTTGCGGTCGACACACTCACAAGGCGGCAGAGTGTCGACTTAAGCAAAATGGGAGAGTTCGGGAATCTCCCCAAGGTCGGGTCGGCAAGATCCTACCCGACCGCACTAAAAACGAAACCCAGCTCCAGCTGTTCTCAGTTTTCGCCGACTCGAGTCCCGATTGTCGCTCTCCCTCTAGACATTGGCCGTAGGAACCCTACGCGCCCAATCGTGGACACCGGCGCTGAGATCAGCCTGTTGAAGCTGAAGGCACTCCATCCTAGATATGGCATGGATGTGCATAAATCTACAACGCTCCAAGCGCTGTTTGTCAAAGGCAAGTCGAGGGGATGCTGCACTGGGAATTTCAAGTTGCACCATGAGATTCCCTGCAGTTTCCAAATAGTAGACTCCTTGCCGGGTTTGGAGGAAGACGGATTGTTGGGGTACGACTTCCTGTCTCGGAATTGTAAGGTAGACGGGCCGGGTGGTTGTTTGGCTTTTCCCCGAACGACCGTAAATCCCGTGCCATTCTCCATTCAATTTGTCAACTATGGGACGGGAAGGGTTGAGCGTGTGGCAGCCAAACGGGGAGACGTGCCAAAGGGACCTGTTAAGGTCGATACTGCGGCAGGTACTCGCCCGGAGACCCTACCCATACAGGGGAGGGCTGCGAAAAGCTGTTCAACCACGTGCTACCCACGTGGTCATCTGGATGAACCCCGAACAGCGGACGTTGATAACATAGTTATAGACAACCTCTTTTATAAAAAACATATAAGGAAAGGATGAGCCTTCCTGTAACTTGGAGCCCCTGATCCTAGCTGGCCAGACTCCGGTTACCCTCCGGAATCTTCGTCCTTGTAAAGGACCTTCGTCGAGGGATACCAACTTGAGAGTCTGACGAAAGTCTTTAAGGCCAGGCCTAATGCTGCAGGCGCTGTCCCAGCGCAGACTGCAGAGGCAAACCCCAGTGCTAGGGGTTGGATCGCATATATGAAAGTGCGAAAGCGCACTATAATGTCGGGTGATGGTAGGTTTTGCCGCCGAAACGGGACAAACCCCCCGATCTACCAACCCATGGACCGGGGCAAGTACCGAGTCCAAAAGAGGAGGATTAAAGTAAATATATAGGAGCGGGACGTTTTCGCCCGCCGGGTGACATTTTGGAGTGGTTGAACGAGAGGGGATCACCTCGCCTTAGCGAGGGGGTCCTTACCGGATCGTGTGGGCGGTCGAGCTTTCGGTCCGACCATCGGTTTAAGTGTCGGGCCCGCCGCGGGCGTTTGTGTTGTCATTGGTTTTGTGGAGCGCTAGTCTGTTGTTCCCCCTCTTATGTTAATACCTACGTGTTATTTATTTATTTATTTAGTTATTTATTGTTACTAACCCTAGTATATAGGTAGCCTAAAATCCTTACTAACATTAACACTTAAGCACGTAGACTAATTTATTTATTTATTTATTTGTTGATTGGTTTGCTGATTGTTTGTTTGTTTGCTCTCCGCCGTCCACTCTCCGCCGTGACATTCCTCTCCTAAGAATGCCGCGCAGTCTTGTGGGTGGGTGGGGGGGGGGGGGGGGGGGGGGGGGGGGTGTGTTACGTACGTCGGCCACCACCATCATTTGATAATTTGCATTTAATACAATTTTGTTTTAAGATAGTATGATGGTAAGGTGGTGGAGGAATTGCACGATCCAGAAGTGAGTTTTTGAACACGCCCCGATTCGGGTGTGGATCATGCAGTTCTTCGAGTTCGAATTTGTTTTTCGAAGTGGACGTGAGTGGAGAGCGAGAGAGACGGAGGGTTAATACCTTTTCTTGAATACGGTTTGGAATTCCGTTGTTGACGTTTTGGACAACGGAGGAAAAAAGAAAAAAAAACGTTTTTTTCAGTGCAGTTAGGAAGAGGAAAGAAAAGCAGGAAGTGGTCCCCGTTATTGATCGGTGTTGTTAAAAATTTGTAAAATTTGCATGTAAAAGAAAAAGTAAAAAAAAAAGTAATAAAGAAAAAAACGAACTAGAATAACCTCCTAAGAAGTGAAATTTGCATTGTCTATCTAAAAGCTTCTGATACAGTCCTAATCCTCGAACATTGGTTGTGAACCCGAGTGAGACGTCGATAATTATCAATCATATTGTTCTTGATATGCAACCTGATCTTAAATAATTAATTTGGTCAGTAACTATTTGCGGTACTCAGCGGAATCTCGTGTGGTTAATGTAAGATGCCTACTCTACAATTTTACTGGGGAAACGCCATTGAGGAGCCTCATTAAGGGCGTGTGCCGCAACAACATTAAGACACGGAAGCAGTCCTCCCCCAATATCAGGTAACCGATTTTGTATCCAAATATAAAGTTTTTTGTGGCTTTAAAACACCACAGACCAAAATCACCCACATCCGTGAAGATGTTGGGCTCGGTCTCAAGATTTCTGAAAAGTAAGGGGAAGGACGTATCTAAGGATAGTGTGGACAGGGTTAGTTCAAGCGTTCTCTACCTACTTGGATGGGGGGATGGTGGGAAAGAAATCATACAAGACCGGTGGGTCTTGAGTGCGGTAGTAAACGCAGATCACGTCTTTGGCGTCTGATAATCTGCGCTTTGGTCAGTGTGTGCGTATGTGTGTTTGTGCTGTCTTGTACTGTGCGTGCGTGTTTGTAGTGTGTCAGCAGTAGACCCTATGGGATGGGTCCAGGAATCCTCTATTATAGAGGAGAATGTTGTTGGGAAGGGTGCTTTCTTCAGTTTTGTACTGAAGAAGAAATTGATCCGAAGAGATCGTGAGAGAAACGTCAACAATGCAAGACTCCCGTACAAGTAGGTTCTCGCTGTTCTGAATGCTTTCGAGGCACTTATATACTAATTGTAGCAAGTACTCGTCGATAGGCATAATGGAGACAACTTCGTATAGGTGAGAGTTCGGTTGTTGGCGGCCGTCAGGCCTTCTAGAGTGGTTGGTGCATCTTCTGAGGAGTTTTCTTTTGAAAACTCGCAGCCTTTCCATTTGGGCCGACGATATACAGGACCATATGGGAAAGGCGTATAATATTCCGGATCGGATTAGCTGCTTATAGCAGAGAAGCTTAAGTTTGGCGTCAACTTTGTTGCTTAGACCGACCGAGGCCGCCTTGAAGACGGTGGGTCACATGTTTGATGAAATTCATTTTTGGGGTATAGATGACCCCAAGATATTTCATCCTGTCCTGTGGTCTAATCGTTGTACCTCCTATTTGTATTCGAATATTCTGTGAATATCGACAAGTAGGTTGGGAGTGTTTACTACTCAGAATTATACCTACTGCTTTAGATGGGTTAAGTGGAATTTTCCATCGACTGTAATACTGATACAGTTCGTCCAGATGACGGTTGAGTCGGTTTGTTGCGAGTTTTGGGCTTTTAGATGACGTGTACACTAGGACGTCATCCGCATAGCAAATCTGGTTTACTCTACCATCTCTACCAGGGCGAGGAATATCTGAGGTGTAGATATTAAATAAGATGGGGCCTAGAATGGAGCCCTGTGGTACATCTGCAGCGGCGTTGAAAGTTCGGGAAAGCTTTCCATTCACTCGAACTTGGAAGGTTCTGTTTAAAACGAACTGGTAGGTGATACTACACCGCGTTTTACTGAGGCCAGTATTCAGTAATTTAAAAACGAGACCTTCGATCCAGGTTGTGTCAAAAGTTATTTCAATGTCCAAGCTCACCGCAATGGTGGGTTCCTTATTAAAGAGGCGCACGCAAACGTGGTTTTGAAATATGTTGAGAGCGATGGTGGTGCTGTGCGCTGTTTTCTAAATCCAAATTGGACGTCAGATAATAGGTTCCTGACACTGATAAAGTTATTTAGCTTCTCGTATATGAACTGTTCATATATTTTGCTGATGCAGGTGAGGAGCAAAATAGGACGAAAGCTTGAGGGGTGATAATTTGGTTTCCCAGTTTTTGCTATTGGGCAGACAACAGCATGCTTCCAAGCTTGGGGAAAGTACCCCAGGTTGTAGGCATAGTTGAGCAGAATGGAGAGCTTTATAAAGAATAAAGCAGAAAGCCTTCGCAACGAGTGGTAGGACATATTGTCGATACCGAGTGACTTCTTGGGGTTTCGAGATTTAACTAGGATCTGTAGGGCGTGACTGTTATCACGTGTGTCGTCGAATTATGGACTGTTAGCTGAGTTAAAGAAAACGATTGGCTCGTTAAAGTTGTCTAATTTATTGTGAACCTCTGAACTAATTATTGCAATCGTTGCCGCGTCGCCATCCTCGAGAGTAAGCTTGTGATTATTTTTAAAGGTCTCTCCGATGATGTTTGCTTTATTGGCGTCATTATTGAAAACAACACCGTTGTGCATGATTGGTCCAGTGATACGAGAGGTGCCACATATATTTTTAACATTTTTATAAATGTTCTGGTCCATCTGAATACCCTTCAGTTTGTCTTCCAATTGTCGGGTGCGATTGTTTTGGATTCTTTGTTTTATCAGTGTGCCAATATTGTGAATAATGGCTCGCAATAATGGCTCCCTTTGCGTAAAGCGGTGACGATATCTCATTCTGCAGAGCTTTTTACGCTCCCGTATGAGACGAATAGTGAGGCGGTCAAGGGGAATCTGATAAGTCTTTTCAAGTGTTTGTGCTTCGGGGCATGAGTCTCAGAAGTTTCGACTAGAATCTCGTGAACTCGTTAGGTACCTGTCAGTGGGGAGAGAGAGTTGGTGAAGTTTTTCGTTCAATGTAATATTGAAGTTGTCCCAATTTGTGCACCCATAATCGGGTATGTATCTGACACGAGCCCGAGATGCTCGATAGCCGCGGATAAACATGGTCACAGCGTTGTGGTTAGATACACCCGCCGATGCTTGGGGAGGAGTGATTTGGGGAAGTAAGTCTTTGGAGACAATAAAGATGTCCAGGATGGAGTTACCTCGGGTACCACGCGTAGGTGCGACTATTTCGAAGTTGAGGGCATGACAGAGATGGGGTTGTTCCAGGTAGGATGCCTGTAGTTGAAATCGCCACCTATGATGAAGGGTGTATGTCCCGAGGACGTTATTAATTGGCCGATATCTTCCGGATTGATTGGGCCATTATTGGTTTTATGCGAGTGGTATACGGAGATATGTTCACTCTACCATTATTAGCTAGATGCAGTTCAACCCCGGAGACATCTATGGACTCAAAATGTGGGAGGTCAATAGCTTCATGGCGAAGTTCGCTATTAACTAGAATACAAATGCCGCCTCCGTTGATGGTGGGGCCGCCAGTGAGGGTTCGATCTCTTCGGATGATTGAAAAGTTTGGGAAAGTGGGACGGTGACATGGATCCAACCTAGTTTCGGTTAGAACCACGTCCGCCCGGTTATCCTTTATGAACTCAGAGACTATCCCACGCTTTGATAGCGACACAAGGGAGTTGACATTTATAAGGATATCTTTAATTTTGGAATACATTTTGAAGCGTATATCTTACGTGCATCCCTCTCAGCGTCAGTTAGTTTTTCACCGTCAGTTGTTAGTTTTTCATATCGGGGTCGAATATCCTCAATCACGCGAGAGAGACTAAGTAGTTTCTCCAGCATTGAGGGTTGCCCCTTTGGAGGCTTTTGTGCCGCCGCTTGGATTTGTGGCATTGTGTTGGCCTGTATAGCGGATCGCTTAGGAACTTGAATATGTTTTGGTGGTGGGGTTTTCATATTCTTTGTTTGGTTCCTTTTAATCTTATCAGCGAAGGTATTCAAAGTATTAAATCATAACAAGAATAAAACTCTCAGAAAATAAATTAAAGAGAATATTAAATTTGAATGTATCGACACATTGTTGGATAGTGTATTTCAGGTTCGTGTGGTTCGGCAGAAGAACGATTCTATTCGTTGCATATACACCTAATCAACAATCTGCGAGAGTTTTGGATCACAAAAAATACCTGCGTCAACCATTTCAACAACAAATGATTTTGCTGCGAAAGCATATTGTGTTCCCCATCAGTTTTGTTACAATCAGGATGGTGAGAAACATTCTACGGCTAAATTACCTTTTAGATTAGTCTGTTACAAGCTTAGAAGCAGACTCACTCCTAAGCCCACCCGTAAATCAGTTTCCTTCAAGCCCAATCTCATCCATTGTCCAATCCCAAACAAAACCCCTGAATCCATGGCCAATGCCCCCACGTCTAACTCTCTCCCTCTTTTCGACCTCGAAACAGGAGCAAAATATGCCAACTTCATCAGCTCCAACTCTCCTAACCCTAACGCTAAAATCTCTTCCCTTACCATATCCTCCCACTAATCAGTCCGCCTGAGAGCATCTCCATCTCCTCTTATTTCAACTTCTTACCCTACCACAACTTCAAGATCTAATCGCCCAATATTCGACCCGCTTCTTCCCCCAGTGGTAAAAATCACTCTGCAAACGATTAACTCGTGTAATTGTCGCTACACGCATTCTAAACTGAGAAATAAAAACGCTTATTATACTCGTCTCTTCCTGGCATATCTCCATGACAAATCGGACACAGTATGCTTCAAAGGAAAAACCGAAGCCGGCGCTATGGTCGCTGATTATGAGAGCATGCGGAGCCATTTGTGCGGTGCCGCCGTTCTTTTCATTCGTTGCATTTCAATGCCACGTCTTCGCCATGAGTATGTTTATGAGAGCATACTGAGCCATTTGCTGCCATTTCCACTCCTTTGAATGCCACATCCCAGCCATTGTTATGTGTGTGAGAACCATTTGTCCAATTGCCGCAGTATTTTCATTCCATGCATTTGAATGCCACATCCCAGCGACAATTTATGACTGGGCAATAAAAGCAAATTTCAGAATCATGTCGCCTTCAACACCAGACTCAATCCAACAGGATCTCTACATTTGTCCGCAACCAGCAAATACCAATTGACAACAGCAAACATTCTTAACAGCAGAAGGTGATAATTGAATTGCCACCTCAACCAACTCAAAAAGGGACCACCATAAATATAATATTTCTGTTTTCTTTGTACAGGAACGTGCGTTCCTTTTGTCTTTCGTTTCTGTGCACACCAGTAATTTGTGTGTATCTTAAAAATGCCGATTGTCTTTCGGCTTGGTCTTATTAATGCTGTGCTGTAAACAGGAATCCTGTAGTCGATGTATGTAATAGTAAACAGGAATCCTGTAGTCGAGTTATGTATGTATGTAAACAGGAACCTTGTAATCCTGTATTCAAGATTGTAGATGTAAGAATATTAGTGTAAATATTTTGTATAAATAGAATTTTAAGAGAAAAATAAAATCAGAATGCAATCGACCACCTCGGCGTATTCTCACTTAATATTTTGCTTCTTTTTCAGCTATTTTGATTCTACTTTGAATTATTCAGTGGCGTTGCGCCCGAATTTTTAAAGATAGACTTTTTTAGATGTTGAGTGGCGTTGCGACCGAAAATCACCCCAAAAATATCACACTAAGGGTGTTGCACCCTAGTGTACAGTAGGGCTGTAGAATATATGTCCAACAAAACTTCAGATCACAAGAGGCCTGAATCAAACATTGGACTTAGGTTCTCCAGCAACAAAAACATCAGGTCAAAAGAGGCCTGATACAAACAGTCGCCATTCAACAAGCAGCCACCCTTCCTCTTGTTCTGTCTACCATCGCCTATCACCACCCGCCTCTTACAATGTCTTTTTTCCATAATTCTGCAGCGCAGCATATCTCACCTCATGACACTTACTCACATGATTTCCACAAAGTGAACTTTCGTCTTATTAGCGATTACCTCAACAAAATTTCATTCAATTTTGATCATCCGACGGTAAAAGATGCTACCATCAATCTTTACACCGAAATCTTTAAATCTATTTCCTATTACGTTCCCTATTCCAAGCGTAAAACTCCTACCTGGTCACCTCCTTGATTTAATCGCAAGCTTCGTTCGTTACGTAATAGACGGAACAAGCTGTGTGCTACCTTCCTACGTAATCGCTGTGTCTGCGATACCTCCAACTACCTTGGCACTTATTTTCAGTTCAACGCACTCTACGAAGACTCTACCTAACAAAACCCCAGCTAACCTAATAAATGACCCAAAAACGGTTTTCCAATTTATCAATCAAAAATGTCTCCGTCTGAGACTATTCCAACTACCTTGCCACTTATCTCCAATTCAATGCACTCTACAATGTCCTTTAACAAAAATACCTACCAAAACCTCAGGTTCATCTAATAACGGACCCAAAAACATTATTCCAATTTATCAGTTACAAACGTAAGTCCGATGATTATCCAATCTCCCTCTCATTTAACTTGGAAACCCCAACGGATTCAGATGTCATTGCGAACCTCTTCGCCTCCTTTTTCAAACAATCTTTTACAGACGGTTCCTTCGTTCCCGACCTCACCTATTTCAAATACTTACCAAACTTCTCACATGGTTCATTTCTTTATCATTTTATTGATCCACCCACGATTAAAAACGAATTCCCCCTCAGGCTGATGGTCTCCCCGCTATTTTCATTAAAAAATTCTCCTCCTTTCTCTCTTCTCCACTTTCGATTATCTCTCTCAAGGTGAGTTCCCTAATATTTGGAAAACCTCGTTTATCACCGCCGTCCATAAAAAGGGGCCCAAGGGCGATATCACAAATTGCCGTTGTGGGGGTTATCTAACCTTACGTAAAGAACCACCCACAATTCCAACCCCAACTCCCTTTGCAAACCTGCAAACATTTCCTTCATCAAGGACATTTAATGCACCTAATGCATCTCTTAAAATTCCCCGTAAAGAATTCTCATCTTTCATGTATTTATTGCATCATTCAAAATTCTCTGAAAGAATTCTTTACAACATACGTGCATCAGAAATTGGAAAACTTATCGGCGCCCATGCCGGCCAGCGTACCCTGCCGCACACATGCGTAGGACATTTTCCTGGCTTATCTACAGTCTCGGCAGCCTTTTGTCCAATCGACAAAAGCAATGCACGCATCTAGCGTCTAGCCGCCATGAATCGAATTCTTCAGCATATTAACATGCATACAAAATTTCAACCTTTCCCCAGCAAGATACGGTGCACAATCACCATTGTGTATCGAAATTCCTTTTAGCACCATTTGCCCAATTGCGATGCAGACTATTTATGCAGCTGCATCCATGTCATTTATGATGCCCTTTGTTCTGTCCTCCTTTTTCAGTTTCGTTTCCCATGACCTCGTTGCATGGGCAAACAATGGATCATTAGCATACTAGATAAGATCAACCCGGAGAGATCCTCTCCAACTCTCCACCACACCACCACAGAGAAAAACTTCACGTTTCCCTCAAAGAAAAGACAACTCACCCTTAGCTGAGAGAGGACTCACCAGAGTCTCTCGAGGTTAATCGCCCAGTACCTCAGTTAGTCGTAATACAACCACAGTTGAGTGCTTTAACCATCCACCGTAGCGTGCGCACAGGAGTGCGCACACCCCACAGTCGTGAGTTTCCACCCCTGAGGGTAGTGGTGTAAGAAGTGAACAGTAATTTGTGAACAATAATTAACAATAAAAATGCATTCGGTGTCAGTGAATAGTTGCATATGATAATACTTAATTGCACTTTAAAATGGCTTGAAATATTACAATAAAATGTTATCAAAGATCATCGGGATCTATTCAACTTCGTAAATACAAAAAAAAAACATTATTTTAAAATAAATTCCTGAAGTTTTAAGTTTTTATAAATTACAAATGTTACTTGTCACGCTGAATTATGGAACAATTAAAACAAAATTGGAAAACAATAACAAGGACCAATCAAAATAAGAAAGAACAATTTATTACAAACCATATCCGTGCGTTTTATTTAACTTTTTGGTGAACAGTGTTCGGTGTAACATCGGCGTGGAATTCAGTGAACCCGCGCCCGTGCCGGTATACGAACTAATAACCCCCCATACCGTCCCTTCGCCCAGCTTTCCCACATCCTCAAAGTCTTTGAAAGCATTTTGTACCAAAGGCTATGCTTCCACTGCAAATCCCTAATTTCACCCAGGCAACACGGGTTTTTTTGGTAGTAGGTCTACCACCTTTTTTTTTTTTTTTTTTAATTAGACTTCTTTCGGGAGAGGCGAACCTATAGCCCCGAGTGGGCGCCCCGAGATCCCATCATATAACTGTTGCAGTACTTTTTGAACTACACTCGCGTAGGAAGGGAGTTCCACAGCTTCCCCGCTCTGTAACGGAACGAGTTCTGATGCAGGTATGTACGCGACGTCGGGAGATGAACCACAAACGGGTGCGATCCGTCGGATTCTCTTCTGGAACGCATATAAGTCGAATTGTGCGAAACAATACCAAGAATCTCCGAAGAACAGTACCCCTGATAATATCTGTAAAACAGACAGAGGTCGGCTACGCGCCTTTGGTGTGATAGCGACTGTAGTCCCGATGTCAGCGCTGAGTTTCCGATCAGGCGGATCGCTCGTCTCTGTATGCTCTCAAGTAGGTCGAGGGTATGTTTAGGAGCCGAGCCCCAAATATGAGAGCAATATTCGAGCGCGGGTCTAATTTGGGATTTATACAGGAGAAGAAGTTGGGCCGGAGTAAAATATTCCTTGGCTCTAAAAAGATAGCTCAGTTTTCCTGAGGCTGACCTGGCGATACTTGACACGTGTTTATGCCATGATACATTCCCACAGACCGTGACGCCGAGCAATTTCAAACTTTCCCCAGCCTCGAGGGCCCGGGCATTCATCATCAGCTGTGGAACGGATGTTCCACTTTTCCTTATGAATGTTGTATATTGCGTCTTCGCTGGATTGAACTCGACGAAATTGGCCCTTCCCCACTGTAGGACCCTATCTAGATCCGGATTCAGAGAGTCAATCTCTCTGCATCTCAGCTGATGCGACGCAGATGCACCAATCGGCCGAACACTCGAAAAGGAGGAAACAAGTGTACTATCATCCGCAAAACTGAACACTTTGTTATCCGTTGCCTCCAACAAATCATTTATGTGAAGCAAGAACAAGGTTGGAGCCAAAATAGAACCCTGGGGCACCCCTAATTAACAGGATACAGATACGAACACTCGCCGTCCACCTGTTGTGTTGTTAACAATTTATTAATATTAGAATATAACTTTAAGTATGTTTATTTTAATGTAAGTTAAAGTAAGAAGGGGACTTACTGTGATTAAGTTTGTGCGACCGTTGAGCGGTCGCTGTGCTGTTGTTGTTGCTATTTGTCCGCTGGCTCGTTGCAGGGGGCGTTGAGATGTTGCTCCCCTGTTAAGTCTCTCGTTCAAGTGATCCTATGTTATTTGTGTAGCTTTGTATTAATTCGGTTTGTAGACTTCGACCGTGCGATTCGGAGATTTACGTCGAATGATTTATTTATTATTTTCGCCGTTGACGTTTTATTTTTTTATTCGACGCCAATGCCGATTTTTATTATTTTCTCTGCCAAGTAGAATTTGCATAAAGTAGTTTCTGCAGATTAACTACTTGGCGAGTTGTTCTGCGTTTACAGGTAAAGAGGGGAAACTAACGAAGGTGGATTAGTGGATGTTGGGGGGACCTAGACTCAAGGTCGGTCCGTAACACACCACAACCCGGATCGATCGATCCTCGAGGAAGCTCCTCGAGCAGTCGCAAAGCTGTTGGGAAAGTCCATATGAACGAAATTGGCTCAGCAATGCGCCGTGCCAGACGCGGTCAAAAGCCTTGGAGATATCCAATGCGACCGCCCTTGACTCACCATGCCGTTCAATCGCAGATGTCCATATATCGGTTATAAGTGTCAAATGGTCTCCCGTGGACCGCCTGACACGGAATCAGTATTGACGATCATTCAGAAGTCCGTTGCACTCCAAATACTTAATTTACTCTGTATTGATGACTTTTTCCATCACCTTAGATAACATAGACAGTAATGCTATCGGGCGGTAATTTTGTGGAAGACACTTATATCCCGTCTTTGGGATTGGCTGAACACGAGTGGTTTTCCAGCAAGTAGGAAAGGTCCTCCGTGCATAAGATAAGCGGAAGAGTCTGCCAAGAACCTGCGATAGTTCTGGAGCACAGTTCTTAAGGACTATTGCTGGTATTCTGTCCGGGCCGGTTGCCTTCCTACAATCCAGCTCACGTAGAATGCGTTGAATAGTGCGTGGACGAAATCTCACATCCCGCATGGAAGACCGTACCGGCGAGATCACAGGTAGCTCCAAAAGGCCGGGATCGAGGTTTGAATTCGCGGAAAATAAATTCGCGAACACATTAGCTTTATCCTTTGAATTCGTGACTAACGTCCCACTGTCTGTCACCAACGGAGGGAAAGAGGAGGATGCGAAGTTACTGCTGACAGCTTTTGCCATTGACCAGAAGGAGCGCGAAACAGTTGGGCACCGAAGGAGCTTATTGATCACCCTGTCGTTATGAGCCTTCTTCGCGGTATAAATCGCCTGGTTGGACGCGTTTCTGATTTTAACAAAATTCGTTCTGTTAACATCGGTGGGATTGGAAGCCATTGCTTAAAAGCTCTATTTTTTGCCGCTGTAACAGATCCAGGGTGTTCGCATAATAGCCTCGGGCATCCGGCACTCGCGTCGGCTCCCCCACGAGTTGAGTCAAGTAGTGGCTTACAGAAAACAACCCCGCCAGTCTCCCAGCCTCGTCTGTTCTGTTAGAATGTAACAACCAGCCGGAATTGTGCACATTAAAATCGCCAAGGACAACAATTTTAGAAGCTGGGTGGTTGATCTGTATCCGGTCGACGGTATGTGAAAGATGTTCGAAAAATGTCGCCGGTCGATCGTCATCCGAAGAGCGGTAAAGACAATAAAGAAATTTAATAGAAGTCCTCAGCCCGACCGTCAACCATATAATGTCCATATTATTGGGTTCCAACGTCTCCATCCTCTGGCAAGCCAGATTGGACCGCGCGAAGTCGCAGATTTCGCCCTTAAAACGAAATCTCGAATGTAAGTCGTATCCTAAGCAACGAAGATATGTCGAATCAGTTGACGAATCGACCTGGGTCTCAGTTAGGGCAAGGATATCAGATTTCGTTGTTTGCAAATATTGGTGGTCGGCGTTTACATTCGTATTGGTGAAACCGATGCCCTGATGTTACAAAATGCCGTCACCAGTCGTGCGTGGGCAGAGCCTCGAGGGTGGTATCTCACCTTGGGACCGATTACCACCTACCAACATTTTCTCGAACCGGTCCATCAGCCAACCTCCGAAAGATGGCCAGGGATTTCTCCTGACCATTTCACGGAGCCTAAACCTTGATGGGGTGGTATTTCATCGGGCGCACAGGGCGTTGCGACCCCGGCTACCACTCGGTTATTCGTCGCCTCTTACGACAAGCCGGCCCAGATGTGAGTATATTCTAACGCCCTACTCACAGGGTGATTACTTACTTAGTTGAATTTACTCCCCTTACACTCCTAGCCATAGAGAGCAGCAACGAGGTTCACGTTGTCAGTACGGATTTAAGTAAAGCCTTCGATAGAATTTTGAACAGACTGATACTAGAGAGCGGCAGCGAGGTCGACGTTGTTATTACAGATGTTAGGAAAGCCTTCTATAAAATTTTTCACAGACTGATACTTTTCATACCATTCTCCTTGAGCTTCTAACCAGTATTAACAATGTGGATTTCGTCATACCTGAGTAATCGGCTCTACAGAGTACGTTTCAGATCTGTTCTTCAAATCCTCCTCGTGTCACCTCTGGAGCCCCCCAGGGCATTCTTTTGGGACCCTCTTTTAGTTCATACTAACAATTAACGACATCGATATGATTATCGAGCATTCCTGTATCTCCCTTTACGCCGATGATACCAAATTCTTCAAAACAATTTGTTTTCCGCTTGATTCTTTCCTTTTCCAGATAGACCTTGACAACTTTTCGTTATGGTGCCGGAAGATTTGTCTGAAGTTTAATGTTGACAAATGCCAATCAATTACGTTTTCATGGAAGCGCCCCCCCCCCCCCCCCGCGCTTCTGATTCTTATTCGACCAACCATTATCCTCTGTTAACTCGATCCGAAACATTGGCATCTTATGTGATAGTCAGATAAATTTCCTCTCACACATTGACGAAATGATCCTCAAGCCTAATTTAGCCCTCGGTTTTGTGAAAGGCTGGCCCCAGGACTTTTCTAACCCCTACGTAACCCGATCGCTCTACATTACTTTCGTCCGCCTTCTTCTTGAATATGTCAGTCAGGTT